>CM053981.1:3265884-3865884 GCA_028641955.1 Protonibea diacanthus
GTAATTTATTACTGATAATAATAATAATAATAATAATAATAATAATATCTGTCGTCCTCCTCATCAGCATCATCATCAACATTATTATTATCATCTTCATCATCATTACCTTCCGAAGAAGAAAGAGAATGTAAAGGGGAACATCCTGCAAAAAAACAGCCGCAGCTGCGGGGCGAGGAAAGGAAGCGAGAGCGAGAGGAGGAGAGCTCTACGCGGCGGCTAAGAGAGCCGGAGCGAGAGCGAGAGGAGAGAGCCTCGCTACGGCGGGAGCGAGGGGATGGGAGGACAAGGGGACGGCGAAGGAAGGGAGAGGAGAGGAATCGAGAGCGAGAGGAGAGAGCCTCGCTACGGCGGGAGCGAGGGGACGGGAGGGCGAGGGGGTGGCGAAGGAAGGAAGAGGAGAGGAATCGAGAGCGAGAGGAGAGCATTTCTCAACGCCGAGAGCGAGAGGATAGGAAGATGAGGCAGCTGCGACGGCAGCAGAGGAGGAAGGGTGATCGGGAGCTAGAGGAGAGAAGAGAGGAGGACAAGATGGAACAGGAGGAGAACACGAGGCGTTCCGCTGCCAAAAAGACGAGAAGAAGAAGAAGAAGGAGGAGGAGGAGGGGACGAAGAAGAAAACCTTCTTGTTGCACCAGAGACGTTCCTGTCAAGAAACGGGAAAATAACTTGGTCCTCTACACCGTACCAAACCCTGCGATACCCTCGCAGCAGCAGCACGGCTTCCAACGTCCGAGATATCGTCTCGGCATTCTGCCTCTTCCTCACGCCGGAAATAGACAAAATCATCCTGGAGGAGACTAACCGCGAGGGTCTTAGGAAATACGGAAGAGACGGCCGGAAGCGGATGGATGAGATCGACCTGCGCGCCTACATGGGGCTGCCGGTGTATACAGGTCCCAAGGTGAGGCCACCGCCAGCCTCTGGGACGCGGAGAGCGGACGTGCCATTTTCTGCGCCACAATGTCGCTCAAAGTCTTTAACGTTTACTCAAAGCTGGTCTGGTTCGATGACCGCGAAACGAGAGCGGAGAGACGCACCTCGGACAAACTGGCCGCCGTGAGAAAGGTCGGTGGTAGTGGAGTGATAAAATAGACAGTTCTGTAATCTCTCTCTCTCTCTCTCTCTCTCTATTCCATCAACGCCCAAGGCCGTTGCCCCTTTCGACAGTATATGCCGAACAAGCCTGCCAGGTATGGGATCAAGTCATGGGTGGCCTGCGATGCCAGATCCAGCTACGCTTGGAAAATGCAACTTTACACGGGGAAGAAGCCCACTGCCGCCGCCGCCACCACAGCCTCCTCTGCCGCTGGAAGAGGAGACGACGAAGAAGAAGAAGAAGAATGAGGGAGAAAGAAGAAAAAGGGGCGAGGAGGCTCAGAGAAGAATCAGGCAACGCGTGTGGTGCTTGACGTAACGGAAGGCCTGACGGGTCGCAACATCACCTGCGACAATTTCTTCACTTCCTACGAACTGGCGCAGCGGCTCCTCCTCAAAAAGAACAACACCTTGCTCGGCACGATCAGAAAGAACAAACCCGAGCTACTGGACGCCCTGCTCACGCTCCGAGGGAGACGGGTCCTCTCCTCCAAGTTCGCCTTCACACACGACACCGCGCTGGTCTCCTACCTGGCCAAGAAAAACAAGAACGTGCTGCTGCTCAGCACGTTCCACACTCGGACCGCGGATGTCGTAGGCCGGTGGCAGCGTGCGGACAATAAGCCCGCCGTCATCCTGGACTACAACTCCAACAAAGGCGGCGTGGACAACCTGGACAAAGTCGTCGCCACCTACAGCTGCAGCTACAAAATTCTCGACGTGTCCTCCTACAACGCCTTCGTGATATGGAGAGAGCTCAACCCCGACTGGCTGCCCGGCAAGCGCAACAAGAGGAGGGTGTTCCTCGAGCAGCTAGGCAAGGCGCTCGTCGCTCCGCTCATGGAACGGAGGACTCGTCTGCCGAGAGCCGAAGCAGCCGAAGCGGCCGCGGCGGTCGTGAAAACCTATCGACTGGTGGCCGGCGGGGGCGGCGGCGGCTGTGGAGGGGTCGCTCCTCCTCCTCCTCCTCCTCCTCCTTCTTCTTCTTCTTCTTCTTCTTCTTCTTCTTCTTCTTCTTCAGCGTCTGCGCCTGCCCCTTCTCTGGGGGGCGAGCCTCCCGACTCGACCCAGGCCGAGGTCCAGACCCAGGCCCAGGCCGCCGCTTCCACGGCCCCTGTCAACCCACCCATCCCTGCGAGTAAGAGGAAGAGGTGTCAGGTCTGTCCCTCCAAGAAGGACTGTAAAACGCACAACGTCTGCCGTGGCTGCGAGAAATACATAAAAATCACCTTTTGTCAACTGTATTTGGCCTTCAATCAATTTTTGGCAGGTGAAAATGCCTTCAATCAATTTTTGGCAGGTGAAAATGCCCATTTTGAGTTGCAATGGTCCTTTAAAAGAATTCCAAGCTGTCCTGTGAGCTCAGATCTTTATATTATGAAGCTCCAGAATGAGATCAAGTCATATTTAGGCAGAAATCACCTTTCATTTACTGTATTTGGCCTTCAGTCAATTTTTGTGTTGCAATGGTCCCTTAAAAGAAGGACCATTCCAAGCTGTCCTGTGAGCTTAGATCTTTATATTATGAAGCTCTAGAATGAGATTAAGTCATATTTAGGCAGAAATCACCTTTCATTAACTGTATTTGGCCTTCAATCAGTTTTTGGCAGGTGAAAATGCCCATTTTGTGTTGCAATGGTCCTTTAAAAGAATTCCAAGCTGTCCTGTGAGCTCAGATCTTTATATTATGAAGCTCTAGAATGAGATCAAGTCATATTTAGGCAGAAATCACCTTTCATTAACTGTATTTGGCCTTCAATCAATTTTTGGCAGGTGAAAATGTCTTCAATCAATTTTTGGCAGGTGAAAATAGCCATTTTGTGTTGCAATAGTCCTTTAAAAGAAGGACCAATCCAAGCTGTCCTGTGAGCTCAGATCTTTATATTATGAAGCTCTAGGATGAGATCAAATTATATTTAGGCAGAAATCACCTTTCGTTAACTGTATTTGGCCTTCAATCAATTTTTGGCAGGTGAAAATGCCTTCAATCAATTTTTGGCAGGTGAAAATGTCTTCAATCAATTTTTGGCAGGTGAAAATGCCCATTTTGTGTTGCAATGGTCCTTTAAAAGAATTCCAAGCTGTACTGTGAGCTCAGATCTTTATATTATGAATCTCTAGAATGAGATTAAGTCAGATTTAGGCAGAAATCACCTTTCATTAACTGTATTTGGCCTTCAATCAATTTTCGGCAGGTGAAGATGCCCATTTTGTGTTGCAATGGTCCTTTAAAAGAATTCAAAGCTGTCCTGTGAGCTCAGATCTTTATATTATGAATCTCTAGAATGAGATTAAGTCAGATTTTTATGTTATGAAGCTCAGAACACATTTCCATGACAACATTTGGTGATTTTCACAGCGCCTCGAAGTGGGGATAGAAACAAACACTTTTTCGAGATGGTGTCCAGCTCGGATAATATTGACCGTACGGTGCTGAAACTAAGTGTAAATATCAGAAACAACCTTGGGAAGAATCCCTCCAAAAATGGTGAATTTTTGTGAAACTATGTAGACACAGCGGCCTGTCAAATCAAAAGTGCCATTTTTTTTTTTAAAAATTTGTAACTCCATTGACTTTTTGGCTGATTTTCAGGCAAAAGTGTTGGGCTTTCATTTACTTTGTCAGAGCTGTCTGAAACTTCTTGTGGTTATTAAGACTAATATTATGCAAAATTCGGCTGCATAATAATTAATTAGGGGATGGGACAAATTACTCTATAGCGCCCCCTTGAACTTTCCTTTCCTTTTCCGTTTTGGACACAGAGTTATGAAACCTCAGCCGAATTCTAGAACATGGCAAGACCTACGAAAAAGTCTCTTGGAGCAAAGGGGCTAAAATTAACAGGAAGCGACATATTTAAGAAGGAAAATCACCATTTTTGGTGTTTCGGGCTGGTTTAGAATTACATAATTATTATATTATATTATTACTTAAGTATGTATTATATTCATTGAGATTTCATACTTAAAATAAAAAATCTGATTTATTACATTCATATTTCTGAAAGCTACTATATAAAAGTTCTGTTTTGTTCCTATATCTGTATCTGTTTTGATCGACCCTGAGGGGCGGTCCTCAGGGTCGATCAAAAATATGCAGGGGGTCCAGGACCCCAAAAAGGTTGAGAACCACTGCCCTAGAAACACAGGATGTGTTTCTCTGAAGGTCATGATTGCTTTGCAGATTTGTAACTAAAATGTGGAAATGTACTGATTTGACTCAAACCAATCAAAGGCAAGTGTGAACACTGAGTCCTGTTCTCAATTTTCTACTGAGCAGAACCCTCAAAGGGTTTAAGTGTTGGTCACTTAACTGGTTGATAAAGTAATGTTCTGCTCAGCAGTGACTAAAACATCCTTGGACTCAAACTTTTCAGAACACCTCCATATCTGCAGGTGATCGAATACATGTTTCTCACTAGGGGTCACCAAAGCTAGTTTGTAAAACTAACCTTCCACATGTGTAAAAAGCTAGTTGAGCAATGGATCTTTCTTGGACATGAAGTGATCCTGAGAAAAGGTGGTGACACTAATGTATGACAAGTTTATATGCATTTGACTTTAAAGGACACTTTAAAATGTATAAGGTTCTTATCCATAGTTGGAGGACCAACGTGGAAGCAGGGCTATGCATCAAACATGTTAGCCCAATATTCCTGACCTGGCTACAAATGTGGTAAAATGGCACTTCATATCACTGCCCACAGATCCAGGCTTTTTGGATTGAAGTGTTGGATATGATTTTACATGTATAAAACTATTAATATGCACCAAACTGTATCTTTGGTATTTTTCCTGTAAATCATAACCTTAGCAATGATTACTTTTTGCATGTTACAGGCTAAACATACCATAGCTGAATCTTGGAAATCCACTATCAAACCAAGCATTAGTGTCTGGCTTGCAGGACTGTCAAACTCTCTTGCACTGGGAAAAACTCACTTTTACGTTAAAGGGTAAATATCCCATTTGTGACAGTATGTGGAGATCCTTTATGGTGTTCCTGGAGGGGAGGAAAGCATTGGAGGCATGCTCACCTTCTATGTCAACCATCAACAAATGAGTATTGCTATGTGTTTAGTGTGTTTACAATACAAATTGAAAACCAAAAACATAAAAACTGCAACAATAAAATCTATAAAATGAATAAATACAGGGCATAAAAGCTCAGCAGTGAATGCAGAGGCACCTTGAATAATAACGTCTACAGAGGTGTAGACAATCTATCTAAAGTATTACAATCTACTGTAACAAGGACAGGCATTATTGTGAAGGAAAAAGAAGGGAGTTTATCTTAACAGCTGTTCTCTCTTGTAAACAGTTGAAATGAGCGCGTAATGTCAAAGTTTTCCTGTGTAACGGCGCCATCAAGTGGGTAGCCAGGTGACTAATTCATATTCAATCAGGAATATATCTCTCCCATACCTCTGGGTGGAGTTTAATATAGAAAGAAACTTTGTTGAGTTGTCTCAGTTCATGAATTTACACATTTTGTATTTAAGATTTGTAATCTGCTGGTTTATTTCTATGAACCAACTCCTAACAATCACATATAATCACAATATAAGATTTAATATACATTTTCTTTTGCTCTCAACACTTAAAGTTTGTGCTGCATTTGGATGAAAACCTCGATACTGATTGCAGTTAATTTTACAAACAGATAAAACTCAAGTGTCTCAAATACACACCTCAAATCAAAATACCTGTTTGACCAGGTTGAACAGGCTTGATTGCTATCAGCTGTTCCTACTTAGCCATCAATTAACGCAGCCTTGAGAGTGCTTTAAAAATGAGCCTTCGAGCCTCATGAAGACATTGCAGAGAATCTCTTCTGGAAGTCACACATTGTCCCAGTAGCAGGTATGAAATGTTTTTTTTGTTTGCCTGGGTTTCTTTCCAACTTGTGGGTTTGTTACTGAATTGTTAATAGGACCACTGTTGTCTGTGCTTTACCTCTACAGTTACTTGTGCTGAATTAGTGCAGTTATCCACCAAAATGATGTAAGTAGATGACTGACTCAGTTTATTTTTTTAAAAAATCCAACTTTAAGCTGACTCTAAAAAGGAACTTGTTTGCAGGATGTTGTGGCTTTCCTGTTTGCTGATTGGAAGCATCACTTGTAGAACTTTAGAAAAAGGTAAGATGTCCTGCTCAACTATTTATCGCAAATAAATGATTTGATTGTTAATAATTTTTTTTTTTTTTTTTTTTTTTCCTCCCCACAGCCTATGGATCAGGAGCTCCTGCTGCTGCTCCAGCAGTCCCAAACCGCACACCACACAACCCTGGCTTTCTTTGGGATTGGGGAAGAGTGGGTAGTTCTAGCCCAGGCAGCAGCTCTTCTCAACCCATGCCAAGCTCTAGCGAAGCAAGTCAACCTTCTGCTCTTCATGTCCCCTCCAGTGCCGGCCATGGCAGTTTCAGGGGTGCGCATTACAACCCTGCATTCAGTGGATATGAGGCTCCTTATGCAGCTTCTCACTCTAGTGGCCATGGTGACAGTGGTCTAGGTGGAAGCTATGGTGGTGGGTATGGTAGCGCACCTAGTGGTTATGTAGGGGCTAGCTATGGGTATGTGGCCCCTCATGATGAGAGCTCAAGCCCTGGATCTGCTATCAGCACTGGTGCTGGCACTGAAAATCCTGAGCCATTCTTCAGTGACTTGTCTGATCTGGAGCCAGTGTACTTCTACAGCTCTCGTTCAAGATACCAACGAGGACAAGAAATGTTTGCTCAAACCCGCTACACCCCAGGAGAACCTACTCCTCCATTCCCGTTATCCAGTAGCAAAGCAACTTTACAACCAAATGCTCCTGCTAAAGCTCCAACCAAAGGTGGCTTCTAAAGATCTTTCTGGTAAGGAACAAGTCATTCTGCTGTGTTCTGGCAACTGTCTGCTTCTGGCTGACTTACTCATGTCTCTATCTTGCAGGTCTCAATGCTCCAGATGAATCATTGCTGCATTATGACAATAAATGACGTTCAGAATGTATCAAATGGCTTGTGACTTTTGGTAAGGCTAAAATGGACAAGTCTAACAGACTTGTGGAAATGTAGGTAGGCATGGCTTGTAAAGCCACTATCACAAGGAGCTACTCCAACAGGGCAACAAACTAGTCTTGTCCTGGGCAGACACCATGAGGTGGAAAATGTCCTGACTACACCCACTAGTGGTGGCAAAAGGAACTTTAGTTCTCATGGGCCATACAAACACAGGATGTGTTTCTCTGAAGGTCATGATTGCTTTGCAGATTTACAACTGAAATGTACTGACTTGACTCAAACCACTCAAAGGCAAGTGAACAGAGTCCTGTGCTCAATTTTTCTACTGAGCAGAACCCTCAAAGGGTTTAAGTGTCAGTCACTTAACTGGTTGATAAGGTAATGTTCTGCTCAGCAGTGACTAAAACATCCTTGGACTCAAACTTTTCAGAACACCTCCATATCTGGAGTCCATGTTCCTCACTAGGAGTCACAAAGCTGGTGTGGAAAACTAACCTTCCACATGTGTAAAAAGCTAGTTGAGCAATGGATCGTTCTTGGACATGAAGTGATCCTGAAAAGGTTGACAATGTGACAAGTTTATATGCATTTGACTTTAAGGGACACTTTAAAATGTGGTATAAGGTTCTCCTCCATAGTTGGAGGACCAACATGGACGCAGAGCTATGCATCACACACGTTAGCCACAAAGACCCACCTCCAATCATACTCCTCCTGCTCCATCAGCCATATATTTAAATATCTAAGCGGCCAGCTGAGGGCAATGTTGTTCCACATTTGAACTTCTCCAGTGCTCTCTAAACTTTGGTCAATTCAGTTACTTAACCTTTTTTTTTTTTAATGAAAGTTTGAGTTTTTTTTTTTTTTGTTTTTTATAATTCTGGCACACATGAGATCCATCTAGATGTAACACAAAATCCAAATATAACTCTTAACACAATTTCAAATCTTTCACGTCTGAGATGCTCATGTCAGCAATAATGTTCACTCTCTATTAACAAGAGTGAGACTAAAGAGATCAGTTTGTTTCCATATCTTGTCAGAGTCAGTCCCCACGTCAGCACTGATGTGGAAATCTGTTAAAAATATGAACAAAAATGAGAAATGCCTGTTCTCCCCTTTCACAGAGCACTAAACACCTCTTGTCTGGACTGGGGATGCTCAGTGGTCATCAGCAGCAGACTGTGGTTGTACTTGGAAACTCCAGTGTGAGTAACTGAATGAGTTTGATTTGCTTACAAATACAATACTGAGCCAATTCTACCCTGTAGAAAGAAAAACACAAGCTGAATAAAACAGTTTGTAACTTTAATTTAAAGATTTGTCAGCTCTGCAGTCAACATTTTATTTATTTGAAATCCAGTGTTGTGCTAAAACTTTGGTTACCGCACTTTTTAAAATGTCATGAGTCCAACACTCAAATAACAACAATGGCAAGCATTAAATCATGCATCTAATCAACAAGCCAGTTGTTATTGTAAAATTAATCCTTTTGCTACATCAGCAACTCCCTCTCCACCTGCCAGTGGTTGGTGTGCCTTTTAAGGAGAGATTAACAAGTCGAAGGTGGTGCCCAACACTTGTGGACATGTGTAGACAGTCCAGGACTGCAGAGACATTTTGTAAATTAACCGAAATAGTATCGTCAGCTGCACACAGTAAAGTTTCTTTCTAACATGTAAAGACAACTCACTAAGCTCCACAGGTCCACTATACACCTTGTTGACCTTGTTCTTAGCTGTTATGTCAATTTCTGTGTAAGGGGATGTTTGAGTTTTTTTAACATTTCGTTACATTTTGTAGGTTTTAAGTAAGTAAGTTTTAATTGTTGTTTTTTTCCATGGTGTAGCAACTAAACTTGTTGCCTGGTCAAAATGTGATGCTGGTCTTGAATCTGCTTCAGAGTCTATGGTCAGAAGCATGTCCATAGAAACACCGTTATTCATAGCAGTGGTCTGCTCTTCACAAAGAACAGACTGAAGAATGCCATAACTGACCAATCAGAGTAGAGTATTCAACAAAGCTGTGTAATAAAATGTGATAATTTGCAATAATGACCAGCTGGAAGCAAGAGACTGCCATTTTTGTCAGCCTATATTTCTGACAATTGACTAATTGTTCCATCTTTAGCTTAAAGGACCATCATGTAGGCTTTAGTGGTATCTAGCTGTCTAGTTACTGACTGCAATAGTGTCATTTCACCCTCTCCTTCTTAGCCTGGGAGGAGATACTATGGTGTAGAAACATTGTGGTTTAACATAGTGGACTCTGTAGAAGAGGACGGAGTGTCTGTCGATATAAAAGGCTCATTTTAAGGTAACAAAAGCGTAATGATTCTTATTTTCAGGTGATTATATACAAATGAAAACATAGTTATGACTATTATTTTCCATTTTTGCCATATTCTATAAGCAGTGCCCTATAAATCTGACACACTCGACCTTTAAATAAAACGATCTCGCTGGATGACTTCTGGTGAGAACTTCTATTGTATGTCTTGTAACTGTGGACATCCAAACCTAATGCTATTGTCATATATTTTACAAACATATTATAAATTATGATATTTTTGCGCCCACTCCGGTTCCCTACAGTTCCCTAACAGGCCACATCATAAACTCATCGCACAGGGCCCCTGGTAAAGAGCTATTCAGATGAACTCCTCTTCAACACCTTCAAGGCTTTTGAACAGCACAACCCTGCCTCCACCCTCCTCTGCTACCACCACTCATCTCAACCACCTGACCCACACCACTAAGACCTCTGAAAGCTGAGGTGATGGGTACACCTCAGCTTTCAGGGACTTTGCGCTGTTCCCATGTATATATTTGCTGTCTCTTTCTCTGTCTTCTGTCTCATACAGCTTTCTGCCTCTCTGTATCTCTATTTCAGTCTCTTTCAGACCTGACCACATAATGACAGACCTACTGTATATTAAAGGACCCTGCCCATGCGTCCTCTCCCTGTCACCTCCCTCTTCATTGGCCTTTATAAGCGTCTCACACAGGGGGGGCACTACTTTCCAAAGAGAAGCATCAGGAAGGCTAGCTGGTTCGGGGATCTCCTGTCTAAAACTCTAACCATGGACAACCATTCATACAACTTCCCCTCTGACTGCACCCCACTCACCAACTGTAAGTCTGCCCGTAAACCAGCTGGATCCACCGTGGTGAACATGGGCAACGCTGGCAAGAATCCTCCCAAGGACTATCTAATCTGGTCGCTGTGCAACACCTTGTACGTTAACTTCTGTTGCCTGGGATTCATGGCTCTCATCTACTCTATCAAGGTGAGATCTTCTTTTTTTTTTTTTTGGTAACTCTTGTATGTTTTGCATGTAAGAAATGAACAGACGTGTCAAAAGGTTAAGATAACATGTCCAAGCAATGACTGAAGGGTTCTCTGTATTTGACATCAGAATACAACAACACAAAGGCCAAGTAATTGTTCAGTGCGAGAAGGATCTTAGGTGATTCTTAGTTTTGAACACACCATTGGTGGAAACAGGACTATAACTGGTGAGAAAAGAAAAACGATATCGGAATTGGTGCAACTTAATCTACACCTCTCTGATGATTCAAAGCACCCTGTTATGCAAGTTGGAATAACAGACAAAAGGTGAGCCGCGCTGGCATGGAAACAACGGGTATGTTGTAATAACTGCTAGACTGGGAAACAAAGCCCAGACAAATACAAGACTATAATAATAAAAAAAAAACAACATGGAAAAAGAATCTGGCACGACAGATTCAAATCCAGACTTGTGCAACAGGTAAAGTGACGCCATGAAAACAATCGTAAATGCATGACGTGTTTCAGCATTTCAAAGGACTGTTAGGAAGATTTTTGTTGTAACATGGAGAGCGCAATGTATTTAAAATACTGTAAAAAGCTATTCCCAAGTCAGATGGCACACACAGAGTAAAAATTTGCCTTTACCACAGGAATGGGGCTGTGCAGAGCTAAGAACGTAAGCCAGAACCAAATCTTTTCTTACTACGATGACTCAAATATTCTTGTAAATGAAATATGCAAAGCAAGGTTGGACCAACCGTATTACTACCTGAACAAAGGGTTCCTGGAAAAACTCACCACAAAAGGGTGTGTATGCCCTTTACATTTTAAGTCTGCTTAAGAAATCTTTCATCTCTCTCTGCATAGGGCGCAGCTCTGAATCACAGGCCCAGCACTAGTTCAGCACTGAAATTAAAGACAGTGACTGGCTGCTTGTCTGAGGAGTTAAAAATGGCGTAATTGGCATCTTCCTAATGGGCAAGTACTCATGGGAAATTAGAGAGTGCTAGGGAAAGACTCAGGCTGGTCTGTTCCAAAATATACGGACACACTTAGAAGCAGCTCAAGGATTTCATATCACCCCACCCTTGCGCAACCTTGAATCTGTGCTCTTTGTGGAAAAACTGGGAATTATGGGACAAGCGGCCATGAACTGTTGTAAACAAAAACACAACTGAACATTATAATAATGCCTTTGTTTGTTCTTCTCCTCTCACTAGTTACAGTATACATGGGTGTAGACAATAACCAAGCATTTCTGTTAAATTAACGTTAGAAACCATCCAGTAGAGACAAAGTGTTTACGTCTTCAGCTGTCTTGATGCCAACTTAAGTTCTGTATCAGTTAATATAAATGACTTCAGTGCCTACATGTAAATAAAATGTGTGTTTGTGTGTCTGTGTAGGCCCGGGACCAGAAGACTCAGGGTAACCTGCAGTTGGCCCAGGAGTGTTCGGACAAGGCCAAGTGGTACAACATCCTGGCGGCCGGCTGGAACATGCTGATTCCACTTCTGGCCGTCGTCCTGCTTGTCCTCCTGCTCGTCCACCTCGGTTCATCCCAAGGTTCGTTTGACTTCTTCGGAGAGGACGGCTTCCAAAACTTCATGAAACTTTTCAGCTGGTAGATGAAGAAGAAACAAGAAAAAAACGAACAAAACAAACAAACCCCAAAACAGATCAGTCTCAAAGTCAACCCATTCACACTAACCGGGAGAGGGTATTTGATTGGATTCAGCAGATGGGGGTCGATATTGGCTCTTAAGAGTTTTACCCTCATAGTTAAGTGATAAAGTACTTGAAATCATGTCCTGTACTGGGCTTTGCTAAAATGAGCTCAGCACTAAAATATTAAAAAATTAAGCCCTGGTTTTTGTTTGTGTGTATTGTCCTCTTTGGGATGCACCAATAACAATGCTGGTAAAAGTGCAGTAAAAGACTAAAACGGGGAATTCAAGCAACATCTGAGAGTTACACCCAAACAACAATGGATAAAACATACCAGTCATAAAGGTTTATGCTGTTCAGTTAAAGCAGCACAACAGTGTGATACTTGTGGGCCAACACTTATCAGAATTTGTATCATGATTACTGTAATGTATATCAGCATCAGTGCGTCCCCACTTCTGTTGTCAGTATTAGAGGTTAGTACAGCTTACACCTGCCGGTCTCCCAGGCACGGTCAGTAAATGTGACGTGAAGTTGATAAAAGACTGAACAGCCTAAAATGGAAAAGACATGAACAAACTGAATCCAGGTTGTGAGATTGAGCAAGCAAGCAGCCACTCTGGGTCATTTTTGTGTTGTTATTTATTGTATTTATGTGGAACGGAAATTTTGATGACAGCTGAATTCATCTTTAGTCAGGGTAGAAAGAGATCGAAGAGCGGAGAGAACAGAGGACTGTGGAGCCAAAGTCTGAATGTCATGACGATGAAAAGCCACTTGACAAAGGACTATCAACATTCACCTCCCATTCATAGTCTATTGTTATTTTTCTTCTTTCAGCAGTTTTTGTTTTACATGTTATTACTATTACAACATACATCTATTTTTTGTCATTATTCATGTATTTTAATTAGTATTTTGTTGTGTAAGTATTTTAATTTTACATCATCTTACTGCTGACCTCTTGTGAGCGAGCTAAATAAACCGGATACTGTTTACTCAGTATTGCATTGAAAAACAAATCAGCCTTCATTTTCTCTTTCACGTTTTACTTCATTTTATCATAAATCTACTAACCATCTCCAGCTTTTTCAGATCCTCTCTTAGCTAACGGACACGGTGATGAAGAGATGTTTATTCTGACAGTTCCCCTGCTGCACCTGGACCCAATGTTAAAGTAATAATTTTCAACATCATAGGTTTGATTCTGGGGCGGTCTGAGGGAACGGGCATGGGCATGGGTTGTTTTCATCCCAGCTGTGAGCCTTCTGCTAGTACCAACTATATACAGAACATCCCGTTTTAGGAAAGTGTATAAGCGTGCCCTCAGATGTAAGGCAGGGCCGACCAGGCAGACCACTACAGAGGAGTCAGCAGCAATGTGGAGGCCTGCAGTGGGACGAGATGGCTCATTTCCACTCAATCTGCCCTCAGTCTGAGAGCATCATTATAGATTAAATGCAACATGTTTTTGACAGTTTGAAGACTTGATTAGTGCCCTGGAAAACTCTTAGTAGCCGAAGCCGATGTATGGAAGTTCTAAAAAACGTTTGGTTGATCCTACCTTTAGGATCATTGTTATTATATATGCTCAGCTACACCACCACAGAAATATATATATATATAACAATACACAGAATTTCTTGTATTTTTTATTAAATCAATGAGTGGAACAAGTAAATTATACACATACAACATATAATGATAAATCTAGATTTGAAACAAGGCTTCCAAATTGTCCCTCCCGAAGCGTTTGTGCTTTCGAGTGGTGTGCCAACACTGCTGTGCCTTCAAGGACTTTGTCATTTTAGTTACTATTTACAGACCATAAAGAAATAAATATGATTTTGGAATCTGCACCACAAGAGGCAGTTGCCATTAGTTACTCACACAATACATGCAGTGACAAAGACACCTGTGGCGTGGTGGTGAGCACACATGCAAATCAAGAAGAGAGAGAATGAATAAATAATAATGCAACATGCATGTACATGGTTTGTGAAGCACACTCACTGAGATTCCCCTTGAGCAATACAGAGACTAAATCTGACTGTCCTACAGAAAACCCTCAGAGACTCCATTTATCCTCCTGCTCCTTGTCCCTTGTCTTTGATAACTTGGGTGTCCCGCTCCACTGGACCTCCCACCCTCTGGACTCCCAGCATATTAGCAACCTCTCCTTTGCTCGCAACTTTATTTATACGCACCCAAATCACAGCCTCTAGCTTCCAACTTTCTATTTTGCTCCTGTGGTCAGGGAGAAATGCTTACAGATGTCTGAGCCGTGGAGAATTACAGGCTAGCAGCCGGCGCTGCAGTGGGAGGGAGGGCACTAACTTCTTGTTGCTCTTTCTGGGAGCTGTTTCGCTATACAGCTAAGGACCGGAGAAGACGTGCAGAAAGGTCACATATTGTGAGTCAGGTTCAACAAGCCTAAACTTAATCATGAAAGGGAGTTTTATAAAAATCGTGTGGTCAAACTCAAACCAAGCATCATGCAACATCTTCCTCTTCAAGCACTGACTCAAACTTGTATCTAAAACCTCATTAATTTAACATTCAAAGCCTTTTTTTGATTCACACAATGTCAAACTTGGTTTTTATTAGTATAAAAGGATACAGTGCCCATCAGCTAAACCAGCTATGACCAGCTTCATGCCTCCACTGTAAATGTAGCTGCTCTTGTACAAATTACATACAATTACTTGTACATTACATGTGCTTGTCCTTGTATTTATACCTGTTATCCACATTTTAAGCCCACATCACAAGAAAAAACACAAAATGTTTTGCACCCCACAGTACCGTGTTAGACAGAACATACTACTGCCTGTCAGATCATGATTATGTATCTTGTGTGCAAAGCTGGCATCGCACACAAGAGGGTGCAGTGGCGCAAGAGAAAAATCTCACAGGTTTCCCTTAGGGGGATTATTAATGCGCTCGGGACATTTGGTGGCCATCTATGTGTTAGAAAAGGTGAGGTAAAGGTCAAATATATAGGATTTGCACTAAAAGAAAATGTCATAAAAATCTGCTTAGATATACAATGCAAAACTGCACCTATAAAGACATACACAGGCAAACACATGCAAGTACCTACAGGCATTAAATGTGCACAGTGTGTGCGTAGGCAGTGGGGATATATACACAAATATACATTCAGTACCTACAGTATTCCCAGAGATATTTTAATCCTTCTTGGCACATTAATTGGAGCAAACGTTGAGCCTCTAAGCCAAAGACTGTTTAGACATGCTGACAATGAACTGTTCATGAAACCCAGTGTGTCTGCATTAAATAACAACCTGGGTATGTATATGTCACGGAACATGAATATTAAATGTCAAGCCGCATTTTCGTGTCTATACTAGTCTGTGATGACGGTATGTTGTCAACATAATTCGACTCTGGGATCTTCTGTCACTACTGATGTTATCCCACTTTAAACTGGCAGCAGGTTGGATTACTTTTTTATTTCACCCTAGAACACGTCCTTTATTTCCATCTTTTTTTTTTATTATATGCAAGTTTTTTTTTTTTTTTCTCTCAGTAAAGACACACAGGGGGTAACGACAGCTCTACAATCATCCACTCTGTTAATAAAGCATTTTTAACCGGCCACTATATTTTTACATCGTCAGTGAAAAGATTGGAAATGTCTTGTATTATTGCATAATTTACTCAAAATGCCGTGTGAAATAGGAAAGCATGTATTTCTGTGGAATTTGATTTATTCTGATGATAGATATGTGGTAGCTAAACTGGTTTTCACGCCCCTCGGTTCTCACACTATTGTTCTTTTAGTATTGGACAAAGTCTGAGTCTTTTGTAGAGAAAATGAGGCTTGAGTATATTGTGTTGTTCTTTTCTCTCTTAATTTGCAGGGCGGCAAACATACAAACGCAGAGCAAAAGGTCAGTTCATTCACAGCTAAATTACAGCAGCCTTGGTGCCAAATGTGAGCTTGCGCAGCTCGGTTCATTATGTTTGAAGTTTGTGGACAAAGTGTCTGTGTAGCAGTGGTTACACACTGTCTGCATCTATACCACTCACATATATTCAGTTGCCACACTTCCAAGTCCAGTCAGTGCCTGACCCCTTGTGGCCTAGTTAGACTTCAGAGACACGATGGACTCCCTTTGTCCATCAGACTTTTTTGACTGGAACACAAACACCACATGTTAAACGAGAAAACATAATCATTATGTGTATCACGTGAGCTGCATCTAGATTTTGAAGTGCCACGGTGGTTTCTCTGTTGAGGAGTTACATGTGTTATGTTACAGAGCCCTCCCACTATTTTATAGGTCTGTGCATGTGAAGAAATCAAATGCAGTAAGCACCAGAGGCAGAAAATAAAAAAAAGTAGTCAACATTTACACAAGTACTGTCTTTAAATACAAGTTTAAAGTGCTTATACTTTACTTCTGTGTTACATCTCAAAGGGAAATTTGAACTTTTTAGTCTATTTTATCAAAAACTATAGGTACTATAGTCAGATTCAGTCAGATAAATAATACAAAATATAAAAAAACAACAACTATATTATTGTATTATTTATCCCAGAGGTGAAATTCCCAAGCTACACAGCAGCATAACCACTAATTAAAATGATCCACCTGGCCTGCTCACCACCATCTGTCCATTTCTTGCTAGTTCAGCATCATATAGGCAGCAAAGATGATAAACTAAGTTAGAGAACAAACTAAAGGAAGTAAAAGACTAATTATAATAACATTTAATGCACACAACTTAGAAACAACAAACAAACACACAAGAAATAAATAAATAAAAGAAAATGTGAAAATGTGATTTAAGAAAAAAGCTTTCTACGCTGCTTGGCTTGAACTTCTGTTTTGTGTTTCTCTGCTCCTCCTGTTTCCACTTTGCATGTTGCTCGTTAAGAAACCTCCTGAAACAAAACAACCTCCACATTCATCCCTATAGAGGATAATCAAAGACACATCCCGACCACAAGAGGGAGCAACGAGTCATTTATTTCCGCCCCCTGTTGTGTATTATTATCTCAGCTATGCAGCTGACAGCACCTTAGCCTTAAGCCATACGTCCTCATTCCTGATAAACACTGACGGCTTTGGCAGCTTGTCAGACTGACTGAAAAGTCTGATAAGGGAGTTTTATTTATTAGCTTCAATCATGACTTTTCTTATTGATTCTGCAGCCTGCATCACTTTGTTAGTGGTTTCTATGGATGTATTTGTTCACAGTGTCCTCCCTCAGGAGTGTATCCTGTGGGGATTATGGAGTTATTGCGCAGGGTGATAAATTTTCCTACCACGCTTTTGTAATGTTTGAGCTGGGTGTTTCAGCAGTTACAAAGGAAATGAAACATCATCCATATTTTTTAATGATTTATATGAAGTAATCATTTAAGAGGATCTGATGATTTGCACTACATCCCAAACATAAGGAAAACCGTCGCACATTCCTGTGTTTTACAGGGCATCATGTGGATTTTTAATGAGCCGAGGAGCCAATAGATGATCTAAGACCGGAGGTCTTAAATTTCTATAAGGGTTCATTATAAGCCAACATAAATGCAGCCTGTCTATCTTGTTAAACGCAGAAAAAAAGTTTACCTAACGCCTGGAGTCCCACACGACCTTACCACTCCAGATCAAGTCTACATCAAGTTTTCAGCGCGCACAGACACTCCCCCGACACACACACACACACACACACACACACACACACGCACACACACAAAGCCTCTCCTCCAAAAACCGCCTACAAACAGTCATCAGACAGGATACCTGAAAGATGTAATAGCACTGGGCGTATCCAAACACTGCGCGGCTTGAAGAGCAAGTTGGCTGAGTCTTCTTGAATCATATCAGCAGATCACCAGCACAGGACAGTGACAAGAGAGCAGCACAGCATCAACCTTGAAGGAGTCGAGCGCAGGACAGTCAACATGAGCAGGTAAGGACGGCTGGACGACTCCAATTACAGGGATTAAGGTCAATACAGTCAATTAGCGTCTGGATGAGCATCATGGCATGACAGGTTACTGACTGACATGCAGTCAAGGAAGAACATTTGTCATGTCGAGCTCTGAATATTTCTTAAACTACAGTAGAGTCAATGTAAGTAGGAAAGTTTCTAGATTTAAATTCATCCTCCCCCCCCCAAAAAGAAAAAAAATCCTTAAAGTTAAAGTTTATAAAAAATAGTGTTTTTCCCTACTGTGAGATCATTAACTCTGCCTGGATTTTTTTTTTTTTTTTTTTTTGCTACATTGTAAAAAGAACATTTTGTTTTCATGTTCACACGGCTGTTTCATATTTGAAATCATATTTCATCCCATCGCATGTCAGTTGAATTAAAATTCACACTTCAGCAGGATAATCTGCGCAGCGTCAGAACTGCTCTCTAATGTGTCCGGACTTAAGTTTAAACTTTAAAGAGTGCAGACTTGTGTCTTCCCTGTGTGTGTACTTGTCTAACTGATTTCATATTGCTCATAAAACACCCGACAGGTAAACACACACACAGTTACACACCCTCCTGCACACGTCCAAGAGAGTTTACAGGATTTATGCTGTAACTTCTCTACTTTAGTGGATAGTTCATGACTACAGCAACACTTACAGCTGTTAAGTCGAACACGTCCCATTATAGTTGTAGCATGAACCAGCTTCTGTTTTGGTCCTGCACTACATACTGTATGTTGTCCAAAGAGAATTCAGTCAAACCAGATTATTTCTTTGAAGGAGGAATGTGTTTTACTTCCTAGATGTAAAGGAGGAATGACATCAGTCAAACAAAGCTATTTTTGTAATGCCATGCATAATAGCATAACAAAAACACTCCTACCGGAGTCAGTGTGATAAGGGTTTGTCTGAAGGTGTCACTTCTCAATCATGATGTCCTAGTCAATGTTTTCCCCTATGCACGACTCGTTTCTTGTTTTTGTGTAACCTGCAGGACACATTACCTAACTTTCCACTGGGATCTCTAACCTGTATGGGCTTAACTGTGGATTTAATTAGGACTGCTATGTGTTAGAGCTTCCTATCCTCAAGCCAAGACCAGCTTCCATGCAGATGTCAGTTTTCCTTCCTCTAAGGATGCCAGAGACGACCCTGTTACAGAGGGTCTGCAGTATTAGGGTGAAGGTCAAAATCTGTTTGATTAAGATTTGACCTTTTCCAGTCCAGAGTCCAGATCCACTAAAAGTTTGCGGAGGGAAAAGTGTATTCTATGTCCAAAGTCAAGGCTGTTTATTTATCACCCACAGTGTGGGGAGGTTTCTACAAAATCACAAAAATAAAGAACTCTGAATGCATGCAAATCTCACTGATTTCCCAATATGATATCTGTCAGAGAGATCTGAAATTGTAGCTTGACGTCCTGCAGAATCCACACCTAAAAACTGCAGACGCAGCTGCATGTAATCCTTTAAAGGAATAGTTCAACGTTTGGGAAATTATACTCATGTTATTGGCAAGAGTTAGATGAGGCGCTTCACACCACTTTCACATCTGTGTGGTGCATATGTCCCTGGAGCCAACAGCCAGTTAGCTTAGCTTAGCATAAAGACAGGAGACGCAGGGTTTGGCTCATCTAGTTCTATCAAACAAACTCCTGCCAGGATCTCTGCAGACTGATGAAACATGTCATATCTTGCTTTTTTAATCCTTTCTGTACTGTCAGTCTAGTATGCATGTTCATTTGCGTATAACAATTTCAGATTTTTTTCTGTCTAAAACACATTTTTCTGCATGTTTATACATATTGATAGTATATTTTTTTGCACGTAGGCATATGCGTGCGCACAGTACGTCCTGTAACTTGAACCCTCATTGTGCCAGTTTTGCTGGTTTATAACTTAAGCAGAAAAGGGGTGTACAGGGTACATTGTGAGCTCTTGTTTGTGCCACACTTTTGTTTACGCTGGTTTCCTAATTAGTAACAGCTGAAGAGCAAATTTCACAAAGTGTTCTCACGAGAGACTTATAAATGTCTCAAAAAAAAAAAAAAAAGTTGGGTTAACATGGAATGAATCGCTCAAATGTGCGGTTCAGTTCAGAAATTCAAACGTGTTGCTGCAAAGATAGTACAGATTTGGGCCAGAGTGTACGAACGTGAGTTGCTTATCTTACAGTCTGATACTATAACAGCAATTTGGATACTTGATCCTTTAGTTTGGGGACCAATGCAACAGAGATTAATCATTTAACAAACAATTCAATTACTTTCTTGTTTTTTGTACTGTTTGTACAGAACACAGTGTTATTTTGGTGAGGAAACAAGCATCACCCAAGAACCAAACCATGCCAACACGCCTGCAGTCATATCTGCACCCAATTATGGTGCATTCCTAAATGACTTTCACCACCACAGAATGCGTGCAGAAGGAAACAAGGGAAAGATAAAGATGATAGAATGAGAAGAAAAAATGAGTGGAGAAGGAAGAGAGAAAGAATAATGCAATGTATTAAGCACGAGGGACTAGAAAACAGCACGATGCATCATGTGTTCTGCTCTGGCAGTGATAAACAAAGCCAGATTTTATGATTAATCTGGTTTTATTAGTTGTCTGAAAGCATTTTGTCACACTCAGGGGTAACATTTAATGAACAAAGCATTTTTACAGAACATTTTGTACTCGTTTTGGATGAGACATATGACTTGATCGTCATGTTACTTCTTTGTTTTGACTTTGACATTATATATATTATGTTTTAATATAGAAACTTTATTTAGAAGTTGTTGGAGTAACTATACAAAAATCTTTAAAACTTTAAATTTATTTAAATTTCAGAATTCATACGGCAATCTTTACTCTGCCGAAGCAGTGATGTATTCAGTCAACCATGAGACATAGTTCATATATGACCAAATGAGTTCATGATTATAATTTCTCTCCACAAGTTTTATCTTAGAAGTAAAGACATAATTATGACTGTTCTTAATTTGACCAACCACTTTAGTTATTGCCTCGCGCATGAATTCAACAGATGTTTCAAATTGTTTTTTATTGCGAGATTTCGTGCACTGTCTGTTACAGAAAACAAACACAGTGGCACCACAGATTATTGCACGACACTGTGGGGAGGATCACAAACTGTTTTTCTGGTACAAAAAGTCCTGCTAGTGCTCATTTACGCAGCTCATCGTTTCTTAGGAAACAGGTTGCAATTTTCCTCTGAAGTTGACTTGTAGTAACAAGTTACACTGGCAGAGCTTTGCTGCCATAGCCTACGTCTATAAGGTAATAGGTTGTGCAATTACTATTGTAATGGTGAACTTCAGACTCAGCACAGGGCTTCCCATTCTGTCTAAGCCAATAGAACGTTGGGTAAAAAAGGGCTCACTTGTGCAGGACTTTGGTGAGGGACAACAGGTTTGTATTACCTTTGCTCTTTAGGGCAAAAGTCAGACCGTCTGTTCCCGTTTGAGAAACAGAACACTAAATATCAGCCAAAATGATTGTGTGTATTTTTCTTTTTTCTCTGGCTCTGAGCTGCCAAAGTCAACACTGCTTTGCAACTCCATCAGGTCAGAGTAACTGAGCGAATATCAAAGCAAATATTAAGCCAGACAACACATGATCATACCGATTAACCAATGACAGGACAAACCTGTTACAGTCATACATGACATTTATCTATAAAACAAAAACATCTCATCCCTGAGGGCCATTTATTAATATTATTTAATTATTTAATTTGAGGATACAAGCATCAGATTATAAACGTTTCTCCCCTCTGCAGATGTCTGATCAGCAAACCGGATGTGCAAGGTTTCATCGAGAGGTGTATGGTAGCTGTGGGCACCCAGCCACATCACGCCCGCAGCCTGGCTGAGGTGCTGGTGGAAGGAGACCACAGGGGCCACTTCAGCCATGGACTCAACAGAATGGGTCAGTGGGCCCCTGGAAGTTTACTTTATCTGCATGTCTAAATTTAAAGGTGGAAGGAGGAAAAAAGTGGGTGAACGAGTTGTGCAATAATTTGTGTACTTTGTCCTTTAATGACCCAAATCTGATGAATCTATGTGAAAAGATGTGTCACCTCCTTGATTTGGATGTTTTTGTTTGTATATAAATGTGTTTGTGCTTGCTGTCTCTGTATTTTTTGACAGACATGTATGTGAAGGACATCCAATCAGGAATCTGTGCCAAGGACGGTGAACCAGTGGTGGAAAAAGAGAGTGCAGCCACAGCACTGGTGGAGGGCAAGAATCTTTTGGGTCCTGTTGTGGGAAACTTCTGCATGAATCTCGCCATTAAGAAAGCCAAAGAGGTTGGGATTGGCTGGGTGGTGGCACGTGGTGAGTCCTGCTTCAGGAAACTTCTGGTGACATGAGATGTGCATATATCTGTGATATCATGTTAGTGCAGCACATCGGCGGAATGATGCATGTTCACACTTTGCTGTAGTCTGGGAAAATCAGACGAGTTGCCTGAAGGATAAACTCGTGTTAACTCATGAACTGGTCTTTCCTGCTGACATGCTCAGGTTTCAGATGCAGGTTTGTATTTGATTAGACTGGATGTTCCACATTCGTAAAAGGATTATGTTCACCGTTAAAACATTAGTAGACTGTTTGACTCATGTAACAGGCAATTGGTTTAGCGTGTGAGGAGAGAAACCAAAACCACTGTAGTGTCTGTTGACTGCAGTGTGTTGGATATCAATTAATTTACTGTGTGATACACGCATCGCCGTTTCTATTCAAATGTTTACTGTCAAACACTTTTCTTTCTTAGGCTCCAACCATTATGGTATTGCAGGATACTACGCATTGCAAGCTCTGAAGGAGAACATGATTGTGAGTGAAAGTTTTGACAAATGTCATCAATTTTTTGGAGGTTGAATGTGCCCACATGGTTTTAAATGTGTGTCTAATTACCTGACCACCACAGGGCATGTCATTTACCAACACATCCCCACTGGTGGTTCCCACACGTGGTAAAGAGGTAAATGTATAATTTATTTTTCACAGTGTGAGCTGTACTTTGTGTCATAAACGGCTCCTTTGTCTCATTCTAACACTATGAACCTGCTCTTTGTAGTGCACTTTGGGCACCAACCCCATTAGTATGGCAGCTCCTGCTAATGACGGAGACAGCTTTGTTCTAGACATGGCCACATCAGCAGTAGCAGTTGGAAAGGTAACACACATAACTTCCTCAATGTCAAAACACATCATATGCTCCATCTGTGCAGTACTAATATCTAAAAGACCAAATCTTCTTGAACGAATAAGGAACTGAGAAGTCTCAGCCTGTTAACATTTAGTTTTATTAGTATAATGTGCACTCATTGAATACTTTGTAACAACTTAAAGTCTTTCTTGTTTTACGTGCACAGGTGGAGCTCTATGATCGGCGCGGAGACCCCATCCCTGAAGGCTGGGGCTGTGACGCCAACGGCAAGCTGAGCACCGACCCTAAGAAAGTTCTGTCTGGAGGAGGACTGGTGCCGATTGGTGGAAGTGAAGCGACAGGTGAGAAACCAGCTGATTTAGAAGTATGTTCAAGGAGAGAAAGATCCTCCAAAGTCTATGTTTGTATTCTTTTTGTCTGTAGTTACATTTTTGGATTTTGCAACATCTGCGTCAAGTGTCCGGTTTAAAAACATTCTTCTTCAACAACTTTGACAACAGAGGACCGACCCATATCAGACTCTTTTTGGTTCCAAATATTTCTCTTTATGCACTTAAAAAAAAAAAAAAAAAGACAAAGTTCGTCATGATCTTGATTTTGTTTGTGTTGTAATGTTTGTTGTGTGTTTTGTGTTGTTCCCCTCAGGAGGGTACAAAGGCTACGGTCTGGGAATGATGGTGGAAGTGTTCTGTGGTATTTTGGCCGGTGCCCAATACAGCAGTCATATTCGCACATGGAAAGAAACTGACCGTATTGCCAACCTGGTATGTTTTTTTTTTCCTGGCTTGTGTTGTGTTTTCAAGTGGACACACTGATCTCATGTAAAATCAGATGTGGGCCTAAGGTAACTTTGGTGATATGATATGAAAATGACTTTGAATGAATCTTTTTTTGTATTTAAAATGAAAAATAAATATTTGAAAATGTATTTAAATCCTTAATGTACTTGCATGTATTCTCAAATATATATTGCAAAGAGGCTTTTTGTTGTTTTGAAGTTACATTACTTCATCTTGAAAGATTCACTTGAAAAATGGCTGTATTAGTTCAAATAATGTTTGATCGTCTACATATGTTGCTCTAGTCAAAAGTTTTAATGATAGTAAAATTATCAGCTCTCAAACAAACTATTGATTTTTATTTCCCCCCTTCGAAGGCCAAGTTCTGCGTGTTGACACAGTCTTTGACAGCTTCACTTATCTAAACGATAAGCACGATCAATGAGTCTGACGAAGACCATGTTGTGTCGCGTCATAGTGCCCTTTACTGTTTGTACTGGATCAGTTCACAGTGTTGTCATTATCCGTTTCATGTTTTCAGGGTCAGTGTTTTGTGGCGATTAACCCAGAAAACTTTGCTCCCGGGTTCAGTGATAGGATGTCTGACCTGCTGTCCATCCACAGAGGAATGGAACCGGTGAGTCCAATCGCTGCAGTGTTTACATACAGACTCATAAAGGGGACAAATGTGTAGATGATGTCCAGTAATTACACCCGCTAAGACTTAATTTGGTTACTGCTGGCGTTTGACACAGGCTGAACCCAACGTTCCTGTTCTGACTGCTGGAGATCCAGAGAGGATGAACATGAAGAAGTGTGATGAGATGGGCGGCATCCCTTACCACATCAATGTTGTTAACTGCATGGTAAGAGCTGCAAATAAACAAATCAGTCAATAAAAATGTATTTACTTTCTTGTAGAGAGTAAGATGACATGATTGATACCTTTTTTTTTTATGTCTCTATCTAAATATGAAGCTGCAACCAGCAGCTTGTTAGCTTAACTTAGCCTAAAGTTGGGAAATCAACCAGCCTGGCACTGTTCAAAGTTATCAAGATCCTTCTTCAGGTTCAGGATCTGGTTCTAGGTTAAACAAGCAATGTATACCTGACATTTAGAGGTGTTGGTAGCCTGTTTTTGTTACCTTTGGACACAGCCGGGCTAGCTGTTCCCCATGCTTCCAGTTCTTGTGCTAAGCTAAGCTAAATGGCTGCTGGCAGACATGTGAGTGTTCTTGAACTTCACCTCATTTTTTCATTTTATTTCCCGCAGAATGAGTGTGCTAAGAGCATTGGTGTCAGCCCACTGCTGCCCTGCGACAATCTCATCTCCAATTAATCAATCCAAGTCAAGACTGTCAGTATTGGAAGATCCTACAACTCGAGTCACTTTGGAAATGCAATTCTGTTTATGCACATGTTACATCATAATCATATTTTATGCATTTTAACTGTGCACAGTCCATTTTTGTCATTTTAAACTACATGAAAGTTTTAATTAAAAAAAAGGACCTATAATATGCATGACATTTCTGACATAGAAATAGAGAAAATATTCACTTTTAAGGTGGCTCCCAGATTTCAGCTGTCATATTTTACTAATTTTAACCACGCACAGATGTTTTTGGCACTACTATTATGAATGCTTTAACTTTAAAAAAAAAGCACTTATAACATGCACGAGGAAAAGATATTTCCTTTCATATTTTTTGTGTCTGAAGATGTTGCTTCCACGTGTAAAGGTAAACATTTTTAAGATGCTGAATGTGAGACCGCAAAATACGCACACTCGTTGTCTAAAGTTGTTGTAAGTTGCATTGTTATGGCTGTTTGCTGGAGGTGAATGAGTTAAATATATTTGAGTGGTATTGCTGAAAAACCAAAGCTAAAGTTGTTGTGCTTTGAGTCATGCACTTGGCAGTTTATCTGTCCAGTTATAAAACAGGCCAGTTTTTTAATTACAGGCAAAAAGTTTTTACTTTAAAGTCATCATAAAAACACTATTGTGCCTTATTCAATAAAAGCCATATGAAACAAACATTGTTTTTCTGTTAACTGTTTATCATGATCATGATCTGGTGTTTTATAGACAGATATTACACACTCATGTGTTATATTTCAACCACCAGATGGTGTTGGAGCATCAACAGTTTGCATGCAACTCCTCTTGTAACAAGTTCAATTCAACACACTCAAATTCATAAATGTTACAAGCAAAGAAAGAGCTGAGGTATATAAATATGCATTCATTAAAGTACAATGTACTCATTGTTCATACAGTCTTTAAACAGGGTAAAATGCTTTCATAATACATTGCCAAACATGACTAATAATTGCATATCATAATCAAAGTTTTTTAAATTTTTGTTGTGACACAATTGTTACTTTATGTTGGAGTTAATCTGTTTGCACTGTTATATGAAAACTATTTCACTTTACACGAATATAACAATGGAGTTGTAGTAGGTGTAGTAAAATCACCCGAGCTCCCCTAACTTGAGGAAACAAATCACTGCTTGCATGTGAGATCTTTCACCACTAGATGGAGACCAAGTCTGAGTAAACTCCTGTAAGACTCATGAATGCGTTTAGATATTTCATGTTCTGTGATGATGGCATCGTTCGTTAGGAGGCTTTATCTGGGTAGTTTACAAATAACCTCATATATTTTTTAATTATTAAGATATAAAGTATTACCGTTGCCATGGAAATGGTAAGTACAGGATGTAAAGCTGATATGTGAGCAGAAGTTAATACACCAAAACACCATAAAAGATATTTTGACTCTGAACAGACATAGTTATTCATAAAAAAAAAACAAAACACATTAAGTAAATTAAATAAATACGTAAATAAATACACAAATAAGCAACATTTACTATTAGTAACTATTAATTGATGGAGGTCGTTATTACTGTACAAAATTTAGTGAGATTGGTCAAATTTTTTATGTTCTTAGTGTTGTAATAATTTGTCAGATTTATTTATTTATTATTATTGATACCTATTCTAATTTTTAAAATCTGTATAAAGGTGTATGAAATGATGAAATGAACAGTGTATGTCTGTTTCTGTGTATGGATGCTCGTGTGTCATGTGCATTTATGTGTGTGTAGTTTGTAAGTCAGTCAAGTACAACTTCAATTATTGTCAGATTATTTACAAAATGTTGCTTTATTTGTGAGCTGTCTACATGCTTTTTCTTGCGAAGCTTTTCTCTTTGTGGTAAAAATCAGTTCACAGCTAAAGTGCTACATGCAGCACTGAAAATGACTGAAGGGAAGGCCTCTCTCAGAGCCACAAGGGAGAAGGGGGACTGGGCAGTGACAGATGCCCAGATCAGGACCTTAATCTCCCATGCCAAAAGTCCTGGCACTGGGCCCCGGACCCTGGATGTCCCGTTAACACTCGGCCGGCCGCAGACAAAAGAAGAGAAATCAACAAATCAATGGGCTTTCAGACCCACCGGGGGAGGGGAAAGGTGGTGGGGCGGGGGGGTAAGTGAGTGCTGTGCTGAGCTGGGCCTGGTCTGCTAGCGGGTATGAAGGGGATGCATGGAGATTAGGTTAGTGTTGAGGGGGAAGGAGGCTATGTGCTGGGTGGAGGGCTCCGCCGAGTCCAAGGATTAAGGGGCCGATTCAAACGCTCGTTATAGGGGGCAGACTCGGAGGTGTGTGTGCATGGATGGATGGATGGATTTTGGGGGTCTAATCTGTCCTGGCTTTGGCCTGGTGCCCTTGTGTGGATTAGACGGGGCCCCCAAGAGTCCCAAGAGCAGGGCCGCTGGCTAGGATTAGGCAGATTCAAACAGGTGTTTTCTTTTGTGGTGCTGAGGGGGGATCTGTCCATCACTCACTGAACGAGCAAATCATGAAGTGAGCGACTATTACCAATGAGGCGAGTGAAGCCAAAAGGGCATGGCGTGTGTGTGTGGGTCAGTGTTTGTTTTTGGACATGTAAACACCGCTAGCTGCTGCTGCTACTGCTCAGTGATGAGTGTGTGGTGGTGTGTTTCCCATGAAGCAGGACACAGGAAGGTGATGTCTGCAGGTTACTGCAGTCATCTGAGGGGAGAAGGAAACTGCGAGATTTACTCACAAGACAAGACAAACACTTCTTTTTCAGGACGGGCGGCATCCTGATGCAGCTGATCAGTCGTTACGACTGTGAAGCAGCAGGGATCCACTGTGGAGCAGATTAGTGTAGCTGCTTTTGGAGAGCACAAGAAAACACTTTCACACTGTAGGAGGATCAGATCAGGAGAGCTTAGAGGACGCAGAGCTTATCAAAAACCTCTTTAGCTAAGAATAAGAAAGTAGTAGTATCATACACTGATGGGGAGCTAATAGAACCACTCACTGTTTCATGGTTTAAAACCAGACAAGTGTTGTACATCTGATGGTACAATATAACTTTATACTGCACCTTAGTGAACATTTGAATAAATCTCAGGCACCAGCACACTATAACATGAAGACGTGGAACATTACGCAACAAGCATGAATGTCATCTATTTGGGAATAGACTCTTCATTTGAGTTAATGCTACTAGTCAACATTGTTTAGGCAGGGCGTGTATTATGAATGTAATGACAGACAGAAGGGTGGAGCAGAGTGATGGAGAGAATAGGAGGAGAGCTAGAAAGGCTCTGCTGCTCTCCTGCTGGGCCTTTAATGAAGTGGAGCGACTTCCTGGATTGTTCCTCCCAGCTGTTGTCCCCACAAAGCCAAGATATTTGGCCTTGGCTCTTTGTCCTGCTCGGGCTACCATACCTCCAAATGACTGAGCGAACACGTAAAAATAAAAGCAAAGCATCTGGTGTCTCGTTCTGTCCAACTGCTCGGGAATGCAAACGTCCGTCCATCTGCTGCCTCCCTCGCTTACTGGGGTTTGGGATCGGCGTTGGTTATGCTGGCCAGAAATCAAAATGTGAAGATTTCGGGGATTAAACCAAAAGAAGAATATTGAAATATTGGAATATTGCATGAATGCCAGCCTGTACAACATCTGAGATGAAATCTTCTTCAATAAGACGCAGAATTTGACTCAACAGTCAGTCTGGGAAAGACTAGAGTCTCAGATGATGTCAGTTTAAGGAAAACAGATTATGGTTAATTCACATGACACCACAGAGTAATTATCTGTGCATGCCACTTTGGCCATAAAGACCACGAAGAGGGAGAAAAGCATGTACAAGACCTCGAGCAAACCAATCACAGGAGGTCCTGAGATGAAGGACTAAACTCAACCTTTAATGTCTAACTGCATTATGGAAGTGTCTTGTTTTCCATCATCTGGTGTCTACTGTGACTGCAACATCTGGCTTGCAAGCTGCTTCTTCTCACCTATGTGAAACCGTCATACTGAGTCTGGACTCTACGTGTGAAACAGGCTTTTCTCTGTCCTCTTGTAAACCAGTTGGTTCGTGTGCTGCTTTTGTCTTTGGTCAAACTGAAACGAGAGGAGAACAAATAAAAATCAGACAGCAGGACGGCATCCAACGCTTTTTATTTCCTCCCTTCTTTTCTCTCACTGGGATCACTCTGCGGTGCCGAATGGGATTTTTAATTTCCTCCGTGTGGTCTGCTCACCTCTGGATGTCATGACCACCAGCTTCTGGCTTCTTACACCAACATGTCAACAGACAGCTCAGGTGTTGGATCGCCTCTGTCTGTGTGTGAGGTCCTAATGACACTTTAACAGTTGTCACTGTGTGTTTTCCTCTTGGGATAATCCAGGTTCCATTTAACACACTTTCTCTTTATTTCCTGTCATCACCTTCATTTATTGACTTTTTCTCTTCTCGTAGCGGTTAGATTAGACTTTTAAAGGAGCAGTTTATGTCATTGTGTCTTCCTTAGCTGATTAAAAACAGTTTATTGTACTTCTATCTCTCCTTTTGTTGTGCACATGAAGAATTATAACATGAATACATCATTAGCACACTAGTCTAAAGGCATTAGCTTAATTTCACTAAATGAACTGTCAGCTATAGATCCTGCACCATCATTTCATTTAAATAATGATAACAAGAACAACACTAATGATTATAACAATGATAATAAATGCTTTTTTACCGGGTCTTGAACAGCAACAGTCAAAAGAAAGAATCAGAGAATCAGAGAATCAGGATTCACGTCAAAGTCTCCCAACTTCCAATTTTTGAAACTCACACAACAAATGTTGATTTAAAATGTTTAGATTTATTTCAGAGTGTATGCTCAGGCAAAGTAATCCAGTTTAAGAGTGCTCAAATTTAAATTTACTTCACAAATACGGGTGTTTATCAAGATCAGATTTGTGAATCATTAACCATTATATGTGGGGACAAATCACATGTGTCAGGTCTTAATAAATGTTCTTAATAAAGAAGCTGATCTCTGTAAAAGTTATTAAAGTCTGCATAAAAGTGTTGTGCATGTAGAAAAACAGTGTTTGACAAGCATCAGCCTGTAACTGGATCTATGATCTGTGATTTACCACACAGTGTATGAGTGCTGTCATGTACTACTGTGCTAAAAACAGGTGGCCTGCTTCGCACTTGCATTTGCTCAGTTTCTGTGTAAATTCTCTCACGTCTGTCACAGATATCCTCACAAGCTGCTGCAATATACCGGCAGAGTTCAACTGACACTTCCTGTGAACAGTCAGCTCCCATGACTCGTGAAGATTTTGTCACTTGCTGGTGCTAAAGCCAGCTCCGGCTCTGTCCCCCAGGCATGGGAAGTGACATTTGAGTCCTGAAACAGAAGCGTTAGAGAGCAGCATGACTTCTCGCTACGCGCCTCCCTCCCTAAAGGCAGCTGACAGGATCCTGCCGTGTCCTGTTACCAGGTGACAGGTATGACACGAGGAAACAAAGAGTCATAATCTGACTTCTTCTGCCTTCTGCTGAGACATGATTCTTGAAATGTTCCTCAAAACTGTGTTGTAGGTGTGTGGTCAGCTTCTGCTGCCATTGTTCACCATTTCTGCAACACTTACAAGTGTTTCAGCAAACGAGAACGTGAATGATAATGTGATCATAAATGGGTTCGAGGCCCTGAGCGTTTGTTTCAGTGTTCAGCGTTTGGCAATTGTTAAAAACTGTATTACTCAGCTCTTTTGCTCACCATCTGCACAGCTCAGTCTGCTGCTGCTGATGGTGGGAGAAGAGAAAAATTTGAAATCAATGCATCCTGAAAATCTAATTAAATAACAATGCAGATCTCAATTGATTTCTGAGCAGCAGAAGAATACGTGCTAGGGTTTTATTAAAGGCTTTGGGCCTCATTTAACAACTGTCATGAGGACATTTCTCCTTAAAACTCACCAATACAGTTTCCTTAAAGATTCTGACATTCACCAATGTTTTCTTATTTAGGGCTAAGAATAGAGTCAATACACACTCAAGAGCACGCTTCTGCACATTTAAGCGCTAACATGTTTGTGCAAAATAATTGGTTATTGTTGTATAATATTATAGGATTTCTCAGTGTCTCAGAGCTCGTAGCCTGTGTTGGGATTTGTTACTCTCTTGGTTGTCCAGGACTGCGTCTGTATCTGGGGTTGTTAAGAGGACCTGTGTGCCTGTTCGCTTTCTGTGTGTGATTACTGTGTGTGTGTGTGTTTGCACATGGCCCTGCAGTCTCACGGCCTTTTATGGGGATTGGCGGAGTGTTAACCTTTGTGAATTATGAACAACTGGCACGTCCATTCATCTCACAAGGACAAAGAGATTTATCATCATAAGAACAGTTCAGAAGGACACATTTATTAAAAAATGTAGGAAGATATTTGGTGAATGAGGTTCTTTGTTTTGTTTTTACTGTGAACTCTGCAGAATTTGACAATCCTCAACTCTTGCGCCCTCAAGTGGCAGCTCTCAAAATCTGAGTGAGACTTCAACAAAAAGCCTGTTATGACCTGGATATGTGGCGTTTTAAACGAAGTGGACATTTAGAAGACAGGAGAGATTGACACTATAAAGTTGCATTATGGGAAATGTAGGATCCAGAGTGTTTTAAGCTTGACCCAGATTAGAAACAGAAAGTTTAGGATATCTCTGCCAGGGCTGCTTCAGTTTGTATCTTACTTTAGTCTGTCTCTTTAATTCCTCTGAAGAACACAACTGTTTTATCACACTCATATATCTTGTTTGTCCTTTTCTTAGTTCAATAACTTTATATCTTATGTTTTGTGCAATCCAAACTCCAACATTATCTGGTCAGCTTGGATTTAATTGATGAGTGATTGTCCAGTTAAACTGACCAACATCTGCTGGTTTCTTTTGCTTTACATAAATGTGATTATTAATGACAAGATATTTCATTACACAGACATCACTCACTCATGTTAATGTTACCATTACTATTACTAAAGTACCTTTTGTAGAACCAACTTAACTGACTTAAATAAGTGTTGCAACCACTGGATTTCATTGGTATCATGGTCATAACTTTACGTGGACTTACTGAACTTGATTAATCAATAATTTCCACACAGAGTAGTTAAATGAATTCAAATTGAACAACATTTTTATTTTCAAAAGCGCAATACAAATAAAATTCTTCTAGATACTTACCATTAGAATCATTAAATCACATTTTTTATTAAGTACACTGCAAAATTCTTTTAATTATGTTTATAATTTTTGATTAATAAAGTAAAGAAATAAAGAAAATAAAAAATAAAAGTATAATGCTGTTCACATCCATCACATCACATCTAATTCTATATGAAAGTGGATCAATGGGACAACTTCAAAGCATGAAAAGCTTTTGATCATTGACACTGGACCAAACAAAGAGTCATATTGCCACCCCTTCCTGCTCAATGACAGCCATTTTCCTTTTTCTCTTTGAGGTCTTCAAACCTCTTCTCCCCATAGATAAAGGTGCTGCATTGTGATTTAGTTTATTTCTCCCCTCTGGGCAAACAAAGCCTTCATCTACAGTAGAGAGGATTAGAATCCGGATCCAGGCAAGAAACCAACCCTAAACACACTTTCAGGAGCAACCCCCCCCCCAACACACACAGTGAATCTGCTCCATCAGGCCGGCTGCCGCCCGGTTTACTGTTTGTAGCCAGGAGACAGAGGACTGCTGATGTGTGACGACAATAACAGGTGACAGGTGATGGAGGGAGGGATGGGGACAGCAGCTCACCTTTCTCTGTGGTCAGTCACTCAGTGTTGGTTTAGGGGCTCCCGGGCCAGTGCCCGGGGCCTCTGTGATGGATGGGTACAGCTGAGATGATTCTGGTTGGGGGGAAACTGATCTAATGAGGGCCGAGTGGGGGCCCAACCTGACCCTGAGGACGCCCCGACCCCCAACAGCCTCTTTTTTTCTCAGTTCGTTATATGTTGTATTTACTCACTGAAAAGAAGGATTACTGTAATGTATCAGCTTTCTGGACAGTTTATGGGTTTTTCTTTACATCGGTTTACAGATTGTCATGTAAATTCATGCAGCTGACACATCACAGACTTTCTCTACTGTGGAACCTCCTTTTACATTCAAATATTTTTCAGTGATTAAAACAGAATAATACACATGGAGTAAAAATGAAAGTTTGATAAAAGTTTTTTCATTTCATAAGGGTGTAACTGCTATTTCAAGTGTAAAACCTGATTTTGAAGAAATAATCCATCTGTCCTGCTCAAGGAATACATTAGATTATGAATTAGATTAAAATTAATCCCCTATGATGAGCACAGATGGTGAGTAACTTCATATGTTTACTCACATATTTTCTTTGTATGTTTTCATTCATTATTTCATAATGGCTAACTTTCCAGGCGCCAAATGGATTTAGAGGCAACGATGTTAGAGAGAAAATGAAATCACAGTGTAATTCTGATGTACAGTTTCATTACATTACATTAGACTGTAATTTCATTTACAGTTTCATTACATGAAATTACGTTTGGTGTCAGCTGGATGGACGGCCGTGTTAACAGCTCTGACCTTCTCCGGTCTCCCATCGGTGGCATGACTTCCCATACATTATCCATCTGGGGCCTCCACCTCCCTCCGTCTCTCCCTCACACACTCACTCACACACACACACACGCAAACTCTCCTCTGCTTGCTCATCCGATCAATCCCTCCACCCCTCCCCACACACATAAACACACACATGAGGAGACAGAAACACAGGATCGTCTAAGAAGCTATTCTAATTTTGACACCCGCTGACAAGTTTTTTGTACTTTAAAATCTCAGTGCAGTGTATTTCTTTCTTCCTGCGAATGCCTGCGTATTATCCATCTGTTGTGTATCCTATCTAAGTTATGTTTTATGTTGTTGTATTTGGCATGCAGTCTTGCACAATAACTGTCTTTGAACTTCAATGACACCTTACAGCATATTTTAATCGAAGAAAAGGACACAAACTACGCCTGACAATTTACTGTAAAGTTAATTAAAATGCTGAATTTATTGCAGAACCTTTTACTAGATTACATTACTTTGTGGTGTTGTGTCTACCCTCTTTGTACCAACTGAGACTGAATAACAACAGTTGAGTTTCTTCCAAATATGAGCATTATTTTGTACCTCAGAAGCTGCATTCGTTGGGCCCTGCAACCTTGTAACAAGACAAAATGTATCAACATCAGCCTATTCAAATGAATAAGTAACACATTAAGAATAAATCAAATTATAAGAGCATAAAATAAATTAGCTGCCAGATAGAAGCGCACGTGGTAAGATGTAAATGTTGGACGAACCTATCTGAGGTGAATAAAAGTTCAAATAAATCAGGCAGTCAGACCAGCAGCGTGTTTCTGATTTGTCTTGATACTTCGGGTCAGCTTATCCAGCTGTGCTAATGGACTCATTAAGTGTAACTCTAAGTGGATAAGACCATAGCCAAGGTCAGGTTTGGGGAACGTTTAACTCCTTTTACAGACATAATCTACTTTCTCTACTCAGTGTTGAAAATGTTCATTTCCTAAAAAAGCAAACCCAACAGAGCACTGTGGGGTGGAACTATAATAGTAAATGGTTTGTTAATGAGCTGCTTTAGATATAATCATGCAACGTCTAATGTAACAGAGTTTTCGTGCTTAAAAAAGCTTGAGGGGACAGAGAGGCACTTCAGCACATATATATACATTCATATGGAGCTAATGTGTCCCTAACATAACTGACAGCATTGACAAATATACTTAACTTAAACCAATATTAATTTACTTGCGACACGGGTTGACGGAAGCCAAGAAAGAGGCCGTATGTTTTGAGTCTCAAAGTGGGTTAAAATGAAGAGGAGTGACGGTAATCTACACTTTTAAACTGCATAAGAAAATACTAAATTTAAACTTTATTTTAGAAATGCAGGGTGAAAAGCGTCTTTGTCAACATCTAACACCTAACGACTCAGATTTACTCTTACAGTTTTTATTAGTCGTAATTTAGTTCAAATCAGGTGCAAAATAAAAAAGTTATTCACTATTCCCTAAATAACACTCAGTGCTTTCCTCTCCAGCGATCACTAAATTGAGATTTATCAAGTCGCTTATTTATCGTCTTCATTTTGCATCATTCTTGACAGGTTGTTGTGTTGCCTCACTGTGATTTTGTATCAGGATTATTCGCAAAAATGCCAATTCATTGTGAAAATCTTTGAGGGTGATATATGTAGAGCACACATTTACACTAAAATAGGAGGAGATTTTGTTTTTATGCACCCACATCTTACTTTAAGTCTAAAAACTACAAAGACAAAAGTCACACCACTGAACTAAAGCCTGTTTATACATGACAACATAAATGCAACAAGCTGAAATTTTAGCCGTGCCAACAGTTTTGTGGAGCCCATAATCTCCATCTCCATGCTCATATTTTTAAATTATAGTAAACATTTAAGTCAAAGTATTTCTCTGAGGGCTGAAAATGCAACAAATTGATGATGATGATCTTATTTTAAACTGAATGGATCTATTGATTTTCACTGATTGAAATTTGAGTGCTCTCAAAGCTTCATAGCTTGTTAAAAAGGGAGATATAGGAAACTTTTATAGCTTTATACTGTATATACTCACCAAAGCTAATGGAAAACTCAAAATAACAACTTCTCTTTAAAGATCTATAAAGATCACACCACAATACAAACAGCCGCATCCACTTGAGGTGAGAAAGTAGCCGGGGATGAACATCTCTCTCAAGCTCTTTCTCTCTCTCTCTCTTTTTTTTTAATTTTCACGTAACTACTTCTGTTACTTTTCATGTGTAAAAAGTACAAGACCACGAATGACCACAGGGAGAAACAATTTGCCCATTTGTCTGATTCATGAGATTACGTTGAGACTATAAAGACGTAACTGAAAGGCCTTCCATTGAGCCCATTCAAAACAGTTAAGACATGCCTGGAGAACGCATTGAACAGCTTGTTTGCGGTATACTTCACTCTGGATTATACAGCCATTTGTTTCCATATTAATGTACAAATCTAAAGGGCAGTCAGTGTCTAATTTGCGTCTAATAAGTTTAACCCTTTTGTGTTCTGTTGTGTGCGAGCCAGTGGTCAGAGGTCAAAGGGGAGACAGTGCATGTCCAGGCATGTTTTGTCTGGGATAGTTTTGGTGTGGAGTAGTGGTGACTGAGGGTCGGGGGTGTGCATTAAATGTCAGCTGGTCCATACAGTGTGACTGCACTACACCACCTCTATTCCTCCTCCAGCCAACCACCACAGTGAGGAAGTCCCTGATCTGTTTGGTGCAATCATCAGGACAGCTGGTGCCTGGGCAGCTGCACGGCTGTGGGGTGGCTGGGAAAGAGCCCCGTCCCCGGCGAACCCAGGGGGCTTCTGCATCTGCTCAGCTGTCGACCCACCCACCCCCACCACTCTTCCTTCGTACCCCCCACCACCACTCCACTTCCCCTATACTCCGTCAGCTGAGACCAGCAGGAGAGACAGCTGGCCGGTGCTGCCAGGGAGAGAGGAGGGTGAGGGTGTGTTTATGTGTGTGTGTATTGAGTCGGGTGGGGGTAAGACCAAGCAGCAATGACATCACTACCAAAGTGATGCATTTAAACACATGCGCACATTTACATACACTGTTCTGACCCTTATACTGCAGGGATGGTTTCCCTCGTTGTGAAGTCACTGGGTTTGTTTTGAATGAATCTTTGGTTAGATGCCTAAAAAACTGTGTTTAGCAGAACCCTTATCATATTTTTACACTTGATGACATAAAATACATCAGTATAAATATCACATTTGTAAGATTTTTAAGATTTTTACATGTCCTAAAAAAGGTAGTTGCCAAGAAGTGGCTAAATGAAACTACAAAGGTTGTCAGGGATGCCGAACTATGGTGCCAAATGGTGTTGGTGGTGATGCTGAAGTCATGTAACTGTGGTGTAGTTCATCTGCAGTCTTCTGGTGAATTGTATTTGCACTTCAAAAACGATAAATGTGGTGTTCATTTCTGAAGATTATACATAATTTAACCATAGCGATGTTACCCTCACGGGTTGGCTTACATACGTCATCCCTGCTCCACTCTCCCATCAGATACTTTAATGGCTTCTATATTTATCTTGTTGTCATCGAATCCCATTAAAAAAAAAAACAACACATACAAAGAATTGATCCGACTATAGGATCAATGGAGGGTCAAGATGATCCAGATGGGTCCACATGACGTTAGTGTCGACCACAAGGACGTTGCACGCTATTTATGCAACTGTTAACACTGTATGTTTTTTCTGCATTTTCTTTCTTTTTTTGTGATGTTTTTTTTTTTCTTGTTCAGCCAAATACAACAAACAAAGAACTTATTCTTGCTGTCACGAGGCTGCCATGTTGTTTCCATGTGTGGAAGGTGTACACACAAACCCCCACTTGTAGTTTATAATGTGCAAGTCAGCAGCTGAACAAAGCACTGGAGTATGAACGAAGCATAACAAGTATTGTATGTGTAGCCAAAGGCTCTTATAGTTTATTTCTTTAGGTCACAGAGCTCCATTGTTGTCCAAAATACTGTTGAAAGCACATCAAGAAACAAAGACAAGCTAGCAAGCTATCCGAATTAAGACGTTCTGTAAGAATGTGTAGCATTTCTTTCTTCTTTGCAGTATATGGAGTTAAGTTCAGCTGTTCAGGTTTTTGTGCCAGTCCAGGATAGGAATCATCACCTCCTGACTATAATCAGCAGGCATTGTAGAGGATGGGCAGGGTGAGGGGTGGAGGCTGGAGGTTGTGTTGTTGTGTGTGTTGTTGTGGGGGATGGGGGAGTCTGGGGAGTTTAAATGCGCAAGAGTCGAAGTAGAGGAGGGAACGAGGAGGAGGAGGAGGAGGAGGAGGAGGAGGAGGGAGGTGGATGTATTAGAAAGCAGAGTTCCTTTGTCCTCATAAAGTCTGGCTATTCAAGGGTCAGGAGCAAACCTCGGCTCAAGAAAGAAGCAAAGAAATGAAGAGAGGCTGATGTCACGCTCAGTACAGTTTCCTTGTGATTATTGAGAGAAACAACAACAAAAAAAATCAGTTTGGCAGCTTTAAAATATTGACTGATGTTAGATAATACATTTAAGTCATTTAGGGAAGAAATCAGCCCATTTTATACATGTTTACATGCCATATACCTTATGACTATATCATGTGTTTCCATGGTGATCAAACATGAACAGTGTTTTTATATTTTAGGGATCAAGCAGGAAATGTTGCCGATGGATTTAAATGAATGATTTAAGCAAAATGATTATGTTTATATAAGAAAACAAATATTCTGTAGCATAAGTTAGAGTTGAAAGTTGAAAGTAGTTAGGCAATCAACAAAAAAACAATTGAAAGCTATCTGTCTAATCTATAAATTATTTAAGTCGCTCTAAACTTACAAGCTTCCCCTTCCTGCTGAGCATATGTTTGTATTCCCGGCTGTTGCACACTAATTAATGTTTAAAATAATTAAAATAACAACCTACGTGCTTCAGGAGTGCTAGTTTGATTTTTTTTAAATAAACAAGAGATGATCAGTTTTACTTGTGATGAATTAGGAGAAAACCTTCGGCTTAGGCGCTTAACGCTGCTGTGTCCTCAGGGTTAAAAATAAAACCTTTGCTGTGGGGGGGACAGTTGAGGATGAGAAGGGAGGAGGTGGAGGATGGGGGGCTATACATATCCATCTGTCTAGTAAATAAAGCATGATCAGTTCATCTCCACTGTTATCCAGCTACGGTTTCATCTAAGTGGCCACAGCCCATCTGCTCCGGCCATGAAAGGTCGCTGGTGACCATTGATCCCTTATTGATTCCATGAATTGTTTGATGACCACCAAGGTCAATTAATTAACCATTTACTGGGTGTTTTAATTGCCCTGGGCTAATTTAAGTCCGCTGATTAATTCTGGGTCCCCGATGGTGGAAATGGACCTCACTGTCAATGGTGGGATTAAAAAGGACAACAATGGATGACAGATGACTGACAGAGCACGGAGTGGCTTTGGAAAGCTGTGCTGATGTTTGTGTTGTACATTTTAATGAGCGTATTGTGTCAATGGACTCGATGAACTGACCATATTGCCATCATTTATTCTAGACTGCCACTGGAACATATTGAACAATTTATTGTTATTTTTGTGAGGTCAACCTTGTCAAAGAACAAAGACTGAATCTGTAAGGTTGAATATTCATAAAGGTGAATATGTAGGGAAGAAACTGTAGTTTATTTCATCTTGGGAATATGAATTTATCATAAAACTAATGCTGAGGTCTGAGCACACATCGCTACAGGTCCGACAAGGCAAGAAACATGGTCAAATTATCAGACTAAGACAGTCCAAATGCAGCCTGCTATAGGAAAACCACCTTTAATGGTCAATTTAACAAACTTTAACAACATTCACAGAGCTTTTATGGACACTTTCTACAGAGATAAGAAGCATGCATTAATGCATTAAAACAACACGTGTTGTTTGCCATACCAATAAGATGATTAAATACAGTCCAGAAAGACTTGTCTGGGATATAGATCTGTGTGCACTGTGCAGCTATTATAGATTAAGGAAGGACCTAAACCTCTCATGTTTTCAAGTATTTGTTCTCAAAAGTAATACATGAAATAGAAACATGTAAAAAATTATATATTTTTTTTAACAGCACAGCTCAACGTTAATTAATATTCTGCTTCAGCATGGATACTGGTCTATTTTTTGTACACCTCCCTAATATTAAAATGCTACCTACACTACTTTATTTGGAGGTAAAACCAAAAGTGAGTGCACCTGACAAGTCTGTAAAAAAAACCCTGACTGTACAGTCTCAGAACAATTTCCCACGAGACAGACCTGAAGAAGTCTTTTGGATGAGAGGTGAAATGTTTTCAAGAAGTCCAGTTGCCTACGAGAACCTCCAGAGAATTTCAGTAACAATTTTAACATTTTCTCATTTTCTCTTCCTGTGGGGTTTGTTACAAATCACTGCTGGCTCGTGTTTCCTGACCTATCCGACTTGTTTTTTAGCAACGTGGCTGTGCTCTCAGTTCTCAGCATTTAACACGGTGAGTGCACTGATAGGAATGAAGGCAACAACTCAGACAATAAGAGTCAAGTTGTAATAAAGAAGATAGATAGATATTTATTTATATGCATTACACAATGATGAGGTGATGTTCATTGTATCAAATGCTAACCCACACATTCACACACACCCACCTGCTGACAAACACACAAGCTCATCCTCACTCCCACACACTCTTTCTTTCCCCTCCTTCACCTCGGTGTGTGTGTGTGTGTCAGGTGTCAGTCCTTTCCTGTCGCCCGCTGTTTAATCTCAGTGTTTGGTGACATCGGTGTCACTTTTGTGTTTGTTATCAAATACAGTGCTATCACCTATCAGGCCCTCCTGGTCTGCGAGAAAGTCCCACAGTCTGCCTGAGACTGCGATCGCATGAGGTTCATGCCGAGATAAAATCAGTAATCTGAAAGCAGTGAACTTAATCACTGTCTATCCTGAAGCAGAGCTAATGTCTTATCAGTGTTTCCTGTGTTTGATTAAAGCCAGAGTCTGTCCTCATTGTTCTCACGTCTCAAACCTGCAAACAGATTACTGCATCTATTTTGGAAACACTTCATTATGCCTCATTACTCTCTGGTGAAAATGTTCCATTAGGGTAATTTCCTTTCTAATTTTAACAATAATTTTGTGTATTTTTTGTTTTGCTTTAGACGGACATCTTATTTTAGAACCAAGCATCGCCTCAGACGTGATGTTTTGGAGTTGGATTTCAGTGCTTTGTTTGTCACCTCATGAAGTCTGACTGTGAGAAAAGAGGTGATTATCAGTTTGAAAAGGCTTTCACTCCAACTGTAATCTGTTACTCACAGATTACCCTCTTAAAACTATTATTAACGTAATCCATTACACGATCCACAGTCTGTAATCTTGTCACTTTGAGAATGACTTCAGCTTCTGAATCTGTAGAATATATAATAAGATTAAATGGACAATTCATTCTTCTCACTGTAACAAGTTGTAAACAGAGCATAATTATCTTCATTTATTTAACTGTTATTTTTAGTTCTTATTGTTCTACTATCAGACAAACATTTTTTTTTTTACTTTTACTTGTTTTATTTTAATCTCCCTTAGTCCTCTAATCTCAGATTTACTTTAGTACTTTAGTAACTCAAATAAAGATCACAGAATTAGATAGAGATAAGAGATAACATATTTTCCCATGGTGGATTTACATTTTACAGTTAAAATCCTTTAACATTTCAGTTGCTCCCAAACATTGTAACAAACATAAATTCAGTTTAATAATTTAATAGTCATGTAGTAACTGCTCCCACCAGCAGGAGGCAATGTTAACCTGCTGGAGGTTTTTGCTCTTGCTCCTCTGTCTCCCACACAACATGCACTCATTATGACTCTTCTTTATAGGCTCACTAGTTTTGTAGAATTCAACAATAATGACAATTAACATTTGCTGCTCACAAGGTCACACTTTTTTCACACCTGTTTGGCCTCGGACGGCACAAACATGAAGATATGTGGATGGAACAAAATGAGTGACACAGACAGGAGGAGGTGACAGAAACCTGTTTAACCTTATCATATTTGTCACTACATCATTTTACCATTTAGAGTGTGTCTTAACATGTGTGAGCAGGACATTCACACACACACACACACACACAAACACACACACACACACACACACACACACACAGGCTGACCTCAGTCTAGCAACCCACCTCTGGTCAGCCACACCCGTGTTGGAGAGAACTGCCTCTTTGTTTGTGTGTGTGTGTGTGTGTGCGTGTGTGTGTGTGTGTGCAGGCGTGGATTGTGTGTGGATGGTATCGGTGAAAGGCCACTCTGTGTAAAATGGTGACTCTGCTGTTTTGGTAGCGCTTTTCATACTCGATGTGAAGGTAATGGGGTTCATTTCCTGGAGTGTGCCTGCATGTGTGTGCGTCTGTGTGTGCGTCTGTGTGTGTGTGTGTGTGCAATCACTTCACCTTCAAGATTTTGCAGGTGACGTGATTACAAAGCATACTGCTGTGGTTGTGTGTGTGAGCACTATTGTGGGGTCAGAAATGAGCAGAAAGCGTTACTGTAATGAGACAGATTTTGTTTGGACTGGTGCTTGACGGCTCAGTGTGTGTGTGTGTGTGTGTGTGTGTGTGTGTGTGTGTGTGTGTGGGCTTAGGTCTATGTGATCTTGTATTTCCATCTTTCTAACAACTAACATGAGTTTTAATCTGGAGATCGAGGACATTGAAATGGCTGTTTGAGGACTTGGACTTGATTTTAGGTTAGGATAAGGTTTAGGGTGGAGTTAGTATTAAGATTAAAGTTAGGCAGGTATTAGTTGTGACAGTTACAATTTAATATAAGTCAAGATGTTATTTATATGTTGCTTCATTGAAATATCTCTGGATAATTCCATCTGGTCCTGATCTTGAATTTCCTTAATTTAACTACTCCACATACTCCCAAGTAAAAGTATTTATTATTACTCGTATAAGTTCAAATTTGTATCCCGAGCTGAGGAATTGTTGAAATCATGTAAACTTGAATTTCTTCATGTGAACTTTATGTTGTCTTTGTGTTACAGACACCAAAAGGGGGCAGTAGAGGTCCATTTCCTCCCTTTCCACTCTGTCTCGGTGAGACACGCTTGTGTAGACACATTTTGGATAAATCAGAGTTTCTCTGTCACAAACACACACAGACACACTGAGGATGTACAGACTGTCCACCAGACAGAAAGTGTCGGAGGGAAAAATCACTGAAATCACACACACATGTGTGTGACACTACAACCTAGGAGGTCACAGGAGGAGGGGGTCATTGCTAATTAGGGTAGGTCGGGGTACACTTGAGGTCGTTGGTTGCGATGGTCGCTCGCTTCTGCACTCTTCCACCTATTGTTTGAAACAAACAAACAAACAAACAATTCTGAATCAAACAATGCCTCCAAAATGTGGCTTGTTGCCACGGATATGGTCAAAACTAATAAAACACTTCATGCATGTGTGTGTGTGTTCACCAGATGCAGATTCCAAGGGGTGACTGCTGCTTCACAGATTTATGCACTTTCCTGTTAATGAGTCGAAGGTCAAATGCTTCCTCATATTGTGCCACAGCTGCGTTAAAGGCATAAACCAGTGCTGCATCGTGTGTCTGTGTTTTAGAGGAAGAGTGCGAGGAAACTATGAGTGAATTTGGAAAGACAAGATGAAAGGGTGAAAGACAGACAAAGAGTGAGTAAAAGTTGAGAGTGAAAGCATTCCTGAGGCAGCCATTACTGAGGAGAATGATAAATATGTTTCAGCATCGCTGGAGGTGTGGTCAGGTGCTGACTGATGCGACCTGGGGGCCTGTATTGATAACCCATGGAGATAACACTGGAAAGATATTTACCTGTGGACGAGCATTTGAAACATACTAGAAATACTGGCTGGGGTCAACGACACACACGGATACGATGTGACCTCTTTTGCCCAAAGCTCAGAGGCCACACCTGTTAGTAGGAGTGTGTGGGAGTGTGTGAGCGTTAAGGATTCAAGCATGAATGATCTCCTGGCAAAACTTAAACCTGAATGTTTGTTGACGTTTGTTTAGATGAACTGCTCCCACTGAAGTGTAGAGATACAGAGATTTTTATCTGGTGAGCAGTGATTTTCTTCTTGATGTACTCCTTCTCTCCTTCTGTCCACCACTTTCACGTCTTCTGGAGACTGTGAGTAGTCCCAGGTTGCTTAAAATAATGCACGACCTTGATAACGACCTTAACAGCTGGTGTCAAAGAAAGGTTAAAAATGATAAAGACATTATGTTCAGAGTTATGCCATATCTCTGCAAAGAAATCTAAGTGTTCATCTGGTAATCATTTTCTCAGATCATAAGCAACAAGCCCTGACATGATAATAAACATGGTTTGTAAGTGATCTTTAGACAACACATATAAGTTCCTATAGGTGCCGTGGTCGAGGTTGCAGCAAAAAGGGACTTAGCTGAGGTTTGGGAATAATTGTGGTTATCATTAAAGGAAACCAATGTTGACTGTCAATAGGACGGGATCAGCAAAGTGTGTACTGAAAGGACTGACGCTTAACGAAGGACAATGTGTATAGACAGATGTGGGAAAAATTATTACATTTGACAAATTCTTAATCGTCTCCAGCTTATTTCAGCCTTCTATTGTTCCATCTATTGTCTGTTTTGTATTTCTGTGCAGTCTCCCTTGCAAACCAGATCTCAGATCTAAATGGGATGTACAGTGTTTAATAAAGGTTACATTTTTAAAAAAGTATTGAACACTTAAAGATTAAATGTTCCTATTTGAAGATAGCAACTGTGGTTAAGCTGTTTAAGTGATTTTGCTTTGCACTTTTATGAAGTTGTGGGACTCACAAGAGAATGATTGACGCAGCAGAGGCTGAAACATCCTGATATTTAGTTCTTAGTACAGGCCAAGCAGCAACCTCCGGTGCTAAAACCTCAATCTCAGATTTTTTATTAGAGCACTCACGTGTAATTTGACCCGTCTCTGGTCTATCAAAGATCGACGTCTTTGCCAGTATTTAGATTAAGGAAAGAGAAGAAGCAGTACATCCAACATAGCAGTGACCGGTGCTGCATATTTTCAGCTTCAAAACAGTGCTTTGGGTGATGTCACTCATGCTGTGTCCATTCTTTATACTGTCATTGGTACACACAATCAACAAGACCATCCATTTACTTCCAAGAACAACGATACCCTCGATCGTTTCAGGAAGTCTCAACATGTGTGACAAAGTCCTCTGGCAGCCATATTGATCATTGCTGAAGCAAATGAGTAAATCAGGTGACATTGCAGAGCGCCAAAGATGAGGTCAGGGTGGATGGATGAGTCAGTAACATGTTAACAGACTTTAACCGCTGTTTGTGTTGTCGATTTAACCGTGGCCATGTGTTTATTATTGTCTCCATGATGAAGAAACTCCCCTAACCTCAGCCAAGATCTTTCCCTGAACCTAACCTCATCATTTCTGTGCCTGAACTTAACCAGCGTTGTCAGATCACACAAAAGAAAAACACTTCTATGTCTTGATCTAGAGGACATGGACAATATATTTTAATTAGTTTTTTGGTCATTTGTAAATGTCCATGTTTTCATTTATACTCTCCAAGAGCAGACGACCTCGATGACCCTTAGAAGGGGTTAAAATTTTAGACTTGACAAAGCTCCTCTTGATCCACAAAAGAAATGATACAGCTAAATTTTAAAATCTGTGAAGTTACCAAATTGACGACCAGTTGTTTTGATGGTATAAGATGAAGTGCAGAGTTGTTTTCTCTGCTGGGGAAAGTTTTTCTTTCTCAGCCTTGACAATCGCAATCATCACTGGGCAAAGCACCAGTCGAGCGTGTGAACGTGTAAATCAGGGTTGTGCTGAAAAAGAAAATGTATACACCCTTCCCAGGATTCTTTGTAAGAAACACATATTACAGTGTGTGAGAAGAACCTCCCTCCCTCTCGTTAACGTGATATAGTGTCTGTGTGGGATTTACAAACCATCTCGTTTCAACCACAGCACGTCTGGGGAACATTGAGATCCTGACATCTTTACATCAGTACAGTGATTGGTTATTTTCTACATGGGATGCCATATATCTCAGTCATAATTTAGCTCTAATTACAGATGAACTATTGTAGAAAACCCCATGCTTACTACATTCAGTTGTGCTACGGTGAATTATTGCTGCTTTGTGTCACATATTTTTTGGTTCTCTGTGTTTTTTTTTTTTCCTTTCTGTAGACTCATGTTTTCCATGCTGCCATGGGAATGACATGAAGTTTGTACAAATCATCGGCTAGTAACTCAACCAGTCAGATGAGAAACTGAACCTTTGAGGCGACTTCTTTGTGAAAGAGGCAGCAAATCAGAAGCCTGTTTGATACAGAGTCAATGTTTTCCTTCGAGATAATTGGCTGAGAAAGTATTTCCTGTCTGGAGAAATTACCATCCAGCACGGTCGGTGATTCTCTTATGATTATTTATATCATCGCGTTTATTCACTTCCACATTGTACAAACATTCGTGGATGTTTCTTCTCCATTACGATGTTGATGTTTCAGTTGGAAGAAGTATTTCAAGTATTTCAAAAGTTTTTTTAAATAACAGATTTTAAATCATTTTGATGCTACCCTAACGAGGTGAATGGTGTCTCTGTTGTTACTCCCAAGAGAAGCGCGTAATGCTTTACAGCACAAAGTCAGACAACACCAACTATTTCACTGATTTTGGTGAAACTGGATCATATTTTATGTGATGTCCTCCAGCTGCTCCACCTCAGCTCTCTGTGATTTACAGTTTCCTGATGGACAGTAAAGTAAATGACTGAAAACTGTTGCTCAGCCCGCAATGTGAGTTCAGAGCACCGGGGGAGTGTTAGTGATTTGTACCACAGGCGTTCTGGACCTCCGGGAAGAAGAAGAGGTTTTCAGGGAGCGATGGCAGACTGGGTAACGTATAGTCGGCCTCAGCTGAGGCAGAGCATGGCAGAATTAAAGAGAGTGAAGAGAATAAAGAGAATAGGAAAGTAACCCAGCAGGAGGCCACCGGACAAGAGTACAAACTGGCTTTTAGTAATTTTTGAGATATTCATGAAATAAAAGGACGAAAAACAGACCAAGCCGGACTTCTTGCTGTTGGACTAGTAATTAACTGGCTGCTATGTCTTGTGTTGCTGCACTTGCTTGATGTTTGGCTGCTATCAAAGTTGCTGACTGACTAGTTTTTGATGTGATCATAACTAATACATGTCCATATTTATGACAACGGTATTACATACATAAAAGTATTGTGCAGAAAAACGTTTTCACTAAGGTGAGAATTATTAAGGTGACTTCAAACAGCAACCTTGTTGCATAAAGTGGAAATACTCAGAGTACAAGCACCTTAAATTAGTACAGAAGTTACTACTCTACATGCCACCACTGGATGTTTCTCTTCTTGAAAGCAGCAACCCAACTTTTACCTACTGCCACCCGCCTCCGGTCTCTCTTTCCCTCAACACTCATGAATGGTACAAAAACAAAACATGCAAAAGCACTCAGTTAAAATCCAGACTATTTTATTTACATTATACCCTCACTGCCATGCACACGGGAGCACATACAATATATACACAAGTGTGAAATATGCAACCCGTCTTTCCATGTCCTCGGGGGCTCCCGCCAAGCTGTCACTGTTCGTGCGTGTCCTCGGCACACCTGTGTTGGCATCAGACTACACGCCTGATCCGAGGCCGCCACGCTGCCTGGCAGGGCAAGCAGAGACCATGCTGACATCACGCCCTCCTGCCACATCCGCACGGGCCCGGTGCCACTATGCCATTGCCCCCTTTTGCTGAATGGCCCGCTCTATGAGGGCTTTCATGTCTAGTGGGCCATGTCATGGGTTTAGCTATGAGTTCATTTCCCAGGCCAGGATCCAGGGGATGTTTAATTTGGCCCTCAGGCTCTAATCATTTCACTGAAGTGGAGGTGATGGCGACGTGTTTATACACTGCTCATTTAGTGGAAGTGTGTGCACTCTAAATGTGCGCGTATTTGCAGAGGGAGCTAATATGCATGTGATTAGAGGAGTTTGCACTCTTTTAAATACCTGCGGTGAAAGTTGTTATTAGTTGTGTCAAAGAGACAGCGAGGAGGGCTCCTGCTTGTGTTTCTTTAAGTTTGTATATGTTAAGTACAGGGTGTGTGTCTAATTAAAGACTTAAAGAGTGATGTAATGTGCATGTGTAGGAAAAGTGTGAATGACAGGCAACAAAGGTCGTGTTTTGTGCCTCGAAAACACACACACAGACACACACACAAACAGAGTGACACTTTTTTTCCCTCCAGTTTCCCCCTCCTTCCCGCTCTGCCGCTCTATTTTGTTCAGAGGGGATTAGTGATAAGTGACATCAGGCTCGAATGTGGACCTTGACCTCATGAGTCAACTTTACACACATACACACACACACACACACACACACACACACACACACACAATACTCACAAAATGTTGAGTCATGCATATGTAGCAATGACACAGAAGGAAGGGAGGCAAAAAAAGATGACATCATCTCAAAGTGTGTGTGTGTGCAGTGGGGGGATGTAAAGGGGCGCGGCTATTGTTTGGTGTGAGTGTATAGGCAGCTAAGGTGTGTGTGTGTGGGGGGGGGTTATCTCATAATGTGTGCGTGCATGCCTTTATACGTGAGCTCTGTGCTTGTGTATGAGCATGCATGAGTATGATTCAGAGGCTGCAGGTCGGTCGGCTGAGGCAGACTCTGAGTCACCGTCTGTCTGCTGGAGGTGACTTTCCAGGTCTGTCTCAGTTTTCCCGCCAAAATCTCCCCCCACCCCACACCCGCTGTTTGTTCCCCCCCACCGGTGTTCTGCACTTCCCTCCTCCTCCTGCACCCGCCCCTCCTCTTCTCTTCTTGGGCTTCATTCAATCAGTCCTGACCTTTAACCTCCTGGCCCTGTTGACTCAAGAGGCCAGGAGAAGTCACTGAGTGCTCCTCGTGCCTCTGGCCAGAATTAGAGCCTCTAGAAACTCTGTGTGTGTGTGTGTGTGTGTGCAGAAGTGATGTAACACAGATCAAAAACAAGTGAAAGCATATCTAGGAACCTTGTTTACTGTAAACTGTAGTGAACAGTATCTTCTTACAGTGGGAAAAACAGCAACTTTTGGATAAAAATCAATCTATGATCTGCTTTTTTGTAGTTAAAAAAAAAAAAGAAAACCAGTGACCCTCAAACTGAACTCTTGAAGATAGATTAAATCTCATTCTCTAGTTTTGGCAGGGCCATGGAAAGGGAAGGTGACTTGTGAATTCGACTACAGGACACTTGCCTAATTTTCAGAGATGTGCAAGTTGCATAATCAATCGATTGTGTAATTATCTGATGACACATACCTCAAATGATTCTTCCTCCTTGGCCTCTTGAATGGACTTGAATAGCAGGTGTGGAAAGGTTTCTCGGAAAAACAACAATGTGAGCAATAACATGAAGTAAAGATGAGGAAATGGCAAAGAAAGGAAACTAACATGTTACATCACTGACATCACAAATAACATATTTGGTGTCCTTCTCATTTGTACTTGTTCGACTTCACGCAGTCTTATGTTCAACAACAACAGCAGCAGTGTTATGTTTCCAGGTCAGGAGTCTTATATCCAGCATACACCTTTCATTTATATACAGTGCAGTACAAACAAAAGCTGAGATTTGGTTTACCATAACGCTTTCTGAAGTCATATCAACTATCAGATTTTTGTGTCAAAACATGTCACGTCAGAGACAAACAGAGACACATATGTTTGTGTTGTTATATGACAGGCTGTGTCTTGTCTTTTTAATTTAACTTTATCCTGTTTCATTGTATTTATCACAGTAAGGGCAGCTATGGTGATTTCACACATCAAAGTCTGCTCACAGGACTTACAGAGTAAAACATATGTAAAAAAAAGTTGTACATAGATTTTTGTGGCAGCAGGGAGAGTTGAGTAAAATCTGCTAAATGTCCTCTGAAGGTTTGGAAATGAAAAATGTGATGGTGTGGAAAAGAAGTGAGCTCACCAGACCTCTGTAGCCCTCTCCTCATCTCTGCTTGAGGCCAGAGGCTTTTCATTCGCTGCTATTAGCCTCACTAGACAGTCTAGTCTAGTCTAGACACTAGACAGCAGGGCTTATTAGAGCACCTAGGCATCATTTAGCCCCCCTTAGGTCCACCAATGATCCACAACTTTGCCCATATTTGGATTATCCAGGAGGCTACAGAGGCAGGACTGAAGATGTCACACTCTGAGCTTCACATATCCATGTTTTACACAGTCAATAGGGGAGTTACAAGAAAGTTGCGAAGTGAGTAAACCACCAAATTATGCCACGGCTGACGCAATATTAATTTTTTGTCACTACAAATGTACTGAATAACATATTTGTTCTTATAATAACGTGCAAGTTAATCACCATCAACAATGTAAATGACCTCAATAACCAAATGAATGACGCATGGACATGAAATAAAAGACAAATAGCTCCTTTTATGGTTTTCTGAAGTGTTGCAAAGTGTTACAAGGCAGATAAAACATGCACGCACACACACTCAAATGCACGCACACACAACTCGCCGTCTCATGCAATGTCAATGCCTTTGACCACACATACACACAGAGAGTGGTGCCTCACAGAGTAAACACACATAATTGTCCGAGCCTCTCGCTCCTCGACACTTACTCTTTGCTTGTTTGAAAGTCCACAGAATAATCTTGACCTCCTCGGTTCACGAAAGACGTACGAGAGCCAGTCATATGATGTCATCAGGGTCAGAGGGCATGATTGTAATGCCTACACAGCCAGACTGCCTGTGGTCTTCGAACAAACCCCAACTTTATTCGTCCTGACCTAGTGGTCCAGTTTCAGGACTGTAGAGAAACAAAGAAGCTGAAGCCAGAAACACAGAATGGATCATTTTCGACTGTGAAGTTTAGTTACTTAAATTGACGCCCAGAGCCAACTTTCATTATTTGGTGAATGTGTTTCTATACGGTATACGTAACATCCTTTTTTTCAATAGATAGCAAAAGTTGCACTACAAAAGATGCTGATGAAATATCGGGGAATTTCATGAATTGTATTTTGTATGAAGAAACCTCACTGTGCCTGGCATGTTGTAACAAATGGTAGCACTTGTTTGTGCATGTGAAGTGAGGCGGCAAACAAAATGCAACTAAGCAATAAAGAACTAAGAAAGAGCAGAGAGAGAGAGAGAGCTGAAGGAAAACACGGACAAAAAAAAAAAACAAGAAAGACACACAAAGAAAATCAGCCTAGCTCTGTGAAGAAATGTTCAACACCACTCTGGAAATGAGCGAGGAGAAGAGGTCTCGTAAAAAGATAAAGCCTTGATTTACTGAGGAAATATTGTGAAAGTGAGGCCTGTAGGAAACCGTGTTCAACATTTAATTCATAATTGTGCCAAGTGCCAAACTATCTTGACAGCCCTAAACAAAGGGAACGGAGAGCAGGAGAGTCCAAAATAGAAGAAGCTATTTACTGTTTCAGCCGGTAACAGGCTGTTATGAGACAGGAATCAATGGTACAAATAGTCTTAATAGATGAGTTAATATGTTCTAACACTGATGAATGCTGGGATGTTTCTGACTTGTTAGTGCGTTAGCTTGCCAGCCACATTAGATCACCAACAAGCCCTGTGAGTAATCACTACATCACCAAGCCTCTTTTATTTTCATTTAATTTAGCACTGTGGTGTTACTAAAAACAGGATAAATTCTATTTAAAGCAAGAATAAAACTGGATTAAAAATCAACTGAGTAAGAGAGGAGTGTAGAGTAATCTGACAGCGAGACAGAGAGACAGATAAGAGGTAGAAATATAGGAGGAGGAGGGTGTGTCCCGGCTCTCTCCTCACACAAAGTGCCATTGTCTTCTGCGCCCTGCACACGTCAACAATGGGCTTGAGTGACAGAAGGCTCCCAAAAAACCTCAGGGTCTGCAATGGCGCCTTTGTTACCTCAGCTCACATTGTGGTGGACAAAGAGTGCACTGCAACTGGCGGTGTTGGGGGAGGCTACTTTGAAAGTGTAGTTTTACAAGCAGCCACTTCACACTGGAAGCAGTCGGTCAACGGGGAGAAAGACTGTGAAAACTTGCACTGATTTGGTTGTTAGATTATATGCTGAGATTTGAGGAATGCTTTTTTTTTACTGGTGCTGCTAAACCTAGCAGTCAAATAAATTAATGAAACCTAAAACCTATTTAATTAATTAATTAATGCTATGTAGCACTTGAGAAACAATACTTGTGACACCCCTATTACTTGATTTTATTGATGGAAATTTAATGGCTATAAATATGTCAACTCTTTATTCCTTTGGCAAAAATATATTGGTTATGTAATGAAAATCGAGGAATGTTCAGCTGTGTTTATCAAGAAGAAGAAGAAGAAGAACACACTGTGAAGTAAAGTCTGGATAAAGATTGCTGTCTGCAAGAATTGTCCATGCAGATAATTTGTCAGTGCAGCTTTATGAAGCCTCTGCTCACACATGTTCAACCCACACAGGTGTTTTCACTTTTCAGGCTGATTAGACCTCTGCTCACGACTGAGTGGGCATGTGGTGATTTGACTGATAGCTTTGATTCCCCTGTTTTATTGCACCTACATGATGTCTAGACATGAAGTCGAATCAACCAGAATAACCGAAGACGCAGCGCGGAGTTCACGGAGTGCACTGAGAAGAGGAAAAGTCTAAAACTCTGGTTTGTAGGTGTGTGTGGAGAACAGTGTTATTAACAGATCGACTCATTTTGGCTTGCGGCCACGTTACTAAACAGGTGGGTATGCAGTAAAACAATGACAGAACAAAGACAACATCACCCAGTGGTTGCACCCACGCAGAGATGGGTGCTATGTCATGTGGCTTGTGGGTGTGTTGGCCTGCAAGAACTCTTATTAAAACTACAAGTTTTGACTTCTTCAGAAATTTGTAGGTGGGGTATAATACAGGACACAAGCATGCAATATTGGTATGTCACATGTAGGATATGAGGCCCTGACTTAAAAGGTACGGTTCTTGTGGAAGGAAAAATTTATGTTGGCTTACTAAGGTTAAGTTGTGTCTATGTAGCATAGTGCAAAAAATCAGACGCTATAATCGATACAAACTCATCAACTGCTCAGGTAACATAATCTCGATCTGACAACTTGACAAACATGATAAACATTTCTTAATATGTAAAGTCAGGACGGCATGCAAAGCAGTATTCATTTCAGCTTTAAAGAGATGATTGCTAACGTTTGCTTTCTGAAGTGTTTCCACAGTGTAGGAGCGCACATGGAAAATACTTGATCTGCTTGTTGTTCTTCTATGTCGCATTCCAGTGCAGCTTTATGCTATGATTTGGTTCATGGCATTTCTGATGTCACTGTGATGACTGGCCTAGTTTAAATGTTTAGTATCATATGTCACTTACACACCAGTATCTTGCCCAACAATGACGAACAAGTTTATAGATGAAGATAAGGCCGTCATTTTGGAGCTGTTGATGACTCATCCAGTACGAATACTAATTTTGTATCCAATGAAACACTTTCTTCCTGTCAGAGTGTCGAATTATTCATTATTATTATTATTATGGCCGGGCCTCACTGATTGCATAAATCATTATATCATAGAATATATTTGCTGGTTTTCCCTCTGATGTCCTCCAGCTGTTCAGCTGCAACTCCATGTGATTTATGGAGTTTCCTGATGGACAAATAGCTTGAGCCTATCGATTTGTAGTAGCTAACTATACCTGCCCTTAGACTGGCAACAGGACTGGGCTCAGCAGCAGACCAACAGAGAATAACATCACACTACTAAAGTGATACCATCAGGACTTTTCTGATGATAAGCAGTGAACTGTAATTAGCTCAGTCAGCCCGAACTGACTCAGCCCTTCTGTATTCCCTGCCAGACTGGCCATTACTGGTTTTGGAGGTTGTGTTTAGTCCTAGGTCAAGCTGTGCTCAATGAAAGGTAGACTCTGACACTAGATCATAGTGGCTGTAACGCACAATGAGTTTTAGCACCTACTAAAAATGCCGGCCAATATCCACATGGTCCCTACCTATCAGCCTGTTTTAACAGGAAGCGCGTAAATATGCGAAAGCCAGCAGCACTCTGCTCGCCATCTCATGGGGACTTTAAAGATTTAACATAATGCAAGTCAGGAAATCCCAGAGTGTAGTCACCCACAGAAGGAGGGGTGTCCGGCCTGTGAGGGTGCAAATTTGTAGCCACCATCTGTTAACGAGTGTGGCTATTTGTGTGTCTCTGTGTGTGAGTTGCACACCGTCACACACACACAGTGACGCTATTGGCATGAGTGAAACTAGCAAAAGATGTGTTTGTACGTAGGGGACAACATGGTTACTCCAGAGCTGGTCTTTTGATGGCAGTCACCAAACCATGACACAGCTGGCCTACGAAATCCACTCCCCCTTCTCCCTACTATCCTCAACCCAAACCTCCTCCTCCTCCTCTGTCTCACTCAACTCCCTGATCCTGTGCAAAGTCCCCCCCCCCCCCTGTCAGATGTGGCCCAGCCGAGTGTGGTGGAGCTTGCCTGGTTTAACGCAGCGGGGACCAGCGTAGGCTATTGTGCATGATCTTGCAGCGCAGCAGGTAGCCGGCAGAAGCCGCATGGTGGGAGCCTTTGAAGAGAAGCTGACAGGGGCCAAGTTTGTTGGGATAGTTGGGGTGTACAGACGAGAAAAGGAGGACGCAGGGGGGCTGAAGGGGAGCCCCTAAAGCAGCAGTTTAATAAAGATATTTAATACCTCAGAGAGGCCCTGCTTTGACTCTTTGAAGGAACATGGGGATGAAAAAAGGGGGCCAGACCGCTGATTGTACACCCAGAACCAAGAGGCGAGAGGGGAGGAAAAAGAGCAGGGGAAGACAAATGAGTGGCTGTAGTACTCAGATTGGAGGATGGTGAAGGTGAAAAATAAACCACAGGAGACTCAGGAGCTCAAACAATGGGTTACTCAGCAAAATCATTGGACAATTCATTGCCACTGACCGTACATGAACCTGCATCTCTAATTTGAAGCGTGGCCTTTCATTACAGTGCAAATCTGCCATCATTTAACAAAGCAAACTGACTTATTTGGACGCAGAGAGGCTACTTTGTGCTTTTGTTTTAGTTTGGATGCAATTCACGTGTAATGCCTGTCTCAGCAATGTTTGAAATCTTAGCCATGTACCTGCGTACCACATGCAGAAAGCAGCCCAGTTACTGGCAAATAAATCAGCTTCCTCAAGCAGAAATCCAGCTGGGGAGACCAGGTTTATCTAATCTCCTATCGTTGATTATGAACATCAGGTTTCTTGTTTACACGATGCAAGTCGACCGTAACCTGGCACGTAAATGCACTGATGACTTTTATTTGGTTGCTCCAGATTAGATCACCCGTTGGTTGGTGCGTCATTTCCATAAATATGTGAGCTCATCCGAGTTTTCAAAGGGTAAATATCTTCAAAGTGAGCTAAGTGTAATAATTCAATCCTTTGTGATTGAACTTCACACAAAAGTGTGAGCCAAAAAACAAACAGCAACCCTGCCATCATGGATCTTGGGCTCACAGCCTGAGGAAAATGAATCTGGTGAGTCGCCAAACTATCCCATTGACTTCCCGATTCAGTCAGTTTATTGCATTTGGAAAGTTATTCTGATCATGAATAAATGACACTTAACCCACTGTCTAGCATTCCCAGGAGAGGTGTACACACAAATACACTAAAGTACGCTGCCAAGGCAGAGTCTGGGCTGCCCCGCCGGCTGAAAGAGCCTTGTTGTCTCGCGGAGTGGCCGTGGGCAGAATTTTCAATCCGTGACCAAAGTTGATGCGCAGTCTCGGACAGGAGCAGGGCATTGTGCCTCCAGTGCCAGCCCTCCTCCATATTCATACAACCAGGGCGGAATCTAATAAACGTGGGCTTAGGGGAATCAATTGTCTCACATGGGAAAAGCAGCTAATTGTCAGCCGTCACAGGCAAACAATGCCTCAGCTATGAGAGCGTGGAAGCGTGCTGGTGTGATTCTGTATGTGATGTGTTCACTGCTGAGAACTTAAAGAACGCTGATGAGGGTGGATATATCCGTGTGAACATGCGTGTAGGTTGAGCAATGCCTGAGGGGCAGAGGCCAACATTTCTAGATTTTCAAATATTGCTGTTCTCACGGTGATATTCTCATTCCCTTTTACAAATCACTCAAATTGTTACAGATGTGACTCATATGAAACGGGTGAAACGGCTTTAACCACCTGCTGTACTAAATATTGTAAACTTTAACGCTGAGTCTAAATGACAGTACGTTGCTAGTGTTGCTACGGGCGATCGCAGGCCTCTTCCTGCCCTCGGTGAAGGAAGTATCGTGTCTAATCTGCACGACAGAGGAACTCATCCGTTTCCTTTATCTCAGGTTGTCCTGTGAGGACTTATGTTACTTATGTAAGCGTGGTCCTCCAGGACAAGCTGACATTTTAATTTAGCTTTTTGTCAGTGTACAAAATAACTACAGGTTAACATATAATGGAATTGAATACTGTTACAAAGACCATTCAAAGGTGAGATGTAAAAATGTATGTATTTATTCATGCATTTGTAAGTGTAGTCATTAAGAACAATTTTGAGTTTTTCATGTCAAAGTGTCTGGTCCAAATTGCTTCCACAGGCTGCGCCATTGGTGCGTAAATGCATATGAATGGTTAGCTGAGCAGTTAACACCTTGCATGGCAGCCAGTGCCATCAGTGTATGAATGTGTGTGAATGGTTGATGAGATATGTAGTGTTAAAGCGCTTTGAGTGGTCGGAACGTTAGAAAGGCGCTATGTAAGTACAGTCCATTTACCGCACCAATAACACCAAGTCAGATGCCTGGTATGTGGAAACCTACTGGGCAATAAACTTGATTCTGATTCTGATTCAAGCTCTGTTCACATGCCAATGCATCAACTTTAACCACTGTAAAAGTGGGGCTATTCTTTATACATGAAGTTCAGTTCACTTGTCATGAGGAGCAGCCTGTGAAAACAGCTGTATTTATATTAATTTCCTCTGTGTCTCTGGGGGAACTAAAGTTTGAAAAATAACCCTGATATTGGTCAGTCAAATGTAAAGGTGCACTGGCGAAAGCAGCTTAAACCTTCTTGACCACAAATCTACCTAACTATGTCCTGGTCCTCTTATTAGGACACGTGAGAAACTGAATCAATTTAATGTAAAGTACATGTTGCCGCATCTTTATTAGCACTCAATGCAGAACCTTCAGTTATTGTGACATTGTTGTATTATTAATTATACTTACATAAAGGATCTGGATGTTTCCTCTGCCATTGTTTTTAGTGTGATTAGGGATGTCTTTGGTGCCCCGGACTTGTCACGCCTACAGCTCCCTCCTGTGCAGTATATTGACAGAAGCACAACACTGTGACGTGCCTTGCTAAAGGACAGATGGGATGAAGAGGAAGGGAACTCTCTCTGTGCAATGAAAGCAATACAAAACCAATAAGACACAAGGATGATGCAAAGTCACATGTCATGCGCTCACATTTTCAGCTTCTTTCTTTCACATTTCAGTTGACGAAACTCACCCCTCTGTAGCAGGCACAGACTATTTATCACCTTGAGGATCTAAATGGCCTAGTTAACTGAGGATCCCATTACTGGCGCTGCTGCAACTCTCACTTTCCTCCCCTGTCGAGCCTTGATTTGTTACCTGGTAATCTGTCTCCCGAAGGCGAGCATTTCCCTCGTATCATTTCTCCTGTGGTATGTGACAATATGTGGTATGATTACAGTTTTAAAAAGTCGAGCAGAGCTCTGTAGCAGAACATAAAGGGACGGTTAAAAATCACGTGAAAAGACTGAGTAAAGTTTGTCTGCATCTTTAGCTGGACAGCACTGCAAAAACGACGTCAAACACTGCTTTTAGTCTTATTTTAGTCGTCAGTACCACAGATTTATTGGACAAGTCTCAGTATGTTACGTCAAGCTAAATATACAGTTATGTTTCTCAAAATTCCTCATATTAATTTCAAGTAACTCCGACTGCGGTGAGATATTTTGAAACCACGTGATAGGTGTCTAAACTGATAACAAATAGCTCCAAGATATATATAGTGGCAAGATGATTAACAAGGTAGGAAAGCACAAAAACTATTCTTTAACTTGTTGAATTACTCGAGTTTTTCCTCCTTTTTGGGGTCTCTGAAAATGTTAAAAAGAAAAAACAAAGAGAGAGAGAGAGAGAGAGAGAGAGAGAGTGAAAAAACACCTTTTAGTTGAACTAGTTACAACCGGTACACATCAGATGGTGTTGCAGCCCAAAAGATTGGAAAAACACTGGTCTGAGCTACAAAACTTCATTGTCAAGGTCTCGCAGACTGACACACCTACACTTGCAGAAAAGCCTGGTTACAAAGTGTGCATTTTCTGTCAAGGCAGCACAACAAACAGGTAGGACTCCTTACATAAAATGCCCTGATTATCACCAAAATACCTCTCTCTAACTCGTCAAGATGCAGCAGAGATATCGCAACCTGAATGGCCCTGTGTCCATTGTGATTTTGGCTGCTGAATTCTCTCATTGTGGGACTAATGGAGGAAGAGATAAGATTTTTTTGGTGCTGTTTAACACCGCAGTCCCCCTGGCTCCAGCACTTGTGGCTGGCCAATGGGCTGTCTGGCTCGAGGCAGGGAGGTGTAGGGTTACGAGACGACGAGAACAATGGGCCGAGTGCCTGAGTCAGCACTATCTCCCTGCTTCACTCTCCCTGCTACTCGGCTCTTTTTTTCCCTCCAACAAATCTGGCCAACCAATGGCAGCTTTGTGCTGTGGAGGGAGAATACACACACTTATTGACACACACACACACACACACACACACACACACACACACACACGAAGGGAGAAGGAAGTTAGTGGGGGATGGGAAGATTGTGGTGCAGGAAAAAAAAAAAAAGCACTGCAGGCACTATTGTCTGTGCAGATGTGAAATGGCCAAACTTTTTACTGTATGCTTGAACTACTGGTGAATTTATCTCTAAACCCAAAAGAATAGATATTAGTTATAAATAAAATCCATTTTTACATCATCTAAAACACATGACGATGAAGCTTTTTAAAAAAAGATGCTGGAGAGATGACAGCGTTTTCTTCTAAATTACTAAAACTCTGTAAGGTGGTGCATGATAAGGGCATAAATGAGGCATTTACACTTGACGGTTTACCAGTCAGTGCTGGCAAATATTCAAATGTTTTATTTCAGTAAAAGTACGAATAAAAAAAACACACAAGCACTACAAGTGAAAGTGCTGCATTCACAATGTTGCATTCAAGAGTTTTACCACGATTTACTAAAGCTATTAAAAGTAAAAGTGATAACTACTTTTATATGCTGTTGTGTAGTTTAATCTACAGAAATACACAACATCCTATAAAATCATAGTAGGAGCCAAAACGTGTGTATATAAAAGTTGTTAGGGTTAGTGGCTTCACCTTATTTTTTACCTGTGCACATGGTGACTGGAGTTAGACAAAGAGGCAGACATGCTCCAGTATTTTCTGTTGACAGTCTCACTACTTATTATCTCATTACGTACCATATTATATCATCATTTCGTCTAGTTTAGTTTGTCACGTTATGTCAATTTAAGTTTATTGTTATTCTTACAGTTAATAAACATCATAAAACTGGATTGCATTGTTACACGTCACAGTTAGAGCCTACATCAGCCTCTTAGCGGCCATTTTAATGGAAACTATTTTCTACTATCCTTTAATACCCAGTTTCGATGTCTGTGTCTGGCTTGCAATCAGTGCTGCAAAATAGTGACAGTATTTCCTTTAGTTTCCTTTGGTCTGTCTGCATTTCTTTGACAGCTGTGGTCGAGTGACATAGTCAGTGAATGAGAGAGAGGGCGTATCGGTAACGAGAAAGCCAGTGAATCAGAGACATAAAAAGTTCTTTTGTGATTGCTTCACAGTGTTCATCACACATAAACACTCCCACGTACGCTACACAACCCTGCAGTTAAGCTCCTCATCTGGGATAGATCATAAAATACTTGAATATACCACCATTGGCCATTTTGCATTTTCGTTTAAACCCTGCATCTCACACAGAACAAAAGTTGAGGAGTAGCAGGTTATCCAGACTAATCCTTGCAACAGATAATTAGTTAAAGTATCTTTTAGAATAACAGCATTAAGGTCGGATACATTCGCGGAAATAAGCGGTGTCCTCAGATTACACAGACGCAATGACGTGAAGGTGAACACGCAAGCTTTCATCTCATGGCTGTTAAACTGGAACAATCAGCCTGTCAGACTTTTTAAAACCCGAAGCACCTGGCAGGAATCAGGTAGTGTCGCTTAAATAGAGAAATCCACTGTATACCAGGACAATAATGTCTGACCATTTTAAACAGATAAGTGGCGATATTTCAAAGTTCAACAGATATTTTGAAACAGTATCCGTGTGTCTGTGTGGATTTTGTGTATAAGGTTACATGTTTAAAGGCATCTCCCCAACTCTGTGCATACCATCTGCTACTAAATGGAAACCAAACCCTGATACATATTGAATCTGTCCTACAGGAAAGATGAGCCAGCAATGGTTAACAAAACAAATCTGAACTGTGTCTCAACAAAAGATATAATGCTGCGCTATAGATTTTCTTACATCTCATGTCATGTCTTCTCTTTCATTCTGTCTGTTGTTTGATGTCTGCTTGAATTCTCCATGTAGTTATAATATAATTGCTACACAGATACTTATATTATACCACATATATATAGTACAGATATGTGTGACTGAAGGAGTAGCTGAAGAAGCGGCATTGAATTGTTTTTTATGGTAACCCACATTCCTTTGCAGACTCATCATGATGCACTAACAACTCGAACGTTATCTACATTTCTATCCAAATACAGTGCAAAGCTCAACTGAATTTCAAGAAAATTACTAAAAAGAAATGTGAAATTAATTTGCCTTTTCATCAGATAGATAGATAGATAGATAGATAGATAGATAGATAGATAGATAGATAGATAGATAGATAGATACTTTAAGGAAACTGAACTATTTTTATACAATTATCAGGAGTTACCAGGACAAAGTTGGTGTTGGCATCAGTTGATGTAATATGTCCATTGATTACTTCAATAAATGTACATAATATACAGTACATATGTATACGTACACAATGATGTTGACTTGACACAGGCAAACAAACAGTCTTCTTACTGACTCCAAAATCATGACATCCTCTTTCCTGCTGGCCGGTTTCCTGTAGTGTGACCCCCCATCCACCACCCTCCACCTCCCGTGACTCCAACAGATGTCCCCTGCTGAGTGTAAAACAAATTTACAGCAACTCTTCCTTCCTATCAAGGAGCAAAGGCCTGTGTCGTGTGTGAATGTGTGTGAATGTGTGTGTGTGTCGGGGGTATCTAACCTTTTAGCACTAATTATTAAACACCGCCTCTTTGTTTAAAGATAATACTAGCTTTATTGACTTTGGCAGTTTCAGTTCTCTTCTAAAACTCACAATGAAAGCGCTATAAATAAAAAGTTCTGTATATATGTCACAGTGCTCTTTGTGAAACATTACAGTAGAGGAGATGTACTAAAGTAAGGGATGTTTACTTTACAACACTTATTGTACATCACTGTGACTTCACTTCAAGTTTGGGGGGGATTTACTCAAGAAAATACTAAAGATGCCGAACAGTGAGGGCACAGTGGAAGAGTCAAGCTGTCCGACTCAAAATTACTTTATTTTAATTACTTAATTCTGTCACAGTAAAATAAACATGGCTACAGTCAACTATTCTTAAATACTACTACTTGTTTTACTAAAGCTGCTCTTTCTTTGCACTCAGGAACCTTCAAATGGCAACAAGAGAAAAAGTTTTTTTTCCGTTTTACTACACCAGTACACATTAAAGTGTCTTATTCAGACATAACACGTTTTTTTTATCTGTCTGTAGTTATTATCTGCCACTGTGTATCTGTCAATCGCATCTGTCTGCCTATCTGACTGTCTGCCTATCCGACTGCCTGTCTGTCTGTCTGACTCATTACTAGTTGATGGTTAGCTAGCTGTGGAGCCAGCTGGATTCCAGCACTGGTCTACACTCATTGCCTCCAGCCCTAAATCAGTTCTTACACACACACACACACACACACACAATCATGACACACATTTCTCTGGTTGCCTGCATCCTAAATGAGCGCCATAAAGCAGAGAGGGGGCCGGCTCCAGCCCTCCCCGAGGGCTGCTGTTGCCTCCTGATGCAGATTGTTGCCTCACCCCGACTAAGAATGCCTTGTTCAAACGTTGTCCATTTATGGCAGGTGATACCAAGGGGAAAGGTCAGAGGCCAGGTCAGAGGGAGAGATTGTCTTGGTCAGTAGGAAGTAAAGAGCCGGCGGGCGGGTAAATACTGTGAGATGGATGTGGAGGCTTAAATACACTTAAATAAACCTCTTCATGTCGACGGTTGAGTTTTGGTCATAGTATTAATATTAAGTTTGGTCGGTGTTAGTAATTTTGAATGGTATGCAGTTCATCTAAAACATAAAATGAGTTAAAATATTGTAATCAAAAGTTTAAAACTCTTTTAAAATTAGCACTCTTAGCCATGGAAATAATATTTTGACAAAGACTCAGGGATTGTTTTATTGTTTTATGCGTGTAACATTAAAGATAAGTGTGCAGTATTATGTATCAGTCATACATCTATTAATTTGGAAAGCACTGCGAAAGACCTGTGACCACAGAGCAGATTTGCTGAATGGTAGGAGACGTATAAGTGCAGCCATGAACAGACTGACTACAGTTTATCAGTCATTAATTATTAAGTAACTGATTTTTCTATCAGAGTTCTATCAGTTTTGTTGGTTACTTTCTAAGAGAAATAATAACCACAGAGAAATGGTGGGTGCTTCTTGTGTAAACCTGACCTTGGAGTTACCGGTGGTATGCGCCTTGGAATTCGCCACTACATAGTGTAGTCAAACATACTGTACATGTCAGGCAATATCTCATGGACTGTACACAGTGTCCTAGCAAAGGGTTATGTTACTTTTAACTCAGTAAAACAGTCAGATTTACTGCGAAAGTAAGTTCACCCACACTATAACACCATTTGTATAATATATTACATGTATTACATCATCTAGAGCAATCATTACTTAAATATCTATTGTATCGAATGTGGCACATCTTAGAGGATCATCAGCACATATTTTTTTGCATTTCATGTTGTTTAGAATTGATTTTAATGTCCTAAAAGTTTTAAAGAAATCAGTGAAAGATTACATTTGACATTTAGAGCAGTATTTGTATATAGTTTTACGTATAGAGAGCCTGCTCTGTCATGCCAACACCAGAGTCTCTTAAGAGGTCAGCAAGTGGCAAAGCAAGAGGTAAAAATAAAAAAAGCGTAGAAAGGTAGTTTGTATTGGACGACAAGAATGTTTCAAATGTCTTGATCTTCCTTAAATCCATGTGATGAGTGTGTGTGTGTGAATAGCGTGTTTACAAATGGTGTGTCGTGTCAACTGTGTGGTGTGAACTGACGTTGAGTCGATGTTGAGTGAAATGTCGTCCATAACACAAGGACCCAGTTTAGGTTTTCACGGCTGCGTCGTTCTTCTCAGACATTTGCTTAGAGGTGTGCAAACAGTGTAGGTGGTGTGTGTGTGTGTGATCAAGTGTGTGTTAAAGATCACCCAGCTCTTTCCTTTCCTTCCCACTTGCCCAGCTGTGTGGATACAACAGGACTTTGTTGGATAATTGTGTGTTTTTCATTGCTCTGGCTCAGAACTCCAGCACATTGGAAATGTGAAATTTGAAATGAAACACTGACTACTAAGTGCCAGATTTCAGCTTTGAGGATATTTTCTGGATGATCGCATCCATTTCAGGTGAACGGTGCGGGACTATTAGCCTGTTTTACACATAATCCTCCAATTTTAGGACAATGATCCCAAACGTTTATAGACCAGGTGGCCATGATGTTTTTATGGCCTAAAAGTGCCACAAAAAAGAACTAGAAAAACAGTTATTCAAGCTATACAGAACAAGCCTAGCAGAGGCTGTCTCCTTTATAATCCATGTTTTTATGGTATTGACATGCTTTGCCAAATATTTTAAAAGGGTAATGTTGCACAAAACAAGTCCAGTTAAATGAAACCACTGCTATTTGTGGATTTGATCACTAGAGTGACATGAATTCATGTTTGATATTGAGTTCAACTTTGGAGAATTTGCACAGTTGATCAATAGCAAACTTGACAATGAAAAATCAGACAGTACAAGAATGTTACAAGACAAATACTGTAAGTCTCTTGCAAAAAATGTATGAATTTACCATCCTGTAAGCAACTGAGCTGAGCTCTTGCAACCTATTGCGAAGATGCATTCACCATCCCATGTCCCATGTGTTGTTAGGCCGCTACAACACACAAGCGTCAGTTAAGTCCAGGTGAACTCGTCCAATTCTGTTCTGACCGATAGTATTGGAACATATGATGGTTACATTTCCTACTCTGTTCATCTGATGTGAGCGTAAACATCCTCAAATTAAAGCTGAGAGTCAACACGTTGACCTCATAGATATTGTTTCATTGCTACTACAACCATCAACCCAACTACTGCCCTCACACTCTCTGACTTCACTGTATGTGTATTACCATGTCATATTTGTGTGTGTGTGTGTGTGTGTGTGTGTGTGTGTTTGTGTGCACTGTCTGCATGCCAGTCCCAGAGCACTGAAGCATTACACTTGGGTACACATTGAAGTGCCCAGCAGCCAACGCCCTAGAGAACAGACTGGGCAGTGTATGAGCCCACAGGAAATGTGTGTATGTGTGTGTGTGTGACTTGGAGAGAGGAAGTCAGATGGAGAGTTTGCACAGGTGTGTGAAGGGTGTGTGTGTATGCGTGTGTGTGTGTGTTTGTGTGTGCGAGAGTGCGTTTGAGGTCTTGCAGCCGAGCTTGCCCTTTGAAACACCCATGTAATGCTTCCATCTTTGAACATATCCCGTGCAGAGGACCACTGTGTTGAATATAAAGTTACGAAGAAGGGACTCTTTGTGTGTTTCAGCAGCTGCAGGAGACTCGTAGTGCTCTGGTTACTGCTAGACTGTCATGTTGAAGCACAAAATCAAGGTGAGGGTCGGGAAAGTGAACGGGAAACACTCTCTTTTTCCTTCACAGCTACAGTAGATCTACTTGAAAACTCTTAAAATAAATACATCTGTAAGCAGTGGTTTTGTTTGTTGTGTGATATACTATTTCTGTTTATGTATTACCAAACCCGAAAACTCAAGACTCAAGGTAAACTCTTCGTCTCTCTTCTCAGGCTGCTGGGTCAATCTTTTGCTAAAGTCTGTGTAAAGTAAGAATAAATATGTATTCTGAGCTTGTCAGACCAAAGAAGAAAGTGTTATTAACCACCCAACCAAATTTGAATGTCTAAAAATATCGACAAGTTTGTGAAATTAGGTGTCAAAATTAAGTAAAAATGAGCAGTACTCTCCAGGACTGTGGGGGCGTGTCTGCTGAAGACGCTGAAGCCACGACTGGTGGGAGCAGTCAAGCAGACATTTTGAAGCAAATGAAACATGTCAGATGAGTTCAGAAAATGTCTTGACTAACTTTGAAACACTCTGAACTGAGATGAATTCATCTCTGTCTCCCTGCTCAGGGTGGCCTCAGGGTGTCATCGAGCCACCCTTTAAACCCACCCACAAAATCCTGGACTGAAAACTGGTGAAAAACTGTTATAACCTACATATACATATAAGTCCACATTTCAGTAATGTATCGTCATCTTTTCACATGTTTTCAGCAACTATTTTCCAACATATTTAATGTATTTAAAAACAAATCTCAGAATTGCCTTTACATAGACTTTAAAGACTCACAGTTTTCAAAGAATTTCAAAAGATTTCAGGTCATGGATCAGGAATGTGGAGGTTTTATTTTTTCAGTGAAGGTTCCCTTTTATTTGTTCACACAAGTGTGGTGGAATTTTCATCCTGATATATGAACGATATCTTTGTATGTTGACTTTTTATGTAACACTAAGATTGTTTGTTATTCCTCTTATTTTTTTACAGTTTTTGTGTCATCTTGTCGTTTCTTTCTTGTAGCTGCTACAACCCATTCTCGGTGGTGTGCACAGGCCAAGGGATGAAAATAAAAGGGGGGAATTTTATGCATGTGCAGAGCGAGGGTTCAATTTTGCCACAAACAGAGCAACACTTGAGCTGACCAGAGGGCCATTTAGGTTGACCAGAGGGGCACTCGGGCCACTCGGAGGGCATTATGAGCCAAGCAAAGGGGTCTTTGGGCCAACCAGAGGGCATGTGGGCCCCTCAAGTGTCCCTCTGGTGGGTCATTAGGGGGAAAATTAGGCGAGGATGTGTCACATTAGGGCACGGACATGACCTGTTTAAGTTAAACTAAAGGGCAACGGGTGGTTGCCATGGCAATATCCAAGTTTTATATAGTAAAAATTCATAGTTTATCCTGAGGACATCTTTTTTTTTTCTTTTGCAAAGTTTTCCCTCCATTTTGAGTGTTGTGCATTACCATGGTGATATAATAGTCTCCTCTCTTCCACTCCTGGTGGGGGGGATTGTTGTCTTAGCAGTACAGATGGACAGACTGGAGTGGATAGATAACACACAACACAATGCCAGTCTGCAGGCCACACACACACACACATACACACATATACATACATACACATCTGGGTGGTCCTTCAAGAGCTACAAGGGTTAATGACAGTCCTGTTTGGAGGGATTGACTGCTAAGCCACAAACACACATCCATATACACACACAAAAACACACACACACATGCACGTGCACACACTCGCTCACTCACAAACCATGACTAACAATAACAGTGACGTGGAGTCATGTGGTTGGTCAGCCAGCGTCTGTAGACGGCTCTGACTTGTTTTCTTGTTGTTTGTTTGTCATCAATCAATCAAACTTTATTTGTATAGCACCTTTCAAACAAATCAAATGCAATTCAAATCAAGGATTTACAAAACGTAGGATGTTTACATACATCAAAACAACCGAAAAGCAAAAGTTAGACACCTGAAAACAACTGGAAACTAAATAAAATAAATAGTACGGCTCATAATAAATGAAATAAATATAGATACTAAAAACATAATACTATAATACACGACTTGAACCCAGATTAAGTATAAAATTGATCAGGAATCTGATTGCCTGTACATAAAAGGCATAACTCATATTAAACAGCACAAGTTTGGATGATAACTTATATATTTATTTACTTATAAATTTGTTGAATGTTCTTCATGGTGTGTCTGATATATGTGGAGAATATGTGGAGAGAATCTGATTGTAAACTGGGAGTAAAGGGATTTAAAACTTGACAACATTATCAGATTATCTGTATTAACCAGATTACCGTCAGGGATCACAGCTGACAGTATGTCTACGTTAACAAAACTAACATTTAAATATGCATAATTTTCTTTCTTTTTTTGAGTCTCCGTCCACTTGAACTAAACCAGAAAAAAGTTTTTCTCTAAGCCAAAAACTTTTAGCTTTTACAAAAACCTCTCCAGAGTGAATAAGTCTTAAAATTCTGGTGCGTATATGGAAAACAGAGGAAGTGAGAAACACAGTATCCAGCATAAGCGGTCACAGAGAGCAGCTGAGTATCCAGGCTGCATCTGTGCTGCTCTTTAATGGATCATTTTTCCATTTGCAAACTGGAACGACGACGATGAGGGAGCCATTTATTTATGAATTTTAATGTCTTTTTCTTTGTCATTCAACAAATCTGAATCACAAACAGTAATATCCTGTGGCTATAACTTCCACAATATATTATCAGCTGCTGAAGTTGTTGTTGTGGTTGTTGTTGAGACAGCAGCACTGACATGTTACTGACATGAAATAAAATCCTCGTAGTCCTCGGAGCTCTTCAAGTTACTGAAGTCGTTCTTGGCCGAAACTGTTTTGCATCTTCTAGATTACACATACGTGTTTGTGAGTTTGTGATGAGTGATGTTTTCGAATGCCATTATACAACAGGAGGCTTTGGCCAAATAATGTGATTGGTCACAGATGTGGCACCAGCTGTAAACCTCAGCGAGCTGTGCTTCATTGGTTACTATGCCAACTGCCTGTCACCATGGAGCTTGTGAGCCATCATTCTTTTCTCCTCTCTTTCATATTTACAGTAAAAAAAAGAACTGTAGGAGTTCGTAGCCAAATTTGGGTTTAAAATCTCTAAAGACTTTGATATTCTGTGCAAAAAAAAAAAGCGTCAGCGGGTGTTATTGATTGTATCAAATGTTTATATTTAAAAAATCTTTTGCTTTTGTTGATGTGAAAGTGTAAAGAAATGGCTAAAGGAGGAAAAAGAGGGGGTCTAGGATGACAACAGATGAATGGGTTTGTGTGTGTGTGTGTGTGTGTGTGTGTGTGTGAGCCTGTAAAAACAGGTGCTGGTTTTGTTTTGGGAACCAACATCATCACCACACACCCACCCACACACACACCCATGGACTAACACCCTGACCGAGCCAAGTAACCCAAAAGGAGGAAAACAAGCTTGTCACACACCTTCCCCACCCACTCCTTCGAAAAACAAAAGCCAATCACTTTGGGTTTGTATTCACACAGAGGTACACACACACACACGCAAACACACAAAATACTTATGGCCCTCTTGTCTTTTCACTCAAACACTAAGACATATTCTTTGTACAAATGCTCACTCACACACAAACTCAAGCACTCCCCTCCCACAAACACACACACACACACACACACACACACAAGGACATCCACAAATAAACACTTACTCTTGTTCTTCCATTCACTGACTCATTTCAAATAAAAGCCAGAAACGCTGAAGGAAACTCTAAATATACAAAACCCACTCACATGGACTTTTTACACGTTTTAAACAAGCATAATCTCATTTTTTTTGTTGTTGTTGTTGTTGAAATGCATTGTTTGCTTCTCCATTTGTTTAACTACGACGCTTTGCACATCCGCTTTTCTTTGCAAAGTTACAATTATACTACGCATGCAGTCTGTGTGTGTGTGTGTGTGTGTGTGTGTGTGTGTGTGTGTGTGTAGGTGCCAAGGGTTGGACCAGGGCTTGGTGCCAGCATGGATAAAGAGCAGATGGCGACCCTGACAGGGCAGAAAACCTCCAGTTCCCACATTCTCCTGTTCTATTCAGCCTTCACTCCTATACTTCCAATGGCAGCATGGCATGTGCGACAGGGATAGCTTGGATTTATACTTGAATGCGCCATCGTTTATAAAAAAAAAAAAGGTGGAGGGAGGGATAAAAAAAAAATGCCTGCTCTCATGTGCATACTATTTCTTTTCATGGAGTAATCATACAAGTTATGGGAAATGGGCCCGTCTAATTACTGGAAAAGACTTCAAGACTAGAATGACCCCTTCACCATGTGGCTGATGAGAACAAATTGGCATTGTCTTTATATAAAAATGTACTCGTTCAGCATGATACAGTGCTGCTGTGTAGCTGTAAGTGTCTAACATACACTCTTTATTATTTTAAAATCTGTCTTCTCTCTCTTCTTCTTCTCTCAGACATTTACATGTTCATAAAATCTGATATTCTCTCCACATGGAGGAAGTACCAGCATATTACCAGCTGTTGTTGTGATGTTGCTAGTCTAGTGAGAGTCTCCAAATCTGATTGTCGTGTTTCTTTCAGAGTTGGTCAGCCTTATAAGTGTTCAGTTATCCCAGCTGAACCTCACGGAGTTTCTGACCCCTTGTGTAATGTGTTTTTTTGCGTGTCCGACGGGAAATACATTCCTGACTAAAGGAAGGAGTTGAAAGTGTTCATGTTTCCCTTTTGAAGTGAAAATGGTTTCTCTGTCCTAACTGGACTAGTCACAACAGCTTTTTCCCCCCAAAACAGGAAATGTGTTGTTGTTGTTTTGCCTGGTTGCAGACCTCCAAATCTCCTTTCACATCTTAGATATGCCGTTTCAGCCAGTTGGAAGAACAATCGATCAATCAGAGCTTTGTAGGCATGAAATGATCTCCTTATAAAGCTATCTAGCTAACATTGAAGTTAACTGAAGCCTCCCAGAGCTTCAATGTCAACTGAAATGATGTTGGCGCATGTTTAAACCATTCAAAATCAAATAATCCAACAGAAATGATGAATGAATTAAAGAAAGTGAGAATTCATCAGATTGTCGGCCTAAACATTATTAATACCGCTTTACAGAGTTACATTAAAGTAGACTGCTTACATTTCGAAGTGACACATTAGTTCATGCTTCTTGCTTTTGCTTTCATCTGACTCGGTGGTAGTGACATGCCTTCAGAGAATTTTTTGCATCATTTGATTCAAGATTCAAGAGAGGTTTATTGTCATATGCACGTAAAAACACCTGGTTCATACAGCAATGAAATTCTTACTTTGCCCAACAGCAGTAAGGAAAGTACCAAACACAATAATAGAAAAACAGAGTAAAGTTAGACTATAAAATCAGTGTTCCTTTGCATTTATAGCTATTAGCATACTGTTAAGTCAAATTTAAGAGATTTAAGGAACTTAAATTAAACATTATCGTGAGTTAGATATAAAAGGCTCCTTCTAAGATAACAAAACCTTTTTATTTTCAGGTGATTATACAGTAATAAAAACGTAGTTATGCATATCATATTCCATTCATTCATTATTCAAGAGAACCCCCCGAGTTTCATTTCTGAGAAATGGATTATCTGCCGTTCACAGTTACTGAGAAATAACCAAAGAGCAATTTCCCCAGAATGTATGTGCGGCTTATATCACAATATGGTATGACATGTTTCATATTTAAAAGTAAGTGGGCAGTTTATCTTGCTGAGCCACAAACATTTCTTCACATCCTGTTTCTTGAGAAAGACGAATGGGATCCCTGAGACAGACGATGAGGAGGACATGAGAGATACACAAGAGGAAATGAGGGATGTGTTCGAAAGACAAAGACCACTGGGGCTGAAGAAGAGGCGACTCGTGACCGAACCTTTGCCTCTTTACACTGAGGCCTCGGCCCAAAGGGCAGCTTCTGTTTATACTCCTTTCAGACAGACACAGTGATTTCTAACTATTACCTTAGCAGTAATGTGTGTGTAACTGCTGAAGTGATGGCAAATGATTAACTTGTGTCACCTCTCTCTCTCTCTCTCTCTCTCTCTCTCTCTCTCTCTCTCTCTCTCTCTCTCTGAGGTGCTAATACAGAAACTGGTGGAGTCAGAAGATGCTGAAATTGAGGGAACTGCTCTGTAGCAGCTGGGAGCGGCTCCACAACACAGCTGGTGTCGATACTCTGTGAGAATTAAAACAATCGTAAGTCACACTTAATGTTTGTGATGACTACATTTCCCTAATGCTAAAGAGTGTAAATACAGCTGTGTTTTAAAAACCATTTCTCCTAACACCAGCAAGCTTCTATGTGGAGAGTTTTCAATGCTAGCTCTAACAGTGACGATTAAAAATACCAATTTCAGGTATTATTTAATATAATGAGCTACCTTTTGAGTCCTAATGGACACTGTAGACTCCAAACCTGACAGTTAGTGAGTTTCCGTGTCATCTAAAACTATGTTCTTCAAAAACATTGTCAAACATTCAACATTGGCAACAAAATAGTCTTTGATTATCACAGTTTTCTATTTGATCTTTGTATATTTTGACTGTTATGCACATGCAAAGTATGTGATGAGTTCCAGATATTAAAATAAAACAATAACAATGGAGAAATTTTAAAAAGTTGACATGCTGTTTGTCCTGTTTTATCAGAATCACTTTAACTGGCCAGATATGCACGCACACACAAGGAATCTGATTCTGGTTACACTTTATTAAGGCAAACTTGAGGTTTGTTCACCTCTGCACACAACTATTAAAAGGAAACTTTTTAATTTTTAACTTTTTGATTTTTAATGAGTATTAAGCTTTTTCATTGTGGCCAATTTTGACAAATTACCATGCACATATGAATCTAAATCTCTCGAGTGAATGCCTGTGACCACAAAAGAAAAAAACATCTTTTCATCGTGCATGCAGTATGGATGTGTATCAAAGAGCGAGAGAGACAAAGAAACAAAGCAGCTAAAAAAGAGAAAGACAGATGGCCATGTACTGTATTACCGATACAAACACTGATAAACAATAAAACCATAGGCTCTTGGCATCAGGAATACCTAAACAATTTGATTTGATGCCCCTGCTTAGGTCGGCTTTTGGGTCCGTCCTCCACCCTTTACTCCCCATCTGGCCTTCATTGTCTGGTAGCCCCGAGCGACAGGTGGTATTGTTCCCATGAAGACAGTTGCCGTGGTGGCACACTCCTGAGGGTGTAGCCTGTATACACACACACACATACTCATATACGACACACACACACACACACACACACACACACACACCAGCCGCTTTACTTACCAGTTTCCTGTATGTGTTCCTACCAGACGGGCGGTGTCGCACCAGGAAATGCGCTGTCTCATCAGGTGGCGTTGCTTCTCATCAGGCTGGCAGGTGTCTCCTTCATGAAATTTCCCATGTGAAACAGACGTGGCTGGATATGGGTTTGGTTTCCTTCAATTATAATCCAACTTCTGTTTTGTGAGATTTTTTTTTTCCTTCTTAAAGATGCAACATAAAAGAAAAACCTGTTTCCTCAAAGTGAATTTCAGATGTAGGAAAGACTACGATAACCAGACATCCTGGTTTGATATTTTATTATTACATAACCCAGTATCAAAACATACACAGTGCACCACACTTGTTGACGTCGACAGAACCTGAATTCATTGTCACATATATATCCATACAGATATACAGTATGCTAACGGTTAGCAGTCAAGAGAAAGTCTGTATTTTCTATTTTTCTTTTTTTTAAAGATTATTTTAGTAAGATTTTTTTTGGCCTTTTTAAGCTTTATTTCTAATAGAGACAGCTGAAGAGTGACAGGAATGCAGGGAGAGAGAGAGAGACGGGGAATGACATGCGGGAAAGAGCCACAGGTCGGATTTGAACCCTGGGCTTCCACAGCAAGGACTGAGGCACATTTTTCTTTGGCGTTGAAATAACTGTCATCCATCCTGATGAAAACGCTTACGGTGCACATATATGTGCATGAACGTGCATAACACTTTGGGGTCCTGGTTTGTGGTCACTCTAGGATAGACCTCACCTTTTTTTTCAGAGTCATGTTTAGGGTGAGGATTACAATATGAGATATATGTGATATATGTTGATGTGTGTACCAGTTTGTTGGTATAGCAGCATCCTTACAGTCTCTGTTGTGTCTTGTCTTTATAAAAAGCTACCATGCTAACGCTCTAAGCTTTTAAACAAGTGCACGTTACAGCCACTACACATCACCGTGTTAGCATTGTCACTCTGAGCTTGTTGTTGCCAAAACACTCTCATTCATTTGAATGAGGAGATGTAGCAAGGGTGTCAACACACACACAAAAAAGTTGAAGCTGGCTCAACATTTCCACGACGCAACATGACATCATTCTGCAAAACACTGTGGTGACTGGTCATATGTGTGCACACCCGTATTCCTGATAGATTACTTGGCAACAGCTATTTCTACTTTTTTACATCATACACATACTCAAAGGGTACACACGGGTATCGTGGTGATAAAAGACAAAGTTCCAGAGTTGCGCTGTTGCATTGTGGAGTGTTTCGGCATCGAATACGTTTTTTTTTTTTTTTTTTGCTTGAATTGGACTTCCTGGTTTGCATTTCATTGTCCCTGAAGTACACATGGACAGCAACAGTGCCGTTTTTTAGTCTTAAAACAGGTCTGTTTGTTGTCTTGCTGTCTGGCTATCTGGTTTCAAATAAAACTTTGCACTGATGCTGTTTGAGAATTGCGACTGACAAGAAGACATGTAAACATTATCTCAATTTTACGGGTATAAGCTTCAATTACAGCTTAGTCCAGAGCTAAAAGCTCAAAGATACTGAAGACGACTGTAGTCTGTTTAAAGGGCCTGTCTTCAATTATCACATTATCATGTGAATGAACACACCTCTAAAGCCTCATAGTCTGTCAGTGTGACTCATTCAGTGATTCATACTAACACTACAATTTGAAATTGATAAGACTAAAAGATCCATATCCAATGTGTGTGTGGTGTGTATAATAAGACTCCTAGACACTGTGAGTGTGTGTTTGTGTGTGTGTTCGTACCAGTGTTGTAGCCAGACTGACTTTAGGCTGTCAATGCTCATTAGGATAATGACTGTGGGACCTGGCAGGTGTCCAAACTTTGAGAGAGGGATGGTTTGGAGGAGGGAGGGAGACTCTGAGCAAAGAGTTAGAATGGCCTTGGGGTTTGGGGGGGAAGGGAGGAGGGTTGCTGCTTAATGGGATCACATTTCATCCACTTGCACCCCCCCGGCTCCCTCCCTCCATCACCACCACCACGCACACACACCCACACGCGCACACACACACACACACACACACACACACACACATCCCTTCCCCGTTTTGTCTGTTATAAACAGACAAAGACAGTGACAAACATTTATGCTCGGGCTAACACAGATCAGCATAAATTGTGAAGTACAAAAAGACAAACATACCATAAAATTGGAGGTCGGTTTCCTCCTCCTCATATAATCGGGGCTGCAGCTACAGACACATGGTTTATGTTACAATTCCTCTCTGAGGTAGCGTGCATGTTGAGGGTTTTTGAGTAAATATGACTTCTTTTTGACACCACAGAAAGTTACATGAACTCTTTTTTTCATATCTATTCCAATGCGCATGGATTTATAGCCCAATAAAGTACAACACTGTACTGCAGTCTTAAAACTTGGAATAAAAACAGTGCTTCCTTGACAATAACCAAATCTTGTGTCATTCAAACATGTTGCAACCTTTTAGTGTACAGCTACTGTTTGCCCTGAGGAGGGGAGGATACAACAACAATGAAAAAGTTAAATAACTTAATTGATATTTTGGGAAAGTGCTGGGAAAATAAGTCAATGCAGAAGTGCTAAAAACTGTAATTCCTCGAGAGGCCGCTTGAAACAGGCTGCAGAAGTGAGTCAAGCACCAACCATAAGCACCAACTTCACAGCAGAAATAAACATGTCCACAGCCTGGCTCAGGAAGTCAGTTGTAATATGAAAGTAATCAGATTTTAATCTTTATTTTCTGTTTGAGTATCATAGTTTCACATTCACATCCCAGCTCTCTAGGTTTATCTAATTTTATACTGGTTACTCAAACAACACGGCTCAACGTGCTGAAGCCTGAACAGTCACTGTCATGTTTAAGGCCCAAATACATGAAGGGAATTAACATGCACCATGTATCGTCTGACCACGTCTGAAAGCAAAAGCGTTCACAGCTGTTCTGAAAAGCTGCACTCAAAGGTGGGGCAAAAAAATTCAGCCTTCATCAAAGAGAAGGGCAACACACAAACATCGTTCAAATGTGCACGACGCACGCTCTCAGACAATCTTTACTCGAAGGGATTCATGGTACATATGAGGGATGTAGTGATGGGAGTAGTTTTAGGAAGAATACTAAAAAAAAACTTGATTAAGACATTCATGCATGAGGTCAAACTCGTGACCTTTCAGTTACATGATGAGCGCTAGTCACACACAGCACACCAAATGGTCCCAGTTGTGATGTTTTGGGATGTAAACACACACACAGATACACACACACACACAGACACCAAGAGTCCTACTCAAATACATTTAAACACAGACATACAACTCCAGGGCTGAAGCCCAAACAAGACGCATAAATGCGAAACTCTAGCCGTCTCCCAGATCTCTTTGAAGCGGTTTTGTAGAGTCAGATTCGGGTGTGAGGTAGCATGTTTGTCACAAAATCCTTCACCCAGGCAGATCAAGGGCGTTCGTCACACACTCAAACATCGCACATGTCTGTGGACAGAGGGATTATCTGTTCGAAATGAAAGGTCAGAGTGAGGGAGAAGCTCAGATCAATGGAAAAACAGGAATCACACAAAGGAGTTCAAGAGTAACAGATTACTTTTGAGAGGATTCGAGCAACAAAGAAATGGTGTTCTATCAGAACAATGCTGAACAACCATTTTGTGCCTTGACATTAAATTGAAAAAATGGCTTCAATCATCCATCCAGCCATCGGTTTTATTTTATTAAGTCATTTTACAGTCTCATAAATATCAGAATGGTTTCACTGGAGCCAACATGGGTTTTGTTCTAACCTGACTCGATACCAAAAAAGCTTAAATACACGAGATTAATATGGTAGTACCCAATGTAGTTAAAGCCAAAGGTGGGAGTGAAATCAGCTCTAACTTGTTAGATTGGGTTGACTCACAATCCATCCAGTCAACATTGTCATTTACAGCCCTTTTTTTTTTTACAACAGTAAGTTAATGAAAAGCAATGCAACATGCAACCATTGATACAGGTTCCTCTTTCCACCGTTTTTACTTCTCACATATTGGGAAGAGTTCCTGAAACTGCAGTACTTTCAGGATGTGCCAGCAGTTCTGCTGATTGTGAGTGATCGAGCCTGACGTGTCGTCTCACGTCACAACAAGAACGAATAGATAGAAGCTCAGGGGGAACTTTAAATAGATGAAACAAGAGTGTTGATTAAAGGAGTAATGCGCACAGTGGAGCAACACTGAAAAGTAGTGGTTCAACACGCCTGGATGTGAGTTTGGGCCGCTGTCATGATTGCGCAAACCAACAACCCCCCCCCCTCCTTTTTTTTTTTTTTTTTGCATTGTTGTCACTCCAAAAGCACTTACTTCACTCGCCTGCTAAACAGGCCTTGCCTTTCTCATGACATATGTCTGGTTTGTGGCAGCAATGTAACATCAAGGACGTCAACGAAAACCTCAAAAAAAGAGAAGAAGATTTTGTTTTGTTTTGACTTTTGTTCTGGGGTTTTTTTTTTTTCGGTACATAGTGAAATACAAAGAAGAACTTGAATGAGTTCGTACAGTGGAAAATACTGTACAATGTCACTTGTAAAACATTACTTCATTTGTGTTTATATGTACACATATATTCATCTTCTTTGTGGTTTTAGTTGATGTATTTTCTAAACTTGATATGACATAAAATCTGTCATATGTGATCATGTATATTTTGATCCAGATGGAAGTTTTTCTTGACATTGTATACATCTCTACTGGTGTACACGAGTACAGTACACTGCCAGTTTGAGCAGAACTAGACTGTACATGTGGGAGTTGTATTATTACATTTACATGTAAGTTCTTGCTTCCTCATTAAAAATTACTGTCTGCTTTCTGTTTGACTTCCAGAGAGTATGTTACTATAATAAGCCATGAAACTGCCAGAAAATTAGTGTGTTTTTGCATTTTGTTGGGCCGAATGCCTTCACAAATGCACAAATGCGCAGGCAGATATGAGGAGATGCATGAAGTGAAACCATGCAAACCACAGCTGCCGTTCCTGTGTGTGTGAGACCACAGGCCTCCCTCCATACAACACAATGTATATGAAAGGTTGCTCACCTATTCTTGAACATTTTGATGGGTGTGTGAGGGAACGCAGCTCGCCTGCTGTTCTCCAATCGAGCAGGAGGAAAGTGATCTGTGCCTCGAAACAAAGGGGACAGGGCAGAGGGGGTCAATCCATTAGCAGGTTAATGCAGTGTGTGTTTGTGTGTGTGTGTGTGTGTGTGAGAGAGAGAGAGAGAGAGAGATGCTGTTGCGTGCACGTCAGAGGCAGATTGCGAGGTTATGGGTGGGAGCCTTTTCTTCACTCTAGACCCAAGTAAAAAACTCTTTTCTAGCACACCTCACTCTGAGAGAATAGTGGAGAGGTTCCCAGGAGAGCTGACCTCTCTCTGCCGGTGGGAACCTATTTGTCTCCTTCCCTCTTTCTCTGCCTGGCTCTGAAAAGAGGATGCTTTAACCTACGCTACACTAACTAGAGATCGTCTTGAGTTTCACCTTTTACCAGAGTCCCATGAGGATGCGCTCGGCTTTCTCAGGTTGAGGAAAACATGACAACCTGAGACATGACAAAATGAGCAGGACTGAAAGGATTTTGACATGTATTTGAAAGAAAGTATTAATTTACTGATGCTGGGATAAAATTCAACAATGCGCATTGTCCAGATATTTATACATATTTACTAACTAATCTGGTAGCAGTGATAAGATTAGTTTGGAAAAAGTGGTTTTAATTTACAAGAAAACAATCCACCACTGATGCTTATTGCAAAGATAGATTTCTTAAAATTACGCTATTGGTGTACGTTTTGTGACTATTTGACCTATTATCCAGTGGCAACATTCATATTCAAAGGCTGTTTTAATCCACGGATGTGTCCTGATTGCCCTGAATAATAAAATGTTGCCCTAGGCAGAATCTGCATTTAAAACCAACATTTCCGCAGCATGTGCCTCAACCTGCCACCGCTACTGTAGCCACAGAGTCTATGGAAATTTTAAATGAATTAAACATTGATTTTATCATTACTGGCATTAAGTAGAGATCTGTGCGATCACGAAAATACCTGTGAGGATTCATCCCTCTAGCAGATTTTTGCGAAGGGAACCCAATGTGACTGATGCACGGTGCTTTGAGGCCACAAATCTTCTATCTAAAAGTAGACTTATGCTTCTGCATTGCAGTGTGCAGCAGTGGGTGCCTCTGATTTACAGTTCAGTATCAGATTTCACCCAGTCGACACAACTGCAGCGCTAACTGAACGTGTTGTACATTATCAAGCGGCATTTTGCTTTAAAGTTCAATATGTCTCTCTTCCAGCGTGTTTTATGTCAGATATAAAACAAGCCCACCAGTTTGACCAGTTAAAGTTCCTGTGGTCTCCACTTGGTATCTGTAACCACCGGACCACCAACTACACTTATGAGGAGGTCCACATTAGCTCCAGTGTTCCTACGCCATGGACGCCAAAGAATAAACTCAGGTTCAAGTGTTTCTCTGATGGGCTATTGCAGCTATAAACTTGCGAATACAGTCCACGGCTGTTTACTTACTGCCGAAGGATAATCGTGTTGCTGTCTATTTCTTCTGTGGTGTAACGTAATGCACCAGCAGAACTCATGAGTAGAGTATAGAGAAGTGCCAACCAGAAGTTTCAACACTGGGTCTAAGTATGTCAACATCTCTTTCACATGCACATACTCACTCACATGCATGCAAATCTCTTTGTTTAAAAAAAAAAATCAGGCAAACAAGAAGAAAAGGAGAAACTAAAGAGGAAGATAATTGTCACCTTGTCCCTGGAGAGCTCCTTCAGTCATATCCCTGCCGCAGACAGGAAGTCACACATTATGTTGGCCAAACGGAAAGATACTAGGGGTTCCCTGAAGGAAACCTGAGACTACACGACACCGGATCACCGAGGGGGCCCGGGCCTCCTTCTCCATATCTGCAGGTACAATAGAACCTGCTGCACTAAGTACTATTCACCACAGGTAAGGGATATAGGGCCACCATGTATGGTGAATAAAGTAGGCAGGTAAGTATCCGCTGCTCTTTATTTAGAGGGGATTATGTAATGGTGGCACGGGAAGAAAAGGAGGGGATCGTAAAAACAACAGTGTCACTTTCACCTGCAGGTGACATCATTGGACTGTGGAGGAAACTCTACCAAAGGCTGTTGACAGGCTCATACTGCACTTTAATAAAAGAGGTGCATGAATTATGAGTCTGTGTCTTCTGGTCTGAAGCACTATAGGCGCCGGAGCTCATTCTTTAACGGAGAAGACCTTCATCTGTGGTCTCCCCAAGCCAGATTTCAGCTTATGTGATCAGTCACATCCATCACTGAGAATAGACTGAGCTGCATCAAATACTGTGTATGTTGGATAAGTGCTTGTGGCAATGGTATACTCAGCCTGTACCTGTAAACACAAAGTTATTTAAATGAGTTTCAATAGCTGACATTGGGCGAGAGGTGGGATGCACCCTGGACAAGGGGCCATTTTATCACAGGGCTGAGACACAGAGACAAACAATCACGCTCACATTTCATGTGATTCAGTAAAAAATACATAAATTATATGATTAAAAGGATCAAGTATAGTTTGGTTTTCTCTGAACTTGCCTGACAGATCATAGGGAAGAGAGTTTGTTTAAGAAGGGAAAGCTGATTAGAAAGGGTGCTACCAAAGCTAGACACACATATCTGGTCCTAGTTTCATTGGGGTCTATCAATAAAAGCACATGGTGGTGACAGACTACCAAAATTACATTGGTCAGCGTCAAACGGTTGGCAGAGCACCTTTCAAATGACGCAAATGGCTTGTTGAAGTTGTGGTGATCAGCAGCAGTTGAGTACTTCCCACAGCCGGGTGGTGATGAGGCTGCCTTGATGTGTATTCTGACTGAATTTGAATACCCACTTGAACCTGACTCAAGTAGCTCGAGAAGCTCACTTCCAGAAGATCGTTCCTTCCTCCTTCCTTCAGAGTTTCCTTTAAAACAAACAAACGTGAGCCAGTCCATTATGCGTGCCAGCGTGTGTTGTTCAAAGGGAACACCAGTATTATCTTTTGTCTCCAACATTAACAAGATTGTGTGCAGTGACTGGATGTGTCCCAACATTTTCCTCTCAGTAGGCTAGTGCCGACTGTTATTTTTTCCATTTTGGATATCTGTTTTTTTCTGTTGGTTATCTGTTTCATGCATTCGCAGTAAGTTTTTATAGAAATATGCTTAGAATGGTTCCTCAAACAAAGTGAACAACATTTCAGTGGAATTCTGGAGATCTTCCTCTGGCAGCTGCCCGAGATCTTTTGCTATCACCCAGCCACACTTTGGCTATCGTTAGCATCGATTAGCATGTGAAAGTTGTCGTCTGGACGATGACGGCAGAGTTTAAACTCAGTAGCCGTCTCCACCCGAGACATCTCCTGTCACTTTTGTGTCAAACAAACGAGTCAATCAACTTCACCATTGTCTTTGTAGTGAAAGTAATCACATCTGTCACACATAGACATTCCTGCATAGATAAAGAATCAGATCCACAGCTGACTGGGTTCTGGGTAACTAATGAGGCTCCGTTTGTCACAGCTAAGTAAGTGCCTCATTGTAATGTAGAAGGAGGCATCAGGTCCTGCCATTGTCATGAAGAGTCACTAAGAACCCAAATCTGTCAATAACAACCCCAAACTACCACAGTGTGCCTGAGGTTGTCTAGTGACATCTGTTTGTCTAGTGAAGTCTAGTGACAGTCAGACTATGACACGGCTACTTAACTTTGGGTTAAGTATGCGTAACAAGCATCTAAAAAAGACTTTAACAGAATTTTCAAGACATATGAGAAGTATGAGTTTGACATTTTTTACTTGCCTGCCAAAATCAGTCAGTTAACGTTGTCAGTGACTGAAGTGTAAATGCTTCTGTTTGAACAATCAGTAGCAACATCCCTCAGGGAGACGTCCATCACAAAAGAGGATGGGATGTACATTTCTCAGCCTCAACAGCCCAGTGATGTAAGGGGTGTGACTGCATCTCGTCTTGTTTCAGAGTTGCTATAGTTTTACTATTGTTATTTCTGTTTCTCAGTCCAGCCACGCTGACTGCAGACATGCCTGGGCAAGTTCTGCAGGGTTTAACTGCTTAGAAAAAGCTTAAGGGGAAACACTGAGTCCTTAATTAAAATGGCAGGCGATTCCGTCGTGTGACAAAACAAATCATTTGTCCAACCACAATGTGTTTCAAGGCTTAAATGAATACCATAGTAAGAGTTACCTTGCCGTTCAATACAGGCATCATACAGTACACTCTCCTTTTTGCTTTGCTCTAGGCGATTGTGGTTGGAAATTAATGCAACTTGGTTAATAAGTATTTATGTTTATGTATTTAACAGGAAACACTGTCAAAATAAACCCTGGAATGCAAACTTTAACGTAGATTTATGAAATACCATGCATGAGTATAATGCTCCTTTAAACTAGCACTTGCAGCCTAGTATAGAGAGGGATTATATTTACTTATGTGTAGTGATCTGGACTGCATTGGAAACAGGTCATAGAAGCTTGACCTGTGTGTCCTGTTGTGTGTGCTATGATACTAGATTCCTGTTTTCTGTTTTGGTGCTGATTGCACATCATAACAGGATAAAGAAAGAGAAAGTAGACAGGGGGGTTTCTTGTGTTGCTTCTGATCAAGCTTGAGAACAACAGTCAGATTGTTTCTTTATTACTCACCTCAGACTTCTGGTAAAGCCACACTGTGTTGCCATTCATTGGCATAGTTACGCATATGTCTAATTTGTTTCAACTGTTCTCTGTTCTCGTCAACTGAGAAGTGACTCACTGTCACTGTTGAGAGTTCCCTGTCAGAGTTAGGAATACAGAAAATTCCGCCTTAAAACCGGTTATCTAACATCTCAGTCGGGGCGTCTCTTCAATATGTTACAACGGACTCAAGGTTCATATCACAGTCCTTCATTTCCTTTCTTCATCTCTGCATTCTTCAATTCCCACGTTGACTTATCTCGCCCTGTCGTCCTTCTAAGCCATTAAGATTTCCTGCTGCTCTCCTATATATCTCTATTTCTGTGTCTAGTTACTCTTGCTTTGGTTTTCATCCATGACTCAGACCAATGAAAGGGAGCCAGATTTTTCCAGGGTGAATTTGTCATAAAAAAACAAACTCCAATGAGTGAAGTATCAGCCAACCAACACTTCAAGCCACTTTTAGAAAGATATAAAGTTATTTTATTGTGCCCATAGGGAAATTTGACTCAAAATTACAAAGCTATAACAAAACATAAACAGACAGAAGACACACTAAGCTACAAGAGACATGTTTAAATATATATATAAATCATTTCAATTATTTTCAGGTCACCTGAAGTGGCAGAGCACTTCTTATACATCTCCACTTTGTGATAGTCTTCATAGTTACCCATAGCCTCTTTAATTGAAACTGTATCTGTCTGTCGTTTCTTGTCTACTCTCAAGTTCATTTCCTTCTGCACAGTGTGTACCTCTGATTCTCAGACAGTCCTGAGTTTTAAAAGATCATTTTCGCTGTTAATACAATCTTTTATATCTTTTGTAATGTAAGGCGTGTTATTTGGATGGATAACTTCCTTTTGGCAACCATATTGTCAGTGCAAAACAACCTTTTAGTCACACAGATACTGTTTCATTTTTCAGTTTGCAGCGCTTATACATTTGTATTAAGTAGCCTACTGTTAAGGATTAGTCACAGGAGACCTCAATGCACCTAGGAGTCTATTATTTTGTGTAAAACATTTGGCAGGTAGCATTAGTTGTAGCTTGCAGTGGTAAAAAACAGGTCTGCTGGTTGGTGTCAGTTATGCAGCATTGTAGCATTCACACTGGGTGGCACATAGACTGCACACAGGATTATATTCCCAAACTCTGTGCAGCGATGAAAACGTTTTAAAGATAAGCAAAGTAGTTCAATGTCAGGGTTACATACTGTTGCTCTTACTGTGGACTGTGAGCACCAATTCACTTACACAGAGATGCTGACACCTCCGCCTTTTCCTGAAACTCCAAACCAGAGAACTGACAGTCAGTACGTTTAGTTCGGACTTTAAAAAGTCCGAACTAAACGTACGTCCGATACGATCAGAAATTTGAATTTCTTACTGCATGTAAACGTACTGAATGTCAGGGTGAAGCCAGGTCTCAGTAAAGACCATAAGAGATCCTGGAGTTATTGCATTGTTCCTCATCATGTATGACAAATAGGACAAATTGGACAAGTTTCAATTACAAAATCGGTTGAGATGAACAAAAACATTGAAAGTTAAGATCCATAAAAGGCCCATTAAAAAATCTGACTCACAGCAGCAAAAGCAGAACCACCAGAGTGGCTTCCCCTTTCATTCAACCTACAACATCATGGTCAGAAGACAATCCAGAGCACACAGTAAGGCATCTAAACCACGGTCAGTACCTTCAAAACCCAACTCGAAGTGTAATAAATATTGCTCAACGAAGGAGGTTGTGGGCTGCAGTGGTAGTCAGGTTAGTTAAGAAGTGGAGTTTTAGCTAAATGCTAATACAAAAAAAGATATATATCCTTTAGTTTTGTGGTTTAGCACATCATCACCTCTTAAAGGAGAAGTTTGCCTTTTAGGAGAATACAATAATTCACTTTTTTACATCTTGTCTTGCTTAAGTTCCTCAAATCTCTCTTTTCTTTAGTGGTTCTGAGAAGCAGATTGAGTTTCTCCTGTTTCCAGTCCAACCCATCGTTGGTTCCAGCAACATATTTACCATACAGACGGTGTATTTCCAAAAATGTTGAACTATTCCTTTCACATTCATTGCTACATGAGCATTTAGTGACTAGTCAAACTGATACTGGTACTTCAGTGGAACTGCTAGAACTTCCCGCTTCAGTACTTTCTCTGTAAACAGAGAATATCCTAAGTTGTTTGAATAAACCGTAAATCCGCTTTGCTGAGTTAACAGCCTCAGCGACGGTTTCAGAGGTCAAACACCTTGATTTAGCAAATCATTAAATTTATAAAGTACATTGAGATTAATCAGAAAATGTTTTTTTTAGTGCTTATTTATTAATTTTTTCACATTTTGTCAGCGTGTAACCCCATAGTCTTCAGCAAACCTGCCAAAATCTTTCAGGGTAATAAAAACCTTCATGCCAACTTCCCACAGACAAAAAAACTGTTTAGGTTTTGATAAAGTCGTTAATCTGCCAACAGTAAACTCATCTATAAATGTTTAAATAACCAGGCTCTTGAGATTGTCAGTGACCTGGTGAAACCTCTGAAGTATTTTGGCTCAGTAACTATAAAATTAGTACACAAACATTGCACAGCAGGTCAACATATGGGCACTCTTTCTCCTTCAGCACAGAATTAATCATTATTTGGACAACTTAAAATATAAATTGACTCAAAGCCACCAGTCATCTAATTATGGGTAACATTCCCATATCTCTCCCTCCAAATTTATTGCACTATTAATCTTCTGTATATCTGATTTATTAACAAAAGCCCATTAGGGACAAATACTGCAACTTAGCTTATGTTATAAACTTCATGTTTTGTGGCTTCAGACTATTTGTTGAGTTGTCTGTGTTTAGCTATCTATCCTTGTTCAAATAAACATTAAACACAGAGTCTTATTTTGATCTGTTTTTTTTTTTGTTCTCTCATCAGTTTCGTGTCACTTTTCTGAACATGCCTCCTCAGCTCCTCCTCCTCCTCCTCCTCCTCCTCCTCCTTCTTCTTCTTCACTCACTCTCCAGCTCCCTGTGCATTTTGGATGTGGTTCAATATCCTGGAGTCAAGAGGAGACCAGGGCTGTGTTTATTCTTGTAGAGCCTCAGGTGATTCAGCTGCTCTTGATATTAACCGAGTGATGTTTTGAACTGTACAGTGCATCACATCAGAAATTTGATATTGCTGAAGTGTATTATTCAGATCTGACTCTTTGGACTTGTAGCTTTAAAGTTAGATGAAACTCTTTTTCCACACTTTGTGGCGACTTTACTTATGTTTGTTACAACCATTTTTGGGGATATTGTGATTCTAGTGTCTTAAATATTTAAATACTAGGTGATGTGTACATAATTTCATGATTATTTTGCTGAATTTTGCTGGTCATCTCTTTGGACCTGCACTATGCGGTTTTAGTGTGCTTGTCCAATGCAGTTCAACATTTTCTCACTTCATTGTCTTCAAATCACTTAAAAAACATATTGCAACCAAATGTTTCTGTTTTGTAAACCCAGAATACTCAGGAATTATGTCCATGTTGGACAGTTATAATTGACATATATGACAAGATTCAGTGCCAATGCAGGAAGTAGCTTGTCCTTTAGGTGCCAAAGCAGAATGCAAGTGCAGCATCTCATTACAGATCTGCAATTTTATTACTGGAACCAACATTTTCCTAACTTTAACCATACTGTACCATCCTAGGTATTTGTTCAGTAGTCCTACATTGATATTCTTGTTGTAATTCTCTAAGTAAACAACCAAAAGTCGGTTTATTTGGTCCTTTTTTGATAAAAAAAAAAATCCTAATGGTGTTCCAACCAAAGGCAAAGCCAATTTTTGCCTTGTATTACTCACTTGAGTTTGAGTATGAGTGACTCAATTGAGTATGAGTCACTCACATATATAACTCTTTAAGCCTGATGTTCCTGTGGAGAAAACAACCGGCCTTTCGAATAAACTGTCCATTCAACAAGTTACAAAGGCCTTTTGATCTGAAATGACATTAGATTAACTGAATTCAGGTGCTGTTTTTGCCATTTTGAGTAACACTGATTGGCAATTCAAGCTGATTAACATCATCCAAGCAACGGACATTTGCTCTAAAGAAAAAGGTAAAAAGAATCTGTACTCAGCAGCTGCAGAGTGAATCACCGAAACACAAAATCTCATTTATGTCTTTACTATTCAGTCCAGAGACTAAATCTGATAGCACTCTTTGGGATTTAGTGCAGTTAAACAGAAATTCTATTTGCCTAATAAAAAACACATCACACACCCCAAATTGACGATTTTATTACCATGTTTATGCCAAAAGTTCATTTACATGCACATTCTGATTAAGTATTTGCCATTTACTGAAAGTCGATGTGATAACGACACAGAAAACAGCCCTGAGCTGCGACTCACAGGTCGCCTGCAGGTGAAAGAAGAGACGAGCATCAAGCAGCTGCACGGTTATCAAAAGAGATGATCGTATTTCTCCTACGGTCTGTCACGAGTAAACACGGGTGTTTTGAGGACATGATCACACCTAAATCATAGCAGACATATTGAAACACATCCACTTTGAGTGCATGCTGAATACACACACATACACACACACACACACAGATGTGGAAAAATCCCCCATACAGCCCCCCACCTCTCGTCGTAACTCTAATTGAAGCCTCATGCCAGCAATTGCTGCATTTGCTTTTATAGCCCAAATTCAGCAAATGATTTTAATGAGAGGAGGGACAAAGGTTGAGTGATGCTAGCAGTTTAAAACTACCGTTTTAGTGGCCACTTGATTTAAAACAAATGTTTTCATTCAGCTAATCCCTCAGCAGACAGCAATCTATCACACAAAGTAAAACTCGATAACTCCGTGAAATTATACACGCCTTAATTTGACCGTAATTTCATGCAAATCTGTTGAAAGAAACAAACCCATTCTCAGCCCGTTGAAGAAGCACGAGATGTATATTGTTATTTTTATATTATGACATATTTTGAGATCTTTATTGAAGTCATGTCACAGAAAAAAAAGCGACTGAAAATGTCCTTTGATACTTCATGACCAATGTCTTTTAAGTCAGTCTGCTGAAGCGACCTCAAAGAAACAAAATTACTGTTTTGGGGGAGGCTGGTGGAACATGAAGCACATTTGCCCCGGGGCAGCTCTGTCTGGGGAGGGCTCCACTCCGGCTCCAGTGGTCTACAGTTAGCATGTGATCAGTGCCACTTTAATTTTAGCTTAGTCATCATGTGGTGGTGAACAAGGCAGACTGATGCCAGTCTGGCAGGAGCAACACGGACGGAGGAGTCCTGCTTAGTCGCTGCTCTCCTCTGTTTCTCTTTAAAGAATAATTAGATGTTTGACTTCTGACCTGTATTTAGTTTAAGCATTTATTTCAAATGCAGATAGGACAACAGTTAGAAAGTCAAACTCTTGCTGGAGCTTTTTCTTGACTTAGCCAGTTCCCTTCGCACTGCCTCATCTACTTAAACGATTGCCAAACTTTACGCTTTGAAATGGTGGATTTCCCCCTCTATGACTTTGAACACCAGCGCAAATTTGTGACTCTGGAAGTTCTTTCATGATGCCTCTTTGATTCTGAGGTAACAACTTATTTATAGATGAAGATTTACAGCACTGGAAGTTTTTCTTTCACTCCACCTGAACTGTCAATATCACAAACATCGTGTTTTTGCTCACCGCCTAACAACAAAGAAAGATTTCTGAGAGTTTTCTGCGGTTGATTTAATTCAGTCAGACATCTTGCAGAGTCAGATCCGAGGATACCACACTAATAGAGTCGTTTTACCCAAGCCTTCAATATGTACATACATACATGCATATACATTCATGGCACCAGTCTGGAGAGCTTCCAGTGGCCAGCTTTGATCCATGTGCAGGCTGATTATAAAACATAATCACTATGTTCGAAAGAATGGCTGAATGACATAACAGTCGCCGTCCCTGGTAAAGATACTAAAGTGCTGAAGTTGGCGGTGGCCACAGTTATTCTGTCCCCGCAGACCTTCTGATGCACCCTGTTCCCCCCAAACAACAAGCAGCTGTAAATGTTTTAATTCAGCACAGGCTAAGATGTGTTAATTATACATTGTTTTAACATCTAGCCCTGTTTTCACAGTTGAAGTAATTATTGTTTATTTATATTGTGATATTTATGAATCAACACATCACCCTGAACTGATTCACAGATTTCAGATCTCAGCTGACCCTAGAAAAACCCTCGGCTTCAACGAAGACTGAAAGCAGGTGGAAACTAAGCCTGGCTCTGTTCACGGCAAAAAAAAAAAAAAAAAAAAAAAAAGCCCAGCAACACCCCTGAGCTCACTAAGTAACATGTTGTATCATGTTTGTATAATCTGTACACAAACAGAGATGTAAAAAAGACTATTTGTAGTCACTGTGTCCGGCTGCAATCGTTCCAACTAGGAAATGAGTGTAATCCTAAAAATGTCAAACTACTCCTTTAAATTCCTCCCTCACCCACTTTCCTTCCGCTGTCAGAGGTCTACCGGTTGGTGAGTGTCAGAGGACAGAGCATGAGTGCCACTGACCCAGAGTGATAGTTATGCAATGACTAGACTCTGCACGATGAGTGGGAGGGCAGCATGTTGACCATGAAGCAGCACTGTCAAGGTCAGCCTATAATTAGCACCTTTTGGCGGGTCAGAGTGGAGTGGAGACGGAAGTGTGGCTGCAGTATAATCAGCTTTACATCAGAGAGTAGGAGATGGAAGGAGGTGCACTGAATATATGGAAGGTTTAATTACAAACCGCAGTTACAAGCGTCACACAGATACATACACAAATACTGTTCTCTACGTGGGAGTTGGGGGGGAAAGCAATTAAGCAACTTGGCAGTTTATCAGCCCTTTGAATTTTAACCTGCAATTTTAAGTTTCCAGTTTCTATCAAGTTTAGCAACAGAGTTTCTTCCCTTATAATGCATTATGTCTGTTAGGTTAAAATAAAGGAGCTCTATTTCGTTTTGAGCTGCAAATACATGGCCAGATACAGTAAATTCCCTGCAGACTGAAATACAGAATCTCCCCAAGAAATTCCCCACTGGGGATTAGTTAAGTAAATCTTCTTCTTCTTCTCCTTCAAAGGCTGGGTTATGCTAAAAAAAAAAAACTCGCTTCATATGACGTGTTTGTCAACCACATCGAAGGGCAAAACCCATTCTAAACAGCCAACGGATGTCACAGAGAAGTGGGAGATGAGAAAATCGTTTAAATGAGATGAAGGTGGTGTATATCCGAGGATGGCTTCTCCTGGAAGGCATTCATAGCGTTAGCAGTGAACGGTGCCATGAATAGTCGTGTAAAGAGTGCAAACAGAAGGCTTAAGGGAGAAGTTCTCATCCCGCTTTCTCACGACGTAGAAAAGTGGCACGCAGCGAGCGTGGGATTGTAAATTTGAGAAAGTTAAAAGAATATTGTTAGACGCAGCACCCCCGACCCAACCACCTCAATAGCATTGTCAGATAGGTGTGGGGAGAGGGGTCTCAGATGCTATCCGACAAGCACTTCTGATAGGGTATGCTGGCCCCTTAACAGTGTGGAGGTTAAGGTGGTGGATTGGTGGATAAATCATCCCTTTAAGTCAAAGATTCAAGTTTCACCTCGTGTTGATACACGAGTGAAATTTAAGCTTTCCCTTCTTAACCTGAGCCTTAATCATAGTTGTTTTTTCGTTGCCGTCATATTTGGCCAGCAGCACAGTGGCATATCTCATTCTTGCTGTTGTCACATCGTTTGTGGTCGAGGATTATAATCCTCAACGTGTAATCTGCGTGTTACAGTCTGTGCTCATTTCATTAACTTTTAGGAGACGGTTTTGGAGGCATAACTTGTTAAAAAAAAAAAAAAACATTATCTTCCTTCTCCCTCCATATCTGTCTTTGGCTCTCACTCTCTCTGTATCTGTTACAAATAATCCTCTCTTACACTCTGTCCAGCCCCCCTCCTCACCCCGCTCCCTGTTCAGTGTAGTGATTGATGTTATCTGGGCTTTTGCAGCCAAAGTGGTGCAGAAGTAACAGTGTAGACAGAAGGTTTGGTTGGCTCAGTGCCCTAAAACCAGAACAGAGCTGCGAGTGTGATTACAACAGCTATGTGTGTGTGTGTGTTTGGGATAGTGTAGACATAGTGTGTGCGTAAGAGAAAGAGAGAGAGAGAGAGAGAGAGAGACAGTGTGTGTAATAGGGGCTGATTGGAGAAACTGTCTTCTTAATGTTTGCTTGGAGCTATTGGACAACAGCCAGGTGCCTTAAAGTTTAGGATTACTGGAGAGCACCCTGACACTAAGCGGGAGAATGTGTGTGTTTGTGTGAGTGTGTGTGTGTGTGTGTGTGTGTGTGTGTGTGTGTGTGTGTTTGCGCCATGGAGCATGACAAGTGTGAAAAAGTGCAGTGCATGTGGGAGCAGGAAGATATTATGAACACATTGTATTCACATGCAGTATCCTGGAGTCCTGTACTGTGATGATAACAGCAAAGATACATGTAAATGTCTCACAGGAGCCACACCACGCCATGGGGGTCAAGATTAAACCAAAAGAGTCATTGATCCAAACTATATGTTCATTAACTCAGCTATAATGTATAGAGAGGGGATCTAATAATTAGAGAAAAGATGGGAGGGACGAATACCACAACTTGTAGTGGGGTGGCACTTCCTCTTATTCCATTATAAGTCTATTATTCTCTTCATCGGGACAGGCAGCCTTATAGTATGCCACTAACAAGTAAAAGTTTAAAGTATTTTCTAGAATAATCTATCATAAATCTTAAATCTTAACTACATCAAATACATATGTGCGTTCGAATTGTTCTGTTTATTCCAAAATAAGAATATATTTGAAGCTAAAGAGAAACTTTAAGAGGCTGATAGGTGTAAGCAGAGTAAAACATCATATAAGTAAGTCTTAGTGTATTAGAGATGGGTTGTGATTTTTAAATAGTCACTAAATTATCAAGGTTATGCGAATATTATCTTAGTATCACATACAGGTGTTGGTGAAACTTGTCTGACACGTTCAGTTCTGAATTCAAAGAATGGTCAAATAGTTTGCAGTGAATATTAAATATCTTTATTGTGTAAAACTGGATAAAGATAATAAAATCCTCACAACACAGCAGTAGGCTCATGCCACAAAGATATCTGTGTATAATGTGTCATCATGAGCTTACTTCTTAATATTTACTTAATCTCCTCAGCACAGGGAGAGCACGGTAAAGCAGTTATAGCAGTGAAGTCACAACATAACATCCCTGTCAAGAATAGAAAAATTGGATGTGCAAAGCCACACACACACACACACACACACACACCAGCCTACTGCTGTATTCTGACTCAGTGCTGACACATGGTTTCTCACAGCGTACCAGCTACTGACTGACACAGAAGCCAGCTCCTAAATCCTCCTCCACACACACCTGCAGACCGACTCCCACAGAGCTGAGCACACACACACAAACACACAGACATACACGCACCCATGCCCCATCCTCACCCAGTCCGCCCCACCCCTTCATCAGCAGACTGACCTTTACCCTCGGGGGCCTGAGGGGCCGTGGATCGACAGAGGCATGTCTGGACGTCTGGATGCTGCGTGATTCACTCATAAAGCTCCAGCAAGGGGAAAACACTGAGCTGATTGTCCCATGACTTCACCACAGTTTACTTTCAGGCTTTGTTTAGGCTGAGATGTGTTATACAGCTGCAGATGAAAGAATTTCAGAGTCAGTGTCCAGATTTTCAATGTGAACGAGTTGATTGATTGCCTGTTTGGATTGGAGTACCCTGCATCTAATCTGGGCTGCACTGTGGATACGTTTGAGATAAGGATAAGGAAGAGAGATAAGAGACTTGTAATAATAAAACACATTAAATGAGCATTTGTTGAGACATAATACATTTTATTTAAGCTTGTGTCAGATCTGCAGACTTGATTAATTTTGTGTTTTTTTGTGTGGTGACATGTTTAAAACCAGTAGATCACAACATTTTGGGGGTGTGACCCCCGTAAAATTTTGCAAATTCAACTTGTAACACCACATCACTGTGGACACTAGTTGTAAGCAGTGATTTTTCATCATCAGATGGGTGTTGTCTGAAAGATTTGTAGAGGCCTGACCCATAATTTATGTTTTGATGCCAGAAAATGAATCAAAAATGTTGAGAATTAGCTATCCAAGTGAGAAAAATATTTTTTTGGTCTCTTTTTTGCCACTAGATGGAACATTAACATCCTCCACAGAGTCACACTCAGTGGATCACTCGTTCCTGATGGTCAGAATGAGGCCGAATGCCTCAGATTTATAAACAAATACTGCAGATAAATATATTTCGGATGTAACCATTAGATAAACAAGCACGCTCGCCCATCTGCATATCTAAACATGTGTTGTGTCAAAGGCTGCATTCACACTCGCTCATTCTCCTGGGCTGCATCACAACATGTTCTGACAGGCGGATTCTCGGAGCTGTGTGGGAGAACGATGTTAATTCCAAGAAAGTCCAACATCAAGTTGCTCCTGGAACTTGAATTCATAGAAGGAAATATATATTGGACAGAAACTGCACAGTCATGATTCAAAACAAGATGGGATGCTGTGTAAACAAAAATGAAACCCCTTTTGACCTACACTCAACTGAATACAAGGAAAATATATTTAATGTTCCAGCTTATGACCTTTATTAACATTTACAACTTTGACAACAGGTCGGCCATCTTCTCTTCTCTCTGTAAGTGCTAGGTAGCTTCTTTTTTAGCTTAGCTGCAACACTACTGTCCTTGTTTTGTAAAAAACAGCCTAAACAACTAACCGCAGTTGTTGTTAGTGTCAGCGTCTTGACAAGAACATCCATGAATTTGGAGGTGCAGAGCATCTGAAGGTGCGCTGATAGAGCGCTTCTCCTGGAAAACTAACCGCTTTACACCTTTAGATCCTCATCGCCCAAGTACAGACCAGAGCTTTGACCAGGTCAAAGAATTGATGGAAGGATTTGGTCCTCGTACCGCTCATTATTTATGCTAAACAGCCGTAGCACAAAGAACTGTTTGCTGCCACATCAGTTAAAGTGTTTATACGGATACAACTTCACCCCCGGGTGTTTCTCCTGTGTTTTGCCGACCACTTAGAAGTGGCTTGTAGTTGTTCACGGCATGTTTGTTTTGTTTACAACCTAAGAAACTGCTTTAAAATATGTGATTAAATGTGACCTGAAATCAACATTTTAATATTTATCAAGCCTGATATAACTCATCATAATCATCAAAAACAGCTCTATTTATCTGTTTTCACTTCAGGTAACATAGATTGTCTGGAGAAAGCTGGAAGTACACAACTTTAGTAATAAAATAAATCTGGCTCAGTCAAAATACCTTGTTACTCCTTAAACATGACTAATTGCAATGCTGATCACCTGTGGCACTAATCCCATTGTGTCTGAGGACAAGGAGCTATTTTTGGAGAGTGTCAGAGTGCATCTGTCTTCTCTCCAGGTTGCCTTTGGGTTTGAGATTGGAGAGGACAGAAAGACCTTTATAGACTTCATGGGGTTCCAAGGTGGTTAAACATTTACATCAACGTTGATATCCTTTGAGCAGTAATATTATTTGATAGGTGGGAGAACCTAAAGGACAGGAAGCAGCGGTTTGGGACACCCAGGAGCCTACAGGAGCCACTGGTTTACTGAAGGCTACTCATTAGCCCAATCCTAATCACTTGGCTGGGTTTGCACTCGGCTGGAGGGGGGGGGCTGTATGTGTGTATATATGAATCTGCACACTATGGAACAGTGGCTGCCCCGTGGCTAGATGTCTGCCCACCCGTGGTCGCCTAAGTGCTGCTATTTAGGGGTCTCCTGTCTGCTTTGGGAGGCTATTACCGTGGAAGTGGGGTTGGGCCAGAGCTGGGGGCACGTTAGCAGATAATTGAGGTCCTTGTTGGGGTGGTCACATTTTACTGAGTAGGTTTTGAATTGCAGACCCCGACACCGGTAAAAAGGAGACTGTGATTGTAATTATTTGATAGTCCACCAATTTAGCTGAGTTACAGTCCTCAATGGAGTTGTATACCTCTTGATCCACAGCTGCTCTGCAGCACAGTGTCTCATTTGTTTTCACTGTCGTCTGGGGTCATGACATTATTAATGATGCTTGCCAGCCTTAAAGTGACAGGGCTTGTATTATGGATTTGCTGTGTTGAAAGGAAAAAGGTTCCTCTGTGTATAGAAGCAGCACTAATGAAAAAGAAATCACTCACTGCCTAATCATGCCACAATTTCAGTTAAGAGTGCGATTAGTTAGCAATACAAAACAAGCAATTTTGTAGCTAGCCTTGAATAAATGAGTGTATTAATTTACACAATTAAGAAGTAATGCTGCTGTAACTGCAGGTAATCACATTACTGTAAGGTAATATTTAGTAACGTGTGATTACATAGTAGAGTAAGGGACTACAATTTCAAAATCAACAACATGTGCTCTTAGCTGGCTCACTAGCGTTAGCCATGGACAAATCTACATTCAGGAGTCACCTGGTTTTATTCCATGTCAGAAGGTGTGTGTGAACCCCACAGGACCATAAGCAACATAAATATAGACATCATATGTGTGATATGTTTCTGAAGAGCTGAAAGAGAGGACAGAGTGTCACCGCCATCTTGGCTGTCCTGCTTCTGTCACCTCCCAGCTAATCCAATAATGGGAATGGATCGAAAGTGGAGCTGTGGAAGTGGAAAGTGAGCAATTAAAGCAGCCGTGAGTGAGAAAAGTTCAACTTTAGGTATTTTTAATATGGGGGCTTATGGAGATTGACTTCTTCTGTAACCAGCCTCAAGTGGCCATTTGAGGAACTGCAGTTTTTTGGTCGGCTTCACTTCGCTGTGAGCATTTACCATCGCTAATGCTAAGATATCTCCGAGGCTTAAATACAGAATATGTGACACAAGGGTTTGCAGGATTTGGAGCTGTTTAAAGTGTCTAATTACATTTTCTGTTGTTTAATCAGAGTAATGTAATTACTTTTTTCAATGATTAATCTGTAATAAGATAAAATAATCCTTAATTGATCGCACAATGGGGACATTTGTAGTTTTGCAGCAGCAAATGTTACAACGAATAACAGAAGTATCTGTACAAAAAAGGGATTAATGAGTAGATTTTCAAGTAGCGCTGGTTGTCAGCCTCATTGGTGGCTCTTTTGCTCACACCAGATCTCTCAGCCTATCAAAGTAAAGGGGTGAGAATCTCTTGTACTCAGCGCTCGGGTATTTTAAGGTCCCAAAAGCGGTGTTGAGCTCAGGTAAAAAGGCCTGTTGAGATGGTTATTCTCAGCCACCAGGTGTTTATCAAGTGTAAACATGCGTCCGTGTGTGCCGTGTGACTCCGCGTCCGCATGATGTCTGCTTTTGGGTTTGTGTGTTTATGCTGTGTGCATATGCCACATACTTGACTGTGTCTATTCAGACTGTATTGAGGGCAGCTCGTGCACTTATTTTACTGGGGCTCTGAAAATAGCTCTGGCCCCAGTGTGATTGTGTGTTTATGTGTGACGGACACTTCTAAAAGCGGGGGGAAAGCTAGCCTGGCAGCTCAGGCTGTCTCTGAGCCAAACCTCCAGCTCAATGTGTGGTTTGCCTGCACGACTATACTTAGCGTAGCGTACTCTGTGTGCAGCTATGTGTGTGTATGTGTGTGTGTGTGTGTGTGTGGGGTCTGTCAGATAGAGACAAGGGGATGCCTGTGTCCACCCCTACCTATTAATTCTCTTGGGGTGGGGGCTGTGGCTAACGGTTAAAGCTAACCACAGCTAAATTGGGCTGTTGGTAAATCCAGGCCTAGAGCGTATTAGTGGAAGATGTGTGTGTAAAACTGTCAGCTTAGTTGAAAACTGTGTTGAAGTTGTTCAGACTCTGTTTATGTGTGTGTATGTGAGAGCGAGAGGCTTGGAATGCCGTGTGTTTGTATTTGGGTCCATATTTACAACCCATCGGAGAAAAGCTGAGTGAATATGGGATGAAGAGACGTTGAAAGAGACTTTAAAGGAAGCAAACAGCAGCACAAGATGAATGAGGGATAAAACATGTCTACCGCGCTGGTACTCTGCTACAAGCTGCTCATTCTGTCACCAAATGGATGTGTGTCTTGCTACAGCATCAAAGGCATTTACTACCCTCCGTTAACTTTGCTTTGAGGTTACCAGCTCTTTGGTCAGCGTTGTTATGTGATGTGATAAAAGACATTTAAGATAAAATCTGTGATGCCTCATTCACACATACGCACTCAAACATTGGATAAACATTAAAAAAAAAATGCTGGAGCCAAGACCCAAAAGGAGCCAAGCGGCACGATGCTGCAAGCTGAGAAGTTCAAATTTAGGCAAATGTCCTCCGACATGTGGAAGATACGACCTGAAGACCAACTTCATTTACCTACATGCATGCAGCAGAGCAATAAACACATTTCTCTCTTAATTGAGGTTGTCACAATAGCAGAAATTTAAACTTTTATACGACAGCAAAACGCTGACATGAAATTCTGAAAAAGAAAAAGTCACAAACGCATTTCTAATATTGTTAATTATAATCAAGGACCAGTTGATTTTATTCTGTTGTTGCATCAGAGGGTGTAAAACCTATAGTATCAAAAGTATCAATACTTTCCACAACCTTACCCAACATAGTTCTCTCTCCACTCAAGTAGCAGGAATAAGCTAATCACTGCAGTCAACAGCCACCAATTCTGTACAGTATAACTTCCACAAGCAACAGGAACTTCATAAGAAAAACAATGCATGGAAGCACACTGCTCAGGAAATACTTTTCACTACTGTTTAACATTATTGATGTTGCCACATGGGTACATGCTGCCCTGATTAAAACTTACTGCGATGTCTTATCTTTATGTTGTAGTGATGTAAGGTGTTGCAGCCCTGATTAAGATTATTTAAACACAACACATGCATGCAGGTCTGGTGAGTTTAACCTGTGATGTATTTAAATCCCTAAAGTTGAATGTTTTCCAAGTTGTGAAGGAGATGAGCATCTTTGCATTTGAGTTAATCCAGCACACATTGAACTAGAAGGCAAAGACCTTCACCAAGGCCAATACAACCTTCTGTAATATGAAAATCTGCAAGCACAACCACTATGCATGTCTGTATTTCAACTGATCTATCTTGCATCGTGAAAAATAATTTATGTATCCACCCTGTGATTCGTATCTACCCCGGATTTTCATTGGTTCTTCTACCAAGTTTCACAAAAATGTAGGATAATAGTTAATAGTTTTAGCTCAACAGAAAAATGGCACTGAAGCATAACCTCATTGACGTAGGTAATAAATTCAAATAACCTTTACTGGCATAAAAAATTACAATTTTGCCAAAGCTGAATTACAAAAGATTGAATAACACAAGAAAACGAAATAAGCACAAGATAAGAATAATACACATTTTACTGAGCAACCATGAGTGAGTTACCTGGTGTTTGACTTGCAACACAAGCATAGAAATACGATGTATGTATGGATAATCTATAAGACAAATAGACACAAGGAGCACAATGCATGGAGTGCAGGAGCGCGGAGAAGAGAGCGAAAGAGGGAGAACCGTGAAATTCAGGAGACTGATGAGAGACGAGGGGAGAAAAGACTTTGTGCACATTCGGTCTGGTGTGTGTCAGTTTGTTCCTGTTCTGTATCTTTATTACTTTCACAAAGTTAATTCTGGGTTGGGTTTTTTTTAGCGCTTTACGGTTACAGCTGGGGTTATGTTCAGGTCTAGTTTTAAGGCTTTGGCACTGGGGTATAAGTTTAGGGTTAAGAATTGGGTTCATTTAGGGGTTTAGGGTTAAGGAAATAGAATTTGACTCTAAAATAAATCTTTGGTTCTCACAAAGAGGGAAAAAATGTGTGTGTGTGTGCGTGTAGAGTGCATGAGGACAATGGCTGTTAACTGCATGCCTTCACTACAGTACAAAATGTTCTGGGTCAGGAGAACTGGCACTACACCAAGTCTCCGGACTGGAGTAACCTCAGTCTCACTACTCCGTAACTCTTCTGGCTTGCATTAACTCAGCCCGAGCTTAACCCCCACAGAGTTACACAAACACACACTGTAATGCAAATTCAACCATGCCTTATGGAATGATGTACTTTTTTTCCTGACAAGTTCTTTCCGATGATGCACACCAACAAACTAGAACTATGTATAATATTCTGTTTGTGTGAAGAAGCCTGGTCTGGTAACACGGCCCAACATACACATTAGATAAGCATCGCAGACAGACTGTTTATAACAGTTATAACAATTGTATCTCACACCTTTTTCTTGGCTGCTGTTACCATTCCTTTCCTGTATATTTTGTCTTTAATGCTCATTTGTTTGGTCTCTCAGGACATAATGTGCTCTGACTTTTGACCACTTCATTATTGTTGGCTTGTAAATGCTGCTGATGGAGGAAGTGTCTCTTATTGTCCTCCTCTAATTTTTCAACCCAAACAATGGAGTCAAGATCCTTTATCGTTCCCGTCAAACATGAAAATGAACGTGGCTCTAAAAGCTTTAGGTACTGCCCTTTTTCCTAATCCCAACCTGCTCAGATTTGGTTCATGTGCTTCTGCCATGAGTAAATATGCCACATAGTTTCCCTTTTCAATGTTTTTACAATGATTCTGCATGGGGTATTTTATTTTGAAAATACTCTATGCTGTTTCTGTGTCTGACTTGAACAAACTTCGATGTGTGTGATTTTCCACTCTCTCCAAATCCTCCAAACTCACTTGTCACATGGGATTTTGGCTTGCACGACGCCTCTGATTGGAACTTCATTTTGTGGCTTTTGAACCTCTAATTATCAGCAAAAAAATATGTCAATACATCAAACACTGGTATTTTATTTTGTAAGGCAAGGCTAAAAATACTACATGGACTCTCATCCACTTCATGAACTCCTGAGACTCTTGCAACTCCCCTGTAAAAAGGACCGCTACAGGAAGTCATTCCTGCCTGCTGCCATAGCACTTTATAATGACTCCCCTTTGTGCAGGGAGAGGAGACTCAATCTGAATGATGGACACTATTACACAACTTACACTTTTCACATTTCTGCACAAGTTACTGCACAGAGCGTTCATGAGTATACTTTTTACAGGGTAGAACCATATGTTCTTCCTCCTTAGAGATTATTCTATTTATACTTAGTCACTTTGATTAAAATAGAGCCCCTATGCTTAAAGTTTCGAAGGAGCAGATTCAGGTCTAGTATCAGTAGAAAAGTGCAGCCAATGAAAACATCTTAGTCAAGACTCAAGATTGATATGAGCGGAGCGGAACAATAAACTACTTTTGCTGATTAAAATGACAAATGTTGCAGACAGAATTTACTCAGCTGTAGCTAATAAGCATTAATTCAACATGTTGGTCAGACTAGAAGATGAAACTTGTGTCTGTTTTCTTATTAATATGCTGAGACAAGGTGGATTGTGTCAGTCTAGTGTTAGCACATCGCACCACGTTCTTTTCCAGCGTTAACACTAACTGGTAGTTGTTGAATAAATTACCAACAGCTCTTCGATGGTAAACAGAAGCGTTCTAGTAAATATGTAATCCTTTTATCACTTTAAAAGCTCTGAGTCAGAAGTTTAAGGAGCGATTCAGGGCTGTGAAACAGTCTTTCTATGCTCTGATTTACGAATTAGGCACTGGTTATTTCACAAGACTTAGGTGTGCTACAAAACTAAAATTATATTATTTCTTTAAGACCCAGCATCTTGGGAAGATTTGCGACTCCATACAGCACCGTCACCATGGGGGGTCGACAGGAACAGGGGAAGGCTTGTGGAGCAGCAGAGGGATACTTAATAATCACCCATTTTACACTGGCGGGGTTTTGGGTGATCATTTTATAACTGTATGATTGGCAGCCTGAGTTGTGGAATTTGTGAATGTTTCTCTTGTTTCAGGCAGAAGAGAGAGAGAGAGCGAGAGAGAGAGGGCAGGGTTTGGCTTCAGTGATGGATGTTGAGGTCTGGAGGCTGGAGGGTCCCGTGGTCTAAGTAATACCCTTGCCCCCTTTTGCCTTTTAACTTCAGCAGTAAAAATGGGTTTGGTACATTTCTTTGGCTGGCGGCTGCATTGTTAGCACGTTGTTTGCAAGTGTGCCAATTCACTAAAGAAATCCACAGCAACCTATTAAAAGGTTATTAATCATGTCATCTACTTCATGCACAGATCTAAAAACATCATTGTGGATATTTTAAACACAAGATGTAAACTGTAGTGAAGAAATAAGAATGAGGAGTTTTGATATAAAAGTGGTAAGCAGCAGGATTTCTTTGATTTCTGGGGGATCCGATGTGTTTGGGATACTGAGAGAGTTCTCAAAGAATCCAAGAAACATCAAGGCCTCTGCTGGGAGAACCAATAAAACTGAGTACATAACAAGAAGATCGAGGTGATGGGGTGAGTTATGCCATCAAGGCAGTGCTGGTATGAGGTTATCAGCAGAGTGACTGTGAGTCCACCTGGATATAAATGTGAGACGGCTGGTAGTGGACTGGATGATGTGTCAGTGAAACAGCTGACGCAGTGCTCCTTCTGATTTGCATTTCTAAAAGTGTGACTCTAACCTGTTTTTAATGCTATTACAAGACAGACATATGTCAAACCAGATAAGTGGATTAAACTTTTTAAAGATTCAGTCATTGTGTGTTGTACTAATAGACATTAGTAAAGGATATTCATCTAAAAAATGTCAGAATTACAGCTTTAAATACCAATGTATATACCAGTGTATTTTCCTTGTAGTCATGGAGTAAGAATCTTGTTATTATGGCTCTAAAAAGACTTTCTGTTATTGACATCAGTGAGTAAAATAGCATAAAACTGTCCCCTCTGGTACGAAGTAAAATCACAAAAATTAAAAGATAGTGTTCTTTTTTTCCCCCAAAATGAAATCTACTGGATTTCTCCAAGTGAACTCCACTTGCAGTAGTAACATATGAAGTTAGGTAAAACAATTATGTGATATTTAAGTATCTTTCTCAAGAGACAAATTGGGATTTATTTCAGATATTTCTGGAATCTGCTCAGTTTCATGGCTCTGATATCTCTCGTTGTTTCCCTCCTGACAGCATCCACAGGCAGAGAGATCACAGATGGAAAAGCTTTAACTGTTTATCATTATGGCTCTCTGCCTATACTCAGCAACCACTGCAGCCAGGTGGGATGCAAGCCTCCATAGACGCAGCGCTGCCTCGGCCTGCTGTGCAGCACCAGGCTGCAGCGGAATTTTCATTATTTTCAAAGAGGCTGCTCCTTCTTGGGTGGTCCTCGCCATGTGTCGGCCCCGACTATGTGTAAATATGTGTGTATCTGAGTGTGTACGTGTTAGGGAGTTTGTGTCTTGTTGCTTGCACGTTTTGTGAATAAATTTTGTCCGTGCGGCTTTTGCAAGTGTGCGTTTTCGCCCGAAACTGCACAAGTCACGGATTCCCTTCCCACGTAATTAGCCATGGCTGCAATTTACGAGGGTGATAATCTAAAGTGGGCAGCAGCCAAGTGGTTAGGACACAGCTAAATACAGCTGTTGTCCACCGCTTTTTCTTTTTCTGAGTACAAACTAAATGAATGTGTGACTAAGATATGTTTAGGATGTCAAAGTAATAATACAAATATATAGAGCAGGTCTTCAAGAAACTTACAGTGGGTCCCTCGATTTTCTCTGTAAAAGTCACATTTTCCTAAAATAGTTGTGCTATATGGAATACAGATTTCAGAGCAATATACTCTAAAGGAGTGCTACTAATTTACTTTATGTTTACAGTGACATTGAGCAGATGACATCAGAACACTGTGATATCTTCCCTCTTGTATGTACATTTCATCAGCTAGTGGGCAGATCAGTACAAAAAAATCTGTGTGGGTCTTCATTGGTGTGGTCAGGTTGCTGCAGGATCTGGTGAGTACATTAAACATAAACTACAAAGTCTAGTTTGAAGTCTTATCGAGCACAATGTCACCACATTGCAGTTTAAATTCCTTGGAAGGAGGATTACAACTCTGGAAAGAACTTTAATTTTTATTTTCCTCTAGAAAACTCTCAATGTAGAATTTGATGTGATGATGTGATGTAGAAACTGTTTTTTGCAACTTAGCACCCCAAGTCATAAATGTGGAGATGTTATATGTTACATCAGTCAAGTCCAACAACACAAGACATAGCAGCCAGCTGACTAGTAAGCTATTACTTACTAGTCCAACCACAAGAAGTCCAGCTTGGCGTCTGTCTTTCAGCATTTTATTTCACCAAGCTCTGGCTTGAAATAAAAGTCAGTCCCAGATTTGCTCTTGTCCGGCAGCCTCTTGTTCGGTCACTCTCTCTTTCTCTCTTCCTACCTTTGTCGATCAATGTCCTCTTTGGTCTTTTCACCTCTGTCATGATATCCATAGAGGCTGCTGAGCCCAGCTACATTTCCCGCTTGCCCCACTCCAGTTTTGACATCGCACTGGCTCTACCCCCCGTCAGCATCACCCCGTGCCCTGGGCCTGAAAACCTTCTTTTCCCAGTGGTTCAAAATTAGCTTACATCAGCTACAGTTAACTTTACTGTCCATCAGGAAACTCTGTAAATCACAGAAAACTGATGCAAGCAGCTGGAGGACATCAGAAGGAAAACCAGGAAATATTTCCTCCATAAATTCTATGCTAGTTTCATGAAAATAAGTTAAATAAGTGAACTTGGTGGTGTGTGCCATGACTCGCAGGAGATCGCACGTGGAGAATAAAATTACATAGTGCAAGGACATATACAGAGACACCATTCACCTGATTATAAGTCACTGTAGCATCAAAACGACTGAAAATCTGATATTCTGTACAATAAAAGTTACATAATGTTGCCTTAAGGGAACTGCATACATGTGACGAGTCATCCTTGCTGCCAGATTGTCCCAGTGGCCAAACACAATAGTGCAACAGAGAAAAGTCCAAGATCCAATTACTCCAGTCCAAATTCATTTGTATATCATCCGTCCAGACAATGTTGAACTGTATAAAAGTTCTGCCAGGACAAATTGTTTTCTGGATGTCTTTGCTGCACGGCTCTAGCTAAATTAAAGGTTTTGAAATCAATCAAATTATCTCTTTATCACATTATTCCATCAATCATTAGCTATTACTCACACTAACAAACTTTAAATAAGATGCATCTATCAGTCAGGTATGTGCGATGTCTCTGACCTCTCCCATTTTAATTGTCCTGATTTTGCCGAGCGCATGTCCAATGTTGCAGCATAGCATGAATTCTGAAATATTTGTGGTTGTTTGAGGCACAGACAGAAATTTTCTCCTCCCAATGATTTTTCCATTGTTTTGGCCAATTCCACAAAACACAGAAACTGAGCCAAGAATTGAGCCAAAAGTGCCAACTGTTAGTCCGAATCAGGCTTCAAATGTTTTTTTTTTCAAGTATACACCAGCTTCGTGTGCCATCATAACCATTATCTAAATACCAATGTAGCACACTAATCACACAGAGAAACTGCAAACAATTTTCTTGTCACGTCACGGCTGCAAATTCACCAAAAAACGCTGCACATTCAAGCTTTGGGAATAATTTAGTACTACTGCCAGAACCATTATTGATGTGAAGAATGTGTAACAGATAACTGAGTAGTCACAAAATCCACTCCAGATATTATGCTTTCCCAAATATAATTACTCCACGGATATTATTGACCATGATTCCCAGTCCCAGAACTGTATCCACAAAAGCTTGAAGTGAGAATCTGTCACATAGAGTCCAAACTAACTTCCTCTACTGTGTCTTAAGTTCTAAGCTCCTAAATGTTACTCAAAAAACAGCATCCGAAGAAGGATTGTCTCGAGAAATGCAGATAGGACCATCAGATATTGTGACAGAGTGGGAAAATGTAATAAATAACTGAAATCTACCTGCAGAGGTACAACTTAGTTGTAGCAATTAGTTGCTGATTGCAGCCCCCTCATCTAGTGTGCAGTAGAAACTCGTTGTGGCCACGTAACATGCTAAAAACACGCAAGCGTCTTCTGAAACACGGCGGTTCAGCATGGTGGACTCTGTAGCAGACGGACTCTGTAGAGACTGGAGTGAGTAAGGAGTGGGAGAGGCATTCGTAAGAACGAAGTGCAAGCAAGAAAGAACAGACTACAAGAGGCTGAGAGAGTCTGAAGCCTGCTGAAACAGGCTCAGAGAGACGACAGCACACATTAACTGATCTGTGTGCAGAGTCGGTGAAGGTGTTCATTTACTGTATTTAGTAGAATAAAGGAGCATCTAGGTGTTTGCTATTTGGTGTTCCCTTGGAAGTATAAAAAGTGTGCATGTGTGGGTGTCTGAGGGAGTTTGACCTTGTTTGTGCGAACATGCCTCTTTCTCTTCCCCACTGGCAGGAACAATAGCCTGCGGTGAAGTCCTGAGGAGCAGCCAAAGCTGGTAACAATGCGAGGGGCGTCGCGTGTCTCAGCAGGAGGTGGTTCATGCCCGGGCCCTCACCCGGGGCAGGAGCGAGGGGGGGAGTCACCGCTAGAACCAGGTGAAATGCCTGGCATGCCACAGTCCCATCTGGCTTCCTGCAATGGAAACGCAGGAAGAGAGAAAAATTGCGGGGTACATTGAAGTGCTGATTGAGTCAGTGACCAAGGAATCTGGCTTTAACTTCTCCATGGAGGGAGGGAGGACAGGCCAAAATATTTACTCTTTCAGAGCACAGTCAAACTGTCCTTCACCACACTGACGAATAGGTTTATATATGTACTGTTTGCACAGGTTATTATGTCAGAGTCTGAAACGAATCTGCCAACACTGATTCATCAATAAAAACCCTAATAGAAAAAATTCTCTGCAAGCAAACTCAAGCTTCAGTATGGCTGAACCCATGAAACAGGATCAATGGATCAGTTTGTGGATTTCCAACTTGTGTACGGAGGTCGAAAAGTCACTCAATGAAGGGTGATAGAAACATTTTTCAAATAAGAAATGGCATCTGGTGGTTCTGTTACCACTGACAGATCACCTGATGATGAAAACCAAAACAAGACAATGCAAAGAGGAGAGCTGGGACTTGTATTGTTCTATGTAATCAGTTCAAGTCTGGTCTGGTTTGTCCGTGCCTTGTAGAGTGACACATTTTCTTATCTGACAGCCTGATTTTTGCCCAAATTTGGTTGGCTCATTCATCCACTCCCACCTCCTCCCTGCTTGGGATTTGTTGCTCCATATCATACAGTCACTTCCTCATAACACCCATCAGGCCTGGAAGCCAGTTTGACAGTGGCCAAACACTACAGCAATGACGTCACGTGATACACACTTTCTGAAAAGGACTTTTCCCCAGATTTCATTGTGAAAGGAGCTGCTGTAAAACACATAACACATTTCTCTGAGCATCACACCTGCAAAACAGCTTGTTTTATCATCAGAGTTTGATCCATTCGGCCCAATAACATTTGGAAACTCAGCACACCCACACAATGCTGAAGCATATAAGGAAGAATAATGTAATGGCTGGAAATCCAATTGTTTTATTCACGTGCCACTGAGCAGCTTCCTTTAGAATGAATGGAGCCCATGGCTTTGTCACTTAAACATAACCATATGTCATTTTGAGGCACTGAAATTATGCTGAAATTGCATCTGGTCATTGGGGATGGAGTCGTACTTTTCCTTTTCTAACACCAACAATTATTTTCTCAACTATCTCATTATTTTCTGGCATTTTTTTTATCATACACTGCAAAACTGACATATTCTAAAAAAATTTGGACTGACCAAAACCAAAGAAGTCATTGCAGTCTCTGTAATGCTCGTTCTCATGTAAGTATCCCCAGTAATGCTCACACATGCAGCTTCGTTCAGGAACATTTTAGTCTTGCAACTTTTCATGCATGCAGTGCTAGAAGAGGATGGAATTGGGAGAGGGACTGTCCAGCAGATGGTGGATAATGCAACACTTATGGATGCCAACCGCCATAAAACTCAGAGAGCTAAGAACACGGGGGAAGGCTGGATGTACAGTACGTGCACACAGATTTCTGAATCAGTCCAGTTTCTAGACATTCTTGAAAAATGGAGCATTGTTGCAAGAAAAGAAAGAAAAGAACTTGATGTGATTGTCTATTAAATCACCTGCAAAAAGATTGGCAGAGAAACCATCAACAAATATGTCATCAGCAGAGTAATATGACAATAATCCTTTACATGCTTATGCCTGCAAGCCTCGAGATGAGAAATTAAAGGTATGGATGTTCCTAAAAATCGATCCCTGTTTGAATTCACCCATGATCCCATGCAGAAAATGTTCCGAGGATGGACTGCATGTGTGAAAGAGCTTCATGTCCGTCAGCCTGCCTTTACATTTCAGAGCTTTATCATCGACAAGGGGAGGACGCCACTCTTTTACTGCTCACTTGTTTCCCTGTAAAGGTTTATGTGTATTGCCAAACAATCATGTGTTGTTAACGCACACACACATACACACAAACTCAGAGCACACGCACACACACACACACACACACACACAAACATAAAACCTCGCCCAGCCCCCGACCTCCACTCTGCTGACTCGACAGAAAGTCAGAGAGGCTGAATGAAAACAAGCCAGGGCACATCGTTGTGCTCACTTTTCCTTTTTGGCTCCGCTTCACGTCCCAGATCTCTCAATCATCCACACGGAGGGCGGATGTGGATGGATTGAAGAAAAGAAAATATGATTTTGATCATTTCTTTTGAAAAATCTCTCTCAGTTTCCATCAGCCAGAGTAAATTCACCATTTCTATGTCAGTCTCTCTCTGTTTGACAAACTTGCTGTTTTTTCTTTTGCCCTTTCTCGCTCTCACTTTTTCTCTCTGCCTCTTTATAACCCCACATGTCCTTTCCCTAAGGTGTGAATTTGATTAAAACCATATGTGCTGTGTTGGCCTTGAGACATAGCCAGCATTTTTATGTTATATAATTATTAATTCATATTCCCTGCAAAGAAAGAAAGAAATAGCAGGATGCCAAAAACACCTGGAATCACTCTGAGAGTTTTAAGATAGACAGGTTGTGCTCTCGGTGCCAATAACGCGTTGTGTGTGTGTGTGTGTGTGTGTGTGTGTTATTAAGAGCACTATGTCCTTCACAGCCGTTGCAAAATGACCAAAACGAAACATTTGCATGATGTCAAAAGGTAAATTTCAGTTCACTCAGAGACACTAACTTCAAGCAACCGAGTATTGCGAATGGTAATGATTTGGCAGAGATATCTGGAAGCTCTCAAAGTATCTGAGCAGCAAAGAGTTTAAAGAGAGTACCAAAAACTCTCGGGTTGATGGAGGGAGCTGCAGTACCAAACAGTGTTTAGCCAAAATGCTAAAAAGAGGTCAGACTATGCAGTTAAAAGATCATACAGGTTGCAGCTAAATTTATTTAGATGAAAACAAAGGCAAAATTTGTACCCAAGTGCCGGTGCAATCACAGTTTACAGTGTACAACATTTCTCCAAATGAAGGGTTCAGACAATCTGTGTCTTGCCCGTTTGGACTCATACTAGCAATTTCAGCATGTTCAGCATCGTCCATAGTGCAAAAAAGAAGACTCAACTTAACCAGAATTTCCATTAAAATAACAAAAGATGCTTTTTGACACTAGTTTAAATAATCATTGCAACTTGTTGTTCAAAATGGCACACAAACCTCAGTTGCTCTGGAGGCGCAGCGACTGAGGCTGTTTCGTGCAGGTGCAAACGTAAAACAATGAATTTGAATACAGTTCTGTGTGGAGCAAACCTTTTTACCCTGCAGCTGGTACTTAAAAATGCAGATGGCCAGTAACACCTGTGTAAGTCAGCGAGGAAGGATGAATTTTAGAGTCGAGGAAAAAGCTGTACACTCACTTACAGGAATTGTATTAAAAGGATGTTTGCTCATCAGCGTTAATTTGAATTTCAAAAGGAAAAACGTCGAAGCTCATTGACTTACGCAGAATTAAATCAATGTTTCTTCATTTGCATCACTAATGTATGAGTCAAATTATTTTGCATCTCATTGGCATCGCACCTTTTGAACCCCAGCCAGTGATTTTATCCAACAGCCTCGTTTTCTCATCAGAGATTAACAGCGCTTTGCACAGATAGTAATAGGTGCTTTGGGACATGTTTAACCCTTCTGTCTCAGCATCCTGACGCTCTGTCCTTTGTGTCAAATCTCATTTAATCACTGCTATTGATTGTTCTTGATCGCTGCTTGTGGTTTCATCTCATTTGGTGAACACTTTTGCAGTAATAATGATACGCCCAGTGCCATCTGTTCAGAGCGTGAGGCAGATCTGGTTATCAGCCATGTGGCACCTATTCCCAGAAGACATGTCCATACAACGCTCAGATGACCTGCTCATCCGGTATGGAGATGCTCCTGCACCAGCTCATTACCATGTTCAGGATACATGCTACTGTGTGAGTGTGTGTGTGTGTCAGTATAGGTGTACAGAGGATGGGATGGTGATAATATTTTGATTTTACTCTCACAAAATTGTGTCCACGTATGAAATTTACTTTGTTTAGGAGGAAATAAAGATTTGGAAGTCTGTTGTAAGTTTGCTTTAAAGCCAAATTTTACAATGTATGAAACCAGATTCAGATTCTGTTTATTGTATTGCATTTTATAAAAGCTTTCTACAGATGTTTTCCGGTTGGATTTTGACGTCTCCAAATCATTTGTCGTTGGGTTTTTATGACAAACCTTCAGTGTGAAGTAATAAAACACAGCAACTAACCACAAAAGGGGTGGAACATGCAAACTTAAGGATATCCCTCAAACGACGCTCCACAATGGAGACAAAAAAATCAGACAAAAACAAACTGTGGTGACAAGTGACTGAATTGTCATTGAGGGTCGGCGCTCAGAGCGAGGACACTGAACTGATAATGGGCGCTCTGTACTGGGCCTGATGGCCCCGCAGTTTTACAGCCTTTTACTGTCTGGTAACTCAGCGCCAACAGATGTGTTTACACAACCTTTATTACCTGTCATTAACGAGCTGTCAGCGTGTGTGTGTGGAAACAATTGAAGGTTTACCTCTGAGACATATGTGCAGGGGTTGTGACTAAGAGGTAGTTTGAATCTGTAGGTTTGATCTGAAAAAAAAAAAGTGAGAACACTTTGTCTGCTCTCTAACTCAGTGTTAAGGTGGATAAATGAAAATATTTACATTAATTTCATGATTCTGCAGGCAGCACAGAGGTCGAGGACATGTTAAGTCTTGCATTAGCTTGGCACAAAGACTGGAAACAGTCAGGAGAGCGTTTAAAGCCAAAATGTGTGTGAAGGGGGTTGGGGTTTGTAAAATTGAGTTGCAAGCAATTGAACTAATTACGGCTTCTGTTGAGCATGAGTAATGAGCAAAGTAATGTGATTACTTAATTCTAAAACTGCAGGGGACACTTCAACTCATATCACTGCATAAACAGATACAGACTTATTCATACGTAAACACCTTTTCAAAACATCTTCCCCCAGTGTTGATGTTTAATTTTGCCATGTGCATGGTATCACATACATGAAAGTTTCACCCCTGCAGTAAACATATTTGTCGCAACAACCTTGCAAAACACCGTTTTGTTCCTTTTTCTACAAATTCACTGTGTTGCAACAGGCTTTGTGTGTGAAAAAACATGTTTTTGACATGAGCATGGTTTATTTATTCACATGCTTTTGTTCACAAGACACTGGCAGTATAGGATAAGGAAATATTCATGATGCAAACTTAAACTCTTCTTTTTTCTTATTACAGGATAATATAGTAATTACAATACTTTGTTTTGTTCTGAATTCATCCCATAGAAGGAATGATGATTTGCACGTCTACTTATAGGTCAGAGGTAAGAGCTGCGGAACATCTGGCAGGAACTCGGCGTACTGCTTCATGATGGAGGAAAGCTTGCAGATAGAAGAGACTCAGTCAGCTCAAAAGGTGTGGAGAAATGGAAAACAACCTTATGAAAACATCAACACAGTAAAAACACAAATACAATAATATGAGATTGATGAGAATAAAAGCAACAACTGAAGAAAAAGAAAAGAAAAAACGAAGAACTGATGCAAGACTATGAAAATAGCTCTAATGAGGGAAGTGAGAGTGTGAGTTTATAAAGGAACTTAATGACACTGCTACTACTGCTCAGTTACACATCACTTTCCTCATATTTTGGTGATTTACTGTGAACTCAATCCATCCCCTATAAATACAAGTTTTAATCTGACTAATGTTTTCTGTTGCATGACGAGTCTTTGCCCTTACCATTCCAGTTGTTCTCTTCATATGGTCTGAAAAAACAGACAATCCTCTAAAAAAAAAATTGCAGGGGGGAAAATGACTGGAGAGGCCGTGTAAAAGACTAAAAGTGTCTGTTTATTTTCTGCCTGTCCAGAGTTTGTTGCTGTTTCTGGTTGGCTGCAGTCTAAGCTTTGGAAAGGTCCACAGCTGCAGGCTGTAGTGTACCGTACAGACCACTGCAATCATAGTAGAGCATGTCAGCCAAGCAAACAGCTACAGTGGACACTCCAGGGAGTGTGTATGTGTATGCATGTGTGTGTGTGTGTGTGTGTGTCTGTTCTGTTACATTGTGTGTTTAGTTATGGACAGCTGCCAGTGGAAGGAGAGCAGCGAGAGGGGCTGGTTGGATATCAGTGTTTGCTCTGGCTTGGCGCCAAAAGACTCCTCTGTTTTTCTCAGCTGGCGATAATAAATGGAGAGGAGAGAGCGAGAGAGAGAGAAAAAGAGTGAGACTGACCAAAGAAAGAGGTAGAAAAGTAGAGGAAAGAAAGATGGAGTCGGTAAAGGGGAAAAAAAGGGAGGACGAGACGAGATTAACGTAAAACACAGCAAAAGACAAGGAAATAAAATCAAGTCAAAGAACAGCTCAACAGAAATAGTTTGACCGTCCTTGTGTATGTACATTGGGGGTTGGATCAGCAGGAGGATGAGGAGGGAGTAAAAGGAGTAAGAAGAAGGGGAGGAAGGGAGGATATCCAGGAGGAACTTACAGGAAAATGAAGAATAAGAACCAGGAAGAGGAAAAGAAAGGACAGAGTGAACAATAATGGGAAGTAAAGGGGAAGGAGGAAAATGGCCACCAGGGTAGTTTAAGTCAGCGCCCTGCAGCTGATGCTGAAGATAACATTGTGAGCAAATGTCACAATATAAAGAAAAGACACAAGTTTTAAAAAGTTGCATCTGCCCCAATCACATCCTGAAAATCATGAATCATGAATCAATTCTGTTTTGTTTGCAGTAAATTACCAGCTGACCAGACAGACATTTGAGTCACTGCAACCAACAATAACTATTCCTGCTGTTCTACCACCGGTTGATCTAATAAGTGAGCCACTTCACTGTAACCTGCTCCAGTGCAGCTGCTCAGTAATAAGTACTGATCCCTTCATTCAGTGTAAAGATTTGTAATGTCTGACTATGCGGTCTGTTCATTTCTTCGACTCAAGTGCTTGCCAGCTGGTCACACGATGTCAGACGTATGTAACACATTGAGTCAGGTGTGTAGACCTGTTAACATGTAGAAGGTTTTAGAAATAAGAGTAAGCATCAGTGGAGGTCCAGGTCATAGTTAATGAGGCCAGCTGCTGACAGGAAGAAACTGTTATTATGCTGTGAGGGTTTGATCCTACTGGAATATAACCTCCTGATGGAGGGCAAGAGAGGGAGTTACACATGGTGAAGTTTTTTCTGTAATCAACAACCATCTCCACTGTCTTTAGACCCTGGAGCTCCAAGTGAGGGTACCCTAATGAGGGTGGTGTAATCTGCTAACCCGAGGAGCCAGTGGTGATGATTCAGGATGATGTATTAAAAGGACAGTCCTCCTTGTACACATTCTTTTCGAGGCATGATCGCCATTCTTGCTGTTCAATCGGGTGCAAAGATGGATGGTGATGAAGATGCAGGGGTCATTGCTGTTCCGCCTCTGAGCCAGCAGTGGCTGTAGTAACAACATCTGTGTAAAAGGGTGAGCAACCTACTGTGCTACCTACCTCACAGGCATGATGCTGCTGTTGTTTGAGTCAGCATGATAAAGCAAAGGAAGCATGATTGAAAGTATTCTTTGTGGCATGGTTGCAGGCTTTTTTTTGTGATAGCTTTGAGGTTGAACAGCACAAGATAAATGACTACATTACCACAAAGGCCAGGGCAACAGGTCTGTAGTCATTTAGACCTGTGATCCTTGGTGGAGATATTGAAGTTGTCAAATGGCATGCCTCCAACGACATCAGCTGATCAGCACAGTGCTTCCGTGTGGATGGAGAGAAATGGAGAGTGGCCTGGCTGCTTTGGGGGTGTTCTGTAAAGCTTGTTCTCTCCAGGATTCAAAGAGAAGGCCACTGAGATGGGCCGTTTGAGAGATACCCAGGCCCCTGCTGAGCTGGTAGAAGTGGAGCTAGTGCGCTGGAGCTTGAAGAAGGAATCACGGGGGATGGTGTCAAGGCTTTCTCTGTCTTATCTTTGAAAGTGATGCTAAAGCTCATTCAGTTCGTTGGCCAGGCACAAGCCATTAATGGAGAAGGGGGCTTAAAGCTGGTGATCTGTCTGAGCCCCTGACAGACAGACTCAGAGTTGTTGGCTTAGAATTGATGTTGAAGCTTCTCAGAGTACTGCTGTTCACCTTCCCCCACCTGCCTTGCTAAACCCAAGCTTGGTTTCTCTAAACCTGTCCGAATCTCCACTCCTGAACACTTCCCTTTGCAACTGTCTGAGTTTGGCTATCATTGTTATAACTCTTGTGTATGTTGGTATTGAAAAGTAGTTGATAGAGAACAACACTCATCCAGACTGTTGGTAGCAGTCCTACCAGAACATGTCTGTCACCTTGCAGAATGGAGCCCAGTATTGATCCACATAGCTACGTCTCTATGGAGCATGAAATGGAAGATAAAGAAAAGTCTGTTTTCCCCAACAGCAGTCGAGTTTGGTCCAATTTGTTGGACTCCAGTGAAAGATATGTCCCCCTATACTCCAGGGTCTTGTTGCATTGGCCAAGATGAGGGCACCTTGAACCAGAAAGTCCAACATTTCCACCGATGAAAAGAGAACATTGACGGAGGAATGAGGAATAAGTCTGCTGGTGTTGTGTCCCTCATGTTCATGAGCTCTTGTCTGGTCATTTCATGACGTTTACTGAAGCGTTGTTGACCGGCACAGACGTCAGCCCACCCCTGTTTACAACCCTCCTCCTCAAATCTGGTCCAAGGTGGGTCAGACACAACCCTTTGGTTACCAGGCATCCCTTACAGGGATGGGATGAATGTTTTCAACTGTTCTAAGCAGCATGTTGTTGAAACGGGGCATACATGCACATGCAACAAACACACACACACACACACAAAGAGTGCGTCAGAGGGTAGCAGATTAGCGTCATGTTCGCTCATCAAGCTGTGTGGCGGTACAATCTAAAGAATTACAACGGCACAGCCCATACATTACCTCCTCTATTTCTCACACACACACACACACACATGCAGCACCAGACCTATCATCCTCAGTGGAGACTTTGATCGCAGCGACCACAAATCCAGCCCGGGCTGTGTTTATAGTGTGTAGTTGTCGCCTCTGTGCAACTTTAGAGCGGAGGAGGTGGGCGTGGCACAGACTGACATGACTTCCAACTTCATAAAGAGCAGCCAAGCGCAATTAGCACTGATTTTACACTCCGGCACTGCTACCCAGCAGCCCCCCCTGGTCTTTTCATGTAGGCTACTCTGTCTGTCACTGCTCAAAATGTGGGGGGAAAAAAAGGAGGGGTAAGGGGGCAGTGAACCAGCCCCGCTAGCTAATTGGGAGCCACATCTGACTCTGCACTCATGTTAGATCCCAGCCCAGATGTGACGCTGTGGGCAGATGAAAGAGTTTAAAAGACATGATTCTTTTTTCCATCCACGGAAGCAAAAGAAGTGAGTGGAGGTTTGATAGAAGAAGAGATAAAAGGTTTGACTAATGGCGTGATAACACTGGACTCTCTGTCCAACTTAAGCGAACAGGAGGAAGGAAGATAAAAGCGGCTGGCTCCTGGGGTTCAGCTAGCTTTTTAAAAAAATGTTTGTTGTTGTTCGTTTTGAAGTCTTCATGCACCCGATAAGAGCGCCCTCTGATCATAAGGCCTTATTATTGAACCACTCAGAAGGCAGCCCATTATGGCCATCTGATAAAAAAAAAAGAGCAAAACAAAAAAGCTGATTTGTGTTTTCGTAACAAAAGATAAACACACAATATCTCCGTCCCAGTGGCTTTGTTTGCTTACTTTGCTTGCCTCCCCTCTTGTCTGTGGTGCAAGTGTCTCTTAAGGCTGACAGTGTCTTATTTTGGGGCTTTAAAATCTTAACACTCTTCTTCTTTGTTTGAGCCAAAGGGGTGAAAATCCTCTTGGATGCAATAGAAGCAGGGATTGGATCTTTTACTGAGATGGTCAACAAGCCACTCAACTACCAAAAGGGCCAAACCCTCCAAAGAACACATTATCCACTGAGGGGTATATACATGGTGAGACTTTATCCATGGCTACCAGAGTAGATCTATGCCGTTGGGTGCATGATGTGTTCTGCACGGTTAATATTCAATCTTTAGCGTCAGGAAAGGAACAAAACTTTTAGCACTTTCAGTGTCATTACAGGAAATATTGTGCTTTCAGCCCCCACGTTGGACTTTCCCCGTATCATTTCGGTGCCATAGTTTCCACAGCTGCCTCAGATATTGTTGAAAGTCATTGACATTCTTGTCTGGTGACTGAGTAAATTACATTTCAGTCAAAAGATCTTTATCGGTGTTCGTCTGAGCTTAAATGAAGCTTACAATGTTTTTGTTAGAGGAATGTTCTTTACTACATCCTTGCTTTGATTTTTCTGTAGTGTGTTTTGTGATTTGCAGCGAGTAACAACGTCCTTGTGATTTATGAAACTTCAGTTTGAATATTTCAAATTGATTTTAGTCTGTAAGTAAATACACCATTTGGATGCAGTAATATCGCTGCAACAAGTTCAGCAGGGAAAGAATATGATCGGATGATCATGCAGGTTGAAACAGATCCCCATACTGTAACCGTGTCATCTAAAGATAAAACCAAAACAAGCACACGAGAAACGTTGGTAATGTATCATTCCTTACAAAAATGAATGCAGTAGTACAAGTACAGTAAGTCAAGATGAACTAAAATCTTTGCAACGGACATTTGCACATTGGACATTTGCAATAGACAGATTAAGTTATGATCTTAACAACATGTTTTTGCTCTTTAATGTGGAGGCCTATACAGAGTATAACGGGTCACTACATGGTTTGACAAGTCTGAAAATTATGTGAATCTCATGCTATGACCTGCGGTGTCTCTAATACAGTCATTGAAATACTAAATGAGGAAATATTTAGGAATATTTAATATACATACACAAAGAATCAGAAGTGTTTCAAAGGCTCGGTGAACCTGTGCCATGGAGCACTGAAGCTGCTCTGCTACTAAGACACTCGTATGTTGGTTTGACCTTTAATTTGTCACCAGTCTATTTGATCAGACCAAGACAGTGTAAATAAAGATGAATATTATAAGAAAATTCAATAAGAAATTACAATAAACTTGCACTTGATGTATCCATCCCGTCTGTCATCCCCCCGCATCGGCCTTCTATTTCTCACATCGGTCACATGGGGGCATACTTGAACCGACAGACTGCTCTTTCTTACCCACTCTGGACTGTTGTGACACACACACACACACACACGTGCACACACACACACACACACAAACACACACACGCTCTCACTCACAGAGGGCTCCGACATTCACTCTCACACAGGGAGACACCCCCTCTCTTTTGAAAATACACAATCACCATTCACTCTGCAAAATCCACACACACCACGTCCTGTCTGCTTGGGTACACTTCATCAACGCACACAAGCTCACGCACACGCACGCCCAAACACATACACACACACACGCACACACTTCACAGAGGGCCCCTCGCCTTATTGCCCCTCCATTTGGCTGGTGCCATTTGTTCCACACGTTTTGTCAGTGGCTGACGGGAAGCTGCTCAGAGCTGGTGGTGCTGTGAGGCCGCATGATGGAAGCACTTGTCCGGACTTGTTGAAGACTTATGTCATGACCTGAGACTTTACTAAGCATTTATCTGTCACACAGGTGATGCTCTTTAAACACAAGGAGCTCTGACGAATCTCCTGTTACAACAGTGAGGCGTTATAATTTGCACAACACAAGGACTCTGAACTGAACGCATCAGTACATGCAAACAACCATATTTAAACACACTGTTTGGTGGTGTACCTTCTTTTTTACTCTCATAGATATCTAGTCATGAAGATGATGTGATATAAAGACATTTCCAGCACTACCACAGCATTTGAAAGTAGATTTTATCACATCAGTCTTGATTATCAAGCTGCTTTAATTGACCTCAGAACTAAAGACTGACCCAGTAACAACCTCTCTTGCTCCTACAAAACTTAATCTATTACTATCTCTGCCTACTGAATGCGGCCAGTTCAGGGTTGCTCTGTGATTGTTGAAGGACCTTTTGAGAAATGTTGTTATTTCATAGTTCAAAAGCATTCGTTAATGCAGCTATGTTGAGCCCTGATTCAGACCGTCTTCAGTTAGAAGATGTTTTTTCACTCAGTTTTTCACATATAGGCCCAAAACACAACCGCACACACAAAGTGAGTGATCTGCAGTCACATGGGTGGCCAGTACCTTGCTCAAGGGCACCTCAGCAATGCACAAGAGGTGCATGCATGCTAGACTTAACGCAGCCACCCTCTAGTTCCCAAGCAAAGTCACTATGGACTGTGCTACTGCCGCCCCTGATCACTAATCTATTCAGTCTGTTTGTGGTTCAGTTCAGTACAAAACTAGCCTGTACAAAGCACTAAACATAAGGTTTATATCTTAGCATCTTATTATTCACAGCACAGTTATCAGATTATGACCGAACACTTCTTGTTCCCCTGCATGGGTTACAGTTCAAAATCTGTGAATTACCTCTGTAGAAAACAATCCTTCACTTATCCTCTCTTCGCTAAATTTTCTGTTAGTTTTATTTATTTATCTGTATCAGCCTTTATTTGAATCTTGTGGAATCATTGAGGGCATTTTTATTTTCTTTCATTTTTCAAACTGTATTACAACCCCAAATCCAAAAAGGTTATTGATGCAACAAACACAATGCAATGATTTGCTAAATCTTTTCAACCTATATATACAAAGACAAGCTGTTTAATGTTCAAACTGATCAGCTGTTACACTCGTTCTGAATTTGAATTTCATCCCAGCTCGGAATCTGTGTTGTTTCAGATGCACTCATGCATGCAGGCATAGCTTCAATGATCACATGACTGAGCCTGTCTGACTACTCTTCTGTAAATTCTGAAGTGCTCTTTGGACAGCCTGGACACAATTTGTGTGACTTCTTGAAACTGGCAATTCAACCCAGTTTCATTATGCATGCTACAATCTGTCAGAGGAAACTCTCTGTGTCCTGCAGAAACGATAAGATTTGTGCTCAAAGTGATGCTGAGATCAAGTTCTGGACAACGGTTGGGACAGATCTGCCCTGATACATGTTTAAGTTGCATTCAGCACATCATCAGGATATATGCCTCTGTGCAGTTTAATAATCTCTCCCACCAGTCACAACTAAAAGAGTATCAAAACCCAAAAAGCTGAGGTGCTGGTCGACACTTTTGCTTCTGGTCCTCCTATGGACACCAAGATGTTTTAACCTACTATGAGTATCTTCTTATCTTATTTGTGGTTTCCAGTACTGCTGCAAGTGCATCCCTGCTGCCTTATCTCTTTCTCTTTCTTCCTCCCTCTCTCTCAAACACACACTACATTTCCGTCCCTTTCTCTTTCGTTATCCTGCCCTCTTGCAGCTTGCAAGAAGCTACATTTATTGTTTTCTGTGCGCGCCTATGCAGGCACGTACAAGACCCGAGAAAAACCATCGTGATTATGCTTACACAAACTGGACGGACCACACACCAGCATGCACAGAGGCACATGTGGCGAACACACACACACCTGAGCCACACTTGACTCGGTGGGTGGTGCAGAACTCGCCAGATTTCGCCTCTTTAAACAGTGCGGCAATATGCAACAAGGTGGAGAAGGGTGTGCTGTTTAATCGAGGGCTTAAAGAGTGAGAGTAAAGAGTTGGCACTGTGATGAAGGCAAAACATGCCGGCCCCTTTTAAGTGTTTTCAAATGTCTCTTTTCCTTTTTTCATTTTCGGTTCTTATGTCTCTGTTTCTTACATGTGTTTCCACATGTTGCAAATTGTAGCAATTCAACCACCAAAATCTAAGCTATTGTAAAATCTGATAAAATAAGGCTCATATTACAGAAATAGGCTAAGCTGAAAGGTTTAAACATTCTTAGAGATGTTTTAAATTTTGTCTCACACACTATGAGTTCATACACAACTCATTTGAGGCGACATTACACCATTATTTGCAGCATTTGTCTCACACACATGTTCACGTGGAAAGCCTTTCTGTAAAGCCCCCAGTGTGCAAACCATGCAGGGCAATGAGAAGACTCCTGCACAGAAGGTTGTATAGACTGAACCCAGTGACCCCCAGCTTATACTGTCAGTGCGCACCAAGTATGCAGAGTGTCTTTGCCCCAGGGTTATTGTTTCAGGACTGTCTTGTTGTCTTAGAACAGTTTGTTCATACGTGTAGGAAAAGGCATGAGACCTGCAAAACTGTATATAATAAAGACAGAAAATTAAAGAACATCTTACAGTAAGATGGACTTATTTCATCTTAAACCAAAAAGGTGCACCGTACCGCAATTCTAGCTATCTGACTAATGTAATACTACACATTTCTGCCTGGCTCAGAACAAAATACAGTAATTTGATGCTGGTTTTCTCTTTCTCTGCAGCTGTGTCACCAAAAAACTGATGCTCTTACACCAGTAACATAATACCTCTGCTAAAATTAAACATTCCTGGTCAGACAGATGGGGAAAATAAATCACCCACGATGTGGCTCCCAGCATATTTTAATTATTGGATCAGTTTAAACTCTATTCCTGTGAAGTGACAAAGATCTGAGATTTAACACAATTTTTTATTTTTTTTCTGCAGAGGCTGTTTTCTTTATGCGGTGATTATGCAATATCTACTCCAGCTATTCCAAACATGGAGGTCAGGTCCCTCAGGGGGTCTCAAGAGGGGTCACAGAGGATAAAACAGACACAGAAAATGATATATTGAAAAAAATATTTTTGTTTTTGCCTTAATCTTGTTTTGTTTTTTTTTCTTGTGAATACTGAATAATTTCACCTATTCGGGCCTCTAAAAACCTTTAAATTAAAGCAGTGAAAAAGAATAATCATTCTTTCTCTTCTCATTAGTGGTCGCAAATGATTGCACGATTTCGATCAGTTAAAGAGTCAAACAATTGGTTTACGGGAAGTAAAAGTGCCTGGTGATTTTAACCAATTTCATAGTATGACGTGACAACATTATTCTGGTGGATATATTGCACTTAACAAATCAAATAATTCTTCCCGGTGACCCCACTCCCATCCCCAGTGGCTGCCTAGGAATGGTTCAGGGATCACAGGGAGGGTTATGGGGGTGGGTTGAAGGTAAAAAGGAGGATGAATTTGGGGGACGGACAGGAAAGGGGGGTGTCCACGGCGTCTGAGAGCAGATGGCGTGCCTCTCCCTCTCTCTCTCTCTCTCCCTCTCTCCCACTCTCTCTCTCTTTTGGTGACGTCCACTGGGAATTGGAGAGGCCTTTAAGCATTCCTTTAGAGGCCAGAGACAGATAAGTGAGTTATGCAGTTCACCACCATCTGGGCTCAGACAGCGCCTGGCCTGCAGCTGACAAGTGTGTGCGTGTATGTGTATACTATAGTAATAGTAGCAGGGAGGGGAAGGGGTGTGTTTCCATAGCGATAGGTCCTATTCCTGGAGAGAGGTCTGTGCATACGCTCGCACGCTGCCCTCCTCCCCGGTGTTGTGTCGTCATTGTAAACTCAGATGCTGACTTTGACAACGTTTTTTTGTTTCTTTCTTCTTCTTCTTTTTTTTTGCCCTCCGGTCCCCACCGTCATTGTCAACAAATTTCGGGCCATTCTTGTGCAGCTGACAGTGTCTTCATGGAACATAGCATCTGTTGTGAAACAGAGGGAGGGAGCGAGGGATGATGGCAGGGGACCATGTTAGGTTTGCCAATTTCCCTATTCCCATCGTTCAAGGCTTTGTGCGCATTGTAAAGATCCTGAGCCGCGCTGCCAATTCTGATCTGCGCTTGACCTGCTGCATATCTGCCTGTTGTTATCTGTGTTTAGGCCTTTTGTTTTACTTGCGGGTTAACATTGTGCAAATGCATCTGTGTGTACAGTTCTAGAGGGGTTTTTTCTTAAATCTGCGTTTTATTTTGTACCTGCCTTGTTGCTTAAAACCTTTTATCAATGAATTACTCTGTTGCAGTTCCAATGATATAACAACACAGCTGCTATCACCAACGCTTCTAGCTACCACAACACCTCCCACTGCAGTTATGCCTACTACTGCTGCACCTTGAACAGCCTGACATCATTATAATTACTTACCAAACATTCAAAACTTGCAGGCCTCTCATTTCATGCAGAATGGTAAACAGTATTATAAACTTTGAGAAGGGTTAAATCACCTCGTCCAGGAGGCTTCTTCAGAGTTAACCCTTCTCAACCTGGACGACTGAGAACTTTACTTGAGTATTATATATATACATTTATAAAGACTAGTAAGTGAATGTTCAGCAGTAGCAAAACTCTCATACTGCATGGACGTAGTGTCCGTGACGTCACCCGTAGGTTTCTGAAGAGCTCTTCTGAAATGTCTCCACACGAAGAAATAATGGGCAAAGATGTGGATAGTGAGTAGAGCTAAGTCGAGCTTTATGAAATCTGGTTGCTCAAACAAGCCACCTGTGACGGTACCTACCTGTCAATCAAAGCACCTACACCTACACCTACCTCTTAATCATGCATAACTTTAAGCCTTAATATAATTTGATTGGGTGAGTTATATAAAACTTCACCCTCAATACAGCTGTCATCAACCAAAACTGTATTTAGTACCAGGCTGTAAACATGTTTATTTCTGCTGTGAAGTTGGACATTTTAACATGAAGGCTTTATGGAGATTGACGTACTGTTGCCAGCCTCAAGTGGACGCTCAAGGAACTGCGCTTTTGGGCACTTCCATGTTGGCTCCATTTCACAGTCATGTGGTTGCGGCTTGCAGAAGACATACACTAACTGAAGGAATCTTTTGAGTAAAGGACCAGTGTGCAGGATTAGGTGGCATCTAGCAGTGTAGTAGTTGCTGACGGCAACCTCCTTCTAGGAAGGAGAAGGAGAAACTAATGTGGCTGCAAAACCACAAACCAAAGCTAACAGACCCTATCTAGAGCCGGTGTTTGGCTTGTCAGAAGTGGCAGTTCAACGTGGCAACCTGCAGAATCTATCAAAAAAGTAGTCAGCAAAAGAAAACGTAAAAAAAAACATTTGGTCAAGGATCGATGTCTGGCAGACATATCTTGGTAACTACTATAAATTAAACTCTAGATTTCCTGAAACAATCTCTGTGCAGATGATCAGTGACAATCAAAACCCATGCAATGTTTACTTCCATTGCGTTACTACAGTATGAGTCACTTGCCAGCAGCACTGAGGGAGCTTCTTTACCAAAATCCAAGACACTATAGGACAATTTCACGGTCACACCTACTGAATAACACCCTGCAATGGATTTGAATAAGAAAAATTTGGCCGTTTTCATCTTTGGCAGGCATCTGTTGGCACTCTGACGCTGTGATGGGGTACAGTGCCATCTCTGTGAAGATAAGCTGCTTCTCAGCCCCTCGATACATTGATTTCCATGTACACAATGTAGTCTGAATACCCACTGTGTAAGTACAAAACCCCAAAACACACACTGAGACAGTTTCCCTTTCCCTTGAGCCTCCCTCTCTCTTTCTTAAGTCTTCTTCAAAGCAGCCTACCGCCACATCACCTGCTTCTTTTTCTCTTCTGACCAGACTATTCAACTTTCCATCTATCCATCCATAAACATTTATGTGTGTGTGTGTGTGTGTGTGTGTGTGTGTGCACGCAGACAGGCATGTGTGTGTGTGTGTGTCTAAGCAGGCCTTTCCTGCTGTGTAATTGCAGGCTGCGTATCAACCCATTGGTGTTGCCCTGCGTGGAGACTAAAAGATGTTGCTAATCCGCCAGCAGAATACAGCAGGTCAAGCAGCCAGCAGCGGCTGAATTCAACCCCAGGACCACAGCCACAAATTAGGACAGGCTGACAAGGCCCCACGGCATTCTGGGTATTGTTGCGAGCTGCCAACGGGCCTCTAAAGCTTCTGGCTCTGTGTGAAGGAACAGCCAAGTAAAGGTGAAGATTAATAGTGGCTTGGTGACCTCGGAGCACGGTTGTATATCTATATCGCCACCAGACGCTCAGCCATGGTGCATGTCTGTCTCTATGTGTGTTGCAATGCATGTACACACACACACACATTGTCAAATCCAGGACAGATCAAACTTTCTGCAAACAATCCGAGAAGAATTTTTGACATTCCAGCCTCTCCTCATCAACTTTTCCCAAATATCAGGTTGTTTTTGTTTTTTCCAAAAAATGCGACCACGCTTGAACACGATGCTATCGAAACATAAGCAGCTGACGTCTAGCGGGATGAACCTAAACTCTGCCACTCCTCGGTGCTCTGCTGCCTGATGAATGATGGTCCTTTGTCGTATGTCCCATAAAGGCAGCCGTGGCCATCCCTTTTCATAGGACCTGGCGAGCAAATGTGAGGCGTGAATAGCATTAGTCCGAGTCAGTGCACCCATAGCGGTGTAGCCAGCCCTGAAAACACAGCCTGCTAGCCCTCCTCCCCAAGTTTTATGAGCCAAGATGATTGAAGGAGAAGAGAACTGTTCTGCCAATGGGAAGGGATAGGGAGGAGAGGAGCGAGGAGGAGAGGCGGCAGAGATGGATGGATGGACAGATAAAACAGAGACAGCAGCCGCTCAACAGAGGACTCACATCCCATGCAAGGAGGGGATGTGAAGGGGAACAGGTTTGTTTCAGAGGCACTGAAAAGCATCCGGACAAAGGGAGAGAGGCGAAGAATGGAGGTGGAGGACTCTGGCTGTCAGGACTGGCGCTGGGATGGAGTTAGATCTCATTTCTCAAGTGTCATCGCACTATCTGTGTCTCCTCCTCTCTCCTCTCTGTCCAATTACTGCCACAATGAAGCAGGCCCCTTCCTGCAGAGCTGCATATGGCTCTCTGGTTGTAAAGCCATCACTCCCGAGTGAAGCTATGCAGTTTTTGATAGGTACAGTATGTGTGAAACTCAAAGGGCCACAGTAGGCTGTTGTTTGACTGAGCGCGAGCTGCTGCTCTGACAACTTGTCCCGACATGATTTCCTGTGAATGCTGACATGCCACCAGCCTATCACGGGTTATAAGCAGCTGCGTACAATTAAACCATCTACTGTCAGCTTCAACATCGGCCTCAAAAATGAGATTTAATATGATGGTACAATACAATTCTGATACCAAAAAAGTATGAAAAATGTTATCTAATCATTTTAGAATCTCTTTTGAGACAGTGCACGTACGAGGGCCTCTGTTTGAAACTTAATATTATAAGAAAAACATGTTTAAGTGTCTTAAAAACTGGATTGAAATTGCCCTGATATCTGTGCTGTGTGGAGGAGTTGAATAATCACATAGCATCACTGGTTGCGCTGGTGCGTGTCGCCTGTGGGAATGCAACACTCCACCATATGTTGACGATGATCTATTGGTGACGCAGCTCGGGATCAGTCAATAAGTGTCTTTCTCAAGGACTCATTGACAGCTTTGATTGATCACGTTGTTTGTTTAGTGCTGAGTTTGGTGGAGGGGAAAAAATATAACTGCCTAACATATAACACATCCTAAACTTTAATTAATTCTAAGATATCTTTCTCTCATGCGGTGCTGCAAAATATCCATAGATATACAGTTAGAACTTGCCTTAAAAATAACCTACCAACACAGATAAAATGCTAAATTTAGGGCACATTACACTGTAATATAATTCACAATAATAAAGTGCAATCCTGATCCTATGGACTTTTTTCAACAAGCAGGTGTGGCTAATAACATTATCTATGGCTGCATTCCATTTAGGTGAGTCAGCACCATGGATTTCAGATTTACCAAGATTTCAGACGTTAACTTCAGGCCATATTTTTGTCAGTGTAAATCATCATAAAAGAGTTTTTTTTTTTCTTTTCTTTTCTTTTCTTAACATCTGAAAACGTTTTGGACATTTTGGAAGTTTCTGTGTTGGAGTGAGGATAATGGAATTTAGTGCTGAATGGTGTCAAATCAATAACATGACCTCTTCACCTTTTTTCCAGGCGGGAAACTGCAACCCAACCCTATAAAGAGTAGACATCTTTCAATTGATGGCCTCTACACTGGAAAAAATGTCAACCTTACGTCACTTTGTTGAGTGTTGTGTCTTTTTTTTTTTTATCTTAGTGTCTTAATGTGAGCAAATTTCTTAACAGAGTGGGAGAGATGGGGGAATATCTCCAGTGTTTCCTACTTTAATCACATAAATTCAATGAATACACACATGCACTTCATGTTTATCCTAATCCATGACTTAACTTATTAATTCAACTTAACTTTCTACTCAAATTACGTGTTAAATTTGGTATTTTTTTGCAGTGTGCATGCATCTGTGCGTGTGTCACAGACTTTAGCCTCTTAGCTTCAGCACTCATGCTGGAATTAAATGAACAGTTTGGCAAAAAAAAAAAAAAGTTACAAAAATATTATTTTAACAGGCTCAAAATATGTTAAGACCCCCTTTTAATGAAGTACCATATGTTTGGTTGTCTATCAGATGTATAATATGCTGCATTCATACCAACAGAAAGGGTTTAAATCTAATTTGAAAATAAGGGTAAATTAGTTTTGGGCTGCTTTCTCTATTATCCGGAGCCTCCAGCAGCTTTCTCATACAGTTGGCCCAGCTGTATGTTTGCAGTGCAGAAGCAGTCCAGACCAGACATTAAGCCGCTCGCTCCATCACGTTGTGAAACATTGTGAAGGATCTGCTTTTCTTCTGGGCAGCGTTAAATCCGATCCCCTTGATGCGTGGGGAGAGCAAAGTGAATTAGAGATTGAGGTGGGAGGCTGATTAACCCCTCCTCCTCCTCCTCCTCCTCCACCTCCACCACCACCTCCCTCCTTCTCTCTCTCTCTCTCTCTCCTCCTCCTCCTCCTCCTCCCCCTCCACCCTTCCAACCGAGACCAAAGTCGAGATGCAAAGAAAAGGAGGAGAGACAGAAAGAAGATATTTGAAAAGCTGCCACGAGTTCCCTGTCACACCGCCTCCTGCGTGGATTGAGCCGTGCTCTTTGTTATCCACAGGCATGAATACTGAGTGGATGTAAAGGGAGAAAAAAGGGCCCAGGAGAGGAGAAGGGGAGAAAAAAAAGAAGAAAAACACAGAGGCACGTAGACGAACCCAAACCAAAAATAACCTGACCTACAACGCTTCTATAACGTTGACTACAAGGCCTTACAATTAGTTCATTTCCATTTTGGATTTTATGGCACTTTATTGTCTCTGATGTGCAAGATATGTGGCAGATATGTTAAAAACTAACCATGTAATGCAGATGTTATGTTAATATTTAGTATTTATAATGTATCAACAGGTTTTTACAACATTATAATTCTATAATATCCCCATAAGACTTGAGTGGGAGAACTTTTACTTGAAGTTCTTTAATATTTGGTGTCCAATTTAATATTTTTATGGCTCAAACAATTAAATTTGCTCCAATTTTTACTTTTTATATGTTTCATTGGAGGTTAGATCGTTTGTTTCCTGGTTTATCTCTGATCCTCTAACCGGCTGTGTGAGTTTTAAAGTTACACTATGTGCAGTTTTGTTTTTGTTTTTTAGCATAAAGCTTGTTCCACACTCATCATCGCTTCATCTGTGACACACACACACACACACACACACAAAGAAAGAAACACACACGCAAATAACAGATCCCTCCTCCGGATACAATCACCTTTATGCAAACACATGGGTGTCTGTCTGCCCACTTCACTCGTGGAGTGGAGGAGGAGGAGGAGGGGGAGGAGGAGGGAGGGAGGGAGGGAGGGAAGGACGGGGTTGGGGGGCGCACAGGTGTCCAACAATCCACCAAGTCTCCACCCCCTCCAAACACCCCTGGTCTGCGCACACACTTTTATGTCATTGACCGCACAGAACATCCCGGCATCAAAGCGACAAAAAAAACAAGAGAGAAACAGGAATAACTTCATATTTTTTTATTAACTGTCTCCATCAGTCGAAATTATTCATTATTAATCGTGAAATAAATGCGAGATTTGGCTGAAAAAAACGACAAAATAAAGATAAAGACTCGTATCTGGTGAGTCTTGGTACGTAAAGTAGCTCAACAGGCCCGTGCGTCAGGAAGTTCAAGCCCAGTCTGCGGTAAAATATGTCCAAATCCACACCCCGATCATGAGAATCTGAATTTTTCTCATTTCATTTTGCGCCTTTTAATTAGACAAAACAGACCTGCAGAATCAGACTGTGTGCACCTTTGAATGAATCATTTGTAGATAGTTTGGGTCTGCAGCTCTTATGCTCAGACCTGAATTAAGGCCTCCATTCGTCATGCTATAGGTTTAAAAAAAAAGAAGTTTTTTTGAGGAGGGGGTAAAGGGGGTCAGGGAGCTTTAACTCGGTGACAAAGCCTCATTTGCAGGTCAATGCGATGGCACACTCGCTTCTCCTCTCCATCCAGCTCGCCTTTGTTCCCTGTCGCCTGCGCCGATGCCAGATGGTCATGGAAAATGCTAATTCCCTTTGGCTGATTTTCCTCCTTTCTATATTTAATTGCAGTCTTTGCAGACTGTCCCGTTAATTGTGTATTTTTTTGAGAGGAAAATGTGATTTATTTCATTTTCTATGAAATTATATTTCTTTAGCTGCTACATTTGCATGAAGCCTCAGAGTGGCTGCAGCTCGAAGATTTGCTTCCTCACACCAATAAAGAAGTAAACATTTTGGAGGAACTGGTGACGCATTTTACCGAGAGCTGACTGATTTCATTAGAAGTCAGTGTTATTAATTACTAAATATAGAATAAACAGACTCTGTGAAGACACACAGAAGAGGCATTGAGCCTGCAAACTTCCTCTTTATTTTAAGATGAACTTTTACATAAAGTGCGTATTTATTGAACTTTTCATTGCACTAGTAAAAAGATTAAATTGACTCTGATTTAGGTAATCAAATATTCATTCATTCGTTCATGTTTGGGAATCCAAACACGCACAAAATAAAACCGGAATTCATCCCTGTTTTATTTTTTACGCACATATTTTTGAGAATAAAATAAATGTTTAATTCAATTTGTAAAATTAATTCAAATGATGCCAAATTCAGGGAAACGAATGCCTTTTTTTCCTAACACTGAAATATTGATATTCATCTTTTATTTTATGGTGATGGTAGACTGAAAGGTCAACCACACTTTTTATTGTCACTGACTGCAAATAGTAGAACTTATTAATACAAGCGTGTCATACAGTGCAGAATTTGATCGGATTAAAGCAAATAATAGCATTTGATTTTTAGCTGTTGAGACAAATCCATCTGTGGATGTGAATTGAAGGTCAGACGGGAGACTGATTCTCATCAGCAGCAGCTGCTTGTTTAATTATATTCCACTGCTGAGTGGGCTTGTTAATGAGGTCTGTATGTTAGCTGTCATCTCTTTCCTTTATGCCCATCATACATACAGCAGGGCCGAATGAAGTTATAATTGTCACGCAACATGTTTTACAGTGTGGGGCCATTTTCAAATGTAGAACTATAAAAGACTTTGCCACAAAAGTGAGACAAATTTCACTTACACGTACGCACGTACAGTCTGATTAAAATGATTTACTGCTTAAAGTAAATGTTGTTTTCTGCTTAAAGAAAAGCTCACTGGGCCTTAACCTATGACCTTTCCAGCAATTGCTCAAATCCAATACCCCTTTGAGGAAACGAATGCGATTTTAGGTTCTATTTATTGGGACAAATTTTATATAGTTGCACAGCTGTAGAGGCAAATAAAGGAAGATGACCCCTTTAACTCTGAGGGGGGACTTGAGCCCTTGAATGTGTCCATGTCTCCAACATAGAGGGGACTTCATTAAAGTAACACATGAACAGCTGTTGTCTTTAACATGTAAACTATTGAGATTTTAAAACTACACTGAATGGCCTCGCAGTTCCCCGTGGGCATATGGGCGTTAATTAGCTGGATATAGCCATAGATTAATTATAATATTTTTTTCGCCCATCCGTATCAATAGAGCAGCCAGACAAAGTGTCTTTTGTTCTCTGATGCAGGACATTCTGTGGCTGACTGAATGGGTCTTGGCTATGTCTACATGGATTTGCCATATGGCAACAAAAAGGAAAGAATGGAGCCGGAGAGCGCTTTGTGTTGGAAATCAGAACAAGCCCGTCAGAGCTTATGGCTGCATAGAGCTGACAAAGTCACTCTGGCCATCAAAAGTCTCCATTTTCATCAAAACATTCATGTTAGACAGTAGAAGAAGCTCAAACACATGAAGAAACTTATGGAAAAATGATGAAATGGATCCTTTGTTTCATGCGTACTGACAGCCAGTCCGAGGCCCAGCGCGCATTCAGACAACGGCTGCATTTGGCTTCTTTCAATTAAGGGTAAACTTGCAAGTATGACCTGCTGAATGGTTTGTTTCAATAGACGAGGACAATTACAAAGACTAGTAGTTTTCTTTTTCCAGCTCTGGCAGGTGGCCTCCACGCCCGGTGTATCCACGGCGGGGTAAACAGTGTGTGTGAGTGGGTCTTTAGAGGGCTTGTTGAGTGCGGGTGGATGTGGGGGTGTCTTCGTGGCGGACAAAGCGGGGATCCAAAGGCAGCTGCTGCTTCTTTTAGAGGGGCGAAAGGGCCTTTAAATCCCAGCCTATATCCCGCAGCTGCCATGCTGCCCAAGGCTGCACGTCTGAATGCGTTTTTCCCCCCGCAAGGTATATGAGCCCATAGAGACACACAGATGCAGGCGGAGCTCAATGAAAAGTAATGTACCTGCGTCCCCGGGGGTGAGTCATAAATGTCTGCGATAACACTGCATGGATACGGGGTGTTTATTGTGCTTTCTTTGCAGCCTGTGCGCAGTAAGTCATCTCTAAGATTAGAGTCAGTTGTGGACATTTCATTAAACGCACAACAAAGCTGTTGTTCTAGAAACCAGAAGACAAAGACTTCTCGTCTCAGTTTCAGTTTCAAGATTATTTTAACTCACAACATGGTTTCTAAACAGCCCAACAAACTAAACGAGCTGGACGAAACACACACACACACACACACACACACACACACACACACACACACACACACACACATACACAAACAAAGCTGCGTAAAAAAAAGTTGAAGTGAAAAATATTTTATTCTCATCTTTTGCAAGACAATAATTAGGGCACTTGTATGAAAACACACATACACAAAAAATAACGGCTCAGAAACACAAAGAAACCTATTTTCAAGTGTGAACTACTATGAGGGAGAGGGGAGCTACATGATTGCAAAACATCACAATACAAAAAATGGAAATAATAAAATAAAATAAAAATATGCCCTTTGGCTAAATCAACAAGGCATTCAACAAATATAAAGAAACATAAATAAATTATAAGTTAGAATAGTCTTAAAAATATACATTTACAGAAAAAAACAGAACATTTATAAGCTATTGTCTCTATAAAGCTGTACACTTTTGGCCAGTGTAGACAATTCTTTTAAAGTAATTTAGGATTGCACAGATGTTAAAACATTTAACACTGTCGAGTGGCTGTATGCAAAAGCAACAATGAATGCTACATTTGTACTGGATAGAAGTCATTCGGCGAGATTTGCCCTCTTTATCCACTCCCTTCCCTTCCCAAACCGTTCAGTCCTGAGAGTCTGGTCCGGTGTTCAGGCTGCGCTCCGCCGTGTGCGCACCAGAGCCGAAGCAGCCGGTCGATCGGGCTTCTTCTTTGGACCCGTCGTCCACTTGTTTTCTCATCTCCGGCGTTTTAAGTTGCGTGAAGAAGAAACGTCCTCCACTCGATCCTCATCATCAAGAAAAAAAATGCGCAGGCATATAGTGCAAAAGAAAACACCTGAGGAAGAAATAAAAAGGCACACACGATCAGTTTTCTGTGGAACAGCCATTCCGGATAAAAAGACGCGAGTCAGCTTTCTGAGGAAACAGGAGATGTAACCGCAGCAGCAGGCGTCACCCTTTACCCATGCCTTTTCCCGCCACATCGTGACGCACATTCCCCTCCCCCAACCACTAGTGTTACTACAGCTACTACTATCACTACTACTGCGATTTCGCCACCACAAACTCTCCCCACCCCCCTTTCCAGATACGACTGCCTGCGCTTTTTGGCTCACGCAATCACTTGCAATTAAGTAAAGAAAACGGGGCAGAAATAAAAACTTATAATGCAGCTACAAGTATAAACACAGTTATTATTATTAATAATAAGAGACTGATGGTTTAATGTGACAAATCATAGCTGTGATATCAGGTTATTTTTTCACGATTTAAAACGATTTCATCACTTTAGAAAATTACAAAAATCCTCATACCTTCAACGAATCCTCTTTCGTGGAGTTTGTTCCACCGGGATTGGAGACTTGGAGTGATGGCAAGCGCTCATTTCATTCGTTTTTCTATCAGCAGCCCTCTTTCGTTTCACGAAGAAGTCTGAGGGAACGAAAATAAAAACACCGTTAAGACACACAGATCCACTTGAGATGGAATTACGCACAGAAAAAGAGCGACAGACACGGGAGTGGTTTGGATACAGGGCGCAGCCCCCGTATCCAAGAGCGCACCATCACCTTCATATTTGATTTAAAATGTCTCATATTTACCTGTGATGTGTGTGTTGTTGTCAGTAGTGTCCGTCCTCTTGTGTCTAACACACGGGACCTGTCTGTGAGTCTGCTTCCCTGAGTTGAGCTTGTCTGTGCGGTTCTCCTGGTTGACCTCCACCGTGGAGGGAGTGCTGCTGGTCTCGGGTAAGACCAAGCGCTCCAGTACATCCATACTAGGGGTCTCAGGGAGAACAGAGTCCGAGGTGGGGGTCTGCTTGATGGGAGTCGCCGGCATCCTGGTCCTGTCGTTCTGTACAGAGTCCTGATAAAACACCGGGGTCTTATCCACGGGCACCTCTTCCCATTCGTAATCCCCAACCAGCGGGGTGTTGGCTTCGAAATTAAAGTTCCATCTCTGCTGGTCCCGCTCGGAAATCTCCCGCAGCTTGGATTTCATCTCCCGGCTCAGTTCGTCATGATCCACCGGTCCAAAGAGATTGCGGCAGACGCTTGTGCGTCTGTGGAGAGGGAAGGTCCTCCTGGCCACCAGCCTCTCCAGCGCGCTGGTCGATAACTGGACGTTAGACATCTCCAAAATCTCACCAACAAAGCTCCAAAATTACAAAAGCTGAAGCCCGATTTGTGTGATTGATCCCTGATGAGCGAGTATCAGGTATTGTTGATGTTGTGGTTGTGCCTGAAGTGCGTGTACGTGCTCGTTCCTCCTCGCTCGTTCGTTCGTCTCTCTCCTCCACACAGTTCTGTTTAAATGTACCTTCGTAGAGTGATGTGGAGTATATAACCTCCCAACAACCCGTCAGTCAGAGCAACCACCTCGCGCGACTCTCTCATTGGTTGCCTTAAGTCCGACCCTCTCCAAAAGAGTACGCACAACCCCCACCCTGATTTCGCATCGGCCCCTTGTGCCCAGTTGGCTGAACGCCGAGCAAAGCGCAGCGTTTTGATTTTTCTCCCTGAGTGTCAGCTCTCTGATAACACTGAGCGGACTTTCCCGGTGTCAGAGCTGCGTTTTTTGGTGGGTACTGTTGGGTACTTATACAAGCAGCTGATGGCTGTGCGTCTATTATCGGACACGGCTTTATTTTCCTCCTTCCTCCTCCTCACGATTACTCTTGTGCCGTGCGTCCTAAGAACTAAGAACCATTTTCCAACCTGAAAAAGTGGTTTGTTTGTTTGTTTAATTAGTTGATAGAAATGAAGCACAGTCTCCCTGGGTAGATTCTCTGTTTGACCTCCTAACTTCACACAACACACACACACACACACACACACACACACACACACACACACACACACACACACACACACACACACACACAGTGGATGCAGCCTTCTGACGCTGCACACACTCCCTTCTTTTCTCTCTCACCACAACAACAGCAGTGCTCGGGTCATGTCGTATCTTCACTCAGCAGTCCGCAGGGATTGTTCACTGCTTTGGTTTTACGCACATGAGCAAAGTAAACAACAGTAAGGGGAAGGCAGGGTCATGAGTGAAACAATGTTTTACGCACAGCTGAGCACTTTTCACCTCTTTTAAAAGAAAGACTAACGTTGTATGTTGTAAGCAGATTACTGTAATCCAGTTAAGTAGTGACTTACAACTCACACTTTTCAACACTGAGAAATAAAATCTCTGCAGTGAAAAGGTCACTTTAATTCCGAGTAAAAACAAAAACAAAGTATCACTCGATTAACAAAGGTGATTCAGTTTCAGTATGTAAAAAGTAAGGTCATAAATCACAGCAGCCATGACACATCAGTCACGGCCGAGCTTGTCTCTGTGTGAGTGTGTGTGTGAGTGAGTGTGTGTGTGTCTTGCAGGGTCAGGTAGCATTAGTTATTCTATTGGTCATGCCTCATTATTTACTATTTACATCCATGTTACTGTGTGGTAATAAACTCTAACTTCCTTAATATCAGAACAATGACATTAATATCTCTGGGTGCCTAACAGCCTGCAGAGTCTTCAGTCTGCTGTCCTCACATCCAAACAGTCAGGAGAGACACAGCTTGCTTTTCCTGATGGATAATGGGTGCACAGCGACCCTCAGTGTTCTTTAATGGGTACTGCAGCACGTTCAAATGCAGCAAAATCATATGAACCCTCATAATAAAACACATATTTGTGCAGGTGGACAGCAGTACCTACATTTATGTTACTTCATATTACGTGCATTTTGCAAATGTTTGACTTCAGTCCTTACTGCAATCGATGCAGGAAACTGCGCATGCATCTGATTTGTGCACACTGGTTCAGAGCAGCTGGTTGCAAACCCAAACCCAAATGAAAATGGGTTTTCATTAGAGCTATAAACGTGTAAATAAATAAATAAATAAATAAATAAGGGCACACTCACAGATGCTTCCCTCTCTGCTAAACAGCCACATCCTGCATTAGAAAAATATGCAGCTAAAACAGCCTCTTCAAACAAACCACAGAGAACACTGTAAAACAGTAAATCTGTCACAAAAAAAGAAGCATGATAAGTTTGTGTGGTTGTTAAAAACTTTAAATTATAATACAGACAGATGTTTGTATAAAAAGTCAATATAAAAAAATATCAGGAAACCTCATGGGAAATAATCTGCGCAAAATTCCTCCAAATCACTAATTTTACACAAACTTTCTGCTAATTTTGTCTTCAGTATTTGGCTGAATTGTTCAGTTTGGCAGTTGTTTTCTACTGTTATTGTTATACATTGAATATAATAAGAAATATCCATAAAATATATCACTTAATCAGAAGTTGTCAGTTATGACTGCTTGAGAAAAAAGGTGAAAAACCTGCATAGAGAAACAAACAGTTTGTTTCTTATGCTGCTGTAGTGAAGTAACAGTTTCTATCCTCTGGATCGAGACCATTTTATTGCATCTTACCTCATATTGTGCTAATTGAGTGCATATAAAAATGTGTTTAGTTGTAAGCCATTATTATTTCATTATTCATGCTATTATTCTTAACGCTTTCATCTAGAGAATGAGTCAGCAGGTCACAGCTCGGTAACACAATGTGGCCTTTGTGGGGTTGTGAACTTGTTGTTCCTTGTTTTGAGGACAGTCTGCTCTCCAGCAAGAAAAAAACTTGATGACACCATGTTGTCATATGATGTTGACCCAGGCTGATGAGGCACGTTTGACATGTGTCACATGAATTTTTAAATGTGAGTTGACAGGCGGTTGTCAGCTTGACTGAATGATTCACCTCTCTCCAGAGGTCAGGAAAGGTCAGGTGCTCTCTGAAAGTGACGTCCCCTCACATCAGGTGAGGCTCTGTTGGTGGGGTTGGACATGTGATTTAGCTAAAGTGATGCAACAAATGCATAATCATCATTACTTACTGAGCAGCACATGGTCACGCAATGAAGTGATCAGTAATGTATTATTACGGGGACATTAGTCCTCCACAGCTCATCTGCATAAGGACTCATTTTCATAATTTCTAATCCATTTAAACACTGAGTGCTGTTCCTTTAATGATAAAATGATAAGCTCAAAAGTCTTTGATTAATACCACACTGCCTGTTGATCATTATCATGTCCTGACAACTAACATGAAACATTCCCCTGTCATGTGTTGATTACTGGCTCTCTCTAGTGGTACAAGTCAGGTATTACTACTACTGACTAGTTCAGCCTTGAATGCAGAGAAAGCCAATTGTATCTCATAAATGATTGAATACAATGCCCAATTCTGTCTTATTAATTTCCCGTGTAATCAGTTGAGCACATGAACAATACATTACTGAATACCAATGTCTAACAGAACCTCAGCTGATCAGTCTTCATTGTCAGTGTGCTTTTGTTGTGTTATAAATTTATCCCTGAACAGAAAATTATCTCATTCGTCACATCTTATTACTCAAACCGGTCATGGATTTACTTCACAAAGCCGGAGACAGACTTCTGCTCCCCAGGCGTGCTTCCAAACAGATATAATCAACTGCTGTTTTAAAGGCTGCGAAATTTCAAAGAGAAAGTCTGTGTTCATTAATTTTCAAGGGGGAGGATAATCATCAGTGCAGCAGGTAGGGTCAGTCAGCTTGTGTGATGTCCTCTGACCTGTTTTCTCTCTGACAAATGAAGCAATTGGATTCTTAAATCTTCTAAACATACACGCGCGTACACATGCATACCTCCACTGGCTTAACTTGCTCTTTGACAGGAATGCAAATACCCTGAGGGCTGACAGCATGCTGAGAAGGACCCAGACTCTCGAGAATCTTTATAGACAAAGACCAAAAATGATACAAAAACATCTGAATGTGCTGCAGCCACTGTCAAAGATCCAGTAAATCTTTGACCCAGGTAACAGTTTGTGTTCAAAGTTGAACAAAATCCAAATTAAACTTTCTGTCGATGCTCCATCTCAACAGAAAGTCTTTTGACTTACTTATTCGATTGGATGTTTAATTTCCATGTCTACTACTAATACTAAAACTTTTCTTTGTTAGACTCTTTGTTAGATTTTTAATAGAAGTACATATGATGCTCTTAAACTTACACTTTTTATGAACTACATGTTTTCTGTTAGCCAACATCTAGAGAAGTATGTCATATTCTTTTTAGCATTGCTGCAGTGTTTTTTTGTTTCTTTACCTGTAGATGAACTAAAAGTGCATTTCAAAGGTGTTGCTGTAATCCCCCCTCCCACCCCCACCCCCACCTGGATCACTCACCTGAGCAAAGTCACCCTTTTGAAGTTGAAGAGGGACTGCAGGCATCACCACAGGGCCCTTTAGAAGCAGGATAAATGGTTATTTGATCCCACGACCGCATGCGACACCTATAAAACTGTTTTCTCCACATGCTGCCATTTAGGATTGAAGTCATTAGACACACCCGGCTGGAGTGATTTCCTGGATGAGTTAGCGACTGTTTCCTACCTAATGATCAACTCCACCAAATGATATGCGTTTATCTGTAAGCTCATCAAACCTTTCCGAAACATGTCAACAGCAATGAGCTAAAGATCAATGAAGGAAACTTCAGTCATGCAAAGAGCTGTAACAGATGGTGGTGATAATATTTCTTATAATAACCATGCATTCATGTATATTTATTTAAAGCAGTGTTTAACCCAAACAGTTGTTTCAGTGCATGTACCATTTGATAAACGGTGCAGTGTCAGTATCTGCTGAGAAACCTGTACTGGTAGTTCATTTTACTGAAGCCTTGCTGCTATTTCTGTGCACCCTCGTCTGGATGTGTCGATGATGACACATCTAGTTAATGACACATCTGGTAAAACATTTGCAGATGGATGGCAGCTGTTATTGCCACACAATTTAATTACTTTGGTTATATATTCTCAAAATTCTCTATTGCAAAACCCATTATTAGATAACACCCACTCCAAAAAACAATAACAATAACAGATTGTGTTATTTTGGGGGGAAAAAAACACAGGAATGTTATGCTAGTTTATTTTCCAACAGTTATAAATCAATCACCAAACAGGTTGAGTTTCAACCAAACCTTTTCTGAAATGCACTGACCTTTGTCTCAGTGCTTTTAAACATTGAATTCAGTCAACCACTAGTTAAAAATAGCTCTTGGAATCATTGCATAACACTTTTGTAGCTGCGAAAACTTGAAATAAACGATGAAAAGGGAGCTGCTCGCACCAAACCTCTGCTGTTCCTTTAAAGATAAGACTCCATGTCCTTTTGTCTTGCTGCTAGACTTGAACTTTTTTTTTCAATAGTGTAACAATCATTGGATTTAATGAGCTACATGCTCTGAATCATCAACATTGTGTTAAAATATATTCTTTGTTTGGAGCCAGTAAATGCCTTCAAAGGAGCAGCATCGCTTGTTTTATATGGCATGTAGTCGCACCTTATAACTTGAGTTGTGACGAATACAGTACCTAAAGCCTTGGGCTACCTTTTCCATTCATTTACCCTCGCTATAACAAAACATCTGTCCTCACAGTTTATGACCTACAGTGGCTGTTATGGTTCTCAGGCCTCAGTGTGCCTCATCCATCCTGCAGAGACTGTTGCCTTTGGCTGTGGGTACTACAAAAATGCAAATTTATTGATGTAATAATGTTAATACCAACAGGCCCCAGATAAAATGAGTAAAAGGTTTAACAATCTTAAGTACAAAAGGGCTTTTTTCTCTTTGCCTGTGGCCTGAAGTCTGCACCTTGGAGCTATTTTCCCAGCTGGAACATTAAGCTGAGAGGAGACTCTTCTGAATGGATCTTTGACAAGCCAAGGTTATAATCGCTCACCAGTGACTGTGCTGATATTTAAAACTGTTCTCACAGTTGCTGGAGAACAGAAAGTGGCTGTAAGTGATGACTTTTAGATTGCCCCATTTGTGGACAAATCTGAAGACTGTTGGGTGAATGTACACCACGCTGGCAGACAGAAATGAGATCTTCAGCTTGTAAAAATCTTTCTAGATTTCTTGGAGTGACTAAATGATTTAACCGTGGTGCTTTAAAAAAGAGAAATCAACATTTGTCTGGACAAGTATACACTTCAAACAAGATAAGCATGTTCTTCCAACTGGTTAATCCGAATGGTGAGTCAGCAGGTTGGTTTTACAGTATGGAGCATTGATTAATAGCAGAGCTGCCGGGCAACCTATTTGAGTAACTGTGTATTATATTACCTCAACATGAATGTTTCATTGTTGTAGGTCCAGAATTATTGGGCAATGTTAATTCTGTTGGTGTAAAGTTGTCATGGAGCTTGCAACATTCATCAAAAGGGTATTCAGTATTCTAATGATGCTGTTTTCAGTGTACTATTCATATGTTGGTCATTAGCTTTCTGTCATCACAACGTAACTGAGCTAGAAGAGGAGCAGATGAAGGGCCAGGATTTATTGGTCCTAAGTGATACATTTGAGTTAGCACCACTTTTTAGTTAACTTAACCAATAATATTAAGTGGGTAATATGTCTAGATTTTAATTACTCTCTAACACTAACTACTGAGAGTTGTTACAACATGAAACTATAAGTTACAGCATGGAGTTTAGTTAAGAGAACCTAAAATGGGAAGTTGAACAAACTTAAATAGCAGTTAGAAGTTTTTTATGTTCTCACAATTTATTGAGAGATGGTTTTAATAATATGTAACTAGCTACTAACTTTCATAATGCTCAATAACTAATGTAATGTTATTAAAAAGGCATAATTAAGAACAATATTTGGGTTGCCAGGCTTGCTATCTTTTTGGAAAATTGCTGCAAGGCAATTATCAACAACTTATTAACATTTTCAAATAAAAACGTGATGGATTGTTTAAATGGATGATATTTCCAACATTTATGAGGACAGAAAACAGCTTAAGGGGCTCTTCGCAACCTGTCAATGCAAATGTTTCTTTCATCAGTGAGTATAACCAAACCATAAAAGAATGGCCCATCAAATAATTTGAGGGTAATCGAAGCCATTGGCTACAACACATAAACATTATGTAATTTTACTGTTTCCCACAGCAAAACTGTGGATATTTATTGGATTTTGATCTTTTTTTTAATTTAACTTTTATTTTATTTTTTCTATTTCCAGTTGTCTTATTATTTTTTTATTACTTACTAACTTACTTTATTTCTTTATTTATCACGGCTAATGACGTCTGAGGTTGAACGGAAATGACGACATACAAATAAATCCAAAACATACTGTGAGACGGGTTTTTTTTCCCTGTATAGCATGTTTATTTTATTTATTTTTATTATTATTTTTTACACTTTAAACGCCGCATTACGGTGGATATTGTTCGGATAGTTAAACTTTAACGTGAACTTGTGAACTGTTACAAAACAAAGCACATAAACGGATGATCCTCAGCTAAACCCGCCAAAGACGAGAGCTGTGTCAAGTAGCGGAAGTAAGACATCCGAGTTGATGATGGCTATTTCAAAATAAAAGCATGCTAACGTGTGATTGTATAGCATATTTTATTGTGTTATTTTTTTACGATAACGGTTATATTGCTGTGTTTAACTTGACATTTAGATGACTGCGTGTGCCCATGTGATGTGTCTAGAGTGTGCAGCCCACACACAACCTACGGTCTGGAGCGGGTTGTCTTTTTGTCGCTTACAGTAGAGGAGGCAGGCTCTCCGGGCTGAGTGTGTGTGTGTGTGAGTGTGAGTGACACCGCTAAATTTGTTTGTTTCTTTTCTCGGACCAAAGCTGGATTTGAAGTCGTCAACACTAATGTAGCATTTAGCATCTCCCGGGCTTGAGTCAGTAATCCCACAAATTCAACTGGTAAGTAACGTTAGCTTCAATTTAAAGCCACAACTGCAAACCTAAAGACGTTTTTGTAACACGGACACGCTAAAAAAGGTCAAACATTACCTCGACTTAATGACAGCTTCACGTCGTCAGTTAAGTTAGCCTTTGTTAGCAAAGGTCAAACAGCCCATGGCTACAAACAGCTAACGCGGTTAGCTCAAACTGTCTGCCACCCATCGCAGTGCAGCAACTGTGATTTGTTTACCAGCCGATAAGCATCATTTTAAACGCCACCACAGTGTCAGGAAGTGGTCGCCATTGCTGACACATGACAGTCTTTGCCATGCGGTGTCACACCTGACAGACTTGTAGTGCCGTGCCGTGCCGTGCCGGGTGGTGTGTTCACTTTATATCAAGCACAGGACGTGATTTTCAGGTTATTCTCCCCTCCTCGGTATCGCCCTAGTAACGTTCATTTCCTCCGACCCCCTCCTTCCCTCCTCAGGATGCTGACAGGCTGGACTTGGGTGGGGCTGACGCGGATGACACCACACTGGAGCGGAGCCCAGGTATTAAATCAAAAAAGGGTCAGTTTGAAGGTGTACCGATTGGCGGATTGGTCGGTAAAGTCATGACCAAGCCCGAGTCGAAGAAAAGCAGCGTGGCCGCCGTGATCAACAACACCACCAGCAGCACCGGCAACACCGGCAAGTGCGCCACAGCCGCATCCAACGCCGAGCAGGTCAACAACGGTTGCTCGGTCGAGCCGGGCTGTCCGAATCAGAGCAAAGCCGGTGTGATGAAGCAGACCTCCAGGGAGAGTCTGCACCGGAGAAACACGGAGTGTGAGGTGTATGACGACGGAACCAACACCTTTTTCTGGTGAGTGCTCTCTCTGGCAATGTCAGCTGTCTTAAATGTCAAACACTGAATGCTGCAGCATCTGATAAGTGACAAGAAAAGACTACAGTTCCTGCAGAAAATAGAGCCTGTGTTTTTGGGGGGGGGGAGTAGGGTGTGTTGTGGCTTTCAAGGTGAACTGAAAGACAGGCCCAAGTGAGCTCCGTTAATCACAACAAATTGTCTGACCTTGTTCCAAATCTTTTTAAATAGAAGTCAAACTCATGATGTGTTTTGGTCAAACGGTTCAAATGCAAAGTGACAGTGCACACTCCACAGAGTGTCAGATTTAAAGGTGTCCTGCTCATGTTTTTTTCCGGGGGCTGGCATGGATGCTTGCATTGCAGATCCATGCAGCTCTGGAGCTTTGTTGACGACAAGCCAAAAGAGACTAATATCTGAGCCTGCGCCTTCAGCAGAAACAGATCCGTGTCGGACACATTTTCTGTCCATGCGGTAAACTGGAGGAGTGAGTTACGTGTGCACTCACTGACAGAGACGCACGTGCAGGGTTGCAGGTGTTACGGATCAAGGGCATGAATGAGGCTAGTCCGGAAAAGTGGCATTCTCCTCCGCCGCCCTCTTGTAACGTATAGCCACCACGCGGCCATTTAACCTGTCGCTCCAGGAATATTTAAGCCCGAGTAAGTGTGCAAGGCGTAGTGAGAATCTGCTAAGCTATCCAATATCTTTGACAGCATAGAAAGGGCTTAATGAGCATTTCTCATTACTGTGTTAGAACCTCGACCTCCAGGTTTCCTGTTATTCCAGTACAGCAGGCATTAACAGGAAGCAAGATGCTAAGATGCCTTTGTCCAGTCAAGTGATTAAAGTAGACCAGCTTCCTACTGTGTGCATAGAGATTTCTATATGGCCACCTCATTTATATCAATATTAACGTGTAGTTTATGCAGTATAATTCAACAGCAGTACAAACTACAGCCTCTACAGCACATTGCATGCGTTTTAAGTTGGTTAACATATAGATGTGTATGTTTGTCATTGCTTTAGGTAGTTATGTTAGTCTCTGTATGTTCATTTTGTGTTCTTTATAGCTGGTGGAGGCTTTAAATAAACCCATGTGGGCTTTATATTAGTTGTTTTCTGTGTAATTTTAACTGTACAAAACAAAATAAAACTAAACTTAAAACTACCTAATGAACTGGCAACTCATCGTGCTGCCATGCGATATGAAGACACAGTACTGAAACCTCATAGTGACCTTGAATAAGGCCTGCTCAGTTTAATAACACAATGACCAGCTTAGCTTAATACAGCTGATTTTGGAGCGCTCTTGTGAAATTCGGCCTCACAATGGTTGCGTGACACTCCCAGTTTGTTAGAATGGAGAGCTGATAATGGCTCTGTGCCTGTTGTCAACATGGAAACCTGTGGCCATCATGAATCATACGGCACCCTGGATATTTCTGAGCTGAACATCAAGAGGTAGAAAAAACAGCAAACGCGCGTCTCTGATAATCTCTGTGGCATCTCAGTCCTTCCTGATAAAATATTCCGACCGCAACTGACGCTAACTAAGCTGTGATTAACATTTTTAGTTAACCACACCTCAGCACTTACACGGAGGAAGCAGCAGTGAAAAAAAGTTGCTGGTTATGGATTTCTGATCCTGCAGTCAGTGCAGAAACACACTGGCCGTGTACTCTACCAAAGAACCGTCTCTCTGTCTTTGCTTGTTAAGGAGCATGACCTTATGGCATGCAATCTGCCTCATTAGCACAGACTTGACTCAGGGAGGTTTTTCTTTTTTCTGAGGAAAGAGGAATAGACGTCATATAGCAGAACTCAGCAGCCTGATGAAGCAAAATTTTTGCTTGGGCACCACTTTTTTGTCTTAAATAGCATCTCTGCCCACACAAACGGTTTGGGCATTTTTGACTGACAATATCTCAGTTAAAGCTGGTGTAGTAACAAAATAAAATAGAGCTCATAACAGGATTTGATGTTATCTAAGTGTCACAAGGCGAGGAAACCTGTGATCTATGACAAACTGAAATCAGGCTGCTGAGGCCGAATACACGAAACCGACAATCGAGCATTTTGTATGAAATGAGTCGCATTTTATTCAGCACAGTAAAGTCACAAGCTGTCTTCGTCACGCCTATTTCAACCACACAGTTGCCTTCAAGAAAACTTTTTGATATGTTGGTCAACAAGTAACTTGTATCTCAGTTCTAGTGGTAGATTTTGTTCTAAGCTCAGCTTGCCTCTCAGTCACGCCGGGCTGGTATTTCCGGCGTGTCTTTTCACTGCTGGTGGTGTTTTTGTGGTTGTCAAGCGAGGGAGAAGCCAGGCCCTCCCCTGTGTGTCTCCTGCCAAACAGGTTGGATAAGGAGGTGGAACAGGGAGAGAAAATGCTAATGACACCTGGCGTGCCATCTCCGTGACTCACACTCCGAGCCAAAGGGCCGGCAGAGAGGGGGGTGACGTTCTTTGGCTTGACAGATGACAGCAGTGGCCTCGATACAAAACAAGCTTTTATATTAAGCACCCTTAGATAATACACTCATGTTGTTGTTTTTTTGTAACCATTTCCCCTGAAGAGACAGTTGTCTGTTGTTGACTTACATAAAAAAAAAAAAACCCTCTGTGCCAATGACCTCTGTTGCTATCTGAGGACTTAAAAACCCAGAAAAGAGGCTGGTTATGGTGACATTTAACCTAATGGCAGTAAATATGGACAGTTTATTTGTTTTGAAACGACTCGCTGGCTGCATTGTCTGTCTCTGGGGAGTAGCTGTGTCAGGCAAATGTCACAGAGCATGCTCGGGGACATGGTTTCATGTTTGTTTTGCTAATTTGATGAGCTGAGGGTAACGAACAACACTCGCTGTGTTTAATGCTCTATAGAGAACACTGGCAATTTATTTTGCAACTTTAAAATCTCTTCATATAATATCAGCCCATACGGCCTTTGTTAATTTGATAACTATCAAATATCCGGACTGCTAAATATCTGCTCTGTGACTTAGTTGTGCTTCATAATGGACCAAGAAACAGTTTAGAGATGTCTGTGTCTGCAACCTGTTGCTGAAATTAAGGCGGAATTGCTTTGCGATTGTCTCTACCTGAAGCAGCGTTACTCAGGAGCGCTTAAGCTAAATGACGCTGCTAGCCGCTGTTTAATGGCTTCACAGTTCACTTGCAGGTCGCTCACACACAACGCTGTTTCAGTGTTTTAACTTCAGTGGATTGTCTTTAAGCAGCTGGGCAAACAAACACAGGATCCATGCAATAGGTCAAGCGTATTTAAAGTGTGTCGATTGGGTGATTCATATGATCAGTGATCAAAAATATTAAACTTCTCTCCCTATAAATTATCTCGCAAACAACCCATTCAAGTGCTTAATCATTTTCCCTCAGGTTATCCACTGCATGCTATATGTCCTTGTGACTCGTATCAGTAAACCTTGCCCCTTGAGATAAATCCCACCAATGGCATGGATGTATAGCTGAATCACTATAGCATGTAGCTGTAATACACCAAAGGCCAGAGAGGGTTTGTTCCCTGTGAGATGTGAGCGTATGGTGTACGAATCAAAATGTTATGAGTTTAGCAGGCCACATATAATCTGCTGAGGATTCCACAGTCACCAGAGAATTGATACAAAAGCTATTTTTGACTTCTGCGCCTCCATTGAAGTAAAAAAATGTTCAAACCGACACCTAAAAACTGTCTTGTTGTTTGTCGCACCCTTTTCGTGACTGTTTTCAGCTGATGTAACCCAGTTTCCCAACAGAAGTCTGTTTCAGCTCATCTGTTTTATCTCCTCTCCACTCCCTCTGCTATATTTGCACCTGATTATTCACGAGCATAGACGCTTGAGAGCTTTATTAAGACACTTTGTTTAGTAATCACCCGAGTATTCTGAGCTCAAATTACCCTCCCCCCGTCTGTGCCGTCACATAGCATCGGCAAATTCAATCCGACAGCGGCTTTTATTGAATTTTCCTCTTTACGAACGTTATTAATATCCCTCCCTCTCTCCCTTTCTCTTTCTCTGCAGGCGAGCCCATACTGTGACGGTGCTGTTCATTCTGACCTGTGCTCTGGTCTACGTCACGCTGTTGGAAGAGACACCGCAGGACACGGCCTACAACACTAAGAGGTCAGTAGGCTGCACTCGTCACTTCCGCAGTGTCCTCAAAGCTAAAAACCCGGCAGGATCCTGCAGACAGCCACTTGATCCACCGGGGCCCTTTTTTGATTGGACTGACGTTTGAAGTAATCATATTGGCAGCAGTTTATCTAGAGAGACAACATGTTTTATTAATAATCTGCATCGTTAATAATTTAAAGCTTTATTCTAATTTCAGCTTTCGAATGTTGAGTCATGGCCGGGTTCAGCTATAGATTTGTGTCCCTGCCTTTGACTTTGTGTAGTGCTCTGTTAGTCCAATGACAATATTTGCTTGTGACATACACGGCATGCACAGTTTTACCCACACAGCCACAGCAACATGGGTGAGGTGCAGCATTTATTGTTTCAAATTTAATCACTTCCTTCTGTGGTAGCATTCACCTTGAGCCCAGCTGGCTCTCTTTCAAGGCCACGTGTAGAAACAGAAAAAATAAACCCCTCATGACCGTGGAGAGGAAGAGCATGAATACCAGGTGACCGTTTGATTAGATTAAGATTTGGAAAGTGGATTTTATTCCCTCCTCTGTCAACACAGAGAAAATAAGCAACCTGGTACATTAGATTTGCTGAATTATAGACTTTGACAAATGCAAAATGATCGCGCTAGTGCTCATACCTGAAACTATTGGAAGCTTGGTGCTTACTGTACTGACTAGTCTGTGCTCAACAGCATTAGGCATTTCAGCTGAAGGCATCCAGCATATGCAGTTTTCTAGTTTTCTGATAAGAAAAGTGAAATAGTAAAAAAGTTAATAAAAAAAAGTTGAATACAAGTTCGATAGTACAGTCTTGTGTACAATTTAAAGTTTGAATGACATCTGTACCTGAAAGTGTGTAGAAGTAGTGGAAGTTGAGAGTGTCGAAGGTTTGTAGAAAGATTTGAAGGTTGTTGGAAAAAGCTGAATATTTTAGTACGACAGCACTCCACAGCAAAAGAATCACTGTATGTGTTTATGTTTTGGGTTTTGGATGTTATTTATACATATCAATATGCTGACTACTTGTGGGTCATGCAAAGGCGACTGTTGGTGATGGCTAGTTTTGTTTGTGGTTAAATGGATATGAAGAGGAAACTCTGCAGGCGTTGCCTCTAATTCTGCCAGACAGGGTTTGATCGAATTAGACGGTACAGCACAGCTCCTCTTTTTATTTTGAGCTTCTCTCTCAAGTTCAAAATTGGATAAAGGCTCAGAAGTATGTCAGAGTTGAACAATATTACAAGCACGAGCAGATCCACTGATGATTGACTTGATTCTGCTCAGAAATTCTGCTGTAAACAGCGCTGTGTGCTATTTCGGCACGTTAAGAGCTCCCAGTGCCGTCCACCAACATTTGCTCACTTTGGGCTGACTTGACTTTGACTTGATGCCTGAGTTGATGCCTGATAAGTCATCTGAGCTCCTCGCTTGTTCCACCGACTTGTGACTTGGCTGATGAGCCGAAGAGTTTGGAGGCTTTCTTAATACAGGAAAAGCTTTGCGAAATGGCTCGCGTGAACTGGAAACGTGGAGAAGAGTTGCTCGGTCTTAAGTTGCATGATAATGAACCTGCTTTCATATTTTAATTAGTTAATTGTGTTGAATAATGCAAGCTAGGTCAAGCACAAGCAAGCTGCATAAATGATGTGTGTGTGAGAGACAGGGAGAGTGTGTGACTGCTGTGTTTGCGTGTGTGTGTTTGTGGTACGGGTCTTAACGGGATTTGCTGCAGTCAGCGCAGTCCGGCTCGTCGGGATAAAGACCCCGGAGCTTCTTCCTGGCAAACACAAAGTCTGAATCTTACTCACACACTGATGGATACACTCATCCTCTCACATTGCTCTTCAAACTTTGTCACTCTCACTACACTCTCTGAAGCGCATACACTCACTTTCCCCACCTACACACACTCGCTTTATCAATCACTCAGTCTCTCACACACACTCATGCTCCCACACTCGTCGGTAATCTCATTGTGCGTTCAGTTGCTAAGCCTCGTCTGTTCATTTGTAGCTTCTTACTCGCCTGGTCTCTCCTGGTTTCTCCTGATCTCAACACGGCGGCGATTAAAGACGATAAAATCTGACAACAGTGTGTTCAGATTGGACTAATCTCTTTGTAAACACAGAGGGAATTGTAATGAGGAGTAATTATCCATGGTCAGCTGCAGTAACAGACCTCCAGGTTCATGTTATATCAAATTACGCCCCGTTACTGCTCTTTGTAGCTATGTTTAGATCACAGACGGAAACCTGCGTATCACACTTTAATGTATGTGCAGCCAATGAATCAGTCATTGAATTACATATATACCTTTTAAAATGAAAGTCACAATGTGAAACAAAAATTGGTCCACTTTGAACAGAGAGTTGGGCGTCTTATCTTGGCAGTTCTTCAATCCAGCAACAAACGAAGCAAAATTTAAAGCCACTCGCCTCTACTCCATGGAATAAACCCAGTTTCCTTAAAACTCCTTTTAAATGAAATCATCACGTTTGATGTTTGATCACCACCGCTAAAGGCACGACCAGCGAGAGCTTCAAGAGTGAGCAATCTGCCAAATAAAGATGTTGAACCACTACCCTGCTCAGCTGTCAGGACCTTATTACAATGTTTCCTGGCTAAAGTTCCACCTTTACAGTATCGTGTGTTTCTGATTTTTATTCCAAATGATGCATTTATTTGTATTACAGGGCAAGGAAACATTAAAGGTCCAGTGTGTAGGATTTAGTGGCACCCGCTCTCACTGTAGACATAAAAAGCTCATTTTAAGGCAACAAAAACACAACAGTTCTTATACACAGGTGATTATACACTAATAAAAACATACTAAATAATACTGTATCCCATTCCTGCAAAGAAATACTCCTAAATCTTACACACTGGACCTTTAAGTTTGAAGTAATTCATGGCTGTTTCACTTTCACATCCAGAAGTGGCACCATAATGTTATTTTTCCCCCCCCAAACTCTGTGACTGAATAACATTCACATACAGACTAGCTTTGTTTGTCAGAGGAGGTTATCATCTCTGCTCTCACTGTCAGCATAAAATATGTTCCTCTCTTGCACCGCAGTGATGACAGCAGTGCTTGCGTGCCAGACACACAAATCAGCTCCTGGATCTGTCAATCGTATCCCGTAAAACTTAAATAGCATTTTTCTGTTTCTAATTGTGGTCTTGTAGGGGAATTGTGGCAAGCATCCTGGTGTTCCTCTGTTTTGGAGTGACACAAGCTAAAGATGGACCCTTCACAAGACCACATCCAGGTAAGAATAGCACATTCATCCCAAACTATTGAAAGCTCTCTAAACCTGCCTTTTCCTAACACTTCATCTTTTTCCCACCATGCACCTCTGTTAAAACCACGCCATCCTTTTCAGGTCAAACTCTAAAGAATCAGAGCAGGTCAAGTTGTTCAACTAACTCTGAATCCTGTCCAGAACATGTCAGAGAGACATTTGTTTGCCCTGTTACAAACAGCCCCCTTTGCAAACTGAGACATTGAACATAGACCTTCCATTTCAGTTATTAACATGATCTTTACACTGTTCATAAAGCAGCATACGATTATCAGTAGAAGCCCAGGTGTTGAATCTGATTTTTTTTTTAATGGCGCATTGATTCTCTTCCTCCGTTTCCTGCATTAGAAAGGTAAGATTACCTTTGAGCCGTTACCGCTAAATCAATCAAGAGCAACATTTGAGAGTCTCATGTTGGCATCTGAAATGAAACAAAGATCCTCTGAGTGCTGCGAATCAATACTCACAATGGAAAGCTAAATGTAATTGTCAAAATAAAGGAGACATTTGAGTAAATTAGAAATATTGTTGAAAGCAGGAGTTTTGTTTTTTTTTTTCTGACGAAGAGAACAACTTAACCAACGAACACCCCTGTGTGAACGTCTTCATCACAGGTTGTTGAAGTCTCTCCTGGCTTACAGCAGTAATATCTAAAGGACTGCGGTGCTCAGTGAAAAGTTTAAACATGAAAATGATGCATCTCTGCCAGGTTAAACACACAGACCTCTCCCACGGGTCAGTGAGCTGCTGTTTAAATGTATAAAAGGGCAAACAACTGTGACTTAGCATAGAGACACATAAGAAATGTTCTTCTTCCACTTCCACGCTGCATTCATGACACACCGTCACTGTGAGGCTGAGGCAGATCTCATTATACCACGGCCACAGTGGATTCAGTTTACGCTGGCACCTCTGATGTCGGTGTTTGTTTTTATTTTTTCTATTTTAATACGCCAATATTTAAACTGTAGGTAAGGACTAGTGTTGCAAAGGGCTGGTAAATTTCCAGGAACTCTCCATTGGAAATTAAGCTGGGGAATTTTGGAAATATTCCAAATCAGAAACTCCTTGGTAATTATGGAAGATTTATGGGAATTTAGAGGAATTAACTGGATATCGGGAGTAATTTAAACAAACTGTATCATATCCAAACATAGATATAAACATTTTGTTTGTACTTTGTTTGTTGTTTTTTAAAAAAGAAACATGATATTTCAACAGATTTAATTCTAAGCAGAACTTTATCAAGTTTGAATTATTTCATTGAACAATATTATTTAGTCCACAAGCTGTGCTCGGAGCTCAAAGTGTGGTCCACAGTTCTAGAGAGCTCTGTGCATGTAGGGGACGTAGCCCTGCAGTAAGCAGCGTGCTATGTGACTGAGGAATAGCAGATATTCAAGTGCATGAAATGTGGTTAATTTCATCAAGATTATGATAAAATATATGTTCCACAACTATATTTAAATTCCCTGTTAAGGACCAATCTTCAATTTTGTAAATTTATATTTATTTATTCCTGTTTATTCCTACACATTTTCCCATTAATTCTCATGAAAAGTGTCCAAATTCAGAATTTTTCAGAATTTTGTTATCTGGTGGCTTCAAGGGAAAGTAGAGAGGGAAAGTGACCAAACAGCCTGTAGAGTATTATCACTTATTTATACACACCAAAGTTTTCCACAAGCACTGAATTAGAAGACTGTCTGAGGATTTCATTGTGGCATGTACTCAACGTAAACCTGTAATGACTACTTCAGATAAATCCTGTGTTTCAGGTAAACACACAAGTTAAACTGTATCCTTCCTGAACGCAGCACGAGCACAGGTGACATTTGTAGTTTTCAGTAAATAAATAAAAGACACAGTTCACTTCTTATCAGTAGCTGGTATCTATTTTTTCACCACGTCCTTCATGCAAAAGACTCATCTCGTGTCCGACACAACATGTTTCCCACTATCTCCAGAGGGAAATGAAGGAAGGAAACGAGGAAGATAACAGGGTGTGGAGCGCACATGGAAACACACACTCAATGTTGTCGGTTGTTGGAGGCGTGAAGCAGCCGGGCAAGAATTTGGGCTGCTGCTGTTGTTGCATTACTTGTGCCTTCTTGCCCCCTCCTTTGTGAATCGAAAGACAAGGGGGTTTTGTTTGTGTGTGTGTGTGTGTGTGTGTGTGTGCGCGCGAGTATTGAGCGACTGTGTCATACTCCCTGACCTGTCGAGCCTGCCAAGTAGGTTCAGTTGTTATGCACTTCGTAGCAGTTCATTCGAATCTCCACAGGTTTATATACTGGGAAAAAAAACCCAGAGGGACTTGAAGATGTACAACGTGAAACTCTCAGTGGATCACGAGCTGGGAGTGTCACAGCAAACTGAGTTTATACACATCACATGACAAGAAATTACAATAACGGTTGAATTTAATCCCTTCTGTGAGGCATGTATTACAAGGCGCTGCCTTTACCACAGGCACTATTGTCACTCAGTGAAGCTCAAAACCAGATTATCTGGTGCATTCCAATCTGTACTGAATTATCTGTGTCCTTGATAACAGAGACGAACGCTATCATTTATGTTCTGTGAGCTAATTTACTTAGATATGATTCAGGGAGTTTTACAGTATTAAAATTACCACATTTTAGCATCATGTTTATGAGGTTTGGGGATCAGCTCATCCTGTCTAGTCGTTATTTGTTAAAATATCTTTTGTATGTTCTTCTGGACATCAGTAAAAAGACTAAATGTCAAAATCAGGGCAGGAAATGTAACCAAGAGAAGCGGTACAGAAACAGCTAGCTTTAGTTAGGATCACTCAGGTTGTGCTCAGACTTTTTAACGTGTACGTTTTCTTTGTGGCGACCCCCTTTAAACAACAGAGAAGCTAAAAATGAAGTCAAATTAATTGCCAGATGTCACCCAACATGTTTTATTTCTATTTTTCTCTCTCACCCATCACTTTCTCTCCCTCCCTCTCTGCAGCTTACTGGCGATTCTGGCTCTGTGTCACCGTCGTCTACGAGCTGTTCCTCATTTTCATCCTGTTCCAGGTTGGTGCCTTGATTGACTGAAACACTCATTGTTGATTATCACACGCACTGCAGTCTTCCTCTGGTGTTTTTTATTCAGCCATTTTTGGTGATTTTTGGTCCCTCAGAGGAAGGCAGCAGGACAGTCAGACTATCAGTTCTCTGAATGTTCAAGTTGACTTTGTTTTAAACCTTGGATTTTGTACAAACTAAAGCAAGTAGCCACAGTCAGAAACACCATGTGTTGGAGCACCTAAAGGCGTCTTTAAACCAGGAAGAAACACTGGCCAAAATACAGTATTTTGTTGCTTAAGTTCCGCTCTGAGCTCTGCTATCCTATATCTGGAGCTGGAAGCCTCTTTGCTCCCTCCTGGTTTAATTAAAATGTCCATCGCTGAGCCAGACCCTTTAAAATAGCAACACTTTACAGCTGGCAAACTGTATCTTAATCCACCATCCACCTTCTGTACACATGCAAAGAAGATTAAGATTAAAATCCTCCATTAAAATTGTAATGTTGTACCACAGAGAAGTATTTATTTATTCATAGTTTATTTATACTTGTTTGACATTACACTCAACGTTTACACTCACATAGTGACGCAGTATGAATAAAACCACAAAACAAAAGCACTGAAAGTTTCCATGCTTCTCTTCTAAACACAGACGGTGCATGACGGACGACAGTTCATGAAGTACATTGACCCCAAGCTCGGGGTTCCTCTTCCTGAGCGTGACTATGGAGGAAACTGCCTCATGTACGACCCAGGCAACACCACCGACCCCTTCCACAACATCTGGGTGAGAATTTTCATCTTGTTTTATGCCACCCATGCACCTGTTTTTTTTCAGTCATGAAAGAAGTCGTCCTGTTATTTATATTGTGCTACTCTACACCCTCAGATGTTACTAATAAGGATATGACCCAGATCTTAAATAGCGTGGCAGCCTAAACGAGTCTGTACACAGCCTCCTGCTTTACTGTGAAACACAAACACACAGTCAGTGTGGCTGTGTGCTGGCTGGCTCCAGAGGCTTGTGTCTGGTGCAGATTGTAGCCCATCAGTAGAATCAGGTCTTCTTCGCCTCCGGGGAGGCACTCTGCTGCCGCCACCATGACCCAGAGCCCATCTCGACTGCTGGTCTGATTTCAGGCTCTCATAGTGGGTCAAACCACCACATCCTCCTCTAAATTACAGTCAAGCTGTGTGCTTAACCTTTTTAAAATGTCAAATTAAGACCAGAAATTGTGTTTGAAATAAAAACAGATTTTGAGAGTTATGTGGGACTAAAAGAACATAACAAATGTGTTAAATTACAAGGTAGGCATGTGACAAAGCTGTTTTTATTTGTAAAAAAAAAAAAAATCACACAGTGGAGAACAGGTTTGAGTGCATTTTATTCCTGTGCTTTATGATGCAAGTTTTGTCCTGTTCAGTGACCCAGTTCTCAATGTGTGTTCATTTCTGGGAGGTACCAGTGTGGACTTACTGTTCATGTGCTGCTTTATTAGAACATGAGGAGTTGTATTTAAACGCAGGACTGCGACTGATTATTTTCATTCTTGATTCATTTGTTGGTCTACAAAATGTAAAAAAATTATAATTATTATAATTTCTCACAGCTCAAGGTGATATATGACAAATTTGTCACATCCCTGCAATCAGGGATTAGTTTGTTTTATTCTTTATTCTTCAAGCAAAAAATGCAAAAAATTGATTATCAGATTATTTATCTGTCAGTAAACTAATTGATTAATTGTTGCAGCTCTAGTTATGAGTATCATGGATATATTTTCAGCTTTCTACGGCTTAAGGATGAGTTTTACTTTGTCATCCAAGGCGATATGCTTGTGAAATAAGCTCCTTTTCTGAGCTATACTTTAGTTTGATGATGTAACAAGTTTGAAAATAAGCGATTGTGTGTGAGGACTCGGAAGTTTAACAACATTTTTGTGAAGAAAGCATGTGGGCTTGTCTCCACAGGACAAGATGGATGGATTTGTTCCAGCTCACTTCCTGGGATGGTATATCAAGGTATGTATGGAGAAGGCTGAACATAACTGAACATTATACACCTCGTATTAATGGACTGGATTCAGCTGCACTGATACTGTCTGATGTTTTAAAGAACAGCCCATCGTAGCCAACTGATCAGTCTTTTCTGTAATAGACTGACAACGCTGATCTTCAGCCTGCTGTTGTAAGAAACAGATTAGCATCATCAGTTTGCTCTGTCGCATTTGCAGCAATGAAAAGTTCCTTCCTCAGGTATCCTGCTGACCTCCTCCCACTCCACACCGTTCTCCTCCTCCTACTCACCCTCCACTTTTGCTCTCTTTTCTTCCTCAGACGCTGATGATTCGGGACTGGTGGATGTGTATGATAATAAGCGTCATGTTTGAGTTCCTGGAATACAGCCTGGAGCACCAATTACCTAACTTCTCCGAGTGCTGGTGGGACCACGTACGTACAAACACACGTCTGCTCTTCTCATTTGTTTACCAAAGAATCAGCAGGTGTGGCCTCAGGAAGAAAAATATGACACGTTAAAGGGTCTTATTATATAAAAGAATGAAGTAGATAAACATGAAGTTGATAAATTGTTGTATTAATAATAATTATGTGAAGAAAAGCGAAAGGTTAGTAGATAAAAACAAGCAACGTGAAGCACAGCGTTTCTGCAGTACACCAAACATTTTCAGCTGTCTCGACTGATGAAGAGCCGTGTTTTAATTTGATAGGCTTCCATTGAAGTGTGCACTGTCTACATGTCTCTGTGGTGCATTCTCAAAGTCAGAATTTGACACATTGAGGGCAGCAAATTGTACAAGATTTTTAGACACATGAGCTCCAGGCGCTCACAGTGCACTCAAATAAAGAAGTGCAACAACTAAACAGAATTTTGAAGAGGCTGCAGTGCACAAACAGCAGCATAGTCAGTGCGACTTCAGTTCTTTCTTACAGAATGAAGTATAACTGCAAATCTTGCAGACGTTGGAGGGTTGCAGTGCGGCGAAAAAGGCCGTGACGATCACAGCTAACTTGCGGTTTCTGCTCATGAGCAAGTGCACTATGTGAAGAGCGTCATATGGAGCTTACATGAAGCGTTGAGGAAGCGTCGTGATTTTGTAATATCCGTGTACCTGATGCCTCTGGGCGCGGTATTAAAGCGGTTTCTTTCTTTTTTTTTCTTTTTTTTTTGCTATTGAGATTTATGATTGCATTTAAATGGTTGTTTGTTTGTATGGTTAGACCTTTTATTATTGCAGCCGGGGAACAAGGCGGCAATAAAAAGTGATGGCACGGAAATGAAGTAAACACCATTAGAAAGCAATAGAGCAACATATTAAAATGCAAACAGACAAATAGCTGGGGTTTCATTATTAAATAGACCGCATCAATAAGAGGTGAAAGCATCAACTTATTCACGTTAAAATGGATTACAGATCAGGTTTATACAGAATAAAATGTGAGGATGATTAAAAACAAACACACACATTGAAAAGACACTTACGTCACTAAAGTCTGAAGAAAACATCTAATCTTTTTACCCTTTGATGAAATCTTGTTTCTGTCTCTAGTGGATCATGGATGTGTTGGTGTGTAACGGTCTGGGGATATACTGTGGCATGAAGACACTGGCCTGGTTGTCAATGAAGCCCTACCAGTGGCAGGGCCTGTGGAACATTCCTACATACAAGTACGACTTTTAACACTCTGCTGCACTAAACACTGAACGCAACTGCTCCTCCTCTAAAGCAGGACACTCTCCACTCTTATTATCTCTACTGTGTGACAGATCTAAAGGTATAATGTTCACGTTTAAAGGTTTTCTTCTTCTTTTGACCTTTTGAAATAACGTGAACAGACGTTGCTGTGTTAGAAGTGGATGTTTTTCTAACTGCATCTCCGCTTTGTCGCTCCCAGGGGGAAGATAAAGCGTATAGCATTCCAGTTCACACCATACAGCTGGGTGAAGTTTGAGTGGAAGCCTGCTTCAACAGTCCGTCGCTGGCTTGCCGTGTTAGGCATCATCTTTATGGTGAATATCCTGTTTTTTATTGATATGAAAAAAGGTGACAAAACGTCTTCTCAGTGCTCCTGAATTCAGACGTGTTATTTTACCTCCTCCCTTCCCAGTTCCTCCTTGCGGAGCTGAACACCTTCTACCTGAAGTTCGTGCTGTGGATGCCTCCTGAACACTACCTGGTGCTGCTCCGCCTGGTCTTTTTCGTCAACGTGGGAGGCGTAGCAATGAGGGAAATCTACGACTTCATGGACGACCCGTGAGTAGCAGCAACATGAAGTTGGCTGGTCACGGTCGCCCGTGTTCAGAAACGTTAACCTCAGTTAACCTGTGGTTGGCCTGCAATGTGTCACTCATTGCAACAGCTAGCCAATCAGAGGAGAGGCTCATTAGTAGAAACAAAATGCTTAGTTCTTGTGTGTGAGATGTGTAAGATGTCAGATGATTTTTGTTACTTAAAAACAGAAATATATCTTCTTAGAGAAATCAAAACTTGGATTTCCAGTTCAGTGCTAAAAGAGAGATCGCCAGAAACCAGCCGCCACATTACCTCCATGTGCTGGTTTGCGCTGCATATGAGGCTGTTGTTGCCAAACCCTCGAAGCAGCGCAGGGAGTGAGTGTATTTACCTGACTGATAGTGTAAGCTTATCACATCTGCAAACGAAAAGTCAAGCATTTCTGCTTGTCTGACAAATATTTAAACACCACTGGCATAAGGCGAAGCCTTTAACAATAAACAACATTTTTTGGGAGGGACAGACAGTTTGGTCTTTTCTTTATGGTCATGTTTGGTTGTCTCTCACACTCTCGCTCTCTGTCTGGGGCGTTATCCGTAACAGAATCATACAAAAACATTGAGACTATTATAGCATAGTGACTTGGTTTCAGTGGCAACGGAGAACTGGAGGTGCAAAAATTATCAATCAGTTTTATTTTGCATGTTCACCGTCCCCCTCTCAGCTATATGACTTTTCCATAACAACCATTTGTCGTTTCCTCTTCAGGAAGTTCCACAAGAAGCTCGGGCAGCAGGCGTGGCTGGTGGCAGCAATCACGGTGACCGAGTTCCTCATAGTGGTCAAGTACGACCCCAACACCATCATGCTGCCCATCCCCTTCTTTGTCATGCAGTGCTGGTTTTTAGGAATCGGTCTCATCTTTATCTGGACCGTGTGGCGGTTCTTCATCCGGTAAGAAGTGGGCGAGGGGAAAAGAGGGTACATGGGGGGTACATTTAGTTACAAAGCTGCTTCAAAGACCAAAGGCCACTCTATTCAGGTGAAAAATGTAATAATCACTGTTTACAGATGATTTGTGAGTGCTGATAAAATATGACCAACAAAAGAAGAGCAGAGGAACCTTTAACACACTGAGGATTCAAACACAGCTAGTCCATTGTTTAATAAATGACCATTTGTTCTCAGTCAGTGTTGCGTTACAAAGAAATCCAGTGAAAGTGCAGTTTAATTTTTAACAACGGGCTCCATATTTGATTTATTTTTTCCACATGACTTCATGCGTTGAAATATTTGAGGTTACTATTCATTTGAATCGTCTTTGGCTGTGTAGCCGTTCCCCAGCACGTTAAGCCTCTGGTCTATTTTCTCCCTCCCTTTCTCCTCCCCTCCTACCGAACTCCTTCCTGCTCATGCTCAGCAGTAATGTCCATGTCCAGTGAGGTAGGTGCAGGAGAGAGGCGCTTTGACCTGTACACTCCCTCCCTGTCAGCACTGTTGGATATTACCCCTCTAATACGTCACTGTTCTGGATCCATAGATGCACTGATGATCCTCTAGCTGTCATAAATATCACACCACATGGATCCTTCTCAAGCATGGAACTGTGTTTTTTTTTTTGTGTGTGTGGTTATCATCTTCATTTTTAGCATGTACCCTTCACGTCAGTTGCAGTCAGTCAGCCGGAGAAGTAGAAGTGATAGACAGCAAGACCAGAGGAAACCCAAGGGAACCATTTGCACAGCTCTCACACACACACACACACACACACACACACTATCTGCCGCTCAGCATGCCGGCTCCTCCAACTGATTTGCCCATCTTTGGACGAGAGCCAATCAGATCAGCTTCTTGTGGCGCGCCTCCTCCAGTTATAGTGCAGTGCATCAAGGAGCCCACACAGCAAAGCATGCCTCTTCATAGTTACTCAGACTTTAGTGAAATATTTGATTGGTTTGTTTTGACTTTCTGAGGTTACAAGGTCGGCTTCGTCTCAGTAGGTTAGCATTTTAATCGTAGTGTTCTTTTGGAAAAAGGTAAATACACTTTGACTTTTGTTGTTACGTTGCCTGTCTGCTTCTCCAAACAGCTTCAAACTAACAAACAAACAAAAAAGAATTATATGCAAATACTATTTGAACACGTTCTACAGGTTCAGGTTTGTCACGTAACTCCCCTACATCTGATACACTGCGTAGTATCAGCAGACAAAGATGGTCACCTCTGCAGATGGTAAAGTGCTTTAATGTTCCAGCAAGTGGGCTGGAGACTCTCATCAAGTCCCTCCTCTGTATCTGGCATACATACATGCTGTATAGTCAGGACTGAGGTAGCCACATTTTAATCAATTATCCACAACCTGTAGAACATCATGCGCCAAAGTGAAACCACCATTTGTTGTGAAAAGTGCCTCAAAGACCTGGATGTGATATTTTGGTGCTTGGATCTCCGTCACTGTAGAAACGAGTGCCAGCCTGCTGGACTCGTGGCTTCTGTCCATGCTGATGCACATCATGGTGGAAATGGAAAGTGTCCTATGTAAAAGAGCTATTCATAGTTTTAGAGAGGAAGTGAAAGAAAATAAATGAGAAGCCTCTTGGATAATGTCGAGGCTTGTGGGTTATTTCAACAAATGAAAAGATTGAAACACTGAAAACAACTTCTTTACCTGCAGATACTTTAAATTAAGAAAGTTTAACTTCATGTCAACACTGCTGTATTTACAGGACATACAGAGAGTTGGTGCAAAACGAGTTACAGTACAGGATTACTTTCTATTAATAGCCTCTCTCTCTTTTCCTTCCATTTTCTCACAGCGACATCACACTGCGCTACAAAGAGACCCGACGACGCAAACAGGAAGTCCCCGCGGACCGGGACCGCCCGCTGGGCAACGGCAACACAGCCACCCCGTCCGGGCGGAGCAAGCTGAACGGAAGCTCGGAGACGGTGCGGCAGAGGAAGTCCTGAGGGCGGAGCGCGAGTCGTCACTCGGTCGGTCAGCAGCAGCAGCACACGGAGGGGAAAGGACAAGGTTTGATGAAGGAGGGTGGGTGGGTGAAATGAGAAGACTGAAGGAGAATCGGGACACAAAGACACATGTAGGGACAAACTGATGGACTTTTTTTGTGCCTACATGAACCAAGTAGTCATTCAGCAGAGGCGAGGGGTGGAAGGGGGGATTTTCATTCGGTGCATTGTCTAGTTATTGTCTTACTACAGGGATTTACCTCATTCTGTTTTTTTAGGAATATTTTGGGAATAATACACAGGACAGGAAACTTTTTTTGTGTTATTTATACATTATTTTGGATGTTGGGTGATGAAGGGGGGGGAGAAAGACAAAGTAAAATCACAGAGAGGTGTAGTAATGGAGTAAAGGAGGGATACAGGTGAGCAGGGATGTAGGTAGGCAAGACTCTTGACCAATGATCGACAGCGGTTTCCATTTTCTCAGCTGCACTTTGTCTTAGAAATCAAGAGATGAGCGTCGGGAGGGGGGGGGGGGGACGTTGTCCGCCACTGTAAATATGCTTTTGTTCTTGTGTTTGTGCAGTCGCATGAGTGCAGGTGAGAAAAAGGAGAGGGTGTTCGGAGCAGTGACGAGTTTCTGTAGGTAACTGATGTTCAGTGTGAACCTGGGGATTTTTGGCCACAATATCGCCAAGCAGCAGCGAGAACAGAGCTTGGTTGAACGTGGACGCTTTCCAGCTGGGTTCGACTTAATATTCCATTTATTATTTTATTTTGTGTCCATTGATTCCCATGCATTTCTGAGTGATTAGAGTAGTCTTCTTTTCTGAAGTTTGGTTGCAGGCTCCTGATGCATTGTTTACATGTGGGAGACAAGATCGGCTTTTCTTTTTACGGTTCAGGGTTTTCACTCCCGGACGCACTGAGCCTCGAGGTCCTTGTAACTGCTGGGGATCCTCTCTCAGTCTGACACAGAGAGGGACAAACTCCTCTCGGCTTTGTTCTTGAAAAGAACAAAAAAAAAAAATAAGATGTACCATATTCTAGGTATTTAACTGCTGATATTATACATGATATAATGGATATAGTCTGGGTGTTTTTTGTAGACGTTTTCTTATCACAGTTCTTATTTCCTTAAAGGGTAAATTGATTATGAACACTAGATTGTACTCAAGTTGAGGCACTGAGGAATCTGCAGCACTCTAATGAACACATCCACGACAATCACACTGACGGGAAGCTGTGCTTCCTTCCGATGGAGGCATGTAAGGCTCACATGCAGCACACTAACAGGACTGTAAATAAGGCTGGGCTCATCTAGTCACTTCAGAACATGAGTTTAATATCTGATTTATTTTAATGCCAAATATTTTTTTTTTATTTAAATCATTTTTTTTAAATTAATGTCATGTTCTGCTGTGTCTCAATGAGACAAAATAAAAACCAACCTTAAGTTAAGAGCGGCAAATGAAGGTTTAGTTTGGGCCTTTCCAGCTCTTTGCTGGGGTTTGTCATATTGCACACGCAACAAGCCAAAGCTCACATCTCATTCTCGCTTAAAGCCATAAATGCCACCCAGACCCACGTGAGCCGATCGCTCAGCTGTTTTAAAAAAAGATTCCTTTTCATTTCATTTTCAGAAAGAAGTCACGTCAGCGTATGATATGCTTAAAAAAGGAAAAACATCTGGTCAGACATTCATCAAAACCAAATTTACTCGTGGGGTGTGTCGGAAAAGAGAATCAGCTCCCGTTTCTGTATCACGTCTCTGTCCAGATATGTGGAATCATCGCAGTAGTTTTCGATTTCCTCTTCAGTCCTGAAGTTAAAATGAAATATAGAGCTGTATGTATTAGATTAAATTGATTAGTCCACAGAAAATGAATCAGCAAATATGCCAAACATTCTCTGACAGCAGCTTTCCACAATCTGCTTTTCTTTTTTTGTGTGATCACAAACACCAACGACAAATAATTCACGTTTATAAAGGCCGTTTTTCACCTTTCTGACCTTCTACGGACAAAACGATCAATCAGTTAGTCAAGAAATTGATGGGCAGATTAATTGTTAATAAAAATAATTGTTGCAGTTTTAGTGAGATGTTCTCAACTTTCAATATTTACACAATATATAAGCTTTACTTTGGAGAAACTGAAATAACGTCCTCGTGTGTCCAGTTGTGTTCAAGCTTTAGTCTTTGTTCTGTTCGGGTCTCGTGGCTGTCAGAGAAATTGGTTGTAAATTTCCTTGTTTGCTTATTGTGTCCCAGTGACTACATACTACAAACATCTGTGAATCTAGCTCCAAAGTTTTACTCTTGTTAAACTAGGCTGGTGTTTAATGATGCTATAATGACTTTCTTGTGAATGTAATCCAGCAGAATCTGCTGTTCAAACCAGAGGGTCTGCTCATCGCGTCATCGATTTTTGCCAAAAACACTAAAAGTTTGTCATTTCAGCAAGGCTCATTCTCACGCTCATCCGGACCGCGGCTGTTTCTGACCCTCTTTTTTGAATCCAGAGATCGCTGTGCAAAATTTAAAACCCTGAAAAAAAACAAAATGTTCATCTGATATGTCAAAGTATGTACTTGTTATCCCGTGCTGTGCTTATTAAGTCGCTTCTGAGCTTGATAGAAGTTCAGGAAAGTTTGCTTTTCTCCTTCTTTAAGTGAATTCTTTTTAGACGTGGGCTGGAGATTCACTGTGTACATGTTCATGCCTCTGACTGGTCGAAACACGTTCAACCAATCCAAGTCATGAATCTGCACGACGGTTTTGAAATCACAAAGTGGTGAATTTGGAGACTCGGAAAAGGAACTGGTCCCAAAAAAACAAACCTTTTCCTTCAGTGTGTGTTCGAGGGTTTGGTGTAGTGTCACTTGGCCGCCACATGGGGGCACTAGATGTTCTCTTACTGCGGTCTTGTCTCCTTCACTTCAATGATTGACAACTTGCTGTAACAGCCATTTTCAACTTGGTTTGTGTAAATGTGAACACATTAAAGATCATACGAACTGAAATATGCTGCTGCACCACATAATTTTATAATGTTTTCAATAAAATCAACTGAAAACTTGAAAAACTGTCTGCTTGATTTATTTATTTTTCATTATGTTTTGGGGCTTTTGAACCTTTAACTGATGGTGACAGTGGAAGTGTGACAGGAAGAGAGAGAGAGAGGACAGTTACCTGGGTGCCCAGGTATCCTTGATTTTTAAGCCCCAAACAGGTAAGTATAAGTTCCTCTCAAACATTTCATCTATTGTGGCTTTTAATTAAGTCCCACAGACAAAAGCTCGTTAACTAACCAATGTTCCATTGATAAGGCCGACAGGTTGATCAAGTACATTAAGCAGACGAGGTCATTCTTAAACCCTGGAACAACGCACAGATTTCCTCATGTTGTCATCAGCTGCCTTCTTAATCATCAGGTGGTTCTATCTGCCTGCCTGTCTCTTCTTAGGTCGGTTATGTTTTATTTTCCAGGTTTGTAACGTCCAAGAAAGTTTCCTGTACAGTAACAATTTGGAATTTATCCTGTTGAGATGATCGTGCAAAAATGTAAAAATGTATCTGCAGATAGGTGATTCAAAGTGTAAAGATTAAAACGTCCTATAATAAATGACTAGAAATTAACAAGCACTAATTATTTTCACTTTAATTAGTACTAAATGACAGTTCTTTTGATGAATGGATTATGAACATAAGAGATTTGTTGTTTAATTTATGGCAGAATGTAAACAATGAGGAGGCGTTCAGATTTCAGAAGTAAAGTCTCACTTCCCCTTTATTGCATAGCCTCACCTGATTTTCTCACCACAAACCCCCTCTGCAAACATAAAACTGATTAGAATAAACTTGCATAGCCCAGTAAACTGCAATAAACCGCAGGAAGAAAACAATCTCAATGATGTGTTCAATTTCTGAGGTTTACTCCAACATAAATATCAAAGTCCTCACACGTGTCTGCTTGTAGTGCATTCGTCAGTACGTTAAAATCTCTGGAATCCCTGAAGCAGCTGGAGTGTCTTTATAAATAGCCCCTCAAAGCTTTACAAAACGCTGCTACGACAAACACAAAGTGTCTATAATCGAAGCTCGGAGCAGAAAAATGCATAGAGGAGCACAGGAAAGTGTAAAAAGGAATCATTTTAGAATCAAACACACAGGAACAATGAAACATTTGGAGCTCTAGAAACATCATTTACGCCTGAGAGGTCTGAAAAATGCCCCGTGGCCACTTTGGTTTAAGAGTTCAAAGGATCAGCTCAGGTAGCTGGATGTTGGGTTTTTTTTTTTTTGGTGGTTTTCTGGTAAAAGGCACGACTCGAACATTCTTCAAATCAAGGCGGAATCTCATCGAACAGTAAAATACGATGTAAAAATGTGCAAAATAAAGTCAGCGTGCTCAGTCTCATCCCGCGCCGACATGTCCGTTTGACAGAGATATTAAGATCTTTAAATCTAAAGCTAAAAACACACATGAAGAGAATTTGTAAAGAGTATAAAAACTGGTACTAAAAAGACAAATTTCAAAATGTAACCAGTAACTAAGTGATTAGTTTTTCAGCAACAAACAGGATACTGGTTAGCAACAAGTTTACAATCCAATAGCTGCCTACTTTCAGGGTCAGAAACTCGTTTAGAAAATATAAAAAAGCCTTTTCATATTTTTATGATCGGACCAGTTTGAAGCCTTGGCCCGTGTCCAGTATCGCTGGTGGAAACCAGTTGAGTTTGACTCTCTTGAGACATCGCAGGCAAACGCTACAAAGCCACAGCAGGTTCAGGCTGTTGCTCCACAGCGCCAACTGGACCACCGGGTACGTCATCCGCGGGAAGTACATGCTCCAGTGGTTGGTGACATCACTTCCTGTCGGCAGGTGCAGCGTGTAGTCGCTCCAGTGTTCGGAGATGCCGTAGACGGCAGAAACCGCGCTCGCGCACCATTGGATGTTGCTGGTCGGGTTGCAGTTGTACTCCACCCACTCGGAGGTGAAGTCTCCAAGCTGCGGCGGCTCCCGCAGCTCGACGTCCGTCGTTCGAACGAATGACGCTCCCTGTACGGCCACGTACAGCTCCTTCACCCTCCTCACCTCATTCACCCACGGCAACGAGTTTTCACAGTCGAGCACCAGGATGAGGCGCGAGCAGAAGCTGCCGTTCTTCTCCCTCCACCACTCCAAGATCTGATCCAGACGGAGAGTGTCTCCACCTACGAACGCCGAACACAGAGAAAGATTCTCAGATTGCATAAGAAAAATCTTTCAATTAAATGTTATTACATTGCAATGAATCAATCCATCATAATTACTCCAACTCGATGCCCCTCTCACCTGCCAGCGCCCACTCTCCAGTGCGGTGACTGTGACCGCTGTAGTAGATCACGTAGGTGTCGTGGCGAGGTCCGTCAGCTGTGCGAAGCTCCAAAAAGGATTTTAACTTGGCCTGCAGAGCCTCCAGGGTCACGCCGCTGGTGGAATAGTCGCAGCCAAATGCCTCAATCAGGTGGTGGGCGAAGAAGCGCTGCACGCTGGTTAACATGCCTGTAGTGCGCTTGTTTAGCTCCTGCACCTGGCCGGGAGGCAGCAGCATGGGCTGACCGTCGGGACTGTAAGGCAGACAAACATTGTTAAATACTCTGGTTGGAGCCTTTGTCTGGTGACACTCTGTGCCAGTAGCTGCATGTTACACACTACCTGCAGTAGTTGGTGGGGATGACCACTGCGTAGCCCACACAGGTTCCTCCCAGAGTGTTCCCGAGCTCACGGAAAAGGCCATGGAAGAGAGACTCCAGAGGCAGGACGAGCAGGAACACGCTCACAAATATACTGCTGGAGGCCTGCAGAGCACATTCATGGGTCGATTAATTAAACAGCAACAAGACTCTTGAGTATGAAGGACCGTGACATGAATCTGTGCTACATTTTAGCAGAATATAATAAAGAAAGTGTTATATTTAGACAACAGACAAATCCTGATTCAATGTGGGACCAGAGTAATTCAGAAGAATTAAACGTTTATATTCTATTGGTCAATTTATGGGACTCCAATTACCTGAGCCACAAATATTATTTCTCAGACGATGTGGCTGAAAGTTCTAAAAACACTAGAAATTTAAACTTAGATACATCCATTCTCACGGCGGAGCCTGTCCCAGCTGACTCTGGGTGAGAGGTGGGGTACATCCTGGACAATACCTCTTTCGATAGCAAGACAAAAAGAAAAAAAAAGGCCTAGGCACTAAAACTAAGTATCATTATTATTACTATTCGATTAATTATCTCCCCTGTTGCTTCATCTGTGTGACCGCTGGCTGGAAATCTGATTGTAAATCTGTTTTTTTATAGCTACTGTACTCAAATAATACTACCACATCATTTTAAAAGAAAAAGTATCAATACATTGATACTAAAAGACCTATGAATTGGTATTTTTGCATGTTTTTATGCACAATAAAGAATTTTTGGATATAAACGTGCCTCCGGGTGATTAACTGCTGTTACATCCGTCATGTTGTAACTCTGTTTTTAACCTGACACAGCAGGAAAAACACAGGCAGACTTCATTCATTAAGTGTCCCAGTAACAGTGACCCAGCAGCACAACCTCCCCTGAGTGATGTGCACTCATCATTAATTAATACACCCGCGAGTTCCCTGCTATGACCTGTCAAAATGTCTGCTGTGCAGCTACTCATCTGCAGTTTAACCCTGTGACACTCAGTTGATCTTGTGTGGCTTAAAATACATGAAAATTATATTTCATGTCGTCCGGCTCATTTACCTGCCAGCAGAGAGTAGCGACAGCAACAGTTGACACCAGCGTGAAGAACACCAGTTGTTTAGAGATGAGGCAGAAATGTCTCATGCCCTTTGAGGCCATTATCTTGTCCAGGCCGTTGCCGCCTAACCCCTGGGACAAGCACACCCTCTGGCAGTCACTGAGCTTGGTGTGAAAGCCCCACAGCGTGATGACAAACACAATGTGGCAGATGGCCCAGAAGGACGCAGCGACCACAAAGAGCGGGATCAGCAGGTACCACTGGTCCAGGTGTGTCAGCTTCCGAGCAGCCAGGGTGATGAAGGTCACCTCCACAGCCAGGAGAGGCAGCAGGGACAGTCGGCGCCACAGGCCCCTCCACACCAGGAAGGTCTGCCATCGCTCAGTCACAGACAGACCGCTGAAGAAGAAATCCAGCAGAGGGTCGCAGATGAGCTGGCTGAAGAAGCAGGCGAGGGCAAAAGGGTTGGTGGCGATGCTCAGAGACCTGAAGAACAGCACGGCGGTGACGTTGGCGAAGCAGACCAGGTTGGGGATTGCCAGAAAAACCTTCATGCGCAGGGCGACCATGACAGCAGCCAGTGACACCACCAGCACCATCATGCTGAAGGACTTCTCGATGAGCAGCACGGTGCTGGCTACGGCAAAGCCCAGCAGCTCCAGCTGCTCGGCCGAAGTGAGGAAGGCAGGGCGGTACCTGGTGAAACCAAAGAGCCGGTCCAGCAGCGCCCACAGCGTCCTGAGAGCCACGCTGGCCAGCAGCAGGTAGTTGGCAGCTTGCTCCTTCACGTCACTCTCCAGGGCCGGGCTGTTGAGGAAACACTGCAGCCCCAGCAGGAAGCCGAACAACAGGTGAGGGATGCCGCGGCTGAGACTCTGCATGTCGAAGTGGTAGAAGACCATGCTCGCTACGCCGAGGACAACCAGAGCCAACACGAACAAGACGACCACCGCGGTCTCTGCCGTCCTCTCCCACCGGGCGTAGAGCCCCAAACACAGGGCGACAAGCAGGTTGAGGCTGGAGAGGTAGCCCAGCCACCGGACGGACGACCACATGCTCACCTCACCGTTAACCTCATCCAGCCGGGTCATCGCTGCGTGGAGGCAGTGGCTGACACAATAGCGAATAAAACGACACATTTTTGTTTTATATTAAAAACTAAAAAAAATAATAATAATAATACAAAAACAGGCACTTTAACCGTTGGGTCACGTGAAATCCGGCGTCAACGGCAACTTTAGCTGAAACTTGTTGGAGGTGGCTAGTTAGCGAGCTAACTTCCAACGGCCAACGTCAGCACGCATTCGCAGACGTTCACATCATCTCGACGTTTGTCTCGTCTGACGTCCGATGCGGGTTTAAAAAACGTGCGGGCCCGAGCGGACTGAGAGCGGCTGTCAGCGGAGTTAAACACATTTCAGCTCACTAAAGTTTGTCACGTCAAAAGTTTTCAGTCAGATGACAGGCGCCATTACAACACCGTCGACTACGGCGAGTGCTGAGGGTCAAAACATCTCCAATCCGTAACTCTATGATAATATTTAGTTTACACGATATTTACATTTATTTATTTATTTATTTTGACCACATCCCGATCACACCACGTCTCACGCAGACTTTGAGTTTTTTTGGGTTTTTTTTGACTGAGTGAAACAGAAAAATGAAGTGAAATTGAACATATAGATCACCATGGCAACTGATGATGCGAAGGAGGAGGCTGCAGGAGGAGGAGGAGGAGGAGGAGGAGGAGGAGGAGGAGTTATGTTTAGAGTTGAAGTTTAGTAAGTTTAATTAAAAGCCAACGTGTGTTGAGCACTATGTTACTAATGCCACCGGACAAAGCAGTGTGACAGTACAGCACAGATGATGGTAATAGTACTGATGGTATGATGGAAGTCATACCACCTTATCTACCTGCATATTGTCCCATTCTGTGTCTTTATTTTTTTATTTTCTACCTCGGTGCTTTATTCTGTTATAATTTTTATTGTTTTCAAATATACCGGACTGCTATGACGACTATATACAGTGCTTAACAGTACTATACTTATGGCAGAGCTACCCTAATTTAACAGCATTGGTAATTACCAAAATATTTTTTATGTTTCTGTAATGGTTAATACACCAATATGTAGTTTATAAATATTTTTAATGCTAAAATATAATAATAATTATTATTATTATTGTTATCCATGAGTTTCCAAATTTACTGTTTTACAAAAAAAGATGATAAATAAAGATGTTAAATTGTAGTTATTTATTTGCATTCCTGAACAGAAGAATTAGTTTTAGTGGTTGAGTGTTATGCTTGATTACTTTCTGACTCCTCAGAGAAGCCCAGACGAGCCGGCTCAAATTTGGGTATAAAAAGGTGAATTCAGTTTAAAACATCCACATTAAAGCACTTCATGATGCTGCATGGTCTCTAACAGGTGGCCTAATAAATTTGTTAAGCACGGTGTATAACTACTAGCTATTGTGTATATATAGTTTTTCAATTAAATGATACATTGTTTCACTAATTTAATCAACTTAAATTGATATGACCGAGGTGGAGTTTACAGGTTCTCACCAGTTTCCTCCCACAGTCCAAAGACATGTAATCAACAGGTTAACTGGTGACTCTAAATTGCCCGTAGGCGTGGATGTTTGTTTCTATGTGACCTGGCAATATTGTCCAGGGTGTACCCTGCCTCTCACAATTGCAATAATGAAACAACCTGTTCCTGGAACAAAGTAGTCAGCACTGTCCAATGTATCCAGATTCAGACAAAGTTTCTGCCTGCTGCTGCAGCACTTTAGTCAACAACACCTGAGAAGCTGCAAAAGTAATAAATACAAGTAAATGGTAACAAGGTGACAAAAAATATTAGTATTATTATATATATATATTATTATTATATATTATGTTATTTACTTGTATACTTCCTGAAAAAATACAGAGGTCATGGCCTCAGTGTCTACTACATATAATATGCAGTATTACTACTTATAAAAGTAATCCTACCTGATGATGCAGGTACCTGTTTCATTCAATACTGATGTTGATAAATATTGTCTATGTATCCAAAGATCTCAGTACCTTCCACATCTTCATAACTTCATGATACAGAACACACACACAAATAAAACAAAACACACAGCACAGCTCACATTTACATTCATTTATAAAAGAGAAATACAACCATACTAGAAGCACACATTGTTCTGCATTGTTGAAAATGTTGATAATGAAGATGAACCATTTCATGCAAATGGACCAAAAGAAACACTGGAAGACAAATGCACCAATTAACCACAAAAACACACTTCTTCTTCAGAGTCTGAATATGTGCGATACTATGAAATGTTTCCTGTGAAAACAGACGAGATATCAGCAGAGAGATGTGCATTAACCGGGTTATTGATATGGGAATGGCAACGACACGCTGTAATACATCAACACTGGAAATGTTTTGTTATCCGTTATTATGACAAAGAAGAACCGGAGAGTTGCTGTGTGTGTGTACTGTTTGGCCAAAGAAGCTCGACATTTATCTGTTACAAAGGAAATGCGTTTCATTTTCTCCAGGGGCATGAAAAGTCTGCTCGCAACATACAGTAAATGTGAACAAAGAAGGCACCTTAGACTTACTGGTATTATTTTCTGGGCCCACGTCATATTGGTTGTAAAACTGTCATCATAGGAAAATAATTACATTTTTGTGACACCCTTTGGGATCAATGATAAAGTGCCACTGACAAAAAAAAAAAAAAAAAAAACATCACATCAACGTTAATTTGTTCCTTCATTCACACTAACAAACTCACCCACACATTTGGCCTGTTCACAGACAGGCAGTAACACACGCTAACATTTCATCCGGTAGTGTCTTTAGCTAAAACCTCCCTCCCCACCCTCCCCATCCCACCCCCCCGTTAGGATACAGTATCTTCAGATCTGGTCTCGCTTTTTTCTATTGCTAAAATCTACAGTTTCTCACCTTTTCAGAGGTTCTGTATGATAAAACAGTTAAGTTAGTGCAAATCTCTTCCGTCGAGGTGAATTTTCTGACCGTGACGAGCTCAGATCTGGATCTCATTTGGAGGCATTTTCACATCAAAGTTACAAAAATCGTGTCAAAGGATATCGGTGCTGTAAAGTCCATTTGATACGGATCGCTGGCTTGCAGCGTTGTACTATTTCTCTGCTTGAGAACCAAAAAAAATAAAATCTAAAGGAGATAATTGAGTCGTAATATTCATGAGGACAACGAGAGGAGGAAAAAAGTGTAATACCTACTTTGAAACACCTTGTACCTTGTTACACGAGTCAACACAGTTACAGTTTCACATTAGTAAACCTAGTAATACTCCTACCGTATGGTTCTGAAAATGTTTAAAATGCTACTTTAAAATACCACTTTCTTGTAAAAGATACACAAATCATTCAGAGGATGCCAAATTAAAATGGCACTGCCACACTTAACACTGGACAACACCAATGTTTTGACTGTTGAGAATATATATATATATATATTTCAAAACAATGATATTTTTTTCTTTTTTTTTTGTCTTGGAAAACTAAATGCACATCAAGAATTTTCAGAAAAAAATCTAGCTGCATGACTGTGACAGAAGCAAGCGTACCAGTCCAGTCATTCCATCCCAGTCTTTCCAGTGCAATCAAACTCCTGTCACACTACTCGTGTTGCTTTATTTGTCTTTTGTACTAAGCCGCCTGCCACACTAGCTTATTCAAAATAGAGACTGAGTACAGAATGCAGACAAGCTGACTTTTGTTAATGAGAGCTGATTGGAGAATAGGAATCAAGGAGAAGGGAGCTGAGATATCTGAAGGTCATTCGCTTTCCAACTCTTAAAAAACCTAGATATTTATCAAAATATATCCATCTTAGTGTGTGGCATGTGTATATGTGTGTGTGTGTGTGTGTGTGTGTGTGTGTGTGTGTGTGTGTGTGTGTGTGTGTGTGTGAGTGTGTGTGTGTGCGATTGTGTGTACTCTCAGAGGAGTGCGGATATGAGAAAATAATCTGTAAACTTCTTTCTTCCACACTGTGCAAACTGCATTATTTTCGAGGAGAGGGAGGAGAAGTGGGAGAAGAATGCAGCAGGTTAATTTTGGCAGCGCAGCAGTTGAAGGGGAGGTGACAGTTACGTAGAGGAGAGGAGTCGTTGTCGAGGGGAAGCTGGTGGGTTTTTTTCGCCTAGCTCTGAAGCAGGATGGGGTCTTCTAGCTCGTGGAAGCCGGGCACCGAGCTGCCCTGGCTCTCCCCAGAATCTGAATCGTAGGGCGTGTCAGGTAGCTCCGAAAAGCCCCAAGCCAGCTGGTCATCCTCAAACTCGGAGCGCGCCTGCACGGACACGTCAGCGCTCTCTTCCTCCTCGTTGGAGTGGAAGTCCTGAGGGATGTAGAGCATCTCAGGGTAGTTGCGTGACACCAGGTCGCTGGTGGTGGCCAGACACACCTTACGGAAGGCGATGAGATGCATGTGGGAATACTTGACGTATTTGTACCGCTTGAAGCCCAGTGACTCCACTGCGACGCGCCAGCTGCGCATCATCAGGGCGTGGCGGTTTTGGTGGGAGGAGTCGGGCGTGATGATGAGCAGCAGGCCGTGCAGCTCCAGCAGCTCGTGGGCCTTCTTACAGCAGATCCAGCGCTGGTATGGTGAGGGGAAGTAGGACAGGAGCAGGGAGAAGACCACCACATGGAAAAGCTGGGCTGGCAGGGAGTCGATGGGGTTGTGGAGCTGGCGGAGGAAGGCCTCTACTGCGTCACCAGCCAGCTGGAGAGGCTGCTGGAGCTGAAGGTTGAGGAAGTCACACTTGTACACGCTCTGAAGGAGAGAAAAGGAAATTTGGCACTCTGAAATATGATCTCCGTGAATCGTCATTGTCATTTCAACTGCACGGTTTTTCTACTTGCAACTGCAGCATGCACGGCGCCTTTTGTTCTGCTTTCTGTTGAATTTGTTCACAGACTAACCACAACACTGATACTCCAGCATGAGTCATTTCTGATGTTGCTTCTGCTATGTAATACCAGCAGCGAGACACCAGACAGGAAAACCTCACGCACAGTTTGTTCAACAAGAATTAAAAACATGGTGTCAACAAAAAGCGAGCACAAGAACTGAGCGCTCTTACCTCAACTGCAGGCACTATGTCAATACCAACTGTAAGGAATTCATCAAACTTCAAGAAAGGGTTGAAGCAGCTCCCCACGTCAAGAAGGCGCATTTTTCCCAGCTGAGCGATTGAGCTGTGACCAAAATGTGGAAGAAGTGTCAGTTTCAACAGTTAACCGTCAAACCAGCACGTGACTTTGATACCCAGCAGTGTCTGTTTGTCTTGCAACAACCCCATTAAATTTAGATAAAACTTCCACAACAAACACATACGGCATTCTATGTAGAGACTTTTAATTTGAAATTTCTGACTGCTGCAGTATATTTTATGCAAGTATGATGTGAGAGAAAGCATAAAAAGACATGATTATAAAAATACAATAACTAGCTTTGATAATGCAGTAATTACATGTAGATATTATATACATATTACATATAGTTTTTGAACCCAATGATAGAAATGTTGGTTGGACTTTTTTCTATAAAATAACTTGATCCTAAATATGAGATATCTTGACTGCTGGCTGGGCAGATTATTATAAAGTCTGGTACAGACATTCATGGTCCTCAGAGGATGAGCATGATTTTAGTGAGTGTGTTTATCTCCATCACTGCCTCTAGGCTGAGATTTCTACTTGTACATGGAATTTTAGTAGTTTAGTAGTTTAAACATATTTTTTCTGAATTTCTGCCAAACAGTGCTCAAAGAATGTGTTCTTTTCTGTTTACATTACATTTCATTAATTTCTTAATGCTACCTGGTTGAGCAAGGGATGCTCTTGAGGTCAAAAACAGTTTAAATTTTCTTCTTTATAATAATAAAAAGCAGAAATCAGAAGTATTAAAAACTTTCATAGTGTATGTAGTATACACTGCTAACTGTAGGGGCCAGTAGTACAGGGCTTTAGAGTTAGAATGTAGCGAAGCTGCAGGCAGAAAATCCAGATTTACTCTGAGTCAAACATGTTGAAGAATGAAGTTCATTTGCAGGAGCTGAAACTAATTTTTAGTGGTTTAAACTTAACTTCGGGACAATCTTGCCAAATTCAGAAAAGAGTTCAGACACTACAGTCAAAACAGCTTTGTTACTGTAATTATTTTCCAAGGTAACAGGTCAGAGTTCAGTTGCTCTCTTTCAGTTCTTGATTCTAGATAAAAGTAAAGTACTATCCACAGAAAAAGGTGTTCATAAAAAGTTTGCTGGTGCACCGTTCAACAACGCAAAGAAACTGAGGAACTACTCATGAGCGAAAAACTATTTTGTGAATGTTCATAAAACACGTCAAAATCAGGCGGTAAACCATCATTTTCTGTCACTAAAAACTGTGGATTTTTTGTATAGTAACAGCAACTTCAAAGATAATTATATAATGAGTACTTTAAACAATATATAATATAAAACTGGCACATAGATCTGTGCTCACAGCAGGACAAGTTTTTACCCTAACTTACCTGGGGATGGTGCTGTACGGTTGGGCACTTACAGATTCTGCAGTAAGACCCACGGCTAGCATGGCACTTTTCTCGTCCTTTTCTAACATTCTCTTCATCCCGCCGTCCAAAAAGTATTCTTGACAGACACTATAGAAGGGGGGGATCAAAACGTTACCGTGAAAGTGACGACATCGTGTCACAAAAGCACATCCTACGGGTGTTAGATGAGTCAGACGTCACTGTCATGAGGTCTAAAACGTGTAAGATGCTGGAGGGCATTCGAAGTCAGTCGTACCTGCGGCACCATTCGATGCGTCCCTCTCCTTCGCAGTTTTTGGTCCAGTGGTTGTCAGCGAGATTCTTCATGGCGAGGGCGTACTCGCTCAGCGTCTGCTCATCCTCACAGTGCTCGCGCCAGATCTTGTCAAAGTCGCCCACTAAAGAAAGAAGAAAACAGTAAAATGAGGACAGAACGAGAGCTACAGACCAGAACAGAACCATTTTTAATCCATTAAGTGTTGAGTCATGTTTAGTCATATTTAGCCATCTATGACAGTGAGCTGAATATCTTTGGGTAGACAAAACAAGCCAATCACATCGGGCTTATGGAAACAGTCTTAAATATTTTTCATCATTTTCTGACCAACCAAACAACCGATAATGAAAATAATCAACCCTAGACAAATCATAACTTCAGAGGAATCGATTAAGACTTTCAAGCTACTGACTATCATATTTTTTATACTTTTATACTTTAAGTCTGACGTCATTACCCAGAGAAAACAGCAAACATTTACAACCTACTTGCCAACTTTGGTCATCCCCTTTAGCACCAAAACATGACAGAACTCCTTTGGAAAAGCCTGCTAACGCTGCCTACATGTTCACTGGTCTTTGCTTTCAGTACAGAAGTGGAACCATTCCTCTAAAATATCAGCCATTTCACAGTTAGAATAAATCCACTGAGAAGATCTTCATAGTTCAGCTGAGAAGTTTACAGCCTGTAGCATAGGCAAACACAAATAAGGGAGAAATCTCATGACCGCAAGGGGAAAAAAAAAAACTCTATCTGATTTGCAGAAATGAAAGGACAACAAGAGGAGTGGTGGTAAACAGCAGCTCTCTGAAAGCATGACCAGTGTGACTCCATGCCAAGCCCACCAAGATCATGCTTTACTTATTAACCAATCATGAGGTCTGCTTGCAGGATGACTACTCTGTGCTGTTCCAGCCTACAAACCAACCAGCTAGTCTGTTGTACCTTGGATATTTTCGGACGTGATGATTCAAAACAAACTATATTATGTTTACGTAGGTGGAAAAGTAGGACAGAGCTTACACAGATAAGACAAAAGCCCTGACATGTTTATGTATTGGTTACCACACAACTGATAGGAGATAATGTGGACTCTGTCACTGAAACTCCTTTTTTTGCTGTTTTTGGTCCATTTTAAACTTAAATTTGAGAGCAGTGAAATAGTCAAATACATATTTTAGACTCAGAAACAGTTATGTAAAAAGTAAGCAGGAGACAACTTAATAATGAGTTTAAAGGCTTTTATACTTGCAACATGAAGCCAATCTCACAGGCCTCAAACAGTTGGCTGTTACAAGATAATGATGAACTAAAGCCAAGTTTGTTTGTTTTTTTTGTGCACAGGATAACGATTTTGCACCTGCTGCTTTGAATTTGCCTTTTTGTGCTCCCCTCCTACGCAGTCTCCAGTAGGACTATGCATTTCCTCAGTAAGAGAGAATGACACAGAGAGAGAGTCTGTGCGAGTGTGTGTGTGTGTGTGTGTGTGTGTGTGTGTGTGTGCGTGTGTGTTTTTAAGTCCAGCATCGTTGGTAGGCACTTTAAACGACAAACAAGCCTCAATTTTAAGATTGCAGCTGGGATAAATCCCTCCGTCAGTCCTGTAAAGTGAAATGTCAATTGCTGAGCACTCGGACTGACACTCAGAAGTCATATGCTGAAGAATTGTGAAAGGGTTTTTCCAAACTTCCTATTTTACACCATTCTCTCATCCAGAATGACTCATAATAGGAAAGGTTTTTTGCTCTCAGGACAGACAGCTTCTTGTGGAAATCGACCCCTGATACAACCTTTAAAGCTTCAAAAGATCACTTAACCATTATTCTTTCAGTCACTGAGACACAAACACACACGAGAGAACGAAGCCGAAGTTTGGCTCCTCTGCATTCGGAAAGGGTCGATTATGGTCTTTGCTCATTTTATTTGCAAATAGTCATGGGCTGAGTACTAGGTGGAGACGGATGAGGTGACGAAGAGAAACATCTCAGGTGAACTTTTGAACATTTTGTCATAGATAAAATATCATCTGTTAACTAAGTGCTTATTTCTGCACTTCCTCTATGGGTAAAGCAGAAGAAAACTCCCCCCTTAAAGGTCCAGTTTGAGTATCTATTAACAGAAAAGGAATATCATATTCATTAACTATGCTTTCATCTGTCTATAATCACCTGAAAATGAGAACTGTAGTTGTTTTTCTTACCTTAGAATGAGACTTTTATATATATTTTTTTTCGTGGCTACTGTAGTTTCTCCTTCGTGCTTTAACCGAGAGGGAGAGGTGAGGGGTTTTCAATTGGTTACAATCTGAACCGTCACCACTAGACGCCATTAAATTCTACACACTGGACCTTTAAGTGATATCCAAAGTGTCAGTTTGGGCCTTAATTTCTTTTTTAAATTAAACTTCAAGTCTCTGATATTCTCAGGTGACTCTCCAACCTACCTATCCCTAACAGATGATGACTTTCTGTTGATTTACCGTCTATAAACATGTCTAAACTCTACATGCATACACTAACATGCACAGCATAGCAGGTATTTGAAAAATAAAAGCAGGTCGCAGCAGTAGCTCAACTATTGTGCATTTAGTCACCGCAATGTGCAAGGCTACTTTTTTTATGGGTGCAATACTGGAATTTTTATGATATTATGACATACAGAGGCACCCGTTATGCCACCACTGTACTACTTCCAAAATGTCTGACTGTCTTTCCTTTTCCTTCAGCACAATCTTTGCCAGTCTCTTTCTACCTCAGCTCCCACGATAGCAGCCCTTCGTATCCTCCCCTGCAGTTTTGATAATCAGCTCCTAAGTTTAGATCCACTCACAGGAGGGAGCTCCTCTGACCTCCTGTCCTCAAACAACACTGTGTGTTTGTTGACTGCATCAGTGGATCTGCAGTAGTGATGTGTCGGTCGTGAACGAGCCGGTTCAGAGAGCCATCTCTTTTAAGTTGAACGATGGGAGCCGGCTCCGGTACTGTACGTGAAGCCGTTGAGTGATAGTAAAAAAAGAAGAAGCAGCATTTGGACCCATTTTAAAAAATTTGAAAACACAAAGGAGGAATGCAGAATTTTGCAAAAGCCAAGCTGTCATATCGAGCAGGGTCCACAAACAACCTTCACAGACACACAACAGTCAATAGCTGTCCTTTTTAAAAAGTTTTATAGGTGTTTCTATCTGCTTTGTGTAGCAGAGAGGTTCTACAAGCACGTTAGTGCATTCATTGGGCGGTTTCAGAGTTACAAGGGTCTGTAAACGCAATGAAAACAATTCATAATTCACATACAAGTCATAAGTCAAATCAGCGCTAAATTTGGCTGAATTATTGTGGTAACATGAAGAGCTGTTTTGGAGTCAAATGATCCGACTCCCTAAAAAGATCCGAACTTCCCATCACTAACCTGCAGGGGACTTTTTTTTTTTTGACAAATATGAACACAGTCACTCAGACATTAAACTAATTTGGCAGTAAAGATTGCTCTAAATGTTTGCTCTGACCACACAGTTATCACCTATTGGCAATAAGGGAGCAATAGAAAGCCATTCATTGTCAACAGCTCTCTAATTAGTAACATATAAAGGTCTTGGTTGTCAGCACGCTGCTTTTAGAAGAGATATAACATTGGAAATCTTATTTTCAGTGCATGTAATGTTGTTGTTAATTAGCTTTTAAGGGCCTTGCCTTGCTGCCTGCAGTCTGCCTCCATAACAGGCAGCTAACCACACACACAGGCCGTCGGTTAGGAGGCCTAGCGTTAGTCAACGCGACACTTTATGCTCACCGTTAACAGAAAAATGGTTTAATTTGGTCATTTTGAGCGAACGTTAAGTGTGCATGGCCACTGAGAGACGGGAGACGGGCCCACTGAAGGCTGCTTACCCTCTCTGTATTTCCTGCGCAGTTTTCTGTGGACGTTTTTGACGACCCCTGACAGCATCTCCTGCTCCCTCTTGCACGGCGCTTCATCTGGGATCGGCACGTAGAACAGCTCCGGGTGGTTTTCCGTCTCCCCTGTCTCGACATTGTCCCTGAGGTCCATAGCACCGCACCGCACAGCCGATGCTGCCTCGGCCGCCAGTTGCTTCCCCTTTTTCCCCCACCAGCCAGCTGCAAAGGAAAAAAAAAAAACCAAAACCGACCGGCGAACCGGCACACCAGCCAACAACGCGCAAGCTGATTGGTCGACTTTGACAGACATGCTGCAGAACTGACAGTCCCTTGTCCAATCACAGGCTCGGAAGCGTACCTGAGCCAGCGTGCGTGCCGTGGTGCGTTCAAGTCCACCACGTGAAACATACAACTCCTGAAGTTACCCAAACACTTCATGACATGACAGAAAATACGGTTGTTTCCACTGATACTTTTAATTTTAATTGCATTTTAATACTTCTATAATTTGTTTGCATATGTGCCATTTATATTTCTCTGTTCTATGTGAAAAATATTAAAAACAAAGACATTTTTGGCACAAACACAAATTGCGTATTTATTCATGAGAATAACTTGTTTATTTACTGTTAAAAGTGCTTAATTTAAATATTTTTAAAGGCAGTTATATGAAATTCATGACTCGGCCAAGTACTCAATAAGCGCATGAGTTATCGGTTGTCTTACAAAATAGGAAAAACGTGCTCATACAAATGTTAAGAACAGCGTACAATGATTTGGCACAGATACAGCAAGACAGCAAAGACGCTTGGCAGACTGCCTCAGCAAGTGAGATAATCTGATTAGGCCTAGAAATAGGATGTAGTCTGCACAATAGATTTGGGGGAGTGTGACTGGATATGGACATGATGTTTTCTTCTGTTCAGGGGGGGATAGTGTGAGGTGAGGCACTTGGAAGGCTCAGATAAATTATGGTGCGATTTGTGTGATTTTAGTGCAGTTTATTCAGGGTCCCTGGATAATACGTTAAAGTGTTAGCCGCCTCAGTATTAATCACCAGCCTCCCTTCTTTCTCAAACCTTTGAAGATGAATTTCTTACTAAAGACAACTAAACAATTTTTGGAGTAAGTCAAACTGTGCTGGAAAAAGTGTGTCAGCCTGACATAGAGCATCTCAGTCTGGTATGGCAACCTGACTGTGGCTAATAAAAACAAGCTGCTGTTGTCAAAACAGCTGGGGGAACTAAATTATTAAATACTCTGGATAACACCACTCCAATCCAATCCACATCAGAATCTGCGGTCATGCCTTCTCGAAAGTGCTGTAATAGTATATACAAAAATGTCACTAAAATACCTTCATGATGTGAGATTTTAATCACGAAAGTTGTCTCAACTTCTGCACCATTTTTACAATGTATGTACAGGTAAACCCAGCTAAAGTGATAAAATCCAGCGTGTATGCACTTGAGGTCAATATACAGACAAACATCTTCAATTCAGTATGAAAAAAGGATCAGATGGATGATTCTGTATATGACAAACAGTTTATATTTCATTCCTGTGCATCCATTTTGACTTGGACTAACTGTGTAGATAGTGCCACCCAATGGTTCCAGTTCACATTTCAGAAGGCAGAGCTCTACTATGTCCTTTTCATCTGCATGCATGTACAATGAAGTCTTCATACATAAAAGAATGAGATTGGCAGGGTTGATTTTAAGTTTGGCTATTGCAGCAGTTAAAGTTGAATAAATTATTTTGATTCTTTTAATGGCTTCTTCACTGCTTTTGTCCTGATTGTAATTGAATTTATAAAAATTGTAGCTGTCCCAGACTTGCCATAAATTCTTTTTAAAGCACCTGACAGACTGTAACTATTCCTCTCTTCCTAAAATAACACAGCACATGATGGTAACACTGTTTGTTTTTTCAGCAGCTACAGAAAAGCCTGCTTGATGCACTGTGATAACATCATGGATGGGATGTAAGTGCATCATGACTAACTAACTAATATTAGCGGGTGTTAATGACGCAGCATCATGTGAGGTCTTACATAAAGGCACTGGTGGTAAACAGGAAAAGTTTAAACGACAGAGGGCTATCAAATTATATATTTTTCATATATTATTAATTAATTCTGATATGTTTTGTTGCTATTCATGTGAGCTAATTTGAATTTACTTACTTACTTAGTATTTATGTGCTGTCAGATGTTTAATTATAAAAGTTTCATGTTAATATTTCAATAAATAAACATGAAAATGTATATTATATATATTTACACTCTTATTATATTGAGGCTGCACTTAAAGCGTTGATCAGCAGAGTCATGGTGCATTTGATTTATCGCTACAGTCGAGTAATAAAAGTCCTAGAGAGAGGTCAGACAGGCATCTGTTAGCATGGGAATGAAGACAGTTGGCTGGCTGCAGTTGCCATTAAATACTCTAGTCATTATCAGAACATGCAGTCCAACAGGTGTCAGGGTCAGCCAACATGTCTGCTGGTACGCCACCAAGATAAGCTCCACTTGCACAACTAATAAACATTAATTAGTAATGCTCTTGTGATATTTTTGCTCGTAACTCACAGATTTACAGTTTATAAAGAATTAAATTTAAATAACAAGAAATGTATGAATCAGTTTTTAATCTCTTTCACACACATAGATATACACTTCTGTGTGTATAAATCTATGTTAAAATGTTGTTGTGCTTCTTCTGGTGTCTGAAAATGCTCATGCTAAACTGGCAAAAGGCAGTGGTAATCCTCACAGAGGACTGCCTGGAAATCCCCTGGCAAGTACATAACTGCAGCTGTGTTCGGCTCGAGACACTGCAGCTAAAAGCCAGAGTTCAAACGGGGAGCATGAACAACATGCTTTAGCTACAAGCAACAGACAAAATTACTCACTACTACTTTAAAGAGTACTCTGCCTTATTTCATTTGTCAGCTAAGATCTGCCCTCAAAAGTCGTGTATGATTCTTTCCCAGACAAAGATAAGAAAAAGGTTGAATAATATGAGGATTAATCCTTTAAAACTATTGACATGCATACCTGTAAATATTGATTTTAAGGCTACACCTTGAAATCCCAGTACAGGGCATCTAAACAGTATGAAAGCCTAGGTTAATGCTTCTGTTAGTCAGCTTGATGCCAAACATATTTTAAACCTGATAAGTGGTGATAACAAGATACCTGATTTGATCAGAATGCAGCCCAAGATAAAAAATTTAAAAAAACATTTCAACACAAATCCAAACTGTCAGGTCAGAATCCGGTTTCTGCGTTCTTGTGGAGTTTCAGGGTATGACCGCAGATCTCTCTCACATGATGTACCCCGGATGGCAGTCATGTTGCAAAACACTGAATCTGGTTTGGATCATCTGTTTCTAACCTGCAGACCTTTTCGAGGGAATACAATGTATTCCAAGTATGCTGAACCTGCTGTACATTTGGAAACAGTCTACTTTCTTACACAATCATGTACTATGTATTTGAAGACAATGTCTGTCAGTCTGTTGACCCCCCGTTGATTCATATTGAATATTTTAACATCCATTGGCTGGAATCCAATCAAAGTTTATACTTGGTCCCCAGAAGATGAATCATAATTCACGATCCCCTGACTTTTCCTGTAGCATCACCGGCTAGTATCATCATCGGCAACATTCCCATCAGCCTCATCTGCAGTCCTATTTAGATTAAGCTGGCATGCTAACAGGCTAAACCAAAATCGTGAACACACCTGCTAAACAACACAGTTAGCTGTATCATTGTGACCATGTTAGCATTTAGCTCAAAGCACCGCTTCAGAGCTGCTGGCATGGCTGTATGACTACAGTACATGGTGGATATTAAATTGCAGAAATGTAAATAACATCTGCTACTATTGTTAGTCCACTATTAGTACTATGAACACTAATGCTAATAAAAAGCCACTGAAAGCACTGAATTATTCGTCTGCAGTACAATTTATTAATTCCAGACAAACCTAATGTATAATGTGTACAATTATTGCTAGGTGGTATCTATACACACACAGCACACTGATGAGTTTCATTTACACCTCAAGAATGCATTAATGCTCTGCAGAAATGATCAGTGTAAGCGATGGTCCGCAGCCTGTTGTCAGAGTGGACGCTAAGCATAAAGGGAATTGGTTCATACTCTTGACAACAGAGAGGTAACATCCTCCCATAGGGAATATACAGCACTCAATCTGATATGTGTCATATATGCTTGAAGTCAATGCCCACTGTGTCACCGTTCTGTGTTTTGTTTTGTTTTGTTTTTTTTCCATGTAGGCCTTGTTGAAATATCTTTAGATGAAGGGAAATGTCAGATGGTGGTATGAAAGTATAGAGCAAAAACAGAGTGGTTTAAATCTACTAAACCTACAGAGCTTTGTGGGTGTCATGCCAGCACCTTGTACACTCATAAACCTCACAAGTCCACGTTAAACAATACCACAACTGAAACTGCAATTTAATTCAACCTGTTGTTGTTTTTAACAGGTTGTGTCTCTCCTTGACAGTAGAGCCAAATCACTGATATTAAGTAGAGCCCAAAACAGGCAAGAAAGTCATAATGGTAGGCCACAACTACAAATATCACAAACAATGTGGCGTATAGCAATGTTTTTGAGATATTGCTCCGGGAAAAAGTCTCCATCCACCATGACGCATTTCTGTCGACGCTTTCCTCTCCGCTTGACACTGGCAGAGCTGTCGGTTGGAAGTCCGCAGCCTCTGTGTCCTGCAGGAGGCTGAGGTTTGGTTCTTCATCCAGAGACTCACTGATGGATGGCATGGGCGTGGACAGCAGTTTGCTTCTGCTTATAGAAGGCCTTTTGCCCATGCTAAAACCTGTATCTTTGTTGTGTTCGAAATATGGCTGTGGCCCAGTGTGAACAGCCCTCAGACAATGCATGTACAGCTCCACCTCGTCGTCTGAGTCAGACTCTGCTGAAGCGCTGTCGTGGCCTAATTGGTCACTTTTGGGTTCATCTGGAAAAATGCAGGAACCTCCCTCTACGGCGATGGATTCGCTCTCAGCGCTGGCAGCTTTTGATAGGTCATGTGTGACATTCTCGTTGCTTTGGAAATCCTCCCCTTTGTAAAGATGCATTTCAGCTGGGATGTGGGCATTTTGCCCTTCTCCTGTATTTTCTTCAATTACTCTCTTGTCCTGCACATTGTTCACCAGAGCAGATAAACCACCCTCAGCCTTGGTTTGTGTAATGTCTAACCTGGATTTATTTTCTTTGTCCTCTATCGTCAAACTCTCCGGCTCTGCAGCTACGATCTCTGACTCTCCTGTTTTGTCAACTAGAATTTCCTCTTTGTAATCTGGATTCTCCTTTTCTTTGTCCTCCATTGGTTTTACCTGATCCTCCCTCTCCACATTTGCCTCATCGTCAACGACCAAGCCTATTTCCATTTCCTCCCCCTCTTTCTCTTCTTCTTCTTCTTGGACATTTATTCTTTTATTATTGACCTTTTGTTTCTCTGCTTTCTCTGACTTTGTCTCCCTTTCTTCCTCTATTTTCTCTACTTTAATCCCCTCAAGTAGTTCTTCCTCTACAGGCGTCTTTTCCCTCATTGGGGTTTGAACATGTTCTAATTCTCTCTCAACTTCTTCCCCGTTTTTTCCAGGGGCGATCTCCTCAGTTTGTTCCTCTCCAATCTTCTGTGTGTCCTCTGCATCTTCAGCCTTGTTCTCTTCCGCTTTTGCAGCTGTTATCTCCCCCAGCATTTCGTCATTTTCCGTCTCTGTTGTACTTCTGTTTTCTGATGCTGTCTCAGTGTCTGTGACCTCCATCTCTTGGTCTTTGTTGTTCTCTGCTTCTGAACATGTTGGCTCGCTTTCCTCGTCATCTGTTAATATGTTTTTCTCCTCCTCTTCAACCATCATTTCCCAGTTTTTGACCTCAGTAGTGTCAGCTAAGCAAAAACCCTCCTGGTTCGAGACAGCAGCCTCCATTTTATAATGCTCATTTTTTCCTGAAACAATAATTTCTTCATCATTTAATGTGTCTTTATTTTTTAAAGTGTCTTCATCTTTGAGCTCCACTGGCATGTCATGTGTGTGACAGTGTCTCATCATTGCTTTTGGCATTGACTCAGCTACCTCACCGATGACCTTAAGGTCATCTGAGTGGTTTGTTTCATCTTTACGCCAGACATTCATCTTTTCATTTTCTTCTTCCACGTTTTTACCTTCTTTGTGAGTTTTAGGAGATATCTGCTGCTTTGTGGCATTCTTTTCTTCCACAGCTTCAAAACAGGAAACATAGCTATTCTCAGTTCCTTTTGTAGCTGAATTAATAATGTTATTCAAATCATGGCACGCTTCTAATAGTCTATCCTCCCCTGAAATGTTTGTTGATAGAGTTTGCCTGTTATCGTCTTTCTTTGACTCCTCTACACACTTGGACTCTGTGAGTGACATAAATGAGGTTTCTACACTGGCCATGAGTTCTTCTGTTTTATTTTGAGCATGCATTTCATCCAGATTAGTTTTTATTTGTGTACATGTGTGCTCTGGAAGTTGAGTCCGTGCTGTTTCTGCCGTGGTTTGGCTTTGGAGGTCATGGGTTAGATCATCTTCCTGTGTTTCTCCCTGGAGATGTAAACTCTCAGGGGGTATTTGTGGATTGAATACATGTGTACTTGTAATATTTTTAGCGCGTGGATGTACTACTTCGTCTCCTGAAATAGATTTTAGAACCTCAGGTGCATTTGTGCATCTCTGGTCTGGATCCTGTAGAGTTTCTGCATTTTCTGTCACACTCAGACTTGTTTCTTCTTCTTCAATGGGAGGACTATTCGGAGTGACATGCAGGAATTCTTGGTCTGGTTCCTGAGTCCAAATCACACTTCTCTGAACTTTGTCATTGTTATCTCTAGCACCTCTTTTAACAGTGCAGCCGATCTCTCTTCCTGCAGTGTGAGGGTAAATTTGATTTAAGTTTCCAACATTCAGAGTAGCCCGTACTGGATCACCTAAGCTCTGACTTTCACTTCCCACTCTGCCAAACACTTGATGATACAGCGGCGCCACCACTGTTCCAAATGTGAAGCTGTCGGTCTTGCTAACAAGACTTTCGCTGCTTACCGCTGAAATAACAGTGTCAGCTGGTTCATCTGCAGTGTTGCTAGTACATTCATAACTCACGCCTTGCTCCTGACTGCTTTCCACAGCTTCGGAGACAGACTTGTTGATATTTTGACGTTCGGCAGGAGCAAGCTCATCATTTGAATGCAATGGCTTGTCTGGAAGATGTGTGGCACTCTCACCTCCTGTTAATGTGGTTGAGTCAGCCAAATTGATGCTCTCCAATTTCTCTGACTCGCTGTTTGATGTGCAGTCGTGTGCTGGTGATGTATCATGTGTAACATCAAGGATGAGAGATTCAGAATCAAACTGAGAACCTCCTGACGTGTCGCTCCCGTCAGAAAATGATTGCTTTTCCTCTGGGGATTCTTCTTGAGTTGCCTGTTTTGCTTCTGGAGGTGATTCATCTCTTTCAGTGTCATTCGCTCCTCTACCTCTCTGAGCAAAGATGTCCCTCACTCGAGCCATCCGTGCGGCCTTTCTGCGATTTCTTCGGCTGCAGTTCCGTCGACTCTCGACCTGTCAGTCAACAAGGATAGATTCAGTGGGGTGACAAGTTGTATGTCACACAGTTAACACGCTCATATTAAATACTGTCCATGAATGCATTTCTGATATATAAGAAAATATCAAATTAAAAATAGAATTGTATAGTATTGTATAATGTTGTAATAGTATAGTATCAAAAGAGCATGCTTGAGAAAATATGAGCCACTGAGGAACTGCATAACAGGCACTGGGTGTCCTTTAGGTGCACAGTACAGTACATTATGTTACATTGGTGCCAATCTTATCCCAGTCATGTGACGTTCTTTCAGAAAGAGCACCAGGGTTCATGATGAGTTTTATATTCCTCCTGTACCTCATAGACACACCACAGGGTCTTTAAGTGCAGTCTCAAAGTTATTAGTAAGTCTGATGCGATTGGCCTTCAAACTCTGGATGTATGGCAAGGAAGTCCAAAGGCAAATTATAAAATATATTAGTAAATTGTATTGGTATGAGCCAAAAAAAGAACATTTTCATCACTCACCAGTAATTTCTGTCCGTCTTCCTCTGATGTTCCTGACTGAACATCGGAAATTTGCTTGGCGTCCACTTTGTCTCCATGTTTTGACACATCTGGAGAAAAGCGACATTTTACATTTACATCGAGGCTTCACTATTACAACCATGTTAAATTTCACAAATATCATGTTGATTTCACAGTTAGCCAAAGAGATATTCACCTGTTGATATATTTTCCTGAGATGAAACTTCCATTGCTGAAAAGTTTTCCACAGTGGGGAAGTTCTGACTGTGAATTAATAATAAAACCGTGATCAGTCAGACGTCATTTATGTGTCTGTGAGACTATCATCAATCAGCAAAACACATATGGTGACAATGTTGAGGTTAAGATATATTTAAAATAATTTTGCTGATGGTGTTTATCACTGCAACAACAAGTGAACAAACAGCCTGGATTGGTTGCACAAGCCATGCACAGTTTTATCAATCAGTCATTCATTCAACAAAAGTATAAAGGATCTTTTCAACGGTTGTACAAAATAACTTACAGACTTCACAGAGTCACTCCTGAATAAACCTGGTTGGCTTGTTTATCTTTTGCTTTACATGCAGAAATCAATTGCTATCAAAGCTATCCCAGCTTCATATCAGCTTTTATATAATAATAATAGCAACAAGGTGCTCAGGTTAACATATCAGTAGCCTATTAATTCTTTTAATTGTGAGGCAGAAATCTGCCTAAGGCATGGTGGACATTTCTCCTGATCATGTATGATTCTTATAATAAAATACATTAAATTGTGTCTAAAAACATCAGCAGTATTGACCAAAAGCCCTACCAGTAATACACGTTATATCCTCACCCAACAGTCTTAAGGCAGCTTTTCTTGTTCACATTTTCCTTCTGGGTCTTCTCTTTCCTCTTGTCCATTCTCTGGTGACAGTGCAGCACGTAGTTCCTGTTGTTATTGTTGGCCCAAAATGTCCCCACAGGAGTCTCGTATCGCAGACAAAACTCAACTCTGGCTCCCTGATCTCCAAATGGTGGCACCAAAGTGAGCCTAAATGAGAAACAGTCCGTCGAATTGTCAACGGAGCCAGGGATGTACTCTGCCAGGAGGTCAAAGTGGCTGGACCAGGAGTCCAAAGTGGTTCTGATGTACACAGCCTTATTGAAAGAAATGTTGAGGACCCGGATTACTCCTTTTAGTATTGTGGTCCCTGGAAGTAACTCAATGGTCTCCAACTCCACTTTCTGTTCCAGGACTTTGATGAACAACTCCTCAGTCGATAAAGGAAGGCAGAAATTGAAAAGAGAGAGGAAGTATTCCTCTGCATCTTTACCTTCGCCTTCTAAAGAGTCATATCCTGGCAGCTTTGGCACATCCCAAGTGTCAAACTCCTTCACTTGCACCAGACTGAGACCTTTGGAGTCTGCAAAGGACACTCTCCTGGAGCCACACAGGGGCGGCTCGGGCTCCGAGTCCTCGTCAGAGACAGAGCTCTTTCTCCGCGGGAGAGGAGAAGATTTGGGCCTGATGCCAATCACCACTTCACCCTCATCATCATCCAGGTCCGGGTCCAAGGTGCCGAGGCCTGGCACTCCTAAGAAGCTACAGGCCCCGGAAGGTCTCAGTTGTCCCACAAACTCCATGGGGCTCTCCGTGAGAGAGTCAGTGGGAAGTGAACTGCAGCGCTTCTGTTTCTGGCAACTGACATTCAACATGCTCTGACTTAACAGATGGAGTCGAGTTACAGATGACATTGTTGCAAGGGCCACCACTATAAATAGGCCAGAAGGGACTTAAACTATGTACAGTCTAAGTCTAAGTTCAGGAGGAGAAAATATCATCTTGACTCTTTGAGGCAGAGCATTTGTGTGATATAATCTTCATTACTGATGAATAATTATTATAAAATTATACTACAAAGCGCCTTAAGGTTTCGTGGACATCATCCCTGTGTAATGTGCCCCGGAGTGCTATGACGCTATTTGTATAATAAACATGAGGATTACTATGGTAGCTGCTCGTGTTTTGTTGCTATTGGCCTGCAATGGATCACATCAAATAGCCTCTGCACACTGCACACTGTTTATAGGCCTCATGGTTTTGGGAATGCCCATCTTTGACTACATTCGGGCATATCTTTGAGACCATCTGGTGTATTTGCTATAAAACAATTGAGCTGAATCCAATTATTGCTATTTCTGGGGTTCCCAGTGAGAGCCGTAGACATCCCTACTTCCCAAGCTAAGTCTATAGCTTTTGCCTCTTTTAAAGCCTGGAGACAAGCCCGAGTCATTCACAAATTTAATGAGTGCTATCCTTAATTGCATATAGCTATAACAGATGTAAACCTCATCAGAAGTTTAGAGACACTTGGTCCCCCCTTTCATACAAAAAAGACATACATATCTTTGTCTGCACTTAAATATTTGTAGTCAGACGTGTGTCTTTGCAATAAATATGTATTTTCATGTATTTGTATGCATGTTTATATGTGTAGACATACTTTTGTACTTGTTTGAATGGTCATAAATGTAACAACAAACAAAATGTACGTGAGTTTTTTAGGTTTTCTTTCTTCCCTCTTCGGGGTGGGGTGTGTGTGCATGGAAGTATCTGTGTATAAATATCACTAAATAATAATAATACTTTCCACTGACCAATCATTGACTCTCTGATGATGCAATAACTTAGAAGGCCTGACAGTATAAGTTTATACTGTACATATAGCAACAATCATTCCATCTGCTGATACCAGAATGATACAGTTTACAGTTATGTATTGTGTTTGTGCTATTTCCTGTGTTTATCTCACAGCTGTGATAAAATGTCAAGCCCAAGTCATGGGCTAGTCTTTAATCTAACTGAGCAAATAAAATACATATTTTTACAGTGAGTAAGAGTGTTGTGTCTCAACTGAAGAATGGTAAGCCCCCCTCCCTGAATTGGACATGAACAGTATAAAAGCCATGTAAAAGCTGTCTGGCAGTAGTAGTTTTGTTCAACAGGAAAGAGCCAAACTGTCAGAGGATGTGGGATCTGATACCGACAGGATACTTTAAATTTTACTGCGGTGCTGGGACTTGGAAGTTAGAGTAAAAATAAAGAACAGAAAGAAAACAAAGAGAGAAAAGCAAAGAGAGGAGAGCAGCTCATGAGTACTTCATACATGAAAGTAAAAAAGGCAAAATGCGACTTCATGAATACGTCTAAGACAGAAGATAACAGCAGAGAAATTAGTTCACAAGAAATGGCTGCAACAGTGACGGATGCTGTCAGGACCTGTGAGACCACCCTCACCAACCCGGACAACATGATGAGCTCGTCAGACAATCCTTCCTCTGAGGACACTCAGCTCTTCTCAAAGCCCTCATCCTCCTACATTGCCCTGATTGCCAAAGTCATCCTGGCCTCCCCTTCCCAGAAACTCAACCTGGCGTCCATCTACAGAGCAATGGAGGAGAAGTTCCCCTACCTCAAGAGCCGGGGTCCGGGCTGGAGGAACAGTGTACGGCACAACTTGTCCGTAAATGACTGCTTTGTGAAGGTGAGCCGCTGTGAGGATGGTCGGGGGCATTATTGGGGTGTTCATCAAGCTTATCTGAGGGACTTCCAGCAGGGGAACTTCAGACAGTGCAGTAGGGACAGGGGGAGGAGGGAGAGGGAGCGATATAGTAAAGTAACGGAGTGTCTGGCTTGGATGGAGACCAGCTGCTTCTTGGGAAGGTTCTATGAGAGCAGATCTTCGGGTTGTGTGGAGCCACAATGTCCCCTGCAGGAACCAAGGAGGTATCAGCTAAGTTCTCCGGACTGGACCCAACCACACTATCAACCTTGGGGCGTCAGTGTGGGCTGGGTACAACCGCCCAGCTGGTGGAAGCATTTTCCAGAGAGGCTACCAGACTCACACGGAAGGCTTACAGCTGGAAGAGGTCACAACAGTCAACCCATGACGTCCGGACTGCAATGTTGGGTGATGAATGACTCAGTACTGAAAGCGTCCTATGACAGCAGGTTCATGACGACCGCATTTCAAGCCGTCAAGTTCCCTGGCTGCTGGTGTATGTCTCCAGTCATCAAAGACCTTTTACCTTACAAACCCAGCTTATAAATGCTCCCTTTGAGCGTTTTGAAGCATTTGTGGTTTTTGCTGTCTCAGAACAAATGTATGTTACTTTCTGATGCAATATATCTGGCGGGCAAGTAAAGACTGATCCAGTAGGTGGCAGAAAGTTACCTTGGTAACAATATCTACAATTCAAGCATTAATTGCTCTCAGCTCTGTCCTGTTTTAAGACGTCTGCAGTGATATTCTCTGCTCAGATACATCACACTAATCCACATTTGCATGGTGTAAATAACTTCACCTTTAACACGTATTAGCCTGTAATATTGTTGTGTGTATTCACAGCAATGCAATGTTATTTCTTCATTGTTCTGCCATGACATTTTTGTGTCGTGTAGACTTGTTCTTACCTTCATATCTCTCATCTCATGGTATGGCAGCCTGACCGTCTGCCCTTATAACCTTCTTTCATCCTGTTCAACATATTTTGCAACAAAAGTGACAAGTGACATTATAAATGTGTTTTAGTGCGTACGAAAACACTGAACCGAAATGCTTAACGAGGTGACAGGTGCAAAAATACCCCGCGCAGAGGTGATTGCATCAGAGTCGCTCGTCAGGCATTGTTTGTCAGTGCGGCCGTGTTGAACTTTTGCACTCTGGGTTACACTGCATTTATCAGCAGCTAAAATTAAAACACTTTTATTTGTTTCTTCTTTTTTTTTTTAAACAGGTGTACTGATATGCCATTCAAATAAAAGCACACACACCACTGTAAATAGCTCTTTGATAACAGTTTGACAGTTGTGCGGCTGCCGAGCTTTTTGTTGTTCAAAACCCTCGATATCTAAATAAAGTCACACGAAACTGTACTTGTCTTTTCTCAAAGAGAACTCTTTTGTTTTAATCAAAAAAGACAATAAATGATGCTTGTTTAGAGGCATTTTGTTTTGTAATGTTTCTTCTGTTATTGTGTGTGTCTATGAATATCAACAAAGAAAAAAATAAAGCCTATAAAAATTCATCAGTACTGGAAAATAGGCAACTGGAATATTATATATTTTATATTTTATGTTCATGTTACATTACAATTTATGTTATATCTTTAATGTATTGCAATGTAGACAGATGTTTATTGATTAATCCAAGCTTTTTAATGCAGAAATAAATCATCACTCCAAACCACTTGTACTTTGCCTGGCACCACAGCTCGGTAACTATTTTATTCCTGTTTTTAACATCCTGGTTATCAACTCCTATTGTGGCTGTCTAATTCACTGACTGACACTGCGACTCCTCCCCCTCAGGTAGACACTCCATCAGTTCTCTCCCATCCTCACTCCAAACTGCATGACTTGGAGACATCAACTCCTGCCTGGCTGCTCTGAATTTCCACTCTTCATCTTCTTCAACGGGTATGTATCTTTAACACAACTCTAATCTGTGCTGAATTTTACAGGTAATAGTCTAGTTTATAGCTCTCCTGCATATATATAGGGAGTTTTTTTTCTCGTGCAGAAATATTGCATGACATGACGAGACGGGATAAAAAGTTGGCTTTAAAAAAAACTCTAGACTATTCATGCCCTGCCAATAACAAGCTACGGATAAATTTACAGACTATATTCTGTGACAAATAACGCTGACTTGAGTGGTTATGATCTGAAATTATAAAAGTGATGCCTGTCATTACTTACTTATTTAATCCTCCTTGATCCCTGCGAACACTGAGACTATCTGCTAACTGTCATGTGCATATCCAGTCGACAAAAAACATGTCAGAACCTGCTGTAAATCACTTGTTATTATTGCTACTGGTGTTGTTTCTGCATGAAGTGTGTATGATATTAATATCCAGGAATTTGCATATTTTAAAATAGTAATTAACCATTAAAATGCATGTGCTTTTTTGCTGTTTGCATATTTAAAATCTTACATGGAAATAATGGATTTATTAACTTTATTTAGTCTGTGGTTAGTCTGTAGAATTTCATTGGGTTGTTTATAACTTATTGCTGTTTTTTATCTTTGTATATCCTATTAGCCAGAACCTCAATAAGCGTGCCACACCATCTCTGGTATTTTTAAATTCACAAGTTAGTTCTCCTTCTTGCCACGTCTTTAACTCCAACCCTCACAAAGGTGTAGTTTTGCAGCAATGATGAACTGCATCTGCAGCATTTGGGTCTTACAGCTTATTTACTGCTGACTGTTTTCTTTCAGGACCTGAGCTGGGATGCCTGAGTCTCCTCTCAGTCCCACGGCAGCCCGTCAAACCCCAGCCAGCATCCTCCTCAGTCACACAGACAACGGCACAGGAGAGAGAGTAGCTAATGGGGACTCCTGCAGTGGAGTGAGTGGCGAGAACTGGCAGAGTCTCCGCCATAAACAGGTATCGTCAACCTCCTCCTACTCCTCAACCTCCCCCTCATCCTCCTCTTCTTCCTTTCGTCCCTTCCTCCTCCTCTTCATAAGCGGGAAATAGAACAGTCTTAGGCAAACAGATGTCAAGGGAAATACAGCAAGTCAGCTCCATATTGGATGTCCTCTGACAGGACACCAAACCCGGAGCCTGTAGCTGTGTTGACAGTGGCAGCGATTTCATATGAGATCTGATCCGGGTTGGGAGTTGACACGCAGAACTCTGTTTGTCCTTCATTATTAGTTTGTGACTCAGAGCCAGGGAGGAATAATTGTCCACAGACCTAGGCCAAACAGATGCAAGTGAAAGGTAAATAAGCATGGCCCAACACAATTTTATGGTTGTCTGTTGCAATTCAATCCCTGGGAACCTTAATCTAAGGGATCAATGAAACAACCAACATAATGAACGCCCCATCATCTCCGTTTCCTCCAGTCTGTTCACACATCTTGTCAGTTTTGCTCTGCTCCTTTCTCTTAATTCACTTTATAAGCCACTTATAAGGCTCGCAACTCGTTACCTACAGGCACGATATGATGAAAATCATCGTTGCTGGTCATCGTAAAGGGCCTTCCAGCCCTGTCTGCAGCTGTGTGAGCTGAATTTTTTTAAACTTCTGTTGTAATTTCCAGCGATCATAATGACTACAGTAAGTGACATGTCACAACGGCAGCATTGCGACATTGCCCGTCTGCCGGAGTGTGATTCCAGCCTTCACAACATAATAATGGGGTTGTGTGTTATGAAAGTTTGAAGCTGCAAAGACTGAAAAAAATGTTACAAATGAAGACTATTTACAGTGAAGACCGGAGCTCCGTCTTTAATGCATTTCTTTTATGAGTGCAGCATCCAATCCAAACACCACAAATGGTCACGGAGTGATTCGTAATGAAACCTGCTGTATGTCTGTGACTTCATCAAAAGTACGGACACAAGATACAAAAAAACATAAGACGGAGGCTGTGACTGTTATTTTTATTCTAAATGAATCTGTTCAGTGTTTTTATGATGAATCGATGAATCGAAATTGTCAGAAAATTGTTCCCAAGTAACATTTTTAAAGAGCTTGTTTGATCTAAACAAAACTGTTGGAGAATTTAAGATTCATGTGTTGAGGTATGGACATTAGTTACACTTTTATTAGACACACTATCGGCCGGTGTTCCTACTGTAATGTTATTTTCTTACGCGTTTTGTTAGTTTTGCTTTGTTCATTTTGACAAACCTGTTCTCCCAACAGTGAGAGAACCTTTTTTGTGGAGGTAAATATCATAAATTATTTCACACACTGCTTTGTCTGTCCCTTTCTTTTGCTCTGACTGTCGCCTTACTGTCTCCGGTTCCTGTGGTCCACCTCAGGCGGTGTTTAATGTATTCATATATTACTGTCTGTGCTGTACATAATGTATTCATTCAACCACTTTAACTACACAATTACTGTTAATACTGTGAATATATATTAATATATATTATATTTCATACTGGAACAATCTATCTCTGCTTAATTACATTTATACTGCATTTGTGCTGCTACACAAGCTGTAATACCTTGTGTAGTGTATTCCCTTCAACCTGTCTATACTGTATATATTTTATAACATAATTCATATTTACTGCTATTTGTATGTCCTTATACGTATGTACATACTCTGCACTTTACTGCCTTATTGCACTTTTTGTTAGATGCTAAACTGCATTTTGTTTTCTCAGCACATTGTGCAATGACGATAAAGTTCTAACTAATCTAATCTAAATTTTTACACCACGTACCACCTCAGAAAATATTAATCTCTCCGTGTATCACTATTTATTTATCACTACTATATTCACTTTTTTTTGGTGCCAGAGCTTCTGAACTATTTATTTAACCTCTGCCTACAATCTCATGTCACATTTTAACTAATCATGCAAGCACTACGTGGATGAACGCGTCTACGTATCAAGCTGATGTTGAAACAAGACGTTTCAGGAAATGCAAAACTTGTTTTAAATCATATTTGAGCGCCCCTCTGGTTTCATTTCATTCAAAATGTTGTTGACGGTTTGATATGTTTTAAGAAAGGACCGCTACAGGAAAGTACCTCAGGGATAAAAAAAAAAGCAGTAAATCCTCACACTTAAGATGCTGAAAAAACGTGCATATAAAATCAACAACTTTTTGTTGATTGACAAATCAACTAATCTACCTTTTGTTACATGAGATGAAATCATAGATGTCTGCAAGCGACAGATGTGTCAGAGTGTGAACTCACTCCACTTTTCTTTACTTTCCAGTTGTCGCATCAGTCTGGTTCAAACACAGGAGATCTCAACACAAATGACAAACTTGAGGTCCCTGTTGTGTTCTCCTTTCATTACATCCTGTAAGCCTCTAAGATATTGCTCCAATATAGACACAAGGCCTGACTGAAACCTGCAAAGAACATCAGGTCAGCACCTTCACGCGTCTGTGCAGCAAATGCCATTTTTGTATGCGGTATTCATAACGATATAAAGTGTTCAAATTATAAATGATATTTTCCACAACAATCAATTGTCAGCAGCAGTAGTATTATTTCTGAGCTTTGTTTGTTATACAAGTGTAAATGGCTTTTGTTGTCGCAGTCATGGCAATTGTCCCGAATACAAAAGGAGACAATCACTCTGTTATTTGTCAGCCAAGCAGTAACAGTGCAGATCAGTTATTATTCTGTGAGTGTTTGCCTTTATTAATACCCATACACTTCTATTAGGAGTCACAACAAGCATGTAATTGTGTTGCTAATTAACTGGTCAGCCTATCTCCCATCTCATTTAAGGTCAATGACACAATCCAGCATGATGATGTTCACAAAAGGTTGACAGCACAGTTTTGTAATTGGATTGGAAAGATTTCCATCGGATGGTTATTACTGTTTAACACCTGACACACACCTTCTGTCTCGCTCACACACATTCACACACGCACTCGTCCTCTCGCCTGCACTCGGCAGACTGACGTCTCTTTTGTCATTTCATCTTTCTTCTTCTTCGTCTTCTTCTTGAAGGTGTTCCTGGCTATGATGGCTCCTCAGCAGATGCAGCATCTTCTGTCCAGCAACCAGCTGCAGGCGCTGATCCACCAGAAGCAACAAGCTCTTGTGCTCCAGCAGGTATTTATGCAATATTAACACTAATATAATAATTCCAGTTTTTCTTGTACGCCTGTACTCAAACTAATGTAACTAAAGTTGTGACTGCAATACAACATTGGCATTATCAGTTGATTAAGGTTAGTTGTTTGTTTGTTTAAATTTAATCTCAACATTATGTAATAGTATTACAGCGTTACTTTTAATGCCGTCACAGTAGGCCGGTAAATTAGCCATCAACTAATGAATTGGTCATTCTATGAAAAACTAACATGAGCTGAAGGTAACTTACACAAAACAGAGTTTGTTACTTTGAGCCTGTTAAGCTGAATTCATTACTGAGATATTTTATGGCTAATCTGGTAAACAAACTGGTTTACTAAAGAAAACTAGTCGGTCAATTAAGGTAAACTAGTTTAACACTAATTGCCTTTTATGGCAAACTATGTGACTACTACTTCTACTGCTAACTAACTACGTTAACTAGCGTTCATTTACACAAAAATACGAAACTGTTGCTGGGGAAATGTGTTAATTTTAGCCAGCTAATATTTATTCAGGTCATTTAAAGATAATCTGGGGAACAAACTGGTCAGTTAAGGTAAACTAGTTTAATGCTAGTTGTCTTCTTTGGCAAACTAATGCTAACTAATATTAGCTTACACAATAACAATAACAATAACAATAATAATAATAATAATAATAATAATAAAAACTTGTATCTTTTATCCAGCTAACCTTAAATCACCATTAAAGCTAATAGCTAATCTAGTAAACAACAAACTGAAGCCATAATAAGGATGCTAACTACCTCAGAGCTAACATACAACACAAGCAAATGTGTTAGTTAGTTATTTTACTGAGGCACAATACAGAACACATTATAGTGTATGTATTGGTTAGCTACTTAGCTGGCCTTCCTGGAGGTTCTTTGACTCTCCCCCACTGGGCCTCATATAATATAGTGTGTGTCAGACCTCTAAAGAAAGAGTTAAGGGAGGCAGGAATACATTGAACTGTTTGTAATTCATAATGTATGAGTCGTTTGAGAGTGAGATAAATGGCTATAATAATAATAACATAACAGCATTTTTTTTTAGCAACATCTGAAAGAGTTTTACAAGAAGCAACAACAGCAGATTCACCTGAAGCTGCTGCAACAGCAACCGAGCAAGAACGTCAAAGAGGTGAGTAAAGATTTGTGTTATTTCTCAGCTTCACTGACTGGTTTTGTGTTTGTATGTCCATTTTTTGGGTAAAAGCACTCATTAGTAAGATCAATAAGATGTCATAAATGAAATAAAACACATTTTGTGATGGCCTGTAGGTGACACAAATAATGAAAACACATTTTAAGATGACAGATGGAGGAAAGCCAGAGATGTAACAGAAATGTCCAATTAAGAGCGGACATGTTTGTATGCTGCTCGAGTCACTTGCTTTTGGGATTTGAGAACAATGTTTTCCAGCCCTCGTGGCTGAGACGCGGTGTGGGCGTCGAGTTTTTTGTTTTGGAATGTGAGATTTGTTTGGGTTTTTTTTTAGTATTTGTTGAAAGATGCCATTACAGATGCAGCACGTTTCCCACAGATTTTTAGCTCCAGATCAATACCCGGACTGTAATACCAGGAGAAAAAGAGAGAGTTTCACACAAATACCGCCTCATTTTTCTGCGTGAGATGTCGGATTTTCTCTCTCTCTGTTCTTCAGCTTCCTGCTCAGCAGCTCGTGTTTCAGCAGCTCCTCCAGCTCCAGCAGCAGCAGCAACAGCAGCAGCAACAGCAGCAGCAGCAGCTCCTCCGGTTGCAGAGACCCGTCCTGTCCTCGCCTGCCCTCTCTCCAGGTCACTCCTCTTTACATTTAACACAGAGGTTTTACATTCTTTCTGTGCTTCTTCTCCAGTGGTGATGTTCCATTACCTGTGTGCTGCACGTTTAACTTTTCTCTACATTTAATCTCAGAGCAGTGTTTGCCAATTTGAGCTGAAATCAACCGTACAGTTACTGTTTACTGTCTCAGATCAGGTGGATACAAAAATAGACAAACTTGTATCTGATTGGAAGGATTTCTTGTTGTTATATAACTGCACTAAACTCCAAAGACACGATGATGAAAATGAAACCTCATTTTTTATCTGTGATAACGATTCCTAGATTACACCAAAGAGGTAACACGAGATCATGAAACGCTCTCTCTGTTTGTGCCCTCGAGCTTTGAGGTGGGATTAAGTGAAAATGTGTGAACACGGTGTGAAGCACAGGTGAAGTCTGCACTAGTTGCTGAGTTTCATCCTTGATTTTTTTTCGTTTCATGTTTCAGGTGGTTTGAGTCCTGCAGAGATGCAGCAGATCTGGAAAGAGCTCACAAACGGAGTGACCGAAGATAAATCCACATCGAAGGGCAGCCAGGACTCGCCTGCAAACAACGTGTCAACAAAAGTCGCAGCGAGACGCAGCGGTGACTGTCAGACTTCTTCCCCTCGCAGGGCAGAATGGTACGATCTGTCTGTTTGTGCTGTAAACACGCTGCGAGAGCTGAGATGATGCCGCTTTTTTGTCAACATCACAGACGTGTCATCTGTTAGACGGGGGAGCTGTTTGCTCTCGCAGCAAGACTTCACTTTTAATTCCCCTCGGGGGGGACGGTGTTTTGTTTGTTAGCTTTGTGCTCCACCACCTTTAACACAGAAAAAAAACTTTACACGACTACATCTCCCAAATCAAAAGTAAATAGTTTCCCATTTATTTTTTAAAGCGCTCCCTAACACCTCTCTCTGTCATTTTCTGTTAGCTGAGAAGAAAACATATTTTATTGCTGTGTTGTCTGATTTTGTTGCTGTTTATCTCACAGTACCGTTGCTCTCCTCCTGTTTCTCCTTCATCCAGTGCTGTTAAAGCCGATCGCACTGCCATACACACTCTCTACAGCCATGGTGTGTGTAACTGGCCCGGATGTGAGTCGGTGTGTGAAAACTTCAGCCAGTTCATCAAGTAGGTTTTAAGTCCATCCTAATGCATTTCACTTTTTTTTGACTCTTCACCCATTTGTTCATGATTCAAAGGAGAAACTACAGTGGAAGTCTTGCTAATGTCAATCACTCGCCCCCCTTTAGGCCTCAAACGGGGCTCTGAACGGAGCTCTAAGAGCTGTGCAAAGAAACAGTCCACTGTTTTCAGACTCAGCAAGCCCATCACAGGGCACATGGAGACTAACAACCATTCACACTCACATTCACGCCTACGGGCAATTTAGAGTCACCAATTAACCTGTTAGGTGCATGTTTTTGGACTGTGGGATGAAGTCAGAGCACCCGGAGAGAATCCACGCAGACAGGCCCCAGCCGAGGTTCAAATCAGGAACCTTCTTGCTGTGAGACAGTGCTAACCACAAGAGATCATTATATTCATTTCTGCGCGAGCGGTTTGAATGAATGAAGTTTCCATGAATGTTTCTTTCTGTTTGCCTTGACTCCAGCTCACCATTGACTCACCATACCGCACTGGAATCGCCAAACGCTAATCATACTCACATGTTGCGTTGTGTTGTGTTTCAGGCACATGGGCAGTGAACACACTCTGGATGACAGAAGCACAGCGCAGTGCAGGGTGCAGATGCAGGTGGTGCAGCAGCTTGAGCTTCAGGTAGGATCGAGTCCCTTCCAGATTTACAATGACGAGTCATTGCTGCTGCTTGGATGTGCAGACTTGTCCTGGTGCTGTTTGGGTCAAGCACAAAAAATTGGACCTTTAACATCATTGTTGTATTTTGTCCTAACTAAGCCTTCGATAGTCTGTTTGCTTTGCACAGGTTTGTATTGATTCAAGATACCAATAGTTGTCTGCTTTTCCATGATTTTTCCCAAAGATTCACCACCTAAACTTATTGCACATTGTAAATATTCATGTAATGTTTTGCCGCCTCCTTGCTGATGTCTGACACAGCAGGAAATTGTTCTTTCCAGAATGTGTTTGGTTCACAGCGTTCCATTTCAACAATCTGTGCTCACTGTTTTTGACGCCACGCCGTCTTCTCCCTCCCCTCCTCCTCCATCTCCTCTAACAGCTCTGCAAAGAACGGGAGCGTCTGCAAGCCATGATGGCTCACCTGCATCTGCCGTCTCTAGAAGCTCAGTCAACCTCTGTGCCCGCGAGTCTACAGTCGCAACAGTCAGACGCAGTCGCTGACCCACGCGGCCCACAGGTAGATAAGCAGACGCGAAGCAAATGAGGCGAAAAGAAAGCAAAACTCCAAATATCTGTGAAAATAACATGTGTCTGGCTGCAATCACCAACTTTTACAGTTGGATGAGTTGCAAAAAGATGCTGCCAGATGAAGGTCATTTGAACATTTTAAAAAAGTTTTTTACACCTTTTTTTTTAGCGTAACTCTCAAATTACTTTCACACCTTCCCTTTGTGGAGGTCTTCGTCCCTCTTTGAGTGATGAGAGCGCTTCCTTTCCTTTTCGTTGCCCAGCTGCAGGCGCCAGATGGCTGCCATTGTGTTTTCAGACAGCAGACATGCTCTGATAACGCGGGAGCTGATCATTTGTTAATCTTGCAAATATTGCACCATAATCACAACACCCACCAAACAATTTCACCCTATAATTAACCATAATTGACTCCCTTCTTCTTGCGATATTAGCGGGATCACCTCTGAAGAGGCGAATCAAATCGCTCTGTTACACTCCACCTCCCCCGCCCGCTTCTTGTTTTGTTTCTCTGTCAGTCTTTTCATCCCACTTGTTCTTTTGTTAACTCGGATCTGTGTGCTTGTGTCGCTAATAGCTCAGCTCAGTCCCCGTCACCAGCAACCTGCCCTCGCTGAGCCCGTCAGACTCGGCCCAGGCGTCCCCGCAACCCGTGCTCCGTGCCAGCTCGCCCTCCCACGGGTGTGATGAAGGGTCGCCCACTCAGACGTCATGTGCTGGGGCCATGAGGCGCCGTCATCACCCTCTGGTCTACTCCCTCTCTTCAGGTAAACTACTATACTCTTTATTATTGTAAATATGATCATACAACAAATAAATAGTTCATTTTCACTTTGTGTGTCTTGTCTTGTTTCAGAAAATGAATATGAGCTCTACAAGAACACAGACATCAGACCACCTTTCACCTATGCAACCCTGATACGACAAGTACAGCCTCTCTTTTATTTATTCAACTTTAAATGACTGTATATTACATTAATATAACTACGTATTATTTGAATCACCTTGTAGACTAACTGTGCGATTTAAAATAAAAAATGCTTCAGCAGTTTTTAATGTCGGATGGCTCGATTACCTCCTATATATTTATGTTGCTGATCTGAATCACCTACAGCTAAAACATCATGAGAAAATCAACGATAATTAATTAATCATGTTAATTAAGTAACTTTTCAAGCACAAATTCTAAAAACTCCTCACTTGTGTTTCATAAATATACATATTAGCTGCTTCTCTTTGATACGATATGATAAAAAATGGAATATCTTTGGTTATTGGAGTGTTACTTGGACAGGTTTTTCGATTTTATGACACTTCAGATGATGATTGATGCTGAAAATAAAATGTTATTTGCAGCCCGACACCTGCTACACAGAATAAAAAGACATCAGGCTTGTGAGGGTGTGACTTTCCCTCCTTCCTCGGGTCAGGGCTTTAATTTGATCCTGTAATATGCTACAGTTTTTTTTTTTTATTTCTCTTCAATCTACAGGCTATTATGGAAACATCAGACATGCAACTAACACTCAACGAGATATACAACTGGTTCACACGGACGTTTGCTTATTTCAGACGCAACGCCGCCACTTGGAAGGTATCGCACCTCCACATAATTAACTCCCGGTGTGTGTGTCACACCTGATTCCTGCAGCGTGCACTCAGTGATATCTCCTTCACTCTGATTTTCTCTGGATCAGAACGCAGTACGACACAACCTGAGCCTGCACAAGTGCTTCGTGCGTGTAGAGAACGTGAAAGGCGCCGTGTGGACGGTGGATGAGGTGGAATACCAGAGGAGGAGATCCCAGAAGATCACGGGGTACAGTGGATGACTTCCTGTTTATTTCCTGCTGGTCAAGTTGTAATATTTGGAGTGGAGTGTAACGTATTTAACATGCAAATAAATCCTTACAAAGTATTTCATAAACTAAACAAAAAATAAGACTTTAAAGTCTGTGATCTGTTTGGACACCACTGTGTTTCAAAACAGACAAAATATATACGAGGAATACACGTATGTTGTATATTTATCACAGTTGTTAGTGATAAATATGAGAGGAGTGACGCCGGCGACAGGCTCTAGTTCAAGGTTTCTTTCCTGATCATTCATGCAACTGAATTATTTGTCATCATAACTGACCTTGCCTCGAACTATTGTTGTTAACCACGCTGTGTTTTGTGGAATATATACAAGGTATTGATTTGCTTGCCATGAATTAGACATGGACTGCGTCCATTTTAAAAATTCTGTTACCTTTGTTTGTTCGCAGGGGTCCGTCACTGATGAAAAATGTGTCCTCCAACCTGGATTTTAGGACCGTTCTGAACACCAGCTTACAGGTGAGAACTGCAGCAGAAGCGTCATCATGATTACAGGACAGTTCGACCTGGTTTGAGATGATTGTTTGATTTTCGATTCATCTTCTTTGAAGACGGCGCTGGCTGAAGCTTCACTGCCAGGATTCAAGAAGGAGTGCGCAAGCAGAAAAAACCCCGGGAGTCAAATACAGGACGAGAGAGCAACAAACAGTCAACAAAACATGTCTGCACAAGTCCAGCAGTCAGTTCTTTTCATTTACTGTGAGCTCAATAAATGTGCTGCAGTACTGATTGAAATATCTTTGTCTTTCACCTCATGCAGGTCTGTTTTCCTTAAAGACGAGGTGCTGAACCTGAACGACCAAGAATCCCTGATGCCAACAGTAAAACCAGCCGACGCAGCTGAAACCGACGAAGAGCATTTGTTCGACATCGAATGACAAAAGAAGACTTCCAACGATAATCTGCAAAGCAGTGAAGTAAACCTCTGTTGAACATTCAGGGATGTAGACGACAGTTTATATTACACCATCATGTACACATTTATTTTGAGGTTTCAGCCTTGAGAAAAAGGAAGTGGATCCCCCTGTGGTTTTTGTGTCGGACTATCAGCTAGAGATTTAAATAAAAAACATTTGAACTCTTAGGTTAAAAATGTGATAAAAGGACTATTAAAGTTGAATATGAGATTTAAAGCTGTACAGCTGCTCACACTTGAACTACCAAGATAAGAACATTATGTTTTTTTCCATCATGACGAGCATCAAAGTCAGAAAAATACACGAGAATGAACAAAGAAAAAAAAACAGAGTAGTGATCTGATAGCTTGGGAGAAATAAAGAACAAATCCTACTCTTGTATGTAAATGATATATTCCAAAGGCCAAAGTAAGTGATTTACAGAAATATTTGTTATGATATGATGTAGAGAATCAATGTTTTGTCTGTTTATCGTGACAGAGATGAAGAAGTAACATGGCGTGAGCATGAATCTTACGTCAGAGGTGGTCAAAACATGTATAGTTTGTGCTGTGGCTTCTCTCCGTCGTCTTCGTACATTAAAAATGTTTTATTAACGTTCATTTTTAAAAAGTAAGTAGTCAGTCTGTCTTCTGTGTGTTTTCCTGTTTCCTGGTGTGTAACTTATGTGTTTAATACGGCGCTGAAATAAAGATTGTTCCAAACATTCCACTTTTCTAACATTTTGAGCTGGATGTTGTGTACATACTGCTCTGTCTTTATAAAAAACTGTAATGTAACTGTATGTCCAAAGTGTGATGATGTAAACTGACCAAATTTAAACGTCACACACCGCTAAGCTTTGTTACACCCACCAGTATGCTCGTAGACTTCATGTCACACATTTCCACTAAGCTGGCACGGTTACACCTGTGTGAGTGTACGTCGCGTATTTTACATGGAAAATAAAAACTGTCTTTGTTTTGGGTAAATACAGAAGTTGCAGTGTGATTTTTATACTTGTGTAAGCAGCAAAACACAACACAACTCTAATCACAATCTCATCAAACTAAACTATGATTAGATAATAAAAGGTCTATTTACATATTAAACAAAATCCGTCACAATATTTTGAGTGTTTATTAAGCAAGTTGTGTTTTATGTAGTTCAAATCAGTGATAGTTACATATATTAACCCTCATCTGTCCACTTGTCCAAATATTTCCTCTTTTTCTGGCCATCGTTTTGGCTGTGTTCATGCAGACGGCACAATTTTTTGTAACAAAGTCTGTCTCTTGACAAATTTTCATTTTCAGTGTTTAATTTTTCTAATAAAACACTGGGAAAAAATCATTTAGGACAAAAATGTCCACTTAAAAAAACTGCTATTAATGACATTAATTTTAGAATTAGATCATTTTTTTATAATAATATTTTTTTCTTTTTTCTGCATATGGATTTTTTAACCTTTAAACGCCAGTTTTATTACTTAATGATATTTATGAAAAAAAGGGGAAAATAACTCATTGGTTGTGTTTTTTTTTCATCAATAATATAATCAAACTGGCATTTAAAGGGTTAAAATCATCAAAATGATTGAATGTTTGGTAATTTTAGCAGGACTGAAGTCGTTTAAGAGATTTCTGCAGAAGAAAAGCAGAAAAGAAATTAATTTGTAAAGTTTTTATAGCAGATTTTTTGGAAGTGGACATTTTTGTCCTTATTGACTTAAGAGGGTGGTAAATTAAACTGACACGAGGGTTAAGACTTATGCATGAATTACTGAAAATAATCATGCTGATCATTAAATTATTATAACTGAACCGATCATTTTAAAACCTTTTTTCTCATATTCATGGCTGTTAACGACTAAAAGAGGCAAAATGCTAAAATAAAATTCATAAACAATCCCAACATGGTCTCATCGGCTGATGAACAGCATGAAGTGAAGCTGTTACTGGAGACATCACATCCAAACACAGAACAAAGGCCTCATATTTTCCTGCTCTGTGTTTTGACTAATGTCAGTAATTGTCTTGGCTGATAACGACTTAGCTTTAAGTTTGCTGTTGCCTCTCAGGGCTTCCTTTGATTCGCTGTCAGCCCATTAGATGACACTTTCTTCTGATTGCCTCTCCATGCGACACGTTCTGCTGACTGAAAGTTAGCGTGGTGCTCGACAACTTCAGCAGCTTCACTTATGTGCTGCTTTGATGTGCCAAAGACTCGCGGTGAGGCGGGCAAGTCGACATGTTTTTTCAACGCAGCACTTTTGACGGCACTTAGTCAACAGCCCCTCTGAAAGGGCTGATCTCTGTTCATCTTCTCATCAATGTGTAATGGCGATGCTGTCGCCTATTTGTGTCCAATCTCGTGATAAAGTCCTCATCTTGTAGGATAAACATATTTCACATACAGAGCTCCACTTAAACACTGGCTGGAATTAATATACTTTTTTTGTTTTGGATTTTAAGTCAAAATAAAAATTATATTTGATTATTCTGACATGTTGTTTTCATACATTTTATGTTAACGGGTGTAGGATAACACAGCATGGCTCATGTGGATAGTCAGCCCTTGGACATGGAGTTAGCAAACTCCATCCACTGGGAAAGACCATGAGGATTTGTTGAAAGCTAAGAAGACCCTGAGTTACAAATCTTTAAGCCAAAACGAAGCTAACAATGAAGTTTATGTATCAATAATTCCCTTAATTTGTTTGAGTTCATTTTTGATTTTTTTAAATTTTGCATGTAAGTGTAACAAATAAATTAATAAATTAATTAATAATAGTGGTTAGTCATCTCACAGCCAAGTGGCAACCTCTGTGGTTGTGAAGTGAAGCCAATGCAGAAATGCCAAAAGCTGCAGTGCATCAAATGTCCACTTGAGGCTGGCTACAGAACAAATCAGTCTCCATAAGTCCCCATGTTCAAATGTCCAACTTCACAGCAGAAATAAACATGTTTACAGCCTGGTACAAAAAACAGTTTTGGTCTCTATAGCTAATTTCCCCGTTCATGACTGTACTGAGGTTGAATTTCTATATTAGTCGCCCGTTCAAATTATATTAAAGATTTAAGTTATGCATAATTAACAGTGTGGACACATTGATTGACAGGTGGGTGCCTTTACAGGTGGCCTATTTGACCAACCAGGCTTCATTCAGCTCGACTCAGCTCCACCAACGTCCAACGATCCACATCTTTGCCAATTTTTAGTGAACAGAGCCACCACACTAAACTTCACAACAGCTCCTCAGAAACTTGTGGGTGACGTCACAGATATGACGTCCATTCTTTATACTGTCAATGCTCACAGCAAGAAGGTTCCTGTACATAAGTACATATAATAGTATATGTGTATCCTTAAAATATAGATATAGCAGTGTCTTTTTATCGAGTGAGGGATGGACTGAATTTTTAGGCATGATTCAGAAATAAAAACTAACAAAGCATGAACTACATTATTACTGTAGTTGCTTTAATTTGCATATGAAATACTTGTACTAATATACAACACTGACAGATTTGTTTGAGTGTGTGTGAGTGTGTGTGTGTGTGCATAAGAGGGCGAGAGAGCTTGCATACATACAGTATTGAGCTGACACACTTGTGGGGTATGTGTCTCCATTGTGTTAGGTGACTAAAAGCAGAACAGAGAACGCAACCTAAAGTCACGCAACCAGGCCTCGACCGCCTCTGCTGTTCTGCGATCAGCATGTTTCAGAGTGTCCACTCAGGGATCTGCTGGGAAGGGGAGTGTTATTAAGCCCGTGAACAACAACAAAACACACACACACCCACACACAGAGTACAGTTCACATTCTCCTGAACGGTGACTCAGGCCTGCATGTTGGGTGTTGTTGGGGGTTTCCCGGAGCCTCTTGGTGCGGACAGAAGTAGGAGGATGGTCAAGGTGAGCGGCTGGACAAAGTGTAACAGAGACACCGAGCAGTCATGAGTGTCAGACATGTCACCAGGAGACCATGTACCTGTGGACGGGACAGAGGAACAGAGCAACCCGACTAAAGGCAAGTGCTGTTTATTTCTGCATACTGCTGTGGACTCTTGTTTTTAAGCCTCAGCTGATAAAGAATATTCTGTGCTGTTATTCGTTATGTGCATGATGTGCATTGTCATCTGAACGCTTTCACAGCTGCGCCAAGAAATTTCACACTGGGCTTGGTCGTAAAAACCCTGAAACACAATGGGACACAGGAAGTTCCCACAAATATGCCTTATTTCTTAAATATGCAAGAGTTAGAAGCTTTCACTGCACTATTAAATGTGATTTTCATAAATAAGTATTGTCTTGAAAAAATAAATAAATAAAAACAATACATTTTCTTTTAAATCTTAGTTTTGCAGCTTTTTTTTATACGTGTGATGCATTGAGGAATATCTTGTTGCATCTTTTTCCAGCTAACGTGAATTATTTTCTTTAATTATTTTTATTTTTTTTATGTGTCTGAAGGCAGTGCATCTTTAAAATCAGGGCAGGAAATCCTTTCAACATGTGACCCTTTTAGCAGAGGAAATCCCATCCCCACTGACCTCATCAGCAGTAAGTGGAAAACGTGAGACCTGTCCGCAAAACAATACACATATCAAAATTCAAATGTTGTGACTCTCCGCAAGGGGTTTGCCTTAAAAACAAAGCAGAGTTAGTTGACATATGCAGCCACAAAGTTGACCCCCTGAACTTTGTTTTTGCCCAGCCCAGCCTCGGCCTGCTGCAGCCCCATCAGCAGAGGCCTCGCAGGAGGCAGCGGGGTTAAAGAAGCCTCACTGTGACCTTGAGAAGCCCACCTGCCCACGATGTGGCCTCAGAGTACCAGACCACAGACTGCCTCCTCAATCCCCGGGCCTGAGCCGACTGCAGGGTTCCAGCTTGTCGGTGCACAGCAGCAAGAGGAGCAGGAGCAGTAGCAGGAGCCGTGTGACTGGCTCACACCAACCTACTGCAACACCTGCTGGTAGGCACAATAACATGCGCTATTTACACAAGAGTGGACAATATGTTGTTATAAAACTGTTCAACTTTTTATAAGTTTGTCTGGATCAATTACAGAACCGAATCTGAGCTGAACTTTGGACTGATTGACTGAAAGTTGGTTTTAATGTCATTAATTGTTGGTACTTGATACTTCTCATAGAAAATCTCAGTGAAGCAGCTGTGCACTTCACTTCATAAGATGTTAAAGATGCTTTTAATTAACTCAGTTTTCAAACTCTTGGACTCTTGTGTGGCTTGTCCATTTTCTTTGCAAATAGCACCTTTAAAAATGAATAGATGTACTGCCGTGTGTGGCTGAAAACATTAAGGCTGAACCAGTTTTAGTGGGTGTTTCTTTTCAACTCAATTAGCCACATGGGGCAGCGATGAGATTTGATTGCACTTGATCAAACTCGATTTGATTCATAAAGACTTTTGTTGGTTAAAAAATTTGTCAGGATAACCACCTCACTTCTAATAAATAATCACATTTAGTAGGATTCAATAGACGCAAGGTGTTTGTGGTGCAGATGCAGAAAAAGGGGCTATATGGCACCAGCATGTAGAAAGTTGTGGTGCATTTGTGGTGAAACCGCTTAGTCAGGGTTAGCACTCTAGAGAGCACTTCATTATGTTTTCGCTTCCCTAGAGGGTATTTTATGTTTTACTCGTGCGTCAACCTTTCTGAAGTGAAGCCACTTCACAAAGTGCCAAAACTGCAGTTCCTCAAATGTCCACTCGAGGCTGGCTACAGCACGAGTCAGTCTCCATAAGTGCCCACGTTAAAATGTCCAACTTCACAGCAGAAATAAACATGTTTACAGCCTGGTACAAAAAACAGTTTTGGTCTCTATAGCTAATTTCCCCGTTCATGACAACTGTACTGAGGGTGAATTTTTTATAGAACTCACCCATTCAGATTATAAAGCTATGCATAATTAAGAGTGTGGCTGCACTAAAAATGGGTGACATTACAGGTGGCTCCACCCACAATCTACGTCTTTGCCAGAGCCACCACACTCTGAGCTTCACAACGGCTCTTCAGAAACCTGTGGGTGACTTTGTGGATACAAAGTCCGAACATGGGGCGATCATCTAATATTGGGCTGGCGACATCATCCATCCATATGGAAAATGAATATGAATATGGAAATCATTTTCCCATAACCACTGAAGACAATCTATCGCTTCACACAAAGTGAGCTCTAAAAAGTTCCCCTTGAAGACTTTCAAACTGCTGCACTGTCTTCCAGTTTTATCAAAGCATGCATAGGGCCACTTCTTGTTTACCATTGTGTTCATGTTATCTCTATGAAGTTATTCGCATTAAATCAATACGGCGGCCACACATAATGCTCCTTTTTCATCTACACACATCATATCTGTACGTACATTAGCATAAGTTATGTGCGGGGGGTGTATAATTGGAGCGGCTAAGCAGGAAAACGTTGAACCCCACTCCCCAGGGAATTCCGCACATCTCCTTTTCATTTACTTCCCAGAGTAAACAGGATAAAACAACTGGATTTGCATGAGCTCACTCACTATCTGGTTCTTGTGAGGATGAAAAACGCCAGCCCGGGTAACAACACAACGGTTAGGATCGCGAGAGATGCGCCGTAACACACCAGTGGGGTTAATGTATGCAATTTCATCTGCACCTAATTTGAGTGAGGGAGCAATTATCTAGTGACAGCTTCTTCCTAGTTGTTGTTCATCACTGGCAGCCTCTTTGGCCTTTTTTGATTTTCCCTCGAGGACTGAACGAAGCTCTGTGATTAAGTAAACACAATCACACTTGATCAGCCTAGCAGACTTGTTTCTCTTTTAAGTTCTGCTTGGCATAACAAACAAATATGCTAGAGATTAATTTGGGGTTAATAGAATCGTTAATCCCAGTTTCTGATAGTGCCTGACGGGCTTTTAGAACACACAGCAGCTCTTTTGTGACCTCAGATATGAGATCTGTTGTTAAATCACTTCATTTCTTCCCTTCACAGACTCCTGTTTACATCTGCTGCTGGCGTGCCTGTCGTGCCAGGGCTCCGTGCTGCTCCTGGGTCTGTTGGAGGCCTGTTCCTCCTGCCTCCACACCTTTTGCTCCTCGTGCTGCGACGCCTGCTCCCGCTGCTGTGCGGCCATCCAGGAGACGCCCGTGGAAGATCTAAACTGCCACGCCCACTGCCACTCGGTGCTGTTCGAGTCTTGCTGCGAGCCGACCGAGTGTCTCGAGTTTTGTATAGATTGCTGCGAGATTTGCCATCGCAGCTAAGCTAAGCAGGCAGCTGGACCACGAGGCCCGAGCACGAGTGTGTGACTGTGACTGAAGCCATTGTGACACTCATTAGTGCTACAATCCATCATTTTATTGACCTTGTTGTGACCTTCAGAGTTGTGAACAGCTGCCAAACTCAACTTTGTGTTCTTCTAATTGTTCCTATACTAAATGCTGCTGGAATAATTTTAGCAAAAGTAAAGTATTGTTGAGGAACAACAGATGCCTGTCCGGCACTACGGTGCAGTAACTCCGCTCATTATCCGGCAACCTCATGAGAGTTGTGCAGTTACTCCACATAAAACCACAAATTGTCTGTTTGTGTAGAGTTTAAACATAATTGATTCTTTTCCAGATTAATCGATTAGTTTGTTCCATAAAATGTTGGAAAAATGTTGGTCACTGTTTTCCAAAACCTCAGCAACCCAAAAAAAATGTGTATGAATGAACGTGGAGGAATATGAACTGATGAATGGGCATGACAGTTATGATTATCAAAAGAGTTGGCAATTAATTTGATAGTTGACAACTGAATGAATCAGCTAATTGTTGCACAGTTAATTAGCAAGCTTGAAAGGTGTGGATAGGCAAGGCTAGTTGTTTCCTTGCACTTCCAGTCTTTACGCTAAGCGAAGCTGAATTAGTTCCACATTTTGGGACACTTGTTCCCTTTTTTTGCCAAGTTAACCAGAGAGAACCAAAGTGTAAAAACAAGCTGTGGTTTCACGGGTGTTTATTTGTTGGACTAATTGACGGCGTTAGACGCTGACTTCCTGGTGTTTTGTCTTCACCATGAGGTCATTAGGCTCGCTGTCTCGCCCATTTCCAGTCTAACGCAAAGCAAAATTTCCTCCAGGCTCCAGCTCGGTGAAGTACTTAACACAAAGATATGGAGATACGAGAGTGGTGTTGATCCTCTTAGCATTTCTTCAACATGTGCATTCTCAGCTCACTGCAACCACGACGACAAGAGGAAGGAATAGATCCATTATTTATCTGCTGGGTGATTTTTTTAGAAAATAGATTCAAGGACCTTTTAAATTATTAAAAGAAAATTGTCAAGGTCACATTTGTTCTGCTCGTTAAAGCTGTTTGGATGTCCTTGGTGAATAAAATTGAAGCCATTGTGGGACTCATTAACTCTCGTATTGTTGCTACGCAATCAAATTGTCATTTGTTTGATAGACAAGCACAGAAACTTGCTCCACTGCAGTGTGTCCACGCTCCAGCACATTCAAAATGTAGGCTCTGTTCCACAGAAATGCCTTTTGATTACATTAAGTTACATTTAATGACTTTGACCCAGCAAGACCCCGAACAAGAGGGGTTCGCTCAGCTCTGTGCTGGTTCTCGTGTTGTAAAGATTACAGGGTTTGACTTTTCCCTGCACGGCTCTTTGCAGCTGAGGAACAGGGCGACAAAAAACTTGTCAGCCCTCTCTTGAATCCCCTTTTCATATCTGTCATATTAAAGCACTTAGAACATAAAAGGATGCTTATTTTCTCCAGATCTTGGAAGATCGACGGCCAGCTCCTTTAAAGTCGTCGTGTGAGGTGACAAGTGGAGAGGCAGAGTAAACAGCCAAAAATAAAACAAAGCGGCGCAGATACAAAGACGACGCTGTCAATCTGTCCGGGTGAGCCAAGACGCTCGTTTAAATCACATTACAGCGAGTAAATCGAATTTAAGTATCTCTTTTGCCCACAACACATTTGGATTCAGATAGTGACAGGAAACAGCGGTGACGTCTAATTTAGAGCATGGCGAGCGCACACCAACAAATAAACACCTAGGTTTGTTCCACTTGTCCCCCTCGATTTGTTATACCCTTTACCCACAGCTGATGTCTACCTCCTCCAGTCACTAACAGCTGAGATTGTCAGGGGGAATTCAGAACCTGCATATACAGTATTTCTTATTTAAACAGTAAGCGGTGACAGCACCGTCGCTTTTCAATTTATGGTGCAGCTTTGGGTACAATTAGGTCAACCGAGTCAATCAAGCCTCAACTGGTGAAAACTGATTACAAGAAATGTTTTCACGGTACCAGTAAAATGTTAAAATGTTGATGGATTTGTGGGTTGGCAAACTTACAGGTACAGTTAAAAACTTACAGATGTTGCATGCTTTAATTTTCTGTATTTCTATTTTAAATTCGACTGCTTGAGGCCAACAGAATCACAAAAAGTCTTTGAAACACTGTTTATATAAGACGACCCAACCTGAGTCACCAGGCGTCTGCTGGTTATGTGGCTCTTTGTTGGTTCAACACTCCAACTTGTGTTTGTTCAACTTAAAGTTCAACTGTTAACCACTCCGAGGCCAAACAACGTGTCTTTTCCTCTCCTTCATACACCTTTGAGATTTTATTACTAGTTATGAGTCAACTTGAATTCCTCCTTGTAGAAAGAGTCACGTTAAACTCTAAAAATCTTTCTTTTAGGTTTAAAAAGAGACATTTCAGTGTCAAAACTGAAGTGGAAAATCAGAAAATGTGTTTGATTAAATGTAAAATAAACAGACTGACTGCTCTGAATTTGCAGCCTTTCTAGAAGAGCGGAGGAGATTTTCAAACTGCCTCAAGGGGCTGTAGATTGTGTCATATTTTAGACCTTTGTGCTGGGACATAAAATAAAAGTATTATGTTTGTTAACTGAACAAATAAATTTGATTTCTGTTCAGAATTTGCTTATTGATACGGCTCCAAAACATAATTATATTATTATTTTGTCATGCCTTCATTTGGTCGACAGTCAAAGACACTTTGTAGGAAGATTTATTGATAAAATGTTTAAATAAACTGTTCAGTTGACAACCTCATCACGCGTCGGAGTCTTGAGGCTGAAAACCGACACCTTGTTTTTTCTTAACAGTTGTCGGACTGGCAGCCTGAGATAACAAGACCGGGCATCACAGACGGAGGACGACCCAGTGAGCAGTGGTTTGTTTCAAATGTGAGCTGCTTTTCAAAAAAAAAAAACCCTTTCAACGCTTTTTATTCAGAATCTGTCTATTTGTATTCTCGCCTGCCTCCAAAGCTTTGTGACAATGGTTGTAACCTCCTCAGTCAAAACAAGGATTACGTGTAGTGTATGAAGCCTTTTGAAAAAAAGGGGAAATAATAACACCTAATAGTCAGTCTGTCAGATGTGTCCATCCGCTGTAAAGGAAACAAAAATAAATGTAACCAGATTTGAATATCTAACATTTGAGGCTGACGCAGAGAGGACGGATCAAAGGGAAGAGAGACACAGCAGAGGGGGGCAATCATAAACACATTGTCTCATTTTAATAAGTGAGGGGAATGCTTTCTAAACCGGCGCATACCATCAAGTTTCCTGTGTTTGGAAGCGCGAGAGGAGGAGGAGGAGGAGGAGGAGGAGGAGGGGGGTAAAGTGAAGTACATCAAAACATAGCTAATGATGCTCGGGTTAAAAATGGCTGTGCATTAAATATTGATGGCAAGCTGCATCTTTATATCTTGAATATAGACACCTGGAACCTGAAGCAGATTAAGCGCAGAATAAATGCAGAATTTATTCCCTTCCTTTTGTTTTGTCGATACACGTTTCATGCATGTTGATTAAAACGGATCAGATCACATCTAGACTCCCTCAGAGCAACATTTTACACAACCAAACAAGAAGTCGCCCTGCAAAGCAGGTTTAGTGTGAGCACTAATTAAGCTGAGGTTCATACATCACTAAATGAAAACGGATTGCACCACACAGGCTAGTTCTTATATATTATATAGAGTATTTATACGCAGCAGCTGTTGTAAAGTGACTGTAAAAAGATAATATTGAATGTGGTCAACATAAGATTTTAAATTTCACAAAAACACAACTTCACAAAAAAAAAAAAAAGACTTATATAACGTTAGCTTGATCTGATATTTCAGATTTCAGATCAACCGTATGAATACTACTGACTCTGATACATATTTCTCTGTGTATGCATATATAAATTAAATGTCATAACTTCAAACAAAAGATTAATTAGAATTATTATTATTATTATTTGGTGCATGGGTGGCACTAGAGCGTCAGGTATGGGTAGAGTCACAGAACACGAAAGAGTATGAAGCAAGCCAGCTGTTAATGGGTCATTAACATGGGTCAGAATGCAATCAGCCTCGGGACTCTTTTCTTTTGAAAGGTTTGTAAGTCAAATGTCAACATAAAGCAAACATAAAGAGGGGGCAAACGCGTGGATTGATGAATCAGAGCTGAAAGAAACAGCCAAAACTAAATTCATCTCCAAGTCTTCTTAGTTAAGGTCTAAGATCCAACAGAATAAACTAAATTAAAGAGAATCTGCTCACCAGCACCGCTGCCCCATGTGGCGATCACAGTTCCAGTGAATTGCTTTAGACTGGATCGTGGAACAGATTTAGTTGTGCCGTCACACAAACTCAGTGATGGATTGTGATGTTTCTCATGTCCACTCAGGATTCAGACATCAACAGCTCACTCACGTTCAGGGTTTTCTAGAGTTTTATTGACAAATTTAGAGTCTTCTGTTATGTACAGGCGTCATTAATTCTTTCCTATTTGGATTCTCTTACAGGATTTAGGAATAACGAGGAACATAACAAAAACAAACGAAGCGTGAGAGTGTGTGTTTCACTTCTGGTGGCCCGATAACCGAGCCGACCAAAAGCTGAAGTGACAGTTGTACAAATGTGTTCACCCTGTTTCAATAGCCAGAGAGGATTCCAGCTCGTCTTCTTCAAGTATATCATGTTTATATAAAAAAAAAGAATAAATAAAATATCATAAACACAATACTCCAACGAGTCTAATAAAGTAAGACCAAGACAGATATTGCACCATTTGATGGCACGTACCAAATGTAACATCTTGGCAAAATTATTAATGATGCATACTGTACATCTAATACTTCAAATTCAAATTTAGCAACACAATATTCACAAATTAAAATCCAAACCACAATTCTGTATATATATATATCTATATATATCTATATATATTGTGCTAACAGAAACAAAACAGTTACAGATTGAACAGAATTAGTGAGTAGGAACAAATACTTTCAAGGTTTTCTTAACTTGTACCCATCAATAATGCAATATATATATGACTCATGCCCTTTGCTCCTGAGTGGTTAAGTGCAATGTGCATTATGTTTGCTTTCTTTCATAAAAAAGGGAGTGTAAATATGTACAACGCTGGATTCTTGTTATATGATTTGAGTGGTGACTTCGGCTTTTATTGTCGGTGCATTTGACTGTGAGCAGCTGTGACGCGTGTTCAGATCATATTGTTCTTCTTTAGTACCTCCAAGTACTGCTGCGTCGCTTTGCTGACGGGGTCCAGCTCCGCCCTCGAGGCAGAGCCCACCGGTGACATGCGGGCTGAAGCAAGGTCCAGCTCTGCTGTGGCTAAAGACCAGAGAGAGACCGTTAACAGTTAATTAATCAAATCTTTGTAAGACAGCTAAGACTTGTGCTGTGTTTCCAACTTCAGCGCTCACCGTTGTTTAATTCCTTTGATATCTTTCTGTCCAGCTCACTCTGCATCTGGAAAAAAAAAGAGGAAACGTTGTAGTTAGATTTGAGTTTTAATGTTTGGATGGCAAACATCAGCTAACATGAACAGAAAAAAGAAACGTGGTCTTAAAAAACAAACAAGCAAAGATACAGGGATGTTATTTCACCACCAAACACAATAAATACTATGGTGACTCGCAACACATATCAATCACAAATACGTGTTTAGTAGAACACTGCAAGAAAATCAGGACTATCACGTGAAACACAGCAGGACATGCCACGCATGCAGGCTCTGCTTTAGTGTGGAGTTTCTGCAGGCTGTTTGATGTTGCTTCTTAACTCAATCAGTCAATACGAGCAACTAATGTCAGATTTCTTTGCACAGGTGACACAAATTGTTTGACCAGATGCATTTAAATTAAACAATGAAGAAAATACTTTTTGTGAATGAGTCTTACATTAAAGAAAAACATCTTAATAAATAATAAAACAGGCCAGATCAAAGAAAATGGTGTTTATCTACTGATTCATTTTTCCAGAATTGTATGTCCTGTACGCACACACAGATATTATAATAAATACTAATACTTATCATATATTACTGTAGATCATTACAGTATTTTATTTTATTTTTTTTATGTCGTTAATTGGAGCTTGGGGCACATTTATTACAGCTGGTGGTGTTTAACTTCACTGCTAAAATCTGCTTAAAAATAGACAAACGATCAAGATACACTCTTGACTTTCAAAGAGCCACATCGTCACTGCTCTATCGGTCAACTTCAGAGCGTGAAGAAAGTCAACTCAAAGCAGAGAACTGAGGAGGAGGGTTTGAGACTTCAGCTGGTACAGTCGGTCAGTGAGGCAGCTATCCACACAATGTAAAACAGGGTTCCTGCACATCTTCAGATGTTGCCACTAAAGCTCCACTATAATAAAGATTTAAAATACAGCTGTAACGCTGACCAATTCAAGATAACTGAAGAGATGAACAAATGTGTTGTGAATCAGCAAATGTACATTTTATGTAATTTGTTTTTTTTTTTTTTTCCACTGTGTGAACCCTGAACATCACTTTGCATGTGGTACACAGTCAATGTAAATGTAGGACCACCGGCAGGGTGAAGGGAAGAGCAGCCAATCAGACACTGAGCTAAACACATCTACACACCTGGTTATGAGTCTGGCTGAAGAGAAGAGAGATGAGAGACAGACTTTTGAGCTAGGAGCTAAAAGAGTGAGAAATAGAAGACAGGTTAGAAGTAAAGTCCCGCTAACCAGAAAGAGGAGAGACGGAGAAGAAGCAAAGAGCGGAGAAAAAAATACGAAGGAGGACGAAAATGAAATTAAAACTTCAGCTTCAAAGGTGTTTTTTATGTTTTTCCACAATGTCATGCAGTTTTCAGAGTGTAGCAACACACTACCCTGTGTATAAAAAGCAACATCTTTGAACAAAACGCCACCAGTTACACAAAAACAACGCTGACAACCGCGATGCTATGGAAATGAAAATGGCCCAAAGTAAATAAACCTGTTTACATAATGAACGTTCCTCTGTGAACTCCATGAGAGAATGACCGTACAGACCTTTGCTAGGTAGTCCTCAACCCTGCTGTTCTGTCCATCAGTTACTGGGCTAAGGAGGGAGAGTCCCAGGCCTAAGCTCCTGTTGAGGGGCCCTAGCGTGGCCCCGTAGTGTACCGGCGAACCCAAAGAGCCCACGTCCAGCGAGGGCCCTCCGAGGCTACCGTTCGCGATGCTGTTGGTGATCAGCGACCTGCTGCGCTCGTTGAGCAACTTAGAGTTGGCTTCTGAGAGCCGACTGTTGGCCCTGCGGGGGAAAGCACAGCAAATGTCAATCGTCTGACCCTCTAGAATACCTTTCTGTGACAAATGAGCTGGTCTCACCTCTCTAGTTTGGCAGCAAGGGATTTGCGGAGGCGCAGCTCCTCTGCGTAGAGCTGGCGGTATCGCTCCAGCTCTGTGCGCGTGGAGTCTCTTTGGTTGACGCTGTCCTGCTGAGTGGAGCGGGCCCGGCTCAGTTCTCCCTCCATCTCTCGGATCTTCTGCTCCAGCTGGGCGCGCAGGTTGGCTTCATTGGCCGCTTTAATCTGATCCAACGCTTCTTGGGATGCCGCCTGGGACTGGGAGACAAACAGACGCAATCATATGTAATCAGGCTTACAGACACGCTACTTACACACACACTGTTGAATTTATTTAGTGGAATTCTCACCTGCAGGAAGATGTTGACCTGCTCCAGTTTCTGTTGTATCTCCTGACGGGCCCTGTCCTCTGCGTCACGGCGGTACTGCTCCACCTGGCTCTGCTCCATCTGAGACGCCTCCATTCGACGTCTCAGGTCCAGTACCTCCTCCTCCAACTGCCTCTTACTCCTCTCCAGCTGGTCATTATTGCGGTTCGAACTCTTGAGCGAGGCCAGCTGATCCTTGAGATCCCCGTTCACCTTCTCTAACTGGCTGCGACGGGACACCTCCTTCTCCAGCTGCTCCTGCAGATCATCCACCTGTGACGTAAGGAATACAGAGGAAATGTTTCAGGGCAAGGTCTGTAAGCTGAGGTACAATACTACACCAAAATCACAATGATGTATCAGACCAACCTTATCTTTCATTCGTCCAAAGGCACCATCAGCCTGGATGTGTCTGCCGACGTCCATCCGCAGACTGCTCATAGGAGACGCAAACTCGGCTCCACCTGCATCCTGATCCCGCAATTTCTTCTTTGCAGTCTTTAACAATGTACGCAACCTTAAACAGATTCACAAAGAAGAGAAGTAAACAAATGAATACTATTTTCACACAGAAAGTCAGTATGTAATACTAGAGACCTAAAATGAATAACGACCTAATAAACATGGCACGCTTAGAGACATTTCAGCTTGACTAATGATATGCAGAGTTAACTTGTACATAAAGTTGAACTACATGATTCAAAACACATCAAATAATCTCTTTTTAAAGGCAAAATTAAAATTGTTGTTCATCAGAATAAGGTACATTAATTAAACGACAATGACTGTGGGAACTTGTTATAAATTAATAGGAAAAAAAAAAAAAAACACTCTTACACCAGATACACAGATTGGTGCATCACAGCCACGTAAGCCAGGAAAGATTGCACTCTACTGGATCCTAAATGTGTCTAAATAATCGGAAGGAGTACTGCCATAGGTGAGGAGGGCTCGAGGACGAGGAGGAGGTTAGGAGTCACCTGTACATTTCTTTTTGAAGCTCTGTGTTTCTCTTCATCTCCTGATCCAGCCGGGTGTCTACAGCCTTCTTCTGCTCTCCTATTTTCTTGGCTTTCTTCTTTTCTATTTCCATCTGGAACACAGGCAACAGCCGCTAAATCTCAAGGCTGTGGTATAATTATCTACTTATTTCACTGTATATATAACATTAGTGTGCAAATGAATGCATCGCTGTGATCACCTGAGTGCTCAGTTCTCCTTTTTCCTTTTCGAGCTCCGCCAGGCGTAGTCCTAACTTAGAGCGGCTCTTCAGCTCCTCCTCCCACAGAGCCTGAGAGTCCTGGGCTGTGTGAGAGAGCATGCTCTGCTTCTGGACCTCAGAAAGACAAAGACACGGGCAAGAGATCAAATTATTGTCACACATTAAGAAGTGAATATTTCATTTACAATGATCACATTTCATACAGTTGGCTTAACAGCCAGCTGTTCATTTTAATCAGTAAGCTCTGTGTGTGTGTGTGCGTGTGTGTCGCTAACAATACTCAGCTGATCTCAGCTTTTCTCATTTGGCTGGCTACTCAAAAATGTCGGCTCAAACTAGACTTTGATAAGTTACATATACAAAGACTAGAAAAAAGATAAGATAAGAAATGGAGATCTAAGCTGAAGGAAAGAAAATGTGCCACCAACCTCTCTACTGAGTTGGTCTTCCAAAGTCATCTTACTGCTTTGGAGGTTTGTAACCAAGTCCTCCAAATGACCTCTGACCTACAGAAATGAGAACAGCATTGTGAAAAATAAATGAAATAAAGATGTTTTGTTTTGGGTTGCTGCTGTTTTATTTTATTTTTTAATCATTTAAGATAGATGAAAGGACTAAATGAAGTAACATGCATCATGCAGCTTAACATGAAAAGAAGTGAAAGAACCCACAAACCAAGATGGAGCTTCAGGGAGGAAACACATTTCACCAAGAAAACCCAAATCTGATACAAAGCTATCACTTCCCCCACGTTTGGATTTCTAGTCTAGCAGCTTCTGCAAAAAAGCCCACGAAGCTCAAGTATATTTCATTTTATATCATTTAGATTACTGTCGAGAAAACAAAAGTAAATCCACACAGTGAAACTAAGTCTACATCTACAATACCAACCCCTCCTCCAGGTGAGCAGTCAGACGTCTGGAAAAAGATCAGATACCTTAAAATGTGATAATGACGTCATGATGTAAAGTCAGCTATTAGATGTGACGAGAGATTTCACAATACTGAGATAATTTATCTTCCCTTTTTTAGTCACTAAAAAGTTGATATCGGCGCCACTGAGGTCGTGTAAAATGTGTGCGTGCAGGCTGAGTTGCAGCACTCACCATGGCAGCTTCCTGAGCTCCCTTCTGAAGTGCATCAATTTTGTTGGCTTGTTGCTTTGCAGCAGCTTCCAGCCTGGCGTTCTCTATCTCCAACCTAATGTGACATTACATTGACGCACACACATCACAGATATTCATACATTGTATGTAGAAACATATCTAGATTCATGGCTTTTAACACACTGTTGAATACATAATTACTTCTGTGTAATGAATCAGCTTTCCCAAGAGTGTGTGTGGACAGCATGTGTTTGTACACACCGTTGCACAGCTTCCTCCAGCTGTTTGATGGTGATATCAGAAGCTGCTGAGGCGGACAGCGCCTCCTGGAGTTTCTGAGCAGCAGCGGCGAGTTCCTTTTCCCTTTCATCCAGCGTGCTCTTCAAACTGTTGATGCGTCTCTCGGCCTGCACATACTGGTCTTCGCTTTCCTCCAGCTACGTGACAAAGACAAAGCATCCACCTCATCAGCAATGTGAAAAGTGGACTCTGCTCGACCACATAAAAAAATCTAATTTCAGTACAGCTTAAAGTGTCCATAATCATTAACACAGCTGGTATCAGAGATGTGGTGAGAATAAGCTGCCACAAGGTGGCACTGTTCCCCACAGTTACCTTTCCTTTGAGCCTGTCCATGTCTTTGAGGAGCCGAGCCTTCTCCTCCTCCAGGTCATTGCGATAGCGTGTGTTCACCTCCAGCGAAGCTTCACTCATTGACAGCTTCTTGAGTGAGTCAGCAAGCTCCTGCTGCAGCTGCCTGAGACTAGTCTGTGCTCAGACAGAATCCAAAGAAAGCAGGGTTTGGTTAGATATAAACTGGCATGTGGAAGAGGCCAAGTAATCCTCTTACCCCTGAGTCTTAACCTTACCTCTCTTTCGTTCTTCTCTTCCTCCAACTTGTAGATCTGATCTCGGAGATCAGCGGCCTTACTGGCGAGCTCCTTGTTTCTCTCCTCCACCAGTTGTACTCTCTCTTCGCAGTCAGAACGCAGCTTGGACAGGATGTCACTGAAGCGCTCCTGGGCATCCGTCACAGCGCGCTCCTTTGCAACGCCTTTATTTTGGGCCTCCTCTAGCTGTTGTCGTAGTAACATGCCCTCACTCTGTGCCTGGGCTAACCGCTCCTGTGTGGCCTCTTGGCGTGCTCCGGCACGGCTGACCAAATCCCTCTCTGCGTTCAGGGTCGTTTCTAGCTCCTTGACACGCACACCTGCCTGCTCCTTCTCCCGCTGTAGGACCTCCAGCAGCAGGCCTTTCTCCGTCAACTGCAGTGTGACCCGATGAACTTCATTCTCCATGCTGTTTGCACGAGCCTCTGCCTTAGACAGCTTCTGGGACAGGCTGTTGACTGCCTCACGTTGACTGGCTGCTTCAGCTGTGGAAATTAATACATTAGGAGTTACAAACAAGTTCCTAGATAAGCACATAGACTGCTTATATGATCAAACACAAGCCACTGCAGCACATAAGGGGGACTTAAGAGTATAAACTGCTCTACCAAGTGTGCCTGCATGATAAATAAAGTTTTACGTGTTCATGAAATGTGTCTGCTTGCTTGCCTCGATAGGCATGGTTGAGTAAGTGTTTGAGATATTAGAATATTGGTCTTCTTCATCCACTCCTACCGCTACCAACCTGTGAATTTGTCTTTAAGACGCTGGTGTTCCTCTTTCTCCCGGAGCAGAGCTCTTTCTGTCTCTGTGTGAGCCGCCAAGCACAGCTCTGTCTCCTTCACGGCTCCAGCCAGGCGGGTACGAGTGGACTCGACCTCTGTCTCCAGTGTTTCACGGGTCTGCCGCTCATTTTCCAGGCGTGTTGTCGCTATTGCCAACTCCGATTTCATGGCGGTCAGCTGGTTATTGCAGTTGTAGACAGTTTGGGTGAGCGCATCGCCGTTCAGTTTGAGATCTCGCCGAGCATCTTCTAGCTGTTCCTTGAGGGCCTCGTTCTCCTCCGAAAGGTGGCTCTCTTTGAGGTTGCTGTTGGCCTGCGAACGCTCGAGGTCCATTCTCATGATGGTCAGCTGTTCCTGTAAGGTAGCATTCTGCTGGTGCAACTCCCTCTCCCTGTCACTGGCCTCGGTGAGCTGGGACAAGGCCTATGAACAAAAAGTGTAAAGTCAAGATTGTCTCGAGTTAACAGGTTCTGTAAGTATGGATACCACTCTGTGAGGATTACCTCGTTGCTTTTGCTTATGTTTCTCTTGTTCTCGTCCTCGATCTCTTGCTGCTTACGGAGATGGCTGTTGAGCAGATTTTCCTGCAGGGTCCGAGCGCTGCGCTCCTGAGCCAGCAGTCTCTGCGTCTCACTGTGGTCCTCTTCAAGCTGGGCGGTTGACATAAAACGCATTAATGTAACAATCACATGTACACCAAAAAACAACTGGACAAGCCCAGTGACTGATAAAATAGGGACGTTTAAGAGGGTGCACCTGTTTCATGTTGTTCACCAGTGTTCTCATCTCCAGCTCCAGATTCCTGAGGGTGAGCTCCACCTTCTGTCTCTCCTGAACCTCAAGCTGTTGCTGCTCCTCCGTCCTCCTCAGCTTATCCTTGGTAGTGTTGTACATCATGGTGGCGTTGCGTCGATTTTCCTGCTCCTGTTTGAGCTGAAATCTACACACAAGTGTCAAGTCAATAAATCAAAATAGGCAATCACATATGATGCACAGAAATATGATGAAAGACCAAGACCATGTAAAGTAGGAGTACTTCTTACTTGAGGTTTGTGACTTCAGTCTGTAATTCCAGCTGGTTGCGCTCCAAACCAGACTTAACATCTTTAACTTCTTCCAGAGAGCTCTTCAACTCCGCCTTCTCCATTTCCAGCTGGCTCACCTTGTCTGACAGGTAACCATGGCGACTCCTTGACTTCTGAATGGAGCGCTCATATTCGTGGAAAATGTTCTGCAGCTTCACCATGCTTCTGGAGTCTGTGAGATATATTGGGTCATAGTAAGTCTGTAAGTATGTTTTCTAAGTCTCACTGCTTACGGATTATGTATACACATTTTGAAGATTTAAAGAACAAAGTGATTAAGTTACAAAGTTATTAATAATTATTAGATAAATTAGCATTTGAAGCAGCTGAATCAATACCCAAAGTGGCTGAGTCCAGCTTCTGAATGAGGAGGGATGCATGACGATAGCCTGAAGTGGGAGAGTCGATGTCATCTGAGGCTGTGTCCGATGACTGAGTGAGTTCATCAAAGTCTTCTGCCATATCCACTTCTCCAGGATTCTGAATATGGAAACAAAAAGCAGCATTAATATTGTTCAGTTTCTAATTCTGTATTGTGTATTCAAACTTTAGTTGCTCAACAGAGTTTGGGTTTTACCTCGTCTTTCTGTCGTCCACTGGGCGACATCCTGAGCCCAACAAACAGAGGGAAGAAAACGGGTTATATTTTGGAAAGCTGACTGAAAGTGCCGTGAAGTTGTTGAAAGCGTAATGGTATAATGCAGTATACTATTCCAGATGTGGAAAATCAGTGGTTAGTCATGCAGCTATGTCTGGAGGAAAAGAATTAAACAGAAAAAATCGTATCCTACTCACCACCCACCACCGATATTGTTAAAGGTTTGTTTCGACTGAATGCAAAGTAAAATTCCACCTCAGTTAACGAAACTTTCTGCACAGATTTTCTCTTATGAATGATGATAACTGGTGTCGTCTGGTTTCTGTCTTTAAGTTCAATAGGTGAAGGAAAACAGGTCTGCACACAATGGTCCTGCCTGTAAAATTCAGTTTGCGTTCAGTCTGAACACACCTTACGGGTTAGTGACAGAGAGGTGAAGACAGTGGCATACTGCATATATACCTTCCTTCATCGTCCGACACTTCACTTAAAGTGCTATCGTCAAACACTGAGAGAGGATCTCCATTAACATGGGTGTTGGTCTGAGGGGCTCTGCTTCGCCGGGCCCCCCTGACCAGCTCCAGCTGTAAGGTCTCCTCTACAGCATGGCCCTCTTGTTTGTTGCTACTGTTGATCTCTGGGAATTGCACTGGTGCCCCGTTGGTGCTATGGAGAGCAATAAACCTGATAGTCAATGAGTTGTGACACCTACATGTTGGGGCCTTGAGAGGTGTTGCTGAAGAAAGACCTCATTAAATGGAATCAATAAAAAAGTCTGTTTCTGTTGATTGTGTCACTGAAAAATACATTTTGCAAAAGAGAATTTATCAAGAATGCTCAAAAATGATTTAAAGGACAACTACACATCCACACAAAAGCAAAAATTAAATCGTTTCGTCTAATATCTCACTTCGATATTCAAGGGAAGATTGTGGATGTGTTGTTCGGAAATTCTAAGAGAAACTGTTAACATTTTACAATCATCAAAGCAAAATAAGGCATACCTCTTGGTGGCCACGGGCTTCTGTTCCTGGTGAATTGCTCCAGTTTGACTTGATACGCGTCCTACCCTGGTCTCAGGTTTCTCAGTATCCACTTCTTCCAATGCCGTTCCACCACTATCCCAGGAAGTACTAGATTTTTGCACCTCCACTGCAGCCATCGTCGTGTCTTTGCCAACCTGAAAAGACAAGGGTAAATATTTAATAAATGGACTTGAGAGACTCTTCCTAACTCAAACAGTTTGGGGCCAGCCTTTTAAGATGTGTTTTGGAACAGGTCCTTGTACACTTTGTCATGCATAATTTAGTGTCACCCCTCCCTTTGGAGACCGAACACCTTAGTGTGGTTACTCTTTGACATGGTATTTTCAGTTAATTATAAGGACACGCTATTCCGTGGATTGCGACACTGTCTACGGCAGTCTCAACACCTGAACTGGGAAAGATCTGGTCAATTTTGGATAGTGTGGTAGAAGCATCCAAAAAGAGTTAGCTCTAGTAACAATCGCCCCAAAACTAAACCTAGAATCTAAAGAGAGTAGAATGAGCTAAAGACTACAGTGTTGCTAGCAGTATGTACTTTACTACAAAGATACAGTAGAAGATCCTTATTTCCTTCTATGTTTTTTCCAAACACTCAAAAGGCTGGCCAAAAATAAAACTATTCACCTCATGGAGATCAAATACCTGCATGTACAAACACTAACTAAACACAGCATGCAGTAAAAGAAAATCAAAACAATGATGACCATATCCTCACAACGGCACTTCTTTTGAGGTCAAAGAAGGCTATTATTTGAACAATCTTCACACCACATCACCTATAAAGAGAGAGTTTATACAACAGGACTTCAATGTAACGATACGTGCAAAGTTCATGCATGATGAAGGACAAGTCACTACTAAAGAGGAAACACTGCATAGGCTGAACGTTCTTTGAAATTCTTGAGTGTACTCTGAACTTAACCAATATTTCTTAAGTGTCAGTGTCAAATGTTTCTTGATTGCAGTGCAAATGGCCTTCAACAAATTCAATTCTGCACGTCTTTTCCGGTTAGTCAAAAAGACACAAAAACACAAAAAGGAAAACATGCAACTCTTCTACTTGAAATCAAACCTAGAAAGTAAATAAATATTAAGACATGGAAAATGAACATCTAAAAGAAAGAAATAAGATGATGGCCAGTTTGGGCCCTTTGAAACAGCTGATTAAAAGAAATTAAGTAAATGAATGAAAATGAAGAGAAAGAGAGGCGATTTAGGCGACTACGGGAGGGATGGCCACCCTCTACCTCTTTCTGGAGTTGGGCCTTTTCTTTCTCCAAATCCAGGAAGACAACCTTCAGCATGCCTACCTCAACTTTAAACCTTTCCATGTCCTCTTCCAGCTCCTCGTCAGAAACACCTGGGACAGATGCTGAACTTCTTCTTAGTGAGGGAGGACGAGACAGGGTGAATTCCTCAGGATCCTCCTCTGAGCTTGCATTGTTCCTCTCAGGTTCTAAATTAGCAGTGTTGTCCTCCCTGATGGGGTCCAGATGTGGCTTCTGGACTGGCTCAGATTCGGCATCATGATTTAAGAATGTGTCAACATCAGACACGGGTATATGATCATCAGCAGAAGCTATCGTAACGTGATTCATGCTGCTGTCTCCCTGTGCTGTGGTGAGTTGTGGTGAAGGAGACCGGCACTCCTCATCAGTGAGTAGATCTGGCTCTTGACACATGCTGCTCTCACTAGCAGGACGTTCACAGACCTGCATCCTGTCGTCACATGCTGACTTGTCAGTTGATTCTGTCGCGGAGTCTTCCAGTCCAGACTCCCTCTGCTCAGGTATGGTGACGAGCACAGTACTCCTCGCTCTGGCCATGGGCCGCACCATGACTTCCCCCTCATCTTCATCACTTGATTCTTCTGCAGAACTAGATTCAGCCACGGCCCCTTCTTCCTCTGGGATGTCTTCTGCAGAACATCTTGATTTAAGCAGTTCTCCAAACTTCTCTTTTAATTCACCAGCAACATTCCTGAAGGTGGACTTTACATCCCTTTTCTCCACCTCTACCCAGAGCTTCTCGTAACGTTTTTCCCACGGGATGTCACCCGCTTCGCCTCTTTCTTCAGGACTGTGCTGATCTCTAAAGTCATTATCCTTTTCACCACTGTCAGAGCCCACGTGGTCAGATGGGCATGGGTTATTTAGATCTACCTCACATGTAACTACTGCATCATCTTTCTCCTTTGATGGCATGGGTGGACAAGAAAAAACACAAAAACAGACAAGACAAAAATGCAAAAACCAAATTTGACTTTAAACAGACAATATTCAAATAAATATGGATGCAATTCAACATTGCACTCTCATTTCCCTTTTGAAAATGTTAACAAATGGCAAGATTAAAAAAAGAAACTTATCTGGAATGAACCAACTTACTTACAACTAGCCAAAACTACAGAAATGAGAAGGCTTTGATCTCGTTTAAAAGGTTCTAAAATACTGCATTTTCATGTTTGTTTCACTTTCACAGGGGGTCAAAGGCAATGTCACAAAGTAGATCATGTGATTAAATGTAGACAGACTTTAAAAAAACAACTACTACTTTGAAATATGCACACATACACACTGCTGATGCATTTCCCTGTAATTGGGAAAGCATGAGCGATAATATTATGTCTGAAACAATAAATAAGTTCGGATCACGGAGGTATATTTTGGGGTATTTCTCACCTTTTGTTGCCGCTTGTCAGATTCTTCATTACTTTTACTGTCTCTTGCCACTGGCGAGGGCTCAGGCGAACCTAAATAGAGAAGGGATTTTTTTTTTTTTTTTTTTTCAGAGAATGGGGCATTTGCACAAAAATATTTGTAGGCATATTCTAAAAAGAGTGAGCCTTACCGGGTCTAACCACTGTCTGAGGCTCAGCTATGTTTTGCTGCTGAGTGTCAATTTGGGCTGCATTCGAAGGAGGCGTCAAATTGTCTTGTTCCCAATCTGATTCTAAATAAGAGCAAGTCAAAGATAATCATATCCTGACATTCCATGGTGTGTGTGTGTGTGTATATATATATATATATATATATATATATGCCTCAAAAAAAGAATGGAAGGGCTTAAAATGTCTTACCTTCTTCACTCTCTGGTTTTGGAAGCGTCATCTTCCTTGCTCGAGGTTGTGGTTGGGGCACAGTTTGGGGGGGGGTGCTAGTCGGTCTCTTGTTGGAGTTGATGCTCCTCCGAGGTGTCAGGGGTGCTGCTGCAGCGACGTCTTCATCCTGCTCTTTGATGGATGGATTGGAGGATTCTGGGAACTCCTCGAGTACAGGGGAGGCCTTTCTGCGGCCAGGCAGTGTTCGGTTACTGGTCGTACTGGCCGAGTCCCAGTCTGAAGCATCTGCAAAAAGATGTAGGTCGGTTTACACTGGGGTACCCTTGTAGTAGACTGCTATGCTACTGCACTCTATCAAACTTAGGTCTCAAAGGTCGATCTACAGCTAGCAGTTCATAAACTTCACCTTATCTAAGCAGCTAGTTTATGCTCACTGACCTGCTTTATGAGCTTCAAAAAGTGAACAGAAACATACAAAGCACAGCAAAGTCAGTGTTGCATGCAGATACATCACTTTAATAAAAATAATTTTAGACAGGAGCTCCTAAGTATTTAAAAGTGAAGCTTCCTTAATGTTGACACTGGGTGCTTGAAGGTTTTTTTGTATTCTAGCATGCCATGTATGGGTGTTACACAGGGTCAATGATATCCAGGATGTTTTGAGGTCACTGTAGGGATAGTGTGTCTTAAATAGTGTCTTAAATTGTTAAAAGCAAGCAGACTGTGGAGAATTCATTATTTCATCTTACCTTCAAGATCATCAACATCACCCAGACCAAGCTCTTCCATCAAATCTGTGCAAGAGAAACAAAGAACGATATTACATACAAAGTCTTCTTAAATTCTAGACCATGACGCTCCAGGATGTTCTACTTACCGGTCTTTCTCTCTTTTTCTCCTTCAAGTTTGCTCAAAACACTTAGTGGTTCCCATTTTACCTTGTCAGTCTGGAAAAAAAGAAAAACATGGCTATCACTATCGCAACTTGTTTTCCCTCTTACAGCAGTCAGTCGCTGAACCTACCTCTTTCTGCGTAGTGTCATCTTTATCGACATGTTCACCTCCATTATCACATTTATTGTTGTTTCCGGCTGCAAGAGACAAGACTGTCATGTTTCAGACACATAATTACCTTCTGTAACAAACAGAACAATATTCTGATGAAACTAGATGAGTTTGCCAGAACACTGTAAAAAGCATTCCCATGCAAATGAGCTTGTGTTTAATTAGCATGAAGACACATGGTTAGGCATCGGACAAGCATTTAGATTTCCCGTTCTGGTTCATCATCCGCCAAAAATGCTGGTAAGTCTCACTTATCAGCATTATCTGAGCGAAAGCCTGCTGAAACCAAGCAAGCCAAGAAGAACCTGCGGCCCTCTGGGGAAATGGGGTTCAAAGGGAGCAGGCGGGATGTAGTCGTGTATGCTGCATGCATTCTCTTATGGTGATCATGAGGTGATGATCAGACCCACTGATATGATTAACATGCTGTTCCTCAGACCTATGAGTCAAGACATTCATACCCTCTCCCTGGCTGCCTCTCGGCCAGCCTACACTCCTCCGAGGCTCTAGTACTGCCATCCTATTGTCTCCTTCCCCTCTTAAAAAAGAGGGTACATAAAACAAGTCTACAAAAGAAATGTAACAAATTGTTGGAAAGGCTGTTTTGATTGATGAAAATTATATTGCACTGTACACTGTACCATATTTTAGACTGAAACAGAAAGCTTTAATCATTAATGCATGCATTAATACGCTAAAGAATAGTTTTAGAATGATTATAATTCAATAAAGTCACTTTTTCTGCCGCATGAAATGGTGCCTGGAATGATTTGATTGCTTTAAAAAAAATAATAATAAAAGAAGGAAAATAAAATAGACTTACTTTCTTTAATCTCTTCTTTGGCAGTGGGCATCTCTTCTTGATCCTGAGTATGCAAGCTTTGTTTCTCTTCATGTAACATGTTGGGGTTTTCAGAGTGGGACTGAAAGAGAACAATCAATCTGTGATCATCTGTGTGAGCAATGATCTTATAATCCTGTAAGGTATTCAAAAATATGTCTTTACTGTACCTCTGAATCCCAAGAATCTGCCTCTTCTTCTCCCTTCTCTAGGCCCAGCTCGGACAGGAAATCTATTTAAACAGATTAATCGCACTGACATGACTGTGTGTGGCAGGCGCGGAGAAATCATTGAGAGGAGTTGTGGGTGCAAAAAATAAAAAATAAATAAAACACTCCCAGTCTCTCAGTTTGATTTGATTTCAAGCCATGGTGACACAGTTCAATTAAAAACTATTTTGATGCATCTTCATACTTTGGCATTTTTGATGTTCCCACTTTCTAACTGCATGACCTCACTTACAATAACATAGTTACAGAAGTCTATTATTATTATTATTATTATTATTATCTATAATTAAGACAAATCCTGATAGAAAGCGACAATGACATAATAATTTTAATAATTTCCCCACTCAGTGACAATGTTTTTACACAAAATCGACAAGCATTTTAAAATTAAACATCATCAAGGTGCACAGGAGCTCGTTAGTTAACATGTTGTTAACCCGGTTAAGTCACTAACCTTGTTATAGTATTACAAGGCACACTTCTCCTGCAGAGTGTGGCCACTCACTTCAGTATTTAGTATAAAAGTAGACAGAGCCAGGCACAATATCTAAGGCAGTGGGTGGAACTGTGCTGCTTTAAAATTGAGGACTAGCTTTAGATACTATAAATTGGTTGTAATATTGTAAATTCTGGTGTATTAAGATTTCTCTGAATTGCATGCAGATGTTCATAACACGTTTAGAACATCTTACCCCTTTCCTTATCTTTAGAGACTTCTGTCTCAGGAGCAGGTAAGGTGGCGTTGAGGGACTCTCCACTCTCTTCAGGTTGATCATTTTCACCTGAGAGCTCTCCTGTCTCCTCCTCTTCTTCCATGTCCTCCTCATCCTCCTCCTCCTCCTCATCGTCTCTCTTCTCTTTGTCATCATCATCCTCATCCCCAGTGGAATCTTCTTTCTGTGTAAAAAGAATGAAATGTTGTTTACTCATAATCATGTACTTTAAATTCTATTTCTACTAGTGCACGTGTCCACAAGACATCTCTTATGAAGTGTTGGCAGATCTAGGATGCTTACAGGGACCACGCTACATTCCAACTAAACTAAAAACTATCTGTCGTACTCCTGTTTTACCTGAATGACAGGCTCTTCAGTGTTTTCTAGCTCTTGACTTCTCATGCCTATGCTCTCTGCCTCATCAGGTGAGTCTAGCGCAACATCATCTATATCGGTCTGAGGCAACACTTCATCAGACATGTTCCCATCTGAATCACAGTGTTGACCAGCAGTGGCATCATCTTTGGTGGGAGGGCTTGCAGAAATCTTTTCCCTCATTGGTTCTTCATTGGGCTCATCTGAGGGAACAACCGCGCTTCTATTTTCTAGTGGAATATATGCAGTTAATCTAGCTCCATCTTCATCATCTAACTTGTCGCCTCCATACGGGCATCCATCAGGAAGAGTATTATCGGAGTCATCTCCCACATCAGACGCTTTGACTGTGGCGCTGGCAAAATCGTACTGCAGCTTTTGGTCCTTGCTGTCAGAGTCCTCACTTGTGTCCTCGTCTTTTCTGGGATAGTGTTTCTCAACACCCACCAGCTTATTATCCTCTGGAGACTCATGCTTTTCATCAATAACACCTTGAAGAACCTTTTCATTGTCTTCATTTCCCTTGATATCGTCTTCTTTAGCCTCTTCCTCTGACTTTTTGTCAGCTGCAGCTGTGGGAATTGAATTGGTTGGAGTAGAAGGGGCCTTCAAGATGTTACCTTCTGCTGCTGTCCTGCCCTTTTCTAACTCGCTTTCGTCGTCATCATCCCAATTACTATCATCGTCTTTCTCATTCTCCGGTGACACTGCAGGGGAGGGCTCATTTGACTCTTTCTCATTATTTTCTTTATCTTCATCTTCACTAGAACCATCAGAACACTGCTGATCTCCAGTTTGGTTTGCTGTTGCAATATTTGTTTTAGAAACTGATGGCACCATGTCACCTTTGGCAAAGGAGCTTTTATCATTTTGGTTGTTATTTTCAGAAGAATCCCACTCTGATTCATCCACTTTTGCTTTTGCTGGACGGTTTTTGGACTGAGGCATGTCTGTTCCTAAAAAGGACACAGGTTCATCTAGCACTGGCTGAGGTGAGACAAATTCTGTAGATGGTACCACTGGTGAAGAGGAATCCCATGAGGTATCTGGGTGGTCTTCATTTGACTGGGGTAAAGTACATTTTGCACGCAGTGTTGCTGCTTCTTGTAAATCTGCAGCTTGAACATCACTAGTTTGATCAAGTGTCTCCTTGTTAACCTCACCTTCTTTGGGTAGGGCAGTGTCACTGTCCTCTGATGAAGATCCCCAAGAGGATCTGCGTTTCTCTTCCTTTAAAACTTCTTTGTTTGATTCAGCATCAGAGGAATCATCTTTATTTTCGGCTCTGTCCTCAGGAGCCACATTTCTTCGATTAGCAAGTACGGTATTGCGACCAAATCCTCTGGTTTGATTATCCTCTTCATCATCACTGTCATTCCACACAGTATCACCACTGTTTTGCTTATTGCTCCAGGAATCATCATCATCCTCATTTTCCATTTCTTTATCCAACTTTTCCTCCTTAATTTCATTAGGTGAATGAGATTTTGTATGACGTCTGGATGGTAAGGGGCCTCCTGCTGAACCCAAATCTGAAATGCATTCCTTCCCGATGCTGTCATCTTCATCAGAAAATTTTGATTCTACCCGAACGGCTGACACGACACAGTCCTCCTCCACATTCAATGTGACTGGCATTGCATAACTTGTTGTTCCAGCTGGGCAGTCAATGTCATTTTTTTGAGTTTCTGTTTTGGCATCTTTCTCTGAGGCACCTGCAATACCAGGACTAGTTTCACAGTCAGTGCCAGGTATGTTTTGAGCATCAGCACTGTCAATAATCTTAGGGGAACCAGCGACAGAGGATTTTTGTACAGAAGCAACATTGTTATCATGGTCCTCCTCCTCACATTCGTTTTCTTCTTCATCCTCTTCCCCGTCTTCCTCTTCACTTTCCTCCTCATCATCTTCATCTTCATCATCATCATCATCATCATCATCTTCTTCTTCCTCCTCTTCTTCGTCGTCCTCATCATCTTCATCTTCTTCTTCTTCTTCTTCCTCCTCCTCCTCCTCTTCCTCTTCTCCATCTTCCTCCTCCTCAGCCTCTGGGCTTCCCCCTTGAGATTCTGATCTTGCTTTACTACTTGAAGGTTGCTCATCTGCATTTTCTGATTGTTTTAAACATTTTGGAGAAAAATGGGAGAAAGATGTCATAGAAATGCAAGTGGCAAAACAAACACAAATATTTTACCTTTCTGTGACTTGGAAGAGGGGTAGAAGTCATCTGGGGTGCTTTGGATAGGAAGGAAACAGGAGAGGGATCTACAGGGTGCTGTGGAGCTTTGGTGGATGGTAAAGCCTTTGGAAGGGATGGGATTCTCTGGACTCTATTCTCACTCTCTGGCTCAGATTCTGTACCGCTCAAGGATCTGTCATGCAGTGCAGAAGCTAAAGGCAGGCAAGGATAAAGGATTACTACCAAAAATACACGCTATGAGGGGGACACAATAGTAACAAGTCAATAAGGTTGAAAGACTGAGTACCTTCTCCTCTTTTAGATGCAATCATTTTCCTCAGGTTTACCTTCTGTGGTTTCTGGAAAAACAACATATCAAATGAAGGCAGGAACAAAATTAAAGGAAAGACACACCCCGTGAGAACAGAGAGTAGCACCAACCTCTTTGATTAAGACAGATTCATCATCATCTTCTGATGAAGGCCATTCATCAGCAGCACTTTTTGAAACCCTGAGGAGGGAAGAAGAATTGTGTGAGCCTGGAGGTCATTTGTAATTGTAAGTTCCAGCATGCGGGAAGAAAATTGCACTCACCGACTAAGTGACTCGGACTGAGAATTGTCTTCAAAATCTGAAAAACAGAGGAGATGAACTTCTTTTAAGCCAATCAACACTTAACCTAATTTGTCATATTTTAATATTAAAAACAGTCAGACATTGAAAGCATCTAATTCTTAAAAAGCAGCAAAAGTATGGTGCACAAAGCACTACAATCTAAGCAGCAAAAAAAAATATTGCATTTCCTGAAACAGCAGCAGGTTGAGTAACTGTAAATGATCTTTACTGGTCAGCCTATGGCTTTTTTTTTCTAACAAAGCTTATCTATGCAAGGTAATACCTCCCCCTGCTTCATTTGCTCCATGCTCTAGATCCAGTCAAGAGGTAAAGCATGAGGAATAAATGAAATAATCAAAGTCAATAACAACTAGACACAGTAACAATTTCCTCACGCTCCTTTCATTCCCTTTTATGTCATTTAAGATATCCCTACCGTCTTTGTCAGTGGCAGGGCCTCCCAAAGAGAAGCCTGCCTCAACATCTTGGGAAGGACTGCCCAGCAGCATTTTTTTCTTCTTTTTGCTCGGACCCTGATGTGACAGTCTCTGCCCGTCATTCCTCTGGTTACTGTGCTGAATGATCAGGTGGGAACACCTAAAAGAAAGTCAAGAGAGACAATGTCATAATGTCACACGCTTGCTTCTGTAATTTTACAGAAAAGCAACACAGGAATTATAATAATAATTATATCTCTCATAGGCTATCAAGCAATAAAGATTTGATGTGTACAGAAAGATTTAAGAAAAACTGACATGTTTATTTTATCCATTTAAAGTTGAAGTTGATGACAAAGATCAAACAAACTGTTTAAAAATGGACAAGATCAAAGAAATTATTTACATATTTAGAATGAGGGTGAAGTATATTTAAAACCTGTTTACCCCACATGTCACACCTGGTGCTGAAAGACCCCAGCACTGTTTGCAGCAAAAACAAATGAAAGGATCCATTTTGGTTGCTCTCACAACCATCTCCCACACCACACCCAAAATACAGAGGAAATACCTCTCTAAGAAGATACTGTGACTGCAAAAAAAAAAAAAAAAGAAATACAGCTTACGGATGATGTCCATTTATCGCCGCGTATTCATCAGCTGACCATCCTTTGGTATCTTTTATGGTGATATCTGCATCATACCGCAATAGAAGCCGTAACATATCGATTTGTCCATTGCCAGCAGCTATCATTAACGGAGACCTGGAGGTAAAAAACAATGATGTCAACATGACCAACTGTAGACAATGCAACATTAAGAATATTAGACATGTATCACACATCAAATTTGTGTAGTACTGACCTTTGATCTTGATCCCTAAAGTTCACATCAGCTCCTTCCTTAAGGAGAAACTCAGCCATCTCGATGTGGTCCTCACGGACTGCCACTGTCAACGGTGTGAATGCCTCCTAAAAATTAGAGCAACATCAACAACCTCCGTCATTGGACAGGTACTCTCAGAATGGCAGAACAGCGATACCTCATCATACGCCAAATATCATAGGTAGATTTCTGTTTTTAACATCCATCTTTATTTATTTCAGACACACATCACTGAAAGATTTATCCGGGCACATAACAAAATGCATGTTTCTCCAAGTAAAAAGTGTGTAAATAACAATATTAATGACACCTCTGTTCTACTTTGAAGTTCTATATCATTTGTAATGTAAAACCACCAGACATTAAGAGGTCCTCCCCTAATGGCCATTGTTGGTTATTACAATAAAGATAGACTGTTTTTTATGAGAAGACAGAATCACCTTATTTTGTGCATTGATGTCTGCCTCATGCTCCAGCAACAAGGCGGCAGTGGAAATGGACGGGATGTTTGCCGCTAAATGTAGGGCTGTATTGCCATTGATGTCCACCAGGTTAGGATCAGCGTGATTCTCCAGCAGCATGCTCACACAGCGCTCATGCTGGCACTGCACTGCCTGATATAAAAGAGAACTGACTTGAATGCAAAGGCCTGAACATGTCTTGAAACAACGTACTGTATGAAGAAAGTAGCCACTTATGATCCCAATATACTGAACATAAAATGAAGAATCACACATTCGGAGTCACATCAGCCAGGCTTACCTTCATTAAGGCGGATCTATTTTGATTGTCACAGAGGTTAAGCTTGGCTTTGCTCTCAAGGAGGAACTGCACCACGTCAACATGTCCATTGGCACAGGCGATATGAAGTGCAGTTCTGTAACAGTAAAGGAGATAGTTTGTCATATGCAAGCATTTGTGTCCTTACTTAAAAAATTGCACTGGCCTTTACAAGGATTTTTACAGCTATTTTCAACCTAGGCCAAAGAACTTATTGCTCCAATAGTTCATTGAGCCTGACATTTCCTGTCAATGAATTTTGAGGCATCATGGAAGGATTCATTCATCTGAAGCACCTTGCAAAAAGTGCATTATGCATGTTTTGTAATATATACAGCTTTACATTTTAAATGGTTTGATAAATAATAAATACTGGAACATTTTCACTCAATTTCAACTCCAACTATTTTTCCCTACAACATGTTTTTATGTAAATGGCTTCAAGTACTCTACATACACCACTCAGTGACTTCTGTCATGCTAATTGTAAAAGGTAACTAGATCCTACCTTGAAACATAAGTAGAAAACAAACAATGGGGTGTCGTGTACATTTTACTCGGTGCTTTAAACAGCTGGCAGTTTACTCTTAGCAATTAAAACACTGGACATCGTGTTACCACGACCCCGGCTCGATACAAAAAAAAAAAAATCCATACTGCATACTATATTCAACAATATATTCCTAGAGCTGCTGGATTTCTGGCATTGCAATAGTAGTTTTGGAAAGTTTTTTGTTATTTCAAAAGCGCATGGCTGCATTCATCCGTGGGTGGACACATAACTATTTCCAAGAACTATTAGTCAAGGATTCGTTTTGTCAGGTGATGGAGGCTCCACAATGAACAACAATGAATCATCATCAAGGATGTGACTTGAATAACCCTTACCTGTTCTCCTTGTCAAGTTGATTGATATCATTCTTTTTGGCAAGCTGCTTCAATTTTGCCAAATCACCCACCGAGGCAGCCTTGTGAACTTTGCCCAGGCTCTTGTCTTTTAGTTCATAGCCAACAGAAAGCTCACTTCCATTGTCAGGGGTACCGGACGCCTGTTTCTTTTTCTTAGTAAAGCTGAGAAACTTCTTCATTGTACAGGACAGCACAACATTGCTTTTGCACTGTCACTACATGTCATTCATCTGGTGCTGGAGGATCACCACAGGCGGCTCTCCCATCCCTAAAAATAAGACGTACAAAGCGGATTAGAAGCCTGTAAAACCGTGCTGCGAACACTGCAGTTTGGCTTGATTTAAGATATAACGAAGTGCCACAAATACGACTCCCTACAGTGACATCAATCGAGGTAGCTTTAGCGCATATACACGACATAGCAAAAAGCTGCTACACGTCTAACGTTTGGTATCTACTCCAGTTAAAACACAGCCGTCATGCTAACAGCACTTAAAGGCTAACTAAAAGCCACACATACCCTAATTTTCTTACCTTACTCCAGGACGTCCTCAAAAATAAAACGTTATTTATTAGCAGCTGGACTTGAACACAGCATGTTAGCGCTTCATTTGGTGCGCTGAACCCAACAAGTCCAAATTGGCCAACGTTAAACGTTAGCGTTGTTTACACGAACCTAGCCACTCGGCGTTATATCTTGTGGCTTGTTACCATGGTAACTGACAGTCCAACTGGTACGCTAATGCAACAAACCAAGAGCTTATCCAGTGTGTGATAACGTTTGTTTTGTATTACGTATAACGTTTCGTTTTGTATTATTGGACAACACACACTGCTATATTATTACATTCAATAGAAAAAAACGTAACTCTATTCGGGGTTATTTGTTGCCTAGCAACATTAGCTTTAGTCGGCTCCGTGCTGCGCCTCCCACGTCGTCACTTCACAAACGAGGCAAACCGCCACATTTAAACCGGATTTGTAGCCGAGCCGAGCACAGCGGGGGTTGTTTGTCGCCACGGCGCTGAAGCAAACTACGTTATAATGTGCAAAGACTTATTTCGGTTCAAAGATACTTGGAGTCCTGGATGAAAGAAACTTAACGCGGCTAACTCAATGCTAATTAGCAAACGCTAAAAAAAAAATCAAATGGGTCAAATTTAGTCAAGCTACGTTACTAGGTTACGTTTTAAGAACGACAACTTCAAGACAGATACAAAGGAGGTATGTGAGCGCATGACAGTCTAAGTCACGTATGCATGTTTGTAATTAATGCTCAGTACAGTATGTAAACTCAAACACTAACCTGTTGATTGTCGGAGTCAGACAACTATCAAAGAGCTAAAGCTAACGAAGGTACGTTGAGGGAAAACTTGCTAGTGGTTCAACGAACCAATCAGAAATGAGTTAGAGGGAACGACTTCTTTGATTGACCAATAGCAGGCTTCAGTGTGTGTGCGTATAAAGGTTGGTTTACAAGCCACTGAGAGGGTTGTTTGGAGGATGTTGTGCAATGACAGAAGTTTACCACATGATGGTAACATTTGTCTGTTCAGCTCCACATAGTCTGTCATGGTCAACCCAATAAAGTCACTTTTTATACACCTCAGAAGATATTAATCTCTCCAGCCATAATTGCTGTGTTTTTTAACAGTGTTTTGTTTATTTACCCCCCCCCCTTTAATATCACATTTCAGCTCATAACTAATGGTGAATGAATGTACACTACCTGCATGACTGTGGCTTCAGAGCAGCCTGATATGGGAACAAAATATTACAGGAAATGCAAAACTTATTTTAAATGACATTCTTGCAATCTCATATTTGAACTATTCTCATCCAAAACAAGTATTCTGGTAGTATTAAATGTTTCTAAATTAATTTGTTTAATAAAAAGGACTCTACCTTTCCCATGCTCTACCAGCCGAGCCACCAGGACGCCCCAATTTATTTATTCATATTATTATATATTTTATCTTATCTTATCTTTAAAAAAATGTATTTCAGAGACTCCTCCGTGTGCCATCCAAGGGAGCTCACGTACCACTAGTGGTACTTGGTACTACAGGTACCCCTGTCGGAGAACCACTGATTTCAGAATATGAGTTGAAGTATTGACTTAAAAAAGAGAACGTAGCACAAAATTAGTTGATAATTTGACTTTTATTATTTGTTACAATGCACCCCTTTGGCATACAGCAGCACTTACGTTAAAAATATGTTATGTTAAAAGTAGGAATTTTATGCTTAATGCTCATTCAGAAACACAAAGAAACAGTAAGCAGACTGGCTCAAAGACGTGTGGTTGTGGCACACACCTGTGGCTTCTTTTTATTTTTAGGGGATTTTTTATTGTCTTTAATTGATAGCAGTAAATGAAGAGTGACAGGAAAGAGGGAAAGAGAGGGGAGGAAATGCAGTAAACGGCCATGGATTGGAACATGGTGACTTATTTATTTTTTTAATCAGTAAGCCAGTCTATAATTCAAAATGATTTGAGGGGTTGGATGGAATAGGAGGAGATGAAAATAATTTGGAAAAAAAAAACAAGTGACTGAAGTATGCTCTATCTGAATCCAAAACAGATGACAGGCTGCGGCTCAATGATAAAAGCAATTTTGGGTGTAATTTTCCATGTTTTCAATTACATGACAGATGTAACACTAAATGTAGTTGTAGTGCTCATTATGTGGTCCTTATTAAGACCTTAGCATGGAGCAGAGCTGCATGGATGGATATTGAAGTACCTCATGTCAGCCAAAGGGGACAGACAGACAGACAGACAGACAGACAGACAGACAGACAGACAGACAATTCTTATTAAGTGGTGGTTAATTTAAGCCATCAAAGTTCATTTCATTAGTGCTTTTCACAACTGTGCAAACCTTTCTTCTCTTTCTTTTGGATCTGTCAACTGATGTTCTGCTTTATAAACTTCGATTTGAGATGTTTTCTTGAACATGATGTCACCGGGGTATCGCTGTTTCCAGACAACCAAATGATTCATTTTAATCTCACCCATTTATAGGCGACTGTCCTGCCAAGTCACTTGAATATGATAAATCAAAAAAGTTTTATTTCCTGTTCATTTGATTTTTCTTATTTGAATTATTTGCTGTCATACTGTTTCCAGAATGGGATGAATCATGTGCCATTATACGTGGCGTTACTTCTTTTTTTGGATATGCATGCACTTATCAAATAGGAATTGGTGTGTGCAATGTGACTGCTGTACATGTAAAAGGTGCTTAAATAAAGGTTGGTAATTGCCTGCATATAGTCCGAGATGTAAATTAAAAGCCACCACTGGCTTTGTTGAGATGCTGTGTAACATTATACCTTTATTAAAATTACAATAGGACGAAATGGCACAGAACACTGTGAAACAAATCATTAAATGTTTCACCTTCACTGGAGCACAGCTGCCTTTGTGTTACAGCTGGACATTTTATAACACTGTTGAATAATCATGTTTCAGTGCTGTAAAGCAACATTGTCTCAAGGGATTAAAGAGTATATTTTTTAGAGATTTACAAAGCTTTAGATTACACAGTTCCACCACCAACAGTTTATCATGGTAAGACATTTGTCACTGATTAAAATTATGTAAAAAAAAAAATAAAGTCACTCATTGTCACTCTCAGAGAAAAAGAATATAAATTATACTATAGTATTAGTATAGTATAGTTTGACAAAGAAAACTCACTACATTTTCCATTCACTATCCTTTTGAAAGCTCTGGAGAAATCTAGTGAGTAACCCGTGAGTTTATTATTTTATTTAGTTAAGACTGAACCTCCACATTCAAACACAACAGTATAGTATTAATAGCAAATGCAAGAAACCAATTCAATAATATTAAAAAGTAAAAATAAACGTCATAGAAATGTCTATTACATAGAAATATAATATGGGATGTACTTGAATACTGTCGGACCATGCCAACTATTGAGTGATGCTTGAATTGTGTACTGCAGGCTTAAACCACTCTGTTATGAGAGGCAATATTTGCATTCTGCTCTCAATAACAATCCATGCTTCTCCATGTCGTCAGTTGCTGGAATCTGGGGATATTTTTAAGCCAGGAATCGATGAGTTGCACGCATAATTCACTTGGAATGCCAGGTTCCTGTCGTATATGAACCATTAACCAATATTCGTGACAAAACACTGTCAAGATGCAAGTCATATCATTTGTGGAAATCTAATAAAAATGAAGAACTGCAATATATAAATTTGATTGTGAACACCTTTGGCTAATACATATAGATCAATTGTTTTGGGATGTGTTATTAATCTGTTAGTAATATGAAATTATGTTTTAAAACACAATAGGTAAGTAGTTACTTGAGTAGTATAGTAGTAAAATATTTTCTTGACACAACAGTGCTTTTATATTTAGTTATAAAAATCCTTCATAGATATAAAATCCAGGCAATTTCATACAAATCATTCAGTCTCTTTACTTTAGAGCCCCCATTTCTGCACACATGAGTTGGCCCTATCACTAATATTATCATTATTATCCTCAATTTTAGGCAACCTACAGGCAAATAATGGATTTCATCGAGGCCTTTTACAGTTTTTATCACACACAGTTTACATACACACACACACACATACACACACACACACCTTCGTCCATCAATCAATCAATTCATCTCAAGTATGTGGTATTTAAAGTTAATAACTTTCTAATTATTATAACTTTTGTAGTGCAGGAGCAAAACAGCATTCTCTAATCTGCGCAGTCTTTATTTGATAAACAAGAGCTGACACTATTATTTTACATGTATTTGCCTGCCAGGGTAATGGATGACTAACATTGATCCTGTTTTGATCCTTCTGTGCTTCTGGTAATAATATTCTGGAGATATTTTAAGAAGTTTTAGAGGTTGAGCAGAGCTTTCAGCGAAGATTCCAATCTTTGTTGCAAATATGGAGACAGAATCTAGAGAATAACGACACACTCTTGTTCAATCTAAGGCTTGCTCTGCCCGGACCAATTACGTGACTCACACTGTGGCAGGTGGCTCTGTGGTATAAAAAAAGGAACAGTGGTCTGTGGTCTTGTGCTCTATTATCTCTGTTAGCTCTGTTATCGTTCTTGACGGAACATGTGCGCACACACACACAGATGCACACACACCTAGGTTCACATCATTCTCACATCCCTGGGTCTCTTGTCTGCCCTCTCCTCTCCAGATTCTCATCCTCAGTCACCAGCTCTATTCTCAAATCGAAGTGGACTTGTTTCAAAGCCGTCCAGCAGCCATCGCTCTCTGACTCTGCCCTCATGTGTCTGACCTTCACTGAAAGGTGTGTGATTTGAAGATCTTGATAGAAAATTCTATGTAAGCCCGGAAAAAAAAATTTGAGCTTCAAGATTTAGGCTTTATCTTGGTTAATTTTTAAAAACAAAGTGATGCAATCATCATCTGACTTTAAAAAAAGATATATTGTGTCATGATGAAAAAGTCGATATATGTTATATATTATATTTGTTATATATATGTTATGAAAAACTTCATACCATCCATACAAACCGTGTATGTAATATTATGTAATAAACACGAGGATGAAGGAGGTAAAGGACATTGTGAGTGACCAGAAGCATTAGTGTGCCGCTGTGTTCAATATGTCACTCCACAATATGAGTTTGTGCAGAGGATGTCTCTTATCCTCCATAATCCCATAGAACATTCTGAACACTCCATCATAGGGGACTACCGCGTTTACCATCCGTTTTGTTACCCGCCTCTCGGCTCTTCAGGATGCTTTATTTATTTCCTCAGTTTTATTAACATTCCCATCCTGTCCTTGTATATAACAGACATAAAAACAACTTTTTTCCCTACGGTTAAAGGTTCAGTATTTATGATCTAGTGGTGGATAGTTTTGGATTGCAACCCCCTCCATTCGCCCTCCCATTCTAAGTGTAAAGGAGAAACTATGCGGGCTACGCAACATACGAAAATGCAAAATGCCCTATCTTTTATCGTTATTTTTACCATCTGATCAGAACTTAAAGGGTTTTTTTATGTTTTACATTTTAATTAAAATATTTAAATAACAGTACCATTTATTAATTATTATTAATAGTATTCAGTTAAATATTTGACTTTTATTACATCATGTTGGTTTCTGGGCTCCATAGATATATGACTTGTTGACAAATTACTTGTGTTGTCTGACCAACAGTCTAGAACTCGTGTAGAAATAGTATAAGAAAAAAAAACACATTTTCTCAGCAGGAAACAGATGTGGAAAGCCCCCTTGCCCTAATACAGCCTATAGGGTTTACCGGATCTACCGGGGGTTCCCCCACCTGCAAAATCTCACTTTAACCCCCTGGTGGTTGGTCAACTTATCATTAAACTGCACCAAAGTACAGTACAGTGATTTACCTGAACCAATAAACCTAAACATAAATCAATATGTCAATTTCATTTTTATAGCCTAGATCCACAAATCACAATTTGCCTTGAGGGATTTTTACGATGTATACAGTATACACCCCGTGTCCTTAGATTCTCGGTTCAGATAAAGAACAACCCCCACAAAAAAAAAAGGAAAGGGAAATGAAGGAAGAAAAAGAGGAAGGAGCCTCAGGAGGAGTTAAAAAAGAGGGATCCTCTCACAGGACGAATAAATATGCAACAGTCATGTCATGTGTATGGAAGAGAAACACACTAAATATATTGATGACAAAAATACAGATATACAGCATGTAGACTGTAAAACATAAGTGATACTCATCTCCACACTGACATCCTCCTCCAACCTAATAAGAACTTTGGATCACTACTTTACACGTAATTTCAAGTCAATAAAATCTGCAGGTATGTTTACCATGTAGACCATGTCAGTTTAGCATGTGCCCATGTTAACAATTCAGCATGCTGCTAAGGCTTATGGGATTTATGGTTCTCGATGAAAGGTCAGGAGATTACCAAAGTCAAAGTCAAAGTCTGGACAATGTTTTTGTGAGACGTCTTACTGACTATAAAAATATTTGACCTATTAGTGACACAAAAAAACTCAGGGGATCACAATCAGTAGGATTTATTCTCTAAGCTTAGCCCTAAATAAAAGTGTCAACCTCATAGTGCTGACAAATGTCAGTAGTATTCATCCTCCTCCAGCCTCTGGCGTGGCTAAACAGAAAGGATGAGATCACTCCTCTCTGGTGCAAATCTGTATTTCTAGCTATCCTCTCTGGTTCAACCACAGAATTTAGTTTAACATACTTAAACAAATTCAATACAAAGTACACAAACTCTGTTCAGAGTTCATGACTTCGCATTAAAAAGGGTAAACAGGACAGGCTTTGCATGTGCCAATCTCACTTATATTTCTTCATGTGCGTGCTTATTTAAAATGGCCAAATAAATAACACAACCTAAACAACTTGAGGAATTCCATCTATCTTATAGTGTTTATACAGAAACAGCTTGAGAATTAATTAAGCCCAGTTCCATTCAGTTCACATCTTTGCAAACGGGCACGTGTTTTCCTGTCAAAACACTGCCGCACTGATGGGTCAGAGGACTGCCTCGCAAGATTCAGCTTTTTCTCACAAGGAGCTAATCAACACCAAAATTGACTGACAGGCAGCAAATGGTCCCTCTACAGAGGCTGTGAAAGGTGTTAGTGTTAATGGTGGATATGAGGCTTGTGGCGGGGGAGAAAAACAACATTCACATATGAATTCAGGATCAGTAACCTTTTCAGAGATTCACAGTTTTCACTCGGGCGAGGGAATGATGCGGCAATACAGGAAATGGAGGCTTGGAGGTTGTTTTTTTTTGTTTTTTTGCCTGCATTAGTGGCAGGTTATCCATAAATGGATGGCAAAAATAACATCTTGGATTGAGTATACACCAAATAGAAGTCATATTCAGTTCATTCATCTTATATTGTCTTGGTTGATATGCAGACGACTTAAGATTTCTCTTCTTTCTTCTTCTTCTTCTTCGAAAACCAATTTCCATATGCCACACGATCTTTATGTTTCCTGCAATTTAGTAGCTAGCGACTACATGAGTACACGAGTGTGTCTAAGTGCCATTACACTGGAAAGTTGGTAAATGAACGCTATTCACAATGGCACAATATTCCCATGGAGTTGCCTTTTGGTCTGAGGCAATTAAAGCAGGAAGTGAGTGATGTTCCTTATCCGGACCATCTGCTGTTTGTCATCAGCGAGCTAATGTCATTCACGTTACAAAGGCATTTTGTGGTAACGTTAATTAAAACAACCCTTTGGCTTTAGAGTGGCTTCATTTTTAGCTCGGGATGGGGCAATCTTTAAGGAAGTTCATGCAGAAATATCCCCTTCCACAAATTGTCTTTTATTGCTCTCTGTCTGACCCAAAGAATGCATGGAAGGATATACTATGAATACTCATGTATGCGACATGTGAAATGCAGGGCAAAGATTCATCTGGAGGGCACACTGTAGATTATAGAATTAGAGCAGCATTGCAAGAGAAAATGCTACAGCGCATACATTTCCAGGAAAATCCTAAAATGCTCTTGTTTGGCACGAGGGAAATCTTGTTGGATCAAGGCAATTTGTTCCAAGAAGCACAGCCCAGCACAAGAGCGAGACTTGCTGGATTGTACTGTAAGTGGTCTGGTTGTATACATGAGGGTTAAGAGTTTTGAGTTAAGTAACATCATTCAACTAATGTGATAATACCTCTGTCAGTATCGTCATCTAATCACTGCTAAAACAAGTATGTGATAGAAATATATGAAGACTTCATTAAAAAAAAAAACTCCTTTTAGCTTTTGGTTTTTCACTATGTTATTGATATTTTAATCCTGCTTTCTTTCTTCAACTGATTACTATTATTTAACATTATCTTCTTAAAGAAACTGAGGTTTGTCTGTCTTCGACCAACATATTAGCTGGGCATATTGAGATGAAAACTTTGTTGACCCTATGAGCTTTCTTCTTGCACCAATTTGCACCAAGCATCAAGAGTAAAATGAACATACTGACTGAACATGACTGAACATACCCTACTGACACAACTTGCTTTTTAAGAAAGATATCGATTTCGAGACACAGTGACCTTTCCTCTAGTGCCATCACCAGCCACCTTTCATGGAGTGATGAATGCACAATCTGCTGTGTGCATTCATGCACTTAACATAAGAAAAACATGTGGATTTTACAGCCCCCCTGACCTTTGCTACAAAGCTCAGCTGGGAGGGATTATTAGTTTTTATTTCACTCGGCCAACTCTGTCTTATTCCATTTGTAATACTGCATGGAGACAAATAATAATAAAAAATATCAATTATAAACACTTAAATGCTTGTTGACTTGCCCTTACATACCCTGGCACATGCTGTATATAATTGTTAATGAATGACTGTAGTGCTTTTTCAAAGCTTCCATAACTTCTGTAAAACATGCTTGGATTAGTGAAGCAGGTGCCAGCACAGTTATCTCTTCATGCAGGGCTGTATTTCTCTCTTGACTGAGTGCTTGGAGCAAAAAAAAAAAAAAAAAAAAATTCCTAAGATAACTCGCAACACTGCACGGTTCACTTTCTGAACAAATCAATTATATCACTGCAAACAAACAAGCTGTTATTGATGCAAAACATTCCTGTAACAAAATCAAACTAATGTGACACTGTGTATGCACATCTGGAATGAATCTAAATAATTGGATAAGTTTCAGTCGACATATAAATGGGAAATTTGGTCTAGAGAAGAAGTGTGAAACGTGAATGTGAAGGTTCATGAATTTAATAGCTAAACATCTTCTTCATGATACATTTAACTCAATATCTCAAAACAGAAAGAGCAATCTTTAAAAGCTAAATTGAATCTGTGGTGTAAAACCAGGAGCTGGGTAGAAGACTCTGACACTCAAATGCTTTTTGAGCTTCAACCTGAAACACTCTTATTTAAACTCTGCAATAAAACCATTTCATTCACAATGGAATTTTCTCCCTATTTACTTACCTACTCGTCACTGACATGAGATGAGTTAATCTGATCTTTATTTTGGAAGCTGTCTGGTATGCCATTGTTTAATTGTTGACCTTTCCTTTTTAATCATAACCAGTTACAGTCAGTTCTGACACAAACAACTTCCTTTAATCATGGATATTTATGTTAATATCGTATTTACAGATGTCTTCTCTGTTGCTGTCTTTCTCTCTGACAGACAGACAGACACCGCAAAATGTGCTCCTTCTGGAGCATGCTTGGAGTCAAGAAGGGCAATTATTGTTTTTTTGTTTTGATTTGTTTTTTTGATTACATGTGAAGAGATGAGATGCTGCGCCTTACAGTTTACTCATAGTAAAAGCATGCATGACAACATATGACACTGATGCAGTGAGAGGTTAGAGGTTGGAGGTTAGAGGGGGAAGATTTTGACGGCTAAGCTGAAATGAAATGGTGTCATGACTAATGTTGTTTACAATAAGTGTTGCTGTCCTATCTCTCTGGGCTTCAGCAGGCTGTCCAAAGAGTGATGATAAGAACCAGTAGCATCTAACTCGGATGGAATGAGTTCCTGCCTCGCATGGAGAATTAGGAGATGCCTTCGAACACTTTGAAGCTTTTCCAGACAATTCTTTTCTGGAATGCCTTGACCTAAACTCTGCTTTGTTTCTTAAATGAGTCTGTTTTCATTCTTGCTATCAATCATCCTATTAGAAAATGTGCTATTTTTGTTTGAATTGTACTGAAGCAGACGAGGGGCAAATGTACAGCGAGCCGGTCATTATTGTAAAATAAACCCTGACAAGATGATCCAGGAACATGAATTGAGTATTGAACAGAGCCATGTTAAAACCTGGTCACAAGATGTACATGTGTATCAGTCAGTTTGTGGTGATTTGATTGAAAGCATCTTTATTTTAGAATAAGCGCCAAATGTAACTCTATAAATCATTCAAGTTCATTCTTGTCCTTGGTGAACAGGAATTGTGACCGCATGGTCCATAGAGTAGGATTTAGTGGTATCTGGTGGGTGTAGTTGCTGATTGAAAGTCCCCTTGCTTCATGCTTTCCTTTTTAGCATATAGGAAGAACTATGTTGGCTGCATAACACACAAAAGGCCATTTCTAGAGCTAGTATTTAGTTCTGTTCTGGGCTACTGCAGAAACACAATGGTTCAACATGAGTTGAGTCAACATGAGGAACTAAAAGGCAACAGAAACCTTAATTCTTATTTTCAGGTGATTATACACTAATGAAAACATAGTGATGTAAATAGTACTCCATTTGTTCCATACTCTGTAAATAGACTCCCTTAAATCTGGCATATTGGACCACACTGCATGACAATAATATGCTGTCTTAAGGGGGGCACATGTCATTTTTTAAGATGGATTTTTTTGTTTATCTTTGATTAATTTTATTCCTCTCCAGTGACACGGGTATTATATTAAGTTCTAACCACATTAAAAAAAAACGAACATGAACCGTTTTCATAATAAGAAAACATGATACACACTTGCCTGACAGAAGCATGGTGGCCGGCATGAGTGAAATAGGGAAAGGCAGGAAATAGTAACACAAGCAGAGACAGCTGTATTGGCGCAGATGTCTGAACCTGCATGAAATCTAAGTTTATTTTTCTTTAATGTAAAGTAGATTTCTTGGTTGAGTCTACAACAGTATTCCTTTCATATAATGAAAAGGTTCTTTCTGATCTGATAGTCAGATGTGTCTTTTTCTTTCGCTTTTTTAATATGTAAACATTTTCTGCCAGCAACATACATTCACATGCTGTGCATTGACAAGGTAGTGTTATTTCAATTTATGAGGCACCCATGGGGTCAGTGAGTGAGGCCACAAGCTTGGGCATATATTTTCACCACCAATTGAGGACACTTGGGACGAGTCTTGCTGCTGTAGAGGAAAGGAAATCACCCTTGTTGTTTTGGACTCCTTGGCCGATAAATGAGGACCATTGGTCGGAACATCTGGAAAGGATTTGCCTGTTTCTCATCGTCTGCTCGGCTGGGAACCTTGGCTTGCTGTCAGGAAAGCACAGCATTACCCCAAAACACATCAGATGAAAATCAAAGAGGTGGGAGGGAGTGTATGGGCATGCAATTACTCAATGGAGCAGTTAATGTTTAATGAGTCAACGCCAACCATGAGAAAACACAACGGAGAAGCAGGAACTCCCAGTAGTTGAAGTGACCATCATTGACCAGGACCATATTTTGCTAAATACTCTTCAAACTTATTGCCATTTGGGCAGAAAAGATATTCTTGCATTGTACATGCTAACAAGTTGCATCAAAATTAGATTTTTACAATCTTTACAGTTTGCACAGTTGAACGGGTAATCCATCTCTGTGACAACTGAGCAAACACTGAACACACTGTAAGTGATCGATTGCAGGAAGATCGATCAGTTTCATGGGTAAACAGTATTCATATTACATACATTCTAGAGCTTGCCATGTTTCCAATGTGATAATTGATATCAAATTACAAGCATTAAAGGTCCAGTGTGTAACATTTAGACTATGGCTATATTTACAAAATATGTCAGAAATGTAATACATTATGCGTAAGTATGTTTTCATTTGTGTATAATCACCTAAAAAAAGATTTGCTGTGTTTTTGCTGCCGTAGATTGAGTCTTTGAGTCCATGGCTCCTCTTCCGTGGAGTCTTTTTCAAACCACTGTGTGATTCAATCCTTTTAACACCTTTACACAAAGATTTTAGATGTTTCTACTGCTTGAAATATCAGTGCACATATTACTATAAAAAGATATGAAGATAATGTAAGAAAGGATAAGATTCATTCAAACCCTGCAGGAGCAAAATCTGGATATCAAAATTTGGAGCCTAAACTTTTAAAACTAAAAGCATTTTTGTTTTGTTTTTTTCATGAGACATTAAAGGACAGTAAGTGCTTCTAAGGGTTGTTGAGATCTGATTATACAGTATCTATAAAGAACCTCTAATGTTGTCTATTCAACAGTATGGCAATGAAACCTAACTTAAAGGTTATAATGTTAGGTTTTATTGATATTGTTGTGGAGAGGTGTTGATTCAATTTTATGATTGAGTTATTTTGGCGGCTGTAGTTTGAATTATACTGCATTATACTGACAGATTTTTCAAATATTTTGTCCTAATATCAACAAAGGCAGACTAGATAGTTTTGTGTGTGTGTGTGTGTGTGTGTGTGTGTGTGTGTATTTATGTTACTATGTTACTATGAACACATGGTTCAGCCTTTTCCTCCTAAACAAGCCCACATATAACTTACTGACTGGCAATCAAAACATGTTAAATAGCCTCATAAACACATTTGATGGCGTCCAACTGTTTCCACCTGTTGCGCAGAGAGGGAATCGTTTAGAGTGGGAATCCTGGCTCAGTATAGGAGTCATTCATCCTCACAATTTCTCATTGGAGGCCTGTTTGCCTGTTTGCCTGTTTGCCAGTTTGCGTGCATCTGCCAGGAACAGGCTAAAATCAGAACATATGGGAGAAGACAACAAGTTTGTTAACAAATGGGAACCAAGTCAAATCCCATGGAATTTTATGATGCATCTACACATCAAAGTTCCCCTTGGAGACAGTGGAGGGAAATTATTCACACACTATCATGTGTAGACTATTAAATGTGTACTTTCAACAAACACTTTTGAAAATCCATGTTGAAAAACCTCAGGTTGGCAGTATCCAAATGAGGCAGGATTGATTTCCGTCTAAATCACCGACTGTTGGTTAAGTGAGTACTTCAGAGATAACACCCGAGGCTGTATAATGTTTTCCAGTGATGTATTCAGATGTCACACTGTGAAAACACCCATAAAAGAGCACTTAATCCTTGAGTTTAGCAGAAACGTTTTTTAAAAATCACCCGATTTGGAGATTCATGGTTTTAACTGGGGACGAAGGCTATTGAAAATTGTAATCAGAAAAGTAACAAATATAGTGGAGTAAAAAGTACAACATTTGCCTCTGAGGTGTAGTGAAGTACTGTAGAAAAACTCAAGTACCTTAAATTTGTACTTACATTCCACCACTGTTTTCATGCTCTGTCAGCAAGTACAAAATTACTCAAATAAGATGCTCCTATGCTGCTTAAGGGTACAGCTGAACTGTATACACTCAGAATCTCATTATGGATTTTTTTTCCGCATAATCCAACAGACCCCGACCGAGACAAGGTTCAACCAGAGCAGCTCTGGATGTTTCTAAAGTGATAATGTATGTGATGCAATGCAGTCGCAATCTTAGGTTGCTGGCTATGAAAACGGACAAACAAACAGAATCTCGAACTTCTTTGACCTTGTGGTGGAGCTGTAATCAGGAGTTTCAGTCATAATCACGGGGTACGGTTTCAGGGTGATTAGCTGGGGCTACATCAGTGCATGTTCAGTACGGTCCAAACAATCACAGTTATTTAAAGTTACTGCATGTTTGTGATAGTGTTACAATCTAATGTGATCCATGCAACAACTCTGCCATGAATTCAACTTTTATCTTTTTAGTTTTTGTTGATGCTCTCAGAGACGTAATAATTTTACTGTTTATAACTGATGTCATGATGGGGTGTAGTATTTTACTCAAGTGCATTATGTTGAAAGATGTTTATAATATTATAGCCCTCTCATTTATGTAAATAGGCTGGCCAGATTATTAGAAACATCTCTCATTATACTGCAGACTTCAACTTCAGTAATAAAAACAGAGCTAAATTAACACCTCTGTGAGTGTCATGAAAAATTAACAAAATTATCTTTGTAAAGGCAGAATTAATGTTGTATTCGATCACTTTAGATTGTATAAGTGTACCCAGTGGCCAGTCAGCATATACTGGAGCAGCAATGAGAGTGAAAGAGTGGTTGTTCCTATCTATAATATACAGTCATAATACATACGTATTTCAATTCAATTTTATTTGCTGTATATAGCAGCAATTCATAACATCTCATGACACTAGATCATACTCTATATAATATTATCTACAGAGACACAACAATTCGAGCAGCACTTACGTAGTAGTACAATAATGTTACAAATCAATGTCAGACAGTTGCACACTGTATTCGCAAGACTGTGAGCTGAAATCACATTTTAGAGAGAAAAAAAAGGAGCAGTCATACCTATGAATCTTCACACCTGCGTATTGGACGTGCACTTACATGTTATTTTAACTTTTTACAGTTGAATGAAATAAAAAGTGTCCGTTATCCAAGAAGAAATTTTGGACTTCCAGTAATTCACTAGCAAATCGTCTTGCGAGCTGACAAAGTTCTCAGACACAAAAATAGAGACAAGATGAATAAAGTTCTGGGAAGATTTGTTGCAACTCCATTATCAGTAGTAATTTGGTGGAACATTCCTTTACAGTTAGATACATGAATGTGGTTAGATATTTGGAAAAAAAAATACTTTAAAGACTAATAAAAAGTATGAGATGGGATGAAAACCCAAGCCTTCAGTTTACTATATGAGCACCTCACTACTTCCTGCTGTGGAGCTAAATGTTTCCAGTGATCATAAATTGATATCTGCAAATGAACTACATATGACTGTAAGTCCTATGAGACAGGAATGGTAAATGGTTAATGCGGTTTTCAAGGTAAAGCAGCTGCATGTCTGTAATGTTAGACGAGATTAAAGCAGTATAAGTCTCATGTACCCTGCTTAAAAAATAACTAAGATTGTTTAGCAATTAGGAAAGTCTGAACCACATGTATGTATGATTACTTGTGGTTTGCTTCACCTTGTATATCTTTTACCACAATTTCATTTCTCCATCTAAATTACATCATGTTACAAAGACTGCTTTTGTGGTTAACAATGGTGCCAGGAGTAAATCCTCAGAATTTAATACTGGGTCTACCAAATTTCTATGTATGAATGTCACAGCTCTGTATATGAAGAGAGTGACTCATCCACACAAATTGATAAGCCAGAAACAGTCACCGAGAGGCCAAGACCTCGCATCTCATCAACAAAATAACTCCTTTATTGTAAATTCAATTACAATATGCGTGAAAGTGCACAAATACATCGGTTCAGCATTCGCACATAACTGTGATTGTTAGCACTCTTGCTCTGAAACCTGCGTTGATACTGTGTATTCGTAAAATGAATTTGATTCTGATTCAGGGCGGCTTTGTGTATTGTCAACAACAGAAAAATAGTCATGCATGAAATATTCAGATGCTTCCATTAATAAAGTTTATTAGCATCTGAGGCCATAATGCAAACTCCTCCTTATCAGAACCAGATTGTCCAGTGTCCTCGCCAAACTCTGTCATCATCTGAGTTTTCCTAAGAGACATTTCAGTGCTGCTTCCTGACCTGGAAAAAGTCATAGCATTACTGCAATCTTTCTATTTTCTTTTTCCTCTTTATTTGAGATGAAGCTTCACATTGGTTCTTGATTTTCATGCCATCTTAATCTGCAAGAATACCATCGTGTACTCTCTAGAACATTATGCCTCTGGAAAAATAAACTGTGGAGGATTATATTGCATGTAAGGCAGCTGCTGTGGCAAAAACCACTGTTCTGGGAAATGTGACTGAGAGATGTGTTTTATGTCAACGGAGGGTGAAGATCTGATGTGACAGCACAGATCGAAGAAATGATTTCAGTCATCTGGTTTCTTATGAAATAGGCTGCGAGAAGTTGGTCATAGAATGATAAATGGGATCTATTGTTAAAGAAATATATATATTGCTCACACTTAATTGTATTTCTGTGGCTCGAGTAAATCTTTTCTGAATGAGTTTAACCTTATGACGTTGCAGAGAAGCTAAGCTTGTTTCTTACAGGCATAATATTCTCGTCATTATTTTGTCTAATTTTATACCTAAAACAGCAATTTTTAGTAAAATATATTTAGTAATATTTAAAAAGCCACTTTGGCATTTTGCTTTGTGCATCATACAACATTCTCAGGCACAGTGAGGAAATGGCATGTTTAGCTTGAAATAGCTTTGGCCCAAATTATATTCATTATTCACTTACAGTCATACAGTATTATAGAAGAGTAATACACTTGGCGTGATGCCTGACACTAATTTCTCTGTCAAATGTAAATTAATTATCAGGATTTAATAGACATAATTAGACAATGTTTGGACCTAAATTGCATAAGATTCCATATATATGCTCACATAACTGAAGGAAATCTAAACAGAGGGTTTATATATTTAAGAGCTTGTATTTAGAGAGACATTTCCTGAAGTATATAAGCATGAGGCCAACCCTTGGACTTCTTCTTTTCTTCTTTGAGGCCTCTTTTACCACTAATAACAGCCACAGCTTAGTCAACACCGCAACCGCAATACTGTACCAACAGATGATGGGCATCGACACAGTGAGAGTCATACTTTAGGAGTGGTAGTAAGGGTATTTAATGGAGCCGTTGCTTGTTTTAGGTGTTGCAAATACCCACAAGAGCATGAGTGAGGTTGGGAACTAATGTTGAATGATATAGCTTGGCTTGTTGTCAGCCTTTCCCCCAAGATGAAGTAGACCCTGGACAGGTTGCCAGTCTGTCACAGGATTAACAAATATAGACAGGAAGTTATGCTCACATTCACAGACAGCACTAACCACTGGACCGCCTCCTCAGTGTCTCAGTGGTGAAAGTACAGATACAGCACCAACAACAAGGCAAAAGTACACTATAAGTAAAAGTACCTGTTTTGTCATTTATTTGACAGTTATACAAACAATATAGAGATAGCTCGATCGCTCTTTGAAACCAGTTAGACATCGGCTCGGTCAATTTGAACTGGGTCCTGGGTCAATTTGTGACCAGCAGCGGATGGTTACACCATGCAAGCTTCACACAGAAAGTCATGCAGAGCAAAATCTTGTGTGACTGCAGCCACAACATATTTTGGAGCAGGCTACAGTACGTGGGGCTGCTTTTGAATTGATTCGGACAAATTGAGTGTTAGAACTTGCGCAAGCCGGTCATATTTTTTTATCAAAGCCAAACTTGGAAGAACATTTCTTTATGGACCTCTGTTTGTGAACGGGGTATTGTCATGTTGAAACAGGAGGGAGGAGGGAACTTTCCCCAAACTGCCTCAGAGTTGGAGACATACTGTTATTTAAAAGTAGTACTGAGACCAAAAAAAAAGAAGGTGAGAAAAACAATCCCAGACCAGAAGTATAAAAAAGTATGTGCAGAAAGATGTGCACATATTTTTGGCAGTGTGTGTGTATACGTTTATATTTGCTTTTATTTTGGAAACTATTCAGGAATTTCCGGGTAGAAATGCTACAGATGTACTGAGTGATCGCAGACCCTGAAATTTGGTGTCAACTGTCATTACGTTCAAACAGTATTTTTGCCTGTTTGTAATCACTAATAATCATATGGAAGCGTCTATGCCAGCAAAATGATCTAGCACTGTGAAATATTTGCTACTCTCACTGAAAACCACGACAAAAGCACAGAGTAAATCCACTGTAACACTATAAAGCGGTATATAAAGCTCCTTCGAGGGTAGTGAATTATAAAAGTTCCGCATATGTGTCACCATCCATTTAGTCCATGAGCAGATTAATTCATATGGTGGCTCAGGAATGGCAAGATACAATTTATGAAGGCACATCAGTCTGGTATTCACAGAGGAGCGGTGCTGTGAGCTGACAGATGAGAGTCAGGCTGTCCGAATTCTTGTTTTGGCCGGTTCATTGGACTGGAAAGAACACAAAGAATTTTTCACTGGAACAAGTGTGTCATGCTAATTTTTTTTTCAGAGCCAGCATCCAAAACAATGAGGAAACACTCAAAATGTGTTGGCTATGCAATCATCCGTGAAGAGGTGACAACAACTACAGTGATGGATGAAGTATTCAGATTAATTACCACACACACAGACACACACAAAAAAAATCTATGTACTTACATAGTTACATAGTAATGCATTAAAAGTAAGAGTACTCAATGATAAAATGTCCCTGGTGACTGTTAATTAATTAAATTAAATTCAGGTTTATTAATAAAAAGCCAAATCATAACAAATCTCATGACACTTTCCATGTAGAGCAGGTCTAGTCCGTACTCTTTATAATATTATTTACAGACACAGCAGTTCCCACCATGAGCAAGCACTTGGTGACAGTGGCAAGGAAAAACTTCCAGCTCATTGGCAGGTGACCATTTGCAGCCACCGGTTAAAAAGAGAAAGTGAGGGTTGGCGTCCAGGCAGCCTAGTCTTATATAAGCAAGAAGGGACAGTTCAGGACTCACCTGAGCCAGTTCTAACTATAAGCTCTATAGTGGGTGGGTGCTTTCCTCTCAAACTCAAACTGGGAGCTGCTTCCACAGGAGAGGAGCTGTGAGGAGATGTGCTTGAAGTGGAACTCATTTTGAACTGTTGGACTGCAAATAATGATTATTATCATGATGGATTTATCCACTGGTCATGTTCTCTATTGATTTAATGATCATATTTATTGATCTATAAATGTTATGTAAGTGTCCCGATAACCCAGAATGTGACACCTTCACAAAACGTATTAAAAATGAACAAAAATAATTAAAGTAAACAAGCTTTATTTGACAGAGACAGAAGAAGAGTGACAGGAATGTGGGGAGAGAGAGAGACGGGGAATGACATGCAGCAAAGGGCTGAAGGTTGGATTCGAACCCTGGGCCGCTGCAGCAAGGACTGAGCCTTTGTACATGGGGCGGATGCTCTAACAACTGAGCTAACCAACACCCACTATGAATGGTTTCTGCATGAAAAATAGCCATTATGAAATATTATGAAACTATTATAAATTAACTTTTTCTGTCAGTTTGGTAATTGATTAAGCAGCTCTACTGGTACATACTGTTGGGTAGTTGAATTTATAACATCATGTTTTACAAGCTCTTCATATGTTTGTATGTAAAGTAACTATAGTGCCAAAAGCTGTCAGATAAATGTAGTGAAGTAAAAAGTGCAATATGTCCTTACCTTGCTAGTGGAGTAGAAATAGTAGCAGAAATAGTATCTCAAACTTGCGCTTGTACTTGAATAAATCTTATGACATTTCACCACCACAGCAGAGCAAGAGGTGACCGACATGTTGCATTGATTGACCTACTTTTTCTGAAGGACCTAGACAAGCCAAACATAAGCAGGCAGATACAAAAGAGGCTTCAGTGACCTCCGACGACCGAATTCAATACAGCGGTCAATATCCCTTTCACTCCTGAGCACTCAAGCTGCAGGATGTCAATAGATCACTGGCTCGGTGTTTTCAGAGCCCACTGAGGCTTCTTCTTGCCACCAACATTCCTCTCATCACTTCAGCTGCTCTAACAGCTGGTGAAACGTAAATGCCCGACATGTGGATGTAATCCATTTATGTCAGCTATGTGAAAACCTACGTATGTACGTAGCTATGTAGAAAACACTGCAATGACTCTGTGGATATGAGGTCACTTTAGGGTTCATGTGTGCTTCAGATTGCCACAATGCGTGATGCGTGTCCTCTGGTTAAATGTATTCATTTATCTTTTTTTTATGTATATATTATTGATTGCTTTATATTTGCAATTTTCTGCAGTTTCACTGATTAGTAATGTAGTGCTGTAGTCCCCAAAGTCAGATATATGGACAGATATAATTTAGCCACATTTACACTTCATAAAAATGTCTGATGTTTAGCAGATACAGCAAGAACAGGAAAAACATTTGCTGTATTTAGTTATAAACCAAAGAAGTGGATAAATTGTCATTTGACCTCATTATTATAGAACTAGATGAAAAGTCAGATCACCACTTAACTAATAACAGTTCTTTCTATGGGTGATGAGTATCAGGGTTCATCCATAGAGCCACACTGCTAGCGTAGACAGGAAATGCAAACACCACCACCGATTTCATGAGCTATTTAAGGAACAACAATCCGTATATAGCTCATGATCGTGATTTGCCAACTAAGTAGAGTCATAACACTGAATGGAGGATCCGGCGCTGCTGTGAAAACTGAGGTTTTTCCATTCATTTGAGTCCATTTCGGCTCCAGTGGTCCACGCTGCAGTGGTGTCAGCGAAAAACCAACTTTTGGAAAAAGAGCCCAGCGTCACGCTCTGGCCACCAATCAGACACTCGGATCATAAATACTCCACAGTCAGCCTGAAATCTAGGAGGATTCATCGACTAAACTGATAAAATGGGACTCTACATGTGCTCTGACTTTGTTTATTTCATGTACGCAGTTTCTAAATCTGTGTCTGAATCGCAATTTATGCTGCAAAACTGTGACACAAAGAACTTTAAGAACAAATTAGATTTTTGTCCAGTGGCTTGAGCGGAGAGTGAATAATAAAAAGAATACCTAATAAAACTACACATATCCTCCAACGAGGTGTGGATCTACCAAAGTTTTTGTGTTGAACACATAAAGAAGAAATCAAAATCCAAAGTCTAGATGAAAAAAAGAGCTTGGGTTAAATTCATCTACATCTCTGTTCAACCTATAATTTTGTATTGGTGGGGTGGTGCAAAGTCAATATGCAGGTAGTCAGTGACTACCTGAGGTTTACAAGCCATAGGTAGAAAGAAGGCATCCTCCCTGCTGATGCTTCACCAGGCCTGTCCTGCTCTCAGTCATCATGTTGCTTGTTTTGGGTATTTTTGCCTTCAGCCTTCAGCCAGTGAAAGTGAAGGGAACTGACTTGGCTAGTCAATAATATTTAACTGTTGTTTCATAGAGATTCAGCACTTACTGTACCTTGTCTGAAATTTCCAGGATATTTTTCCTGTTGCATTGTCCATAAATTGTGTGAACAATGTGTATGAGTGGTAATGAGTCATACACCACATTTTCCACCCAATATGGATGAAAACATGCTAAAATTAAACCTCATAGACGCTGCACTTCAAAAGTTCAAGGGTTCACTATAGTACTTTATATACTGCTGGCTAGTTCAACCTATGGAAATGTGTTGCAGTTTCTGAACTATTATTAGCCTGATATCACCAGAAAAATCAGCATGTTCGTCTGGTTTCCAGGCTAGGCTAATATATCTTCTGAATAAAAAACACACTTGGGATGTAACAAGAAAATAAAAAAGTACAATGTGTCATATTGTGTGTGTCCAGCAGTATTTCATCTAATTTCTGAGATATGACAATAATTTGACTGGTAAAGAGGAGTTTTAAAATTGGGATAATACCATTGTCTAGATCATGCAGATCATAACCAAGTGTGATAAAGGAGTCAAAACCTGGCAGGCACACAAAAACAATGTATGATCATTCTTGCAAAACATTGCTAAATACTGTAGATTAGGGAGTGATACCAGAAACTTGGCAAGGGTGCTGTTTATTGCAGCTGTGAATGAGAAAGACCTTCCCTCCTTCCCCATTCTGGTATCGCTTCACGACATTCAGAGAAAACAGAGGAAAACCATAAACATCTGCACAGAAATGATGATGTTGTAGCCAGTGCAGTGCTATATATATTCTATGTTTTCTTCCCCTCGGTGTAAGTTAAGGCCAGTCCCTGTATTCAAAGCAGCAGGTCAGGTAACTCACGCCATGTGTCATTCTTACTGAAGCAATTTATGATCAATGGTAACCCTTTCTCGACCTTTTTTCTTTTCTGTATGGCCTCTGCATGTTTCATGCTGAGTTGAGCAATACCGAGACATCGTCCAGGGTTCACTCAACAAACTCACAATATCATAGATTTACATGGCCTGTGGGGCTCAGCCTTTGCGAGGGGGGGCAGAGAAATCCCACTATAACCATATTGAATCTCTCTGTTACTCTTTCCTCTAGTGGATTTGGCAAAACCAGTGTTCAATTATCATATAAATGAGTGTAAATTGACACTGTGTGGTACACACAGGAAGGTGAGGAGCATGAAATCCTCCCGAGGAGAGGAAAACCAAACAACTTTCTGTGCATGTTTGCTTGCAGGGCTGCACCCTGTTCCACCGAAGACAGCTGCTGTCTCCTCCACACAGCTCATCTGGAATGATGTCTGACCTGAGCAGGCTGGGATTAAGATGGATTATGGGTGAAGAGGATGGCATGCCAGGTTGGTGTCCATTTCATCATCTGAGGCATGTTTCCACTTACTTTGGCCTTTTATCTCACAGGAAAAGAACTGGTTTGCAGATCATCTGTCTATCCACATACAGTGTGCACAGAGGGATGTGTGCACGTGCAACATCACATGCTGACAGACCTGCATACTGTCTTTGTAAAACCATCTACAAAACATTAAACTACGATTTACAAAAACAATGTAACATATAAACATATCAGCGGCAGCAGTCTAAAGGACTTCTATGGGAAGTTGTTTTATTAGTCCATGAACTTTGCTTGTATCTTCTTAATTTTCTTTTACTTGCCATCCAAAAACGATGTTTGAAAAAACATCTCACACCTCACCAAAATCATATAATTAGAACCTTACATTTTTACTGTCTGAGCTTGTTAAAGTGAAATGAAAAATACAGTGATATTCAAGCTTCGGGAAACAACAATTTTGTGGCCATTTTTCAGTTTTAAAAAAGGAATTTTTTAAGTTTCTCTTCCTGTGCAGCTGGCAGGCATGTAAGGGGACCTGAAAGTAATATAACCACTTATAAAGCTGAGGCCTAAAGCTACATGTCTATAGAAGACATGGGAATATACAGTGTTTGTGCATCGCACTGTAGAGCTGTTATTTTAACTGCACATTGCACATTTTTCCACCATAGACAGTATTAAACATGGACTTAGTATCTGTGACGTCACCCACAATTTTCTGAAGAGCGATTGTGAAGCTCATGTGGTGGTTCTGGCCATTGCTATCTTGGCAGTCCTGCCTCTGCCGGCTAAGATAAAAACGGGCAAAGACGTGGATCAAGAGTGGAGCTGAGCCAGGCTGAATGATGCCTGCATGCTCAAACAAGCCACCTGAAACAGCAGTCAAAGCTGCAACGCTCTTAATTATTCAGAACTTAAAGAAGTCTTAATATAATTTGAACAGGTGAGTTCTATATAAATTCACCCTCACTACAGTTGTCATGAATGGGGAAATTGTCTCTGTTTCTTTTTGCACCAGGCTGTAAACATGTTTATTTCTGCTGTGAAGCTGGACATTTTAACATGGTGGCTTATGGAGAGTGACTCGTTCTGCAGCCAATGCCAAGTGGCCGTTTGAGGTACTGCAGTTTTTGGCTCTTCCACTTCACTTCACAGCTGCAAAAGTTACCGCTTGGTTTCCACTTAGACTAATGTTAAAAGCTTTCAGGAAGAGGACTTAAGTGTCAAATGCTTGGATAGCGTTTGCTGATGTAAACTTCAAAGAGCAGGGCAGAGCTGCTAACATTACTCCAAACTCTGATAGCATCCATGATTGGCTTCCACAAAGTCTGAATATGTTACACAGTGAATGTGTTAGCTGTGAAATATTGTTTGTAACATAACCTGTTAGTTAATTAGATAAAGACGTCCTCCTTGGCTTTGGAAGTTACTCTAGGTTACCGCTGTAGGTCGTAAGCTATGTAGCAGGAATGCTGTTTAATCCATCCCTCATACTTCACCCACATGTTCTTATGATTTTGGTTTTGGAAAAGGAAAAAAGAAACCACTCTACACATTCTTTGAAAGAAGAGTATCTCTCTTAGTACAGCCTCATAGATGTTGGGAAATATAAAGCATGACAGGCCTGCTGTGCATGGTACTACTACAAAACAATCACAGTTAACGTATTCTTCTCTCTTTTTTTGTGCTTTTGGAGGTGAAGATTGATGGCAAATCTGAGATTTGGCCATGGATGAAAAATCTGGTTTTGATGAAGTCTCTAGTCTATCAGCAGTTTGATAGCTGATATACTACTCTGCCTGACGAATGTTCCATGAGAATGTAGTAAAACTGTCAAACGGAGCCTGAATTATTATTATTTTTAACAAAGGTTTGCCAGTACTATCTGGGGTCATTTTCTGATGATTGCTGTCTAAGAGTGCGTGAAATTCAACATGGGTTTAACAATAACTATCTTTCAGTGTATTTGTGAGCATATAAACTGTAAGCTGCAATGAATTATCCTTTCCCATAGGGTATACTAATACACTGCTGAGGGTTTGATAGGGTTGTTTGTCTCTGATCATTCAACGGTGACGCAATGCTTGTTTTACCAGAGCCTTTTGTCAGTCTGAACTCGCTTTGCAGCTCCTATTCTTTGTTTGGAAGAAACATGCTCATCCATGTGTTCTCAAGCCAAAAAAAAGGAAATGACAAGATGTCGTTTTATTAGAAAATACTGGGAAATGTTGGGTCTTCACCAGAACTGATTTCCTGATGCATCTCTCCTGTACAGTATTTCACCAATGCTTTGAACGCTTTGTAATTGAATCAAAGGCACATTGTGCGCCAGGCACCTGTTGATTTTGTTGCAATGCAGAGGTCAATAAAAGTTATGGATTATTCCTTTTCTAAGGATTTTATTTTGGATGGACTTGGTAGTGCTTAGGAATTGATAAAAGCAATCTTGATAAGACTGGTTTGAGGGTTTTGGTATGAACTGGAAGGTATTTTAGAAGGAGACAGTTATGTAACCTCCCCACAACATAAACAAGATCAAGATTTCTTGATGTTTTTTAGTGTCTGCTAAACATTGTGAACTCAGAGCTGGAAGGAAATAGTTTTCTTGCTTTTGGACATGTTGGCAAGGCAGCTTCTGACATCTCTAGCCTAAAATCTACATGAGTAGTTCCCAATCTGGGGCGTGGAACTCGTCATGTGTCAAAGCCTTCCCTTGGCGGTGAATATTAGATTAGTTACCCTCCTTATCCAAAAAGGCTGTTCTCATTTGTTTGAGATCATTATTTGAAAAAACAAAAGTCAGAGAGGTGCTTGTGCTGATTGTTGTGATGCCACAAAAATGGGGGAGGGGAAGAAGATTTCTGAACTATAATAGCAACACTAACCAAGGGGGGTGGGCTAAACGAAAGGTCAGTTGAATCGAAAGAAAGAAAAAACATGTTTCTGGGAAGCAGAGGGTTCATTTTGTAGACTTTTCAATTATCTTTGCTCTTTACTTGTGAAATACTAGATTGTTCCTTTTGAGGTCTTAAGATAATTACCTAATGGAACATTCTACTTTAAAGACATGCAGTTAATAGGTTGATTGGTGACTCTAAATTGTCCATAGTTGTGGTTGTTTGTCTCTATGTGCCCTGCAATGAACTGGCGACTTGTCCTGCCTCTCGCTTAAAGTCAGCTGGGATAGGCTGACCCTGATGAGGATAAGCGGTTATAGATAATGGATGGATGGATTACAATATTCTACTTGTGGTGAGGTTTTCCAAGTATACACTGATGCCTGATCTTTAACATTTTTGCGTGTAAAACCAGCCTCAGTGCACTGCTATCTTGCAATTCCCTAAAATATGACAATCATACTCTATGAAGACAAATGATAGGACAAGTAACGCTCTGCCACAAATCACGACGTGAACACTTTGTCCTCCAGAGCCCTAATATTGGAAGTGTAATGAAAACTGATTGGATCAATTACGGCATCAGCACTGACTTACGGGGAGATGCGAGACCATCCGTGTCTCCATCTGCTCTGGGTTGTTGTTCTCAGCTTTTGTCACAAGGCATACATTTTTAATAAAGATCTAAAATGGGGCAGAGGACAAATGGATGCATGCTCTGTAATAATACCGCTTTAATGACAACAAATGAGATATTATCAAAAACCTGACCGTGTGTATGACCCTCGTCATTACCTCGCAGAAACAAAGGAGGCAAAATGAAAAAAAAAAACTTCACAAGCTTATTGGATTTTGACAAAGGTTGACTATTCTCATGGGGCATCAAGGCATCTCTCTTGTGTTGTTATGCCTTGATGATTAATACTCTCATTGAATATGAGAAAGTTTAATGAAACATTTTCTCAACAAGTTTTCTTATCTTGTGTGAGACGGTCATGGCAGGTCACCTGAAAAGGACCAGTGTGTATCTTTAAAACACGGAATCTGCTTGAACTTTTGTTATCCTCTCGTGTAGCGTAGCTATATTTCTCCAGCTGCGTGTTCTTTCACTTTTGACATGTTACGCGTTTCAGTGATGGATAATGTTTTGGAGGCTTGGCATCAAGGGAAACTTGGCAAAACAAAGGCTGTGGTTTCTCTGAGATCAAAACATTCCAGAGTATGATGTTAACTGAACTATACTGTCCAACAATATCAACATCTAAACACTAAATTCATTTAAAATTCATAGATTTTCCTGATTATCAAAGCGCTATATCATGAAGGTAGTCAGTGTCATATAAATATTACCTTTGAGTGTTCTGTTCTGTTTGATGCTGTATATTATTGTAATCACATAACCCAACATAAAAGCAGTGAACCAATAAATCAAACTTAAATCTACAACGCTACCTGGAAATGTTTCCTTGATTTAATGCTTGGTCTTCAGTTTGGTTGTCTTTCCTCGTGTGTTCCAGAGTACACAGGGCTCTCTGTGAATTTTGGCAAAAACTATTTTATGGATCAAATTGCATTTACAACATTTAATTTTGTCATGGCGTAATGTCTCTGCTATGTGATGTGTGGCAGTATTGTATTCATATTTTGTGTTGCACTGCCCCCGTATTGTACAGCCCCCTAAACATCCAAATGATCTGTTAACAACATTATCACATTAGCACATTATCTGTGATTTTCTATGTGAAATAATGTGTTTGCACACATAGAGGGAGGGGAGACATGCAGCCTCTGTACTCTGAGTGACAGCAGTTCATTCCTGACTTACTTAGAAGTACAAACATACTTCAAAAATAGGATTAGATCCGCGGTTCTGAAACTGAGGCCAGAGAGCCACTTACTATTATTACCTGGAGAACCAAATTTTCCTGTTTGATATCCCAAACAGGAAAATGTGCCCACCGCAAGTTCAAGGTTCAAGTTTTGTTTATTTTTTTTTTTAAATCATATGCAATTTAACACAGGGTCAACAATACAATGAAATGTGTTGGACAAAAGGAACCAGTCAGCTCAGCATTAAAAGTGTTTAACAGACTAAAATACAACACTATAAAAAAAAGGTATAAAAGAATATAAAATACAAAATATACTAAAATAGAATATGAGAATGTGTGACAACTATATTCAAGTATTACTGTCATGTCCGGTCTTTGAGGTCTCCACCTTCCCCTGTGTGTTATCCTTGCTCTCTGATTACCTGCCTCTCCTAAATGCGTCTCACCTGTGCCTGATGTGTCCCCTCCCCTTTTTCCTCTGTATTTAGTCTCTGCGCTCCCTTTGTTTGTCGCCAGTTCGTCTTGTCTTGTACAGCGATCCAGTGTTTCCTTGTCTTGACCTCGTGCCTGTTTTTGACTGCGATTCTTGCCTGATGATTTTGTACTTTCGCCTGGACGTATATTGTATCGCCAAATATTTGACTAGTAAACGTGTCTGCAGCTCGAATCTCTCCATGTGCCTTGTGATAATTACTGTATAAATAGATATGAGCATATTATACAGATATATTACACTAGTGGAACACTGACTGTAAGAGTAAAGTGACAAGTGTTTTACAAAGTACTGCACAAAGAAATATCCAGGCTGATACAGAGGCAGTAACAGTGACATGCAGTTGGTTTGCATGTCCAGTTATGTCTTCACAGTCACATGATATATATACCTATCCAGAAAAATATATTCAGTGCACCCTTTTGTTAATCATGGCGGTGTATAAAGCTCTGCTGTCACTTGCTGCTCTTCATAAATCCAAGCGTCTGTCCTGTAGAATTCACCTGTAGGCTCTTTATTTGCCATCATCCACTGCTGTTTCAACATGGTGAGCGATTATGTAAGGACCTTAACATTACTGCTGTTCGTATATTCACACAATAATATGTTCCATGTGAGCTGGCCTTCACAACTAGCTTCATGGTAACACCATGGTAACTTAATGTAAAGTGATACCAAACAGGCCAGTGTGGTAAACATGAGCATGTGTGCGTTATGATTATGATACATGATTTCCAGGAATCCAAGTGAAAATATTTGCACTAGTATGCAGAATTGTCTCATATGGAGACAGAAAACAAGTGTCTGTGTGTTTTTCTGTCTTTCTAAAAAGGATTGTATTCCAGGGTTGGCAATTGTTCTCCATTTTTCCGAGGCACTGATTTAATGGTTCCCTTTTGTATTTTTGACCACAAAAGCCGAGAGCCCAGAGGGGAGAATGTGTGTGGGACATTCGTGATATTTTCTAATGGAATAGATGATGCAGGGGTCAAATTTCCTCAGAAATTCAGCTCCCACAGTCAGATTTTGGGATACAGGCCTACTGTGTTGGCAAGAAATGCAGGGACAATTTGTAGGAACATTTTTTGAGATATATTAACATGCTTGATTATCTAAACAAATCCTGATTATTTTCTCATCCAATCCTCAGAGCACCCAGCATTCCAGCATTGGGCTTTTAGGGTCTCCTGAGATCGTGTGCAACATCCAAATTTCATATAGTTCACATACTCACACGTCATGTTACCGTTCAACTAAAAACATTTGAACATACTGACACTAGACCCCAGTTAAGTTTACATATCTGGAATTTTAGAGGCTGGTGGGTCTCGCCACACAACAGCCAAAGTGTAATCACAGGTACTCATAGATTAACTCTTTAATACAAGCACTTCTCTTGAGATACCAATACATTTAGGAGGGTTTACACACAGAATGGTGGTCAATGACAATGTTTCTACTGGAAAATGTAGACATATGTGTTGTTATCCACAGATGGTGCACTCCTTGCGTAGATGCCAGCATGTACAGGAGTTACAGTATGTTTAATATATTAATATCAATAGTCAGGACCACTGGATGATAAATTGGGGATGTCTGTTTTTATTAATTGGACTAGTGTGCCTTGTTGTATCTGATGTATCATTCCAATAGAGCAGACAATTGCATTTTCAGGGACATAAGAATTAAACAATACAAAAACATCCCCTTGTATTATCTAAAACTTGGATATGATTGCACAGAAAAAATAAATACGGTACATGTAGCAATCAAATTCTGCTGCTGGTGCATTTCTGCATATTGAGGTATATTTTGATCAGATTACGTTTGATTAAACTTTAAATCTGAAGAAATGTGAAGCTTGATGATTGCAGAAACAGAGAATAGAGTATAGCAGTGCAGATTCCTGCTGTACAGAGTCTGTTGGATATTATTCTTTATTATTATTACTTATCTGTTAATACATAATAGAATAATGTAATTGTTTCATTTAAGTAAATAGATTCACTTTAATATATCTTAGCCTCTAAGATGATTGCACTACTAGAGACTAAACTGCCAACTTTGCTTGGATACGTTACATCGTTTATAGTGAAATATGAAATAAGAAATCAGGTAATATTTCAGTAAATATTCTACAGGTGGAACAACAACAAAAAGATTGAGGGCTCTGGGCTTCAGCCTGAACCTTATTTTGGCTGGCTGTTCTATAGTTCTGGTGATTGAGATCATTCAGTAGTCATGTCAAGTCTATTTGTATAGCTCACTTTCACTTATAATGTCTCAAAGGACTTTATTGGCCCATAATAGCTCAGCCTCCTGACACAGCCCAAGCTCTTTCAGAAGACAAGGAAAAAATATGGTGGAAGTTAAGTAAATGGAGGAAACCACTGCTCTGGAGGCTCTGGAGGAGAAGGTCAGTCGATTGACACAGTGGTGTCTACTGGTTTGTATGACGTTAGCTTTGTGGACAGTTTCTCATTTTCCCAAACCAGAAATGTTGGTTTGTAAAATTTCCTAAAGAAACAACCACAAGATGTAAAGCAAAAGCACAGAAGGGGAACTCTGCTGTTTTTTGTGCTTGTTTTCTTTTAGAAAAAAGTCTCAAGGTAACAAGTCTTGGTTACCTTGAGACTTTTTTTATCAACTGCATTGTGGGTAATGTAGGCACCAGGTGTTGAGGAAAAAGAATGCGTTGAATACAAAATAAGACATCTCTGGCTCTGCTACATAAATTTTGTCCTGTCCCTACATCACACTGCTCCCAGCATTCAAATTAATATTTACACGTCAACAACCTCAGAATTTCTGGCCACTGTTTCTCCTTTATGCTGGGAAGATGCTAGATGACACTGAATCCTACACTTTGGTCCTTCAATATAATGAAATCCCTATTACTTAATGGCTTAAGCAATGGATGAAATAATAATAACAATAAAAAAGTCCATAACCTCCAACACTGGTGTTTCAGTGTCAGGTTACAACATGCATTTCATTGCCTCTCCCTTTTTTTTTTTTGCGACGGTGAAAGTAATTATTTATATCCAGAGAGCACATACGGCCTCTATTATGACATAATGGCATTTCTTCTGGCTGTGCCATTGTCTTTGTCTGTGGCACCTTCAGCCGACCTAATTTAAAACTGGGCAAATAAAGCCCTCTCCTGTCTGTGTATCCCAGTGTCAACACAGATTGCCATAATGTGTTTGTACAGGATATACAGCAATGAACAAAATGGGAACACTGAATGAACACAAAGCAGACGTGTTCCTCTTTTATTGTGTCTGGCTACCATTATTACATCACAGATCAAACCAGACGGTCAATATAAGAGTTAATTTGATTAACCGCTGGAAGTGTACTGATCTTAGATGTGAGGGCACTAGGTGGAAATCACACTGGAACTTTTGTGAAAGTTTTTGTTCATTTTCAGAGGATATAAAACTCCTAACTAGGCATCCTAAACAGATGCCAGTCAAAATCTTGTGCCTTGTATGTCTGCCATACAGCTGACCACCTCCGTGAGGAAAATTGAGATTGACCTTAAAGTAATCAGATCTACTCTTCTAGGTACCTCAGGGTGCATATTAATAATGAACTCAGCTAAAGGGGCCTATGTGGGAAGCATACTTGTCAACTGTCCCAATTTTCTTCAGAAAGTAGTCTTTCATTGCTCTTTTCCGGTATCCTCCCAGGGTCAGATTTTTTTGCAGCAAAAAAACTAGTGAACTAGATATTTTTCTGTTCATTACTGTCACAGTATACTTACTGTGTTATTTTCATTCTTTAAAAGTCACCAGAATGCATCAAATAAAGGTTCGGAAACTCAGTTCCATCCAGAACAAATTTCCCTCTCTTATCTGAGTGAGTAGAACATAATTCTAGTGTGTCATTCACACACACACACACATACAAAAACATTGCTTCTGAACATGATAAATGCATCGATTCTGTTTGTCACGGCAACATACTAAATAAACCAGGAGATTAAAGCAGGCGTGGTTCTTTTCGGAGTGACTTTTGATTTGTTCTTCGATCCCTTATAAGGTAGGAATGTAATTATTGTCCTCGAACAAACTTTGTAATGGAAACTTTTTTTTTTTTAATTATCAAATTATCTGCATCAGTATAATTCCTTTGATTTCATTTATTTCTTTTTCCATAAGCCTCCCTGGAAATTTAAGGGCTGCTAAAAATGACAGACGTACTTCTCACCGTGTGTGTGCACAGAGATCCAGACATGCTGTAAAAAGATAAATATCCGGCTGTCTAGCAAAAAGCCTTTCCCCACTCTGCTAAGACCTGCCACCGCTTCTTCAGAAGATCCTAATCTATGAGGTCTCCTTTCTCTTCTGCTGCTCTCTCCAAGTCTCATCTACTTTTTAAAAACTTGATGTGACCTTCCTCTGTCTGTATTAAATTATATAGATAAAGAGGCCTTTTTAAACCTGTTCATTAAATCAATATACATCATTAAACTAATTCCATGATCTAGGTCGAGCGACTAATTACTGAGAAGAAAGCTAAATATTAGCTATGTTCACATAATATGTTTGTCAAGGGATTTGATGTGATAGTGCAATCTTATCGCCATATGTACACACAACGCTTATTTCAGATGACCTAGTTAAGTAAAACCTCTTTGTACGTTCTTTAGCTGCATAATAAATTATTTCAATAATTCATTTACTTCATCACAAGAAAAATATTGGAACATGTTGTGCTCTTAAAAAAAGCCATAGAACTAATAAAGGCTCTAAACCTTTGTGACTAATGTACAACAACTCTGACAGAACATAATTACTGAACAGAGCCTCCAGGTCTGTGTTGTGTAAAGTGTCTTAAACCCGCATTCTTCCTGATGGCCGGCTCCACTTGGTGTAAAAAGAAGTCAATTTGTATAGAGACTTATGGAAAAATGACCCTACTTCTCACTTGATTTATTACCTCAGTAAGTTTCCTCATGAGTTTATGGTCTCAATTCCTAGTTTCACGTCTTCTTCCATACCGCATGATGTTCATTTAGTAAATTATGGCTCTAATTAGAGTGAAATAGAAAAAAGGAGGTTATGCTTTAGGGCATGGCCACCTTGTGATTGATGAGTCATTTTCACTGAGACCATCCAGTTCAACACAAAATTTGGATTAAAGGTGACTTATAAAATTACTGTATTGCTTCTCAAATGTTTTTAAAGACATATTGTACTGTTTAACTATAATATAAGAAATCTTGTGATCTGGCAAACCACCATTTTGCAGTTGTGCATTGTGCAACCCAACTCCCAGTTTATCACCCACCAGTTAGTTCCATGCTTTCATCCAAATATTGTCACTTCTGGCTCCAAAAAACTAAGATGGCAACATCCCGGGGCGGCGTTTAGCTCAGTCGGTAGAGCGGCCGCCCCATATGCGAAGGCTCGCTGCGGCCGGCCCCGGGTTCGAGTCCCGACCTGTGGCCCCTTTGCCGCATGTCATTCCCCATCTCTCTCCCCACATTTCCTGTCATTCTTCAGCTGTCTCTACCAATAAAGCTTGGGAAAAGGCAAAAAATAATCTTTAATAAAAAAAAAGATGGCAACATCCATGATGCAAACTCGAGGCTTCACAACGGTTGCCTACAGTACAAGACATTGGGGTGATGTCACGATGGGTTACACAAACTACTCAAGCAGTCTGGAAAACAAGAGTAAGCTCCCCCCCTTCTGTTTGTATCAACTTCCACTTGTTATTAATTTAAACAAGTTTTTAAACCATTTGAATTTATTCAGTTTACAGCAGTGCTGTGGCTCTGCGAGGCTGTACTTAGTCACCGTGGTGCAATAAGCTGAATGTCAGCACGCTAACATGCTCACAATGCTAACGTTAAGCAGATGGCTATAATGTTAGCATGTTTAGCCTGACAGGATATATACATGCTGATTAGCTTTAAACACAAAGCACAGCTAAGGGTCATGGGAATATTATGCGTTGCTGGTATTTGGTCAAGAACAAAAGTAGTGGACATATTGAAATCTGAACTGACGATGGCACTAGATGAAAAGTCAGGGGACCTCAGATGCAGTTATAATTCATCCTGAAGGAAAGATATTGTCTGCAGCAAATTTCATGGTGTTGAAATATTTAACTCAAAACAAAAATTGTCAACCTCATGGTTGCGCTAGCAACGTCGGGGTATCGCCAAAGTCGGTAGGATTTATTATTTGGTAACCACGGATATACAAAAGTTCATGGCAACCAATCCTGTAGTGAATATGAGAGAAATATTTCAATTTGGATGGGCAATCCTACAGAGTGACATTAGAAATATAGTTAGAATAGCTAAAGAAGACACAAGCATGGTGAACAATTGCATGGGCGAGTAAATATAATACACATGGACCATGCCTCCACATAAACAGACATACACGCAAGTTATAATCGTATGCTATGAATAATGACGACAGAGAGACCAGGTCACTAATGTCTGCCAAGGCTGGAGAAGACGATTAATTGTGTCTCAGTTGGCACATGCACAAAGACAAAGAAGACAGCAAAGGCCATGACTGCAGATTTATGTTCGGTAGGTAGATGTGGTGACAAAAGAAACTGGGCAAAACTACATTTTTCATCGTCCCAGCTCAGGCGGTGTAATATGTAATGTCTAAAACTAACCTGGAGACACAGACACAAACACAGACACACACGCATAATGTTCCACTGCCTCTTCCATCGTCTCATTACCCATCTACCTGTCCTAAAACTGCCACAACTAATAAATAGTTTTAATGCCTTTCATTCAGCCAAAGTAAAACAAAAAAAGGAAAAACCTGCATGAATAATAGTTCATGCACTGTGGGATCTGGGATTTATATGCAAATGGAAAATCTTGCTTGTGTGTAGTTTATACAAGAGTGTGACGCGGTGGAAGCATCTGGTGCAGTTTGTAGGTTCAGTGTACTCAAAATGTAAACTGAGATGGCATTTATTGTAGAACCTTCGTACATGATCAGCTCTGTGTATATAAACCATATAAACTTATGGCAAGAAATCATTTTTAAAGTTGTAACCTGAATCTATGGAGATTTGTGGAGAGTAATTACTCAGTTTTAAAGCAGTCGTGTCTTATATTTGTGGAGCTGCTTTTTACAGGGCATCATTTTGTGCAAATGGAATAAAATTAAGCAATATCACACGAGTGGGAGGGATGTTGTACTGGCTTGCGGCCTTGTGCCTATGGCTGAATCATAACCATGCTCACTGACCTTGTATGATATTGCTTTTATTGCTTTTTATTAGTTTACAGTGATACGTTACAACAGATTGTGATTTGATTGTTCATTTAATCATTTATTTGGCTCCTCCACTGGACTGCTGCTAAATAACACATCCACATTTTCCCGAACAGTACCTTGCGAACCTTGATCTATCGAAGTCCATGTTACTATAGCCCAGTCGACATTAATATTTCAGAGACTTGGCCAAGTCTGAAAGCAGATCAAAGCTTGTGTTGTTCTTTGAAGCTTTGTTTTTGCTCTTCTCTAATTTGTCTAAGTTGCCCTGTGTAATATGAGCGCGGCTTCCTTTCTTCCCTTCGTCTTCTTCTGACGATCAATCAGTGTTTGAGTCAAATGTTATTTGTGGAAAAAAGTTCATTACAACCTGAGATAGATAACAGCCATTAATAAAACAAATTTAAAACACCTGTGAAGCAGAGTGATACATGCAGTTAAAAGCCTCAGGGATGTTGTTCTCTGTATCAGCCCTCATGGAATGCCTCTTGTCCAATCAAATTACTTGGTCAGAACTACCCGTTTATATAAAAAAAAGAGAGGACACTGCTCTCTATTAAGTCACTCTTTATCATGGTTTAACCCATAGCTTAATGATGTTACTAAATGATTTGTTTCTGATTTATAGGCCCAGTTAGAAGATATAAATCTGCTGATGTAAGCTAACAAGTCTGCAATTGATGTTATTAAATCATTAATATGATCTTTTGCAATAATCCATCTAGTCTGCAGTTTGTAATACTTTGCTAAATGGATTTTGGTCCAGATTCTCTGCAAACCTTTCCCGGAAGGTTCAGTTTCCTGAAACTGTCTTCCTGGTTAATACAATTAAAAAGATAAAGCTGAGTGTCATGCTGAAGGTATTTTTCCACAGTATGACTAGAATGGCATATAACTCATCTTTAAAGCATTTGTAAATGTTCAAGATCCCCTCCAGCCTCTCTGTTGAATTAACAATTTGTGCCTGATATGTTTTTTCCACACTAGAAGTTGCGGAACCCAAAGCCCAACCCCAAAAACTTAAATCAACCCCAACCTCAACCCTAACCCTAGCCCCAAGTAAAGTCTCTTAATTTGTAATATCTATTGTGTCATCCAGCATCTATGAATATGCAAATATTGCTCAGTACATCAGTATGATAGCTGTCAAATTGTACATACAATAAAGTCAAGATAATCCACTGAGTGCTCAAGTGGACTGAGTCATTCCATGACTTTTTATAACTTTCATTTCCCTACTGAAGTTGAATTGAGTGAAGGGTCGACCAGCCTGACCGCTCAGCACTCGTCTTATGGGTCATATCAAGAGAGCAGCAGATGTTGGTCTAGATTACAGCTACATTACATTGTCAGAGCTGCTTTCTTCTTTCCCCTGAGGCACTTGTTCACTTCTGTCATCAAAAGATTAAAAGTGGTCACCAGTCTGTATGAAAACACAGAAAAGGAACAAGAAAGATTGTTTTTTTTCCATCCCTGAGGTCAAGAACCTTAATATCTTCTCTTTTTGTCTTGGTGTAATGATTTGGAGAACCTAATTTCTGAACAAAAGCCAGAGAAGAGTAATACGGTTTGATTTCCTATCCTCTAAATTGCTCTTTAATGTCGGCTGGGATAGGAAGGTGGTTTTGATGATTGAAATTCCCCTCGGTTTTCAATATCTCACAGATATTAAAAGGGCCCTAGGTCATTGACACAGACAGGCCTTGCTTACTGATCTTTATTTGATCACTTCTCTTGAAGTTGGAGGATCCCAGAGTCACTACTGGGATTGGAGAGTGTGAATCATGGAGGTTTTTGTTATATAAGATCTGTTTGGGCTGCCCTCTAGACGTCTGCATTTTTTGGTCATTATACAGCCCTCTAACAAATTCCACAGAAGTCATGATAAAACAATGATTTATACACTGAAATGAAAATGAAACATACAACCTAATCCAGGCAGGTTAGAGCGTGCAGAGGGAGGGTGACGTAACTTGGGAGTAGTTGATAATTAAAGTCTTTGTACTAACGTGTTGTGAAACTAGTGGTAGAAGACAACACAGTCTGTGTCTTTAATAAAACTTTTTATCCTCCCAACTTCCTCATTCTTCTGTTGGTGACCCACTGCGGCACTGGTTTATGCGCTTCTCATCTACAGGTATGAAAATATGTTCTTTTCTAGCTTTACCTTAGTTAAAAGAATAATGAATTTTCAGAATATAACAGTTTTCTTGAAAGAAGGGGGTTGTTGGTGGTAAATTCTCCATTTGTATTGTTTGTATTGAAACTGTTTTGAGAGAGGTATGGATTCAAATATATGGTCATTTTGGAGACTCTTTCTGTCTGCTGTCTGTTAGTTTGTGGTCCTGTTGGATTATATTCAGTTTTACAAAGAGGTTTTTACTGTATTTAATCCACCCTAATAGATATATTGCATGTGTCATTTGGTGGCAATACGGAAAAGGACCAAAGTCCAAGCAGAAGCAGTCTAGAATCCACAGATTAACAGGAGCTGGGCAGGAAAACATACAGACATGCAGGGACAAGAACAGTTACAGGTACAGATAATTGAATCAGGTTTGGGTAGAAGAGGCTGGAAAGTAATGGCAACATTGTTACTGTGACAAGAGGAGCAGGTGCGTTATAACAAGGTAACAGGGTATAAGGTAGCAGGTGGAATCAAAAGACTGAGGGCACCTGGTGGACGGATGGAGAAAGGCAAGCTGGAAAGTTAAAATGCATGGGCTTGGAGGAAGTAAGACATAGCTGGAGACAGGAGACTAGATACTAACAATGGGATGAAACTGTTTTAATAACAAGTTCAACAAGTTAAACCATTTTGTGAATCTTTATAATTAATGTTTGTTCTGTTCTTACCTCTGTCTTCTCTTTAGATAATGGTGCCAATGAATTACCTTGAAACTGCAGACACTCAGTCTGTTGTCCCACTGTCTCCCTCTATTTATGTGCCCCCCACACTGAGGGATGGTGAGTGTTACCATGTCTTCATTAGCTACAGCAGCATTGACTACCAGTGGACCCACTCCCTCATCGATCAGCTGGAGTCCTGTGGCCTGCAGGTCTGCTACCATGAGCGTGACTTCACTCCCGGCCGCACCGTGTTGGAAAACATGTCCGAGTGCATCCAGCAGAGCCAGAAGGTCCTGCTGGTTCTCAGCCCAGAGTTTGTGAGGAGCCGCTGGTGTCTCCTGGAGGCCAACATGTCTTTGTTCAGAGACTGCCTGGTGAGGAAACCCATCGTCCCAGTGCTGCTGGAGCCAGGAATCTCCATTCCCCTTCACCTCTGCCACCTCACCTACCTGGAGGCCAACAATCCTGACTTTAACAATAAACTGCTCAAGGTGCTCTGCACCTCCAACCAGCAACTTCAAGGGTCCACTGTGGTGCCCTTCCAGCCTCCGTCTATCTACAACGGGAAGGCAATGCAGCCTTTGACTGCTGTCAATGTTGAGGGACTCAAAAATTTGATTCTGGCCAATTCCAGTGAGATGGAGGTGCCAGACCAACTGCGCCTTTGACTCTGAGGACCACGAGAAGTACAGGCCGTGGAGTGGATAATCAATAGTGTCTCTCTAAAATAAAGTGTACTCACCTTGGTTAGGAGCCTCCTGATGCTTACTGTTACAGTAATTCTCGGATTTACAGTGTTTTTGGCCTCATTCATGCTTGGGGTTTGTTTGGTTCATCCAAAGATCGAGAACAGAAATTTTTGGGCCACTCTTTATTTTTGTGTCTACTGTGTTTCATTAGCCGCTTATCTGTAGATTGGTCTCTGGAAAAGACAAGTGAATTACATGGTATGGAGATGAGAAAGCTGTAGGCTAAGCAAACACGATCCTCTCTGAGGAGAAGGTGTTACGGGCTGTCGGCCAATTCACGTCTATCTGGTGTAATGTTTCTCTGGATGGCTGCAAACGCTAGTTATGCAAACATTTTCTGAGCCGGTTAATGCTGTTGAGATATGTTTCATAGAGCTCTCCTCTTTCTTTCTCGCAGTTACGCCCAGCCGTTTTTCTAAAAGACACTTTCCTTTTCCCCAGCCCAAGTCCACCGGTCACCTGGAGGAAGGGGTGTGTTTCTGTCAGTATGTCTCGCAGCAGCTGAGTACAGGGCAATGGGAATAGAAGCAATACAGACTCAATGGACTTTGCAGCTCACCACAGTTCAGTTGATTAGTGATTCAAGACAAACAATTCTTGGAATATTTTTATACACAACCAAAACCCAGCTGACATTGCTAAACCTGACAAAATGTGCGTTGTAAAGAAAGACTATTTGGAGGAAACATCATGGATTATTAAATACTGGATTATTAGATCAGATTGATTCAGTTTACCGTCAGTGTGTTCTTCAGTCACTAAGAGGTATTTATCTTTTTTAGAAATAGTTTCTGTTGCGCATTCAATTATCATTGAAACCAAATGTGTGTCTAGCTAGAGTTACTATAGTATACAGTAGGTGCATGACAGAAGAAAAACTCATAAACATTGGTGATTAAAGGTGTCTTTGTAAACATATATATACTGTATATACACAAGTGATTTTTATTTTAGTTAGTATATTAGTATATAGTTTGTGACTGTATTATTGTATTTTGTTTTATTCAGAGTCTCATGTTGGTATACCTCGAGCTAGTTAGCAAAGTCCCAGTTTGAGTGTCACATTGCCATATGGCAACATCCCATTACATTATTTATACTGTTATTTTCATGATTGCTCATTTTCATACCTTTCAAATTACAAATTACATCAATAAAATATATTACATCCACAAAGCACAATGTCTGTGTCCGAGTAAAATGAGTGAAATCCAAGAGTAAATCAAAGTGAATGGTGACAGATTTTAAGATATAACTAGGGCAATTCTAATAATAAACAGATTCATCCTGGTCCTGAAACAGATAATAACTCGCAGACACTTCTCTGCTTCTTCAACCCAGCTCCACAGGCCATGGAGGAGTGGATGTGTACTATTCCAGCAGCTGAGCAGGAAGACTCGAAGATGGGGTGGCAGGATGTACAAATCCACACTCCTCAATATACTGTATGTAAGGTGACTTGGACAGCCTCATAAAAACATACTGTATATTTTAAAACATTACTTGCAAATACTACAACCTTAAGCAATCACTCCCTGATCTTATTTGGATTAAAATTTGCCAAAAATCAGCATGTAATGTCTGGACAAAATACGAACCACTGAGGACCTTTTAAAGGCAAGTCACTTCATTCATGTTAGAAGTCATTCAAACATCAGAATGACACTGTCCCTTTAAGAAACCTGGAAAGCAGAACAGTGAAAATGTTTTTTCCTGAATTTAGTTTCGTTTCTTGCTCGTCCACGCAATGTGCTCGCTCTTTGTTGTATTTGCTTGACATTACTGTATCATGAACAGGTATGAATGTACATTACTGCATTACTGTATGTTGTCCTTATGTGACTAATAAGTGTTTATTCTTAAAAGAGCAGCACCACACTGTTGGCTAACATGGAGTAGAGCTTTGTCATGAGTTTGTTTGTGAGTCTGTCATTATTATAATTCACAGTAACTGTATTTTATCTTATTTTAACTTTACTTTAATCAGACAGACTACTTATTGTGTATTTGGAGCAGCACTGAGTTGTCTGAATAGTGATTATTCTTGTCAGTGAGAGATGGTGACAGCACACTCCTAGATTTTGGACATTGCTATACCCAAATCAGGTGAAAGTATTTGCTCTTTATGTTTCATTTTACAATGTATTGTGACATTAGTCATCATGATATGAGTAAGAGAACTCATGATGGGCATAAACATGTTTAAATATCCTTTGTTCTGTATTACACGTGAGAGTGTGAATGAGGGTCGGAAGAAATGTATTTATTTTTATGACTTTTTCATAAGAAGGTGTTTTACTCAATATAATAGTTGAGAATGCTGTGTTTTTCTTGAGTCAGTCACTTTTGATCATTCACCCATAAAAATTAAAAGAAGTATACATATTTAAGAGCTGTACAGCTAGAGTAAGTATAATTACTATCTGGAGTTCATTTACTAGGAACATATTACAATGGTTAGCACACTCTTCACCATTGAGTCTTTAAAAACTGTTTGATATTCTGTTGCATCTACTTCTCTGGTTCCTGTTTACTTCCAGTCTGTCCTGGCTTCTGTTTAGTTAGTTTAGTGACATGTGAGTCAGAATGAGGAAGTGTTGTTGTTACAAAGCTGATCCGGCTTCTGCTTATACACATTTTAGATGATTTTAAATCTCTTGGTGCTATACTAATATAAAAACACAACTATAGAGAAATTCTGAAAAAGATGTCCACATTTCTAAATGATATTTTCCTCTCTTTCAGTTTTTCAAAGATAATGGAGCCAATGAACTGCAGACTGTCAACACTCAGTCTGCAGTCCAACCATTCTCTATTTATGCCCTCTCACACTGAGGATGGTGAGTGTTACCATGTCTTCATTGGCTACAGCAGCATTTCTCGACTACCAGTGGACCCACTTTCATCGATCAGCTGGAGTCCTGTGGCCTGCAGGTGGCTGCTACCATGAGCGTGACTTCACTCCCGGCCGCACTGCTGGTGACAAACCGAGTGCATCCAGCCAGGAAGGTCCTGCTGGTTCTCAGCCCAGAGTTTGGTGAGGAGCCGCTGGTGTCTCCTGGGAGCCAACATGTCTTTTGTTCCAGAGACTGCCTGGTGAGGAAACCCATCGTCCCAGTGCTGCTGGAGCCAGGAATCTCCATTCCCCTTCACCTCTGCCACCTCACCTACCTGGAGGCCAACAATCCTGACTTTAACAATAAATCCGTCTGCTGGGTGCTCTGCACCTCCAACCAGCAACTCAAGGGTCCACTGTGGTGCCCTTCAGCCTCCGTCTATCTACAACGGGAAGGCAATGCAGCCTTTGACTGCTGTCAATGTTGAGGTGCTCTATAATTGGGATTCTGGTCAATTCAGTGAGATGGAGGTGCCAGACCAACTGCGCCTGATCATTGAGGACCACGAGAAGTACAGAAAGGCTGTGAGGATAATCAATAGTGTCTCTCAAAATCAAGTGTGGATGCGCCCTCTCTGGGTTAGAGCACTGATTTACACTGCTGGTGTAATTTTTTTTTTATTATTGGGAGCATTTTTTATGTATATGACAGTTATATATTCTTCTCTGGCTTTCACAGATCATAGAACATCACAAGACAATTATGTAGCATTTGGGTTCACTGTGTGTTGTTTCTTCAGTGTTCCAATCGGGTTGATGATTCAGATTTCTCTATGGAAGTATGATGATGAGAAGTACATAGTGCGGGAGATGCAGAAAGCTGTAGGCCAAGCAAACATGATCCTCTCTGAGGAGAAGGTGTTAATGGGCTGTCGGTCCAATTCACAAATCTATCTGGTGTACGTTTCTCTGGATGGCTGCAAACGCGAGTTTGCGCAAACATTTTCTGAGCCGGTTGCTGCTGAGGATATGTTTCATAGAGCTCTGCTCTTCTTCTCGTCAGGTTACGCCTGCTGCCTTTCTAAAAGACACTTTCCCTTTCCCCAACCGAGCTTTACCGGTCACCTGGAGGGAGGGGTGTGTTTCTGTCAGTATGCCTCGCAGCAGCTGAGTACAGGGCAATGGCAGTGAGTGGGAATAGAATTACTCAGTTGGATTAATTATTCAAAACAAACATTTTTATGTCTAAATGACACAGTTTTATGGAATATAGTTGCCATAAATTCAAATTGAGTTGCCTCTAATAAAACATGGCTAATACATATACAGTAGCAGTATTACAGCTCATAATAACACAGTATTATAGCTTGGTTATATATGGTTGCATTTAAATTAATAAAGCAATATTTTAGTAACCTGCTAACTAGAAAATGGTTACTTTGGTGGAATATTGAAGTTTTATTGAGTCATAATAACCTGATAAAAATGAGGTAATATGATGTTTACATCAGTTACTAATAGTGTAATACCTTCACAATAACTTTAATTAAACTTTGGAGCCAAATTGATAATAATGCTAAAATCTGTCTGTAGTTATATTCAAAATATTCCATTTCAATATAAGACTGTATAAATTGTATATTTCAAAAGAAAAGTGATGTTCATTTCCACATCAGGTAGAGAATGTTTTTTTATTTTTTATGTTTGTTCACCTTCATGTTGTTAATTACTTCATTTTAAATTATAAATGCGGGCCTCATTTGGCATGCAGCATGTTTCTTTGTCCACAGGCGACTTTAATCTTTAACTTTATGTTAATTTTTATAATTTAACATGAATCACCTTTGTTGCCTTTGGGTTCACTTTTAGCAAACATGGTTGAGTAAGTGTTCAGTTCTCATTAAGTCCTTTTTTTTCTAAACTGTGACAGAGGCATCATAAATCTTACTAGTTGCATAATATTTTATTATAAGTCAGGTCTGTGATACAACACAACCTGAAGTATAAGATTCTCTTATCTGTTACTCTTTCCTACTGATGCCACCTTATCAGAAACCAAGACCCTGTTTGAGATGTGAGTGCTGCCATGCACCACAGAAGAAGGATCAATATTTGCTGTCCTTTACGACATTCAGTGACGGGATTCAGGATATGAAACAGAGACATGACACTGTTGCCTGAGGGTTCAGTGGCAACAAATCCTAACAAACAGTAAAAAAGACACTGCTGGGAATGTCAAGCAGATCAAGATTGCATGTCAGTGGGGGTGATGCCTGGGTCACACTGTACAACATTCAATTCTCACTGTGCTTGATGAGAGGTGGAAATGTCCTCTTACCGGTGCAGTTCAATTAAAACTGAATTAAGATGGATTAAGCTTTAAGAAGTGCCTCGCTGTCATACAATCGTGTTGCGTGTACGCATGTTGCAAGCGTAGTGCGGGGGGATAATTGCTCGCAGAAGCGGTGCTCGTAACAAGAACAATCTGTCTAATCTTCAACAATGACTTTCATGCTGATTTAGCTCAGTCGCTTCTGCTCCTGTCACAACTATTAAAGCTTTATTTGTTCTACACATTACAGTATGCACATGTGTGTGCAGATGTGCTTGAGAACATGCAATTGTTCCCTGATCCACACAGCTTTCACTGCATTCAAATCACAGCAAGGTAAATGACTCTGTTCTCAAGTGCAATGAGCCCTGGGCGCTGGAAATTGCGTAGTCCTTTAAATTAGCTCTCAAGACTGCCTCGTACTAGCTGCTGTTACACTATGGCATGCTTTGAATTTCAGTGGAGTTAATTAAAACATTCCTCTACCACAGGGCAGTAAAGAGACATGAAAGAAAAACAGCAGATGGAAAATGACTAGCTGAACTAATAAAAATGAATATGAATGAATAATGAAAATGAATATGCTGTAGCCACGCCCACTCGTGGGAGCATTCAAGCAGCCATTTCAGGTGAGTTCTCAAATTTTGAAACTCTGAGCGAGATGAATTCATCTCTATCTCTCTGCTCAGGGTGGCCTCAGCGTGTCATCGAGCCACCCTTTAAGGACCGCCCACAAAAATCCTGGACTGAAAACTGGTGAAAAACTGTTTTAACCTCTAACACCACTCCACTCCATTTCAGTAATATATTGCTCAAAGTCTTTTCCCGTGTTTTTAGCAACTATTTTCCAACATATTTAATGTATTTTGAAAGAAATCACAGAATTGCCTTTACACAGACTTATTTTACAGCTAACCCTAACACTAAATCAATATGAAACAGCTTTTCTAATATATCTATTCATTTTCCATGACTGCTTATCCTTATCAGGGTCACGGAGGGCTGGAGCCAATCCCAGCAGACACTGGGGGAGAGGCAGGGTACACCCAGGACAAGTCGCCAGTTCATCACAACATTTACACATAGAGACAATCAACCATTTACACTCACATTCACACCTACGGGCAATATGGAGTGAATTAACCTATTAACTTGCGTGTAACTTGCGTGTCTTTGGACTTTGCAGAACCGAGAGAACCCATGTGGATAGAGGGAATTCCACACAGAAATGCCCCAGTCGCGGTTTGAATCAGGAACCTTCTTGCCGTGCAGCGAAGGTGCCTCCACACTTTTTAGAAACTAAAGAGTGCCCACAAAGATTCTCAGTCAACCAGGTCATGTGACTTGTAAAAAGTTGAAAACAACTGAACTTTATGAGTTATTTAGACACTCCTTGGTGAAAAGGAGGAAGGAAGTCACTGTTTCTGGGCCATAAAATAGTCCGACACATAGTCTGTCCTGTGAAACAACACATTTTTCACACTTAGACATTTTTACTCTTCAGGTAATTTAGACCAAGTGGACTTATCAAGACTTGAGAAAACGTGAAATTAAACATTTTTTTAACAAGCTTGTCCTTGGCCAAATATAGGCAGCAAGGATGAGTTTCAGATAACACAATAATAAACATGCCACACACTTTCAGCTTCTTTTTATCTGTCTCTTGCAATTTCCCAACTTTATGGAGGTGCAATTGCTGGAGCACTATTAAATCACTCTTAATAAAGTAAAACTTTAAGCCCACTGTAGACATCTTTATGAGCCAAAAGCCTTTGAAACCATGATTTAAAAGCCCCTCTGTATAAATACTGCCCAAGAACAGTTCTGTGACAGTAAAACAGGGAAATAAACGTATACTTTTAGTTCAATCAGTGTATCTGTCTGCAGAAATATTGGCGCAGTGCCACGCTTTACAGCATGCATGTACCCACCTCCTCGCAGTGCTGTTTGGGTCTGGAATGTCAAGACAAACACAATAAGTGTTGGCCCCCTGAGGAAACACGTCCTGTCAGCTGAGACAAGAATAGGACCCACTCCATTTGAGCTCCGTTGTGCTGAGCTGCCTGTGTTGGCATGATAGTCAAAGGGGGGTCCGGGGGGGTGGATTAGCGCCAACGGTGATTGTTTTTGAACTGCGGAAATTATAATTTAGCATGCTGGTGTTGAACCGTGGAATAAATAATAATAATAATCATGCGTGTGTGGAATAAATTAGCACGACTTTTGTGAGTTGTGAGCAACATTTTTCATTCTGAATCCATATTGTCAGCAAACAAAGAGGCCGCTGTGTATTGACTGTGATGCATCCATGCGTAAAGGTTCTCAGGTCAGACTTTCCTTTAATGTATCTATAGAATGCCTATCTGCATTACATAAATCTTCATTAAGACACACTGTGACACTGTCAATAATCTGAGGTTAAACCAACACCATAAATCAAACCTCTGATACTGAGCAGAGGTTCGACCAGATACAAGCAGCCTGAGCAAACCAAACGCACCCCACCTCCTGCCTTTTAAAAAAATAAATCTCTTATCAGCAGACAACCTTGTGACATTAGCTGCAAGACCCTAAAAGAAAACCACACTGAAGGGAGACAGAGAAGGACAACAGTCCAGGCATTTCAGTCAACACTTGTTGAGCTGGTCTGTGCAGTGACGGATGTATTCCACGCTGGCAGTGACTTACACTGCGGCAGCTCGCTCTGTAATGTTCGTTTAGTGGTGACTTTAATCTGAAAGAAGGGGCACCTTTCAGCACTATCCACATTGCACACGCTATGGCACACAACCCAGAATAAAAATATGAATTCTGGCTTAAAGGCCTCCATGGATTTATCGGACTGATCATGTCTCTTGGCAGATTCTTTAATGCACTGTTTGAATTTAATTTCATAGATGCTGAGATGAACTCCTGAACTGCTCCCAGACATGCTATGTAAGGTGTACACAGATACAGGCAGTATATCAGTCACAATTTGAAGGCAAAGAATCCAAGCTATTCGGTTTGTTCGTGTCACATAGATTTATCAGCACTTAATGGAAATTTAGTGGAGTTCAATATAAGCCAAGTAAATCTCGCAGAATCTCGGGTTTCATGTAAAGTTATTTCAGAGATTATGAGTCTGCTTAATGTGGCTATAGAGGAAGATCTTAAAGGGGCTTATTTAAAGATATGGCGAATGTCTGCCTCTGAAAAACAAAAGCAGGAAGAATAGCAGCTGCGCGGGCAGATAAGGACAGAAGAAATAGATTTCTTGTGATAATAATCCATTATTTTAAAAGTACTCCATACACAGAGTAATCAAATATTCATTAGAGATCGTTTTCCTGTCGTTGTGTCTTGTTTGGTGAGTTCTCCCACAGCAACAAGTCCTTGGATGGTCTCACAGAACCAGTTGGCATGACCTACATCTCATCAGCTTTTCATTAGCATTTTTTTTTTCTTCTTTTTTTGGAACCCTACGGCCACACAATGTCACAAAAGGGTCCAAATGGCTGCTATGGCTCACAAACTTCATGCGAGAATTATTTTGGCAAGGAGTCCAACAACTGAGTGAAAGAGAGATTTCCAAACTCCCCTGGCACTCACTGAAATGCCTACTGATCCAGCAGCAAGCCAAGCTGCTGCAGATCTAAACGGCAGACACTACAAAGGAACAACATGAGCAGCGAGCCCACATATCCTTCTTTGTGATAGCCATGTCTCACCCTGTAGCGTGAGGCACGGCAATAACGGTAAATCTGCCGGGCTGAGGTAATGTTGTGCCTCTTCGAGACAGCTCAAAGGACTTTGGTGCAATTACCTGGAAAATACGAATCTTCATCCTGACTTAGAGAGCTAAAATCTGGTGTGATTTCGCCGTCTACTCTTAATCTGTTCAACACTGAAGAAAAACACTTGAAGTGGAATGGCCACTTCATGTTGGAAAAAATGTTCAATGTGACAAAATGTTTCTCTGTTGTCAGCTGACTCTGGTAAGTCGGTTTCTCTGTCTGACAGACAAGGAGGATGTGAAAGTTTAAAAATAAACATTGTGCAAGTATGATTTTATTCAGCAGGCAGTTTAGTTTAATTTAACTGTCCTGATTTACTTTAAACCAAAGAAAGAGAAAAGAAAAACTGTTGAAAAGTTGAATCACTTTGTTGTTTTATGTTGGTTAAATGAAACAAATTGATGACTTACACCTGTCGTTCAGTCCACTACTTTGATACCCCCGCAACTATTGCATGGGTTGTATATGTTGCAAACTATTGCATGGGTTCACGTCCCTCCTGGGTGAATTGTGAAGTTCAGGATCAACCGATGTTTTCATCTAGTTCCGGTCAAAAATTGTGTATTGTAAATATGTACCGTCAGCATTTCAGCACAGCCTCACTGTGAGGCTGTCAGTATTGTTATCCCATAGATTATATTTCCTAAACAAGATGATGACATTTCTCGTTGTGTGTGTGGGGCTGTGTGTACGTGTACTTGTGTCCTTGGAGAACACCCCAGACAATGCGGGGTGTGAATACTGAGCAATTTCCTCTGTTAACAGGATCTCTGGGTCATCCTGGGCGGAAAGCAGAGTCACTGGGGGGCACAGCGGCAGCTCTTCCAGTCAATGTGAGCAGCCTGGATCCAGTCAATCTCTCATCAAAGTGTTTATATTTTTTACCCAAATCACTGTTCTGCTTTGTTTTCTGCGTCGGAAAGCATGTCTGCGTTTAATACATAAAGCACACCAGTCTTGTATTTACAGGCCGGAGAAAAATGATGATGCCACGCTACCATGATTGGTCATAACAGGCTGAAGATGGACTAGGACTGGGACACAATCCAATCACATGCAGAAAGGTCAGAGCGGGACAGTCCAGTGATATTAAAACCCACAATCTCTGAATTTAAAATCGGGTTAACAGCTGAGCCGGTGAATTAAAACAACTCATCACAGGGTCCACGAAGGCCCACTGGTTGCTTTTTAGCTGAAATACGACTGTCACACATGTCGAACAGATGTAAGAAGTGCAAATAAGGCTAAGGATTTTTTTTTTTTTGCCATGGAGGGAAAGACTGCAGAAAAACATAAACACAATGTCTGTAATAACACCATACGTTTCTAAAAATGTGATTTTTTGTTTAGTTAGTTTACACAAAAAGAGCCAAATTTGGGCATAAAGAGAGACGTCTGGATGGAGCTGAGGTAGACAAGAAAAACAGCGATCACCATGGGTGTGAATTATAGGATGACACACCTGTCAACTAACACGTCTCTGAAAATTCCCTTCTTTCTGCATTAATAACTCCCATATTAAAGGAATAGTTCAACATTTTGGGGATATTATTTTCCACTTTCTTGACTTTCTTCTTCTTAAATGTGAATAAATGTAATTTATAAATTTGCCTTGGATGTTTTCTACAAGACATCATAGTGATGGAACGATGGTCGTCAGTGATCAGTAACCTTTTCTGCCTTACATTTTTATATCCACTGCCAGCATTTAGTGACAGTCAGGGAGGCAGTGTGTACTCTAATTTCAATTCAATTCAGTCTGATTTTCATGCAGGAGACTGCACACTAACCATGATTGCGATTTGTTTGCTTCATGATCTTTTCCTGCACCATATTTGCCATGTACAGACACTATAAAAAAATGTGGGACGTACAAAAATGTTGTCATTGAAGATAATCTGAGACTTTTGCCGACTTGCAGTATTAACGTTCTTGGTTCTTGGTGAACATTTCATGTCCATGTGAGATGACATGACCACGGGGCCCCAATCCTGATCCTTAGACATTCCAGATTACAACAGTCCAATAAACATTTCTGAAAGTCCACAACTCCACACAGACCTCCAGCTTTTGACAACATTCCTCACTGTATCCAAATCTGGTACTCATTCCCCATGAGCTAGACCTCTAGCCTATATATAAACACTCATATATGTACTGTCAGAATAAACCCCCAGTGTTCCAGAGATGGCGTGCAGCAGGAAACGCGGTAAGTCAGTCACAAACAATTAGAGCACAAACCATCAGAGAAGGAGGATTGTTATTAGGTGAAAGGCCAAGCTGAAGTGCCATTATCAGCAAGGTGGCCCCAAACTCAGACACGTCTATTTCTGTTTGCCCTTCGACTCCCTCAACAAGGCGTTGCAGGGCAGGATAACTCACTAACACCTTTGGATTTTGTGTAAGGTACAAATAAACTTAAGCAGGGGCAAGTATAAAGGTTCATTTAGTGTTTTTAACTCATTCAATGTGGATTTTTAGCTATAATGGATGAAACATGTATCTTAGGCCACCTACTAAACGTACACAAATACTATAACCTTTGCTGCTTTACATTGCTGCTGTGTTTCTTCATTATTTTCTCCAGATTTATGTGCTCTTTAAAGTACCTAGGGATTTATTTCAGCTCTTGGTCAAAGCCTGAGTTACTGACTGACCTCAAAAGTGACATACAGGGGGAAAATAATCATCAATCCTTTGACCCTTGCTTTTTTGGGGGGGTTACTCTTCTGTTTTGTCCTGGCCTGTATCCATATTTTCATGGTTCTCTGCTGAGCTGCAGACTTCAGGCAGGAAGCTACTGTAGGGTGTGTGTCTCCGGAGATAAATGGGACTCTCTCCGCGCTCCCTGTTTAGACGCCGATTGAATGTTTAGATTGAAGCTGACACTTACTGACAACATGTGTTATAAAAGTTTATCTGCTGCGGCTCCTTAGTTAAAAGTGAGTTTAACACTGATCACTGGTGACTGCAAACACAATGCACACATCAGCCCGTCTGTGTGTGTCTGTAACTTAATTGTGTGGGATGCATGGACCCATCTGTTTCCTAAAGATAGTGATTGTGAGAACGTAAACAAAGACATGGATGTTTAATGGTGTTCCATACAAAATCTATTTTTGGGTATCAAACATTTGCTCATACAGGAATAAAATCTGGCTGTTTTTTGTGTAACTTTTATTTATGAATTAAACTCCACAGACCACAGACTCTTAGAAAAGCAAACAAATAAGAGAGTAGAGAAGGACGTAGGAGAAAAACAGGACAAGAATCTTTAAATAATCAAATAAAACATATGTTTTTATATATAAGTCCACTCAACAGTCCGGTTTCATCTTTGCCAAATTAACAGACGGGATCAGAGTGAGGCCTTGATTCTCCCCTAGAGGGTTGATGTTTTTGGGTCAAAGAAACAGCAGTGAGAACATTGCTGTCTACTCTCCTGATAGATGATAAGTCGTGTCGAAACCTCAGAGTTTCCCATAAACTCTGATTGCAGGATGCATATGCACACACAGGAACCATCACATGCACCGCATGTCACAGAAAGCTCACCCACACGCCTTTAGAATTTCCACTCAGATAATCTGTCTTCATATAAATAACTCTTCGTTAGACTGTTTACACTGGAAGTGACTTTCTCATCGGGCAAATCCTTCTCAAATGTCTCACGTCGACTTTTTTTTTGATGCGGGATTTTGTAACATGGATCACGAACAGCGTGCACACAATTATACAATCAGAACAATACCTGAGGGATCAGGGGTGATATTTTTTTAACTTTAAAGATCAAGCTTCTGTTTCTTCCTCTCTGTGATGATGTAAGAGCCTCTCCGCTCATTGAAAACCTTTCAATCTTCAAACAGCCTCAGCTTTTTGACTGATGCGGACTCCTGCAACGGTTTCAAAGCATTTCACAGGGAAATATAGTTTATCCAGGCAGAGGACAATGTATCATGCCGTGAGAAAAGATAACAGCTACACAGAATATTGCTGTCATATGCCATGTACTTTATTAGCTGTGGTAGTAGTACAACATATATCAAACGCTTAATCACACACTTGAAAGTGCTGTCACTCTAGATTACTGATATGGCATTTTTCGAACAGTAAATCAGGTTTAAGTGCTTAAATTGTGCCACGTGGATACCCTTACGGACTATATCTGACATAAGATAAACCTTACAGGGAGATAAAGTATATGTACTGTATGTGTAATGTGAGCACACTCTTCAGTTCAGTAATATTTCATTGCTCATTACATACATAGGGTTATTTAAGAGTGGACACTACATGGGAATAGAGTAAAAGTAATACATTTCAAAAGGACATTAAGCAGTTATTTTCTTGTATCGCAAATGGTTTGAAATGTCACGTTTAAATATGAAAATGTGAAGTTTTCTTGTTAAAAATGTGAAGATTTACATACATTCCCAGAACCAGAATCTAAACACTGGATAAAGCCAGGATCAAAATTCTTGTTTCATGATGTTGACATATTAAAGTCAAAAGCTTTTACAGAAGGAATCTTTTTTTCCCCCCTCCATAAATCAGAAGCTACTCTCCAGGAATAAAATATTCTATAAATCATGGTCTATGAACACACCCCTCAGTGAATACCTCAAGAATATAGATATGAATAAAACTGTGAGGTTTGGTGTATATCAGTGCTGCTGGGGGGGAGATTTCTGGCGGAGGGTGCATGGTTTGGCACTCAGCTGGAGAGACATGTGGAGACGGCTCAGGAGAGCAGTGCCAGGTTAGGTGATTAACGCAACTGGAAATAGTTGGCTAATCACAGTTCGTTTTTAACACAGTTGCGTGCTGGACCTGGGGGACAGAGACACACACACAGACAGTGACGACAGTGGAGACGGCGGACAGCCAGGAGCGCGCAGAAAGCCTGTGAATGTCAGCAGTGAATTGTGTGTGCAGAAGCCACGCCCACTTGTGGGAGCAGTCAAGCAGCCATTTTGAAGCGACTGAAATGTGCCTGAAATGTCAGATGAGTTCAGAAGATGACGTGACTAACTTTGAAACACTCTGAGAGATGAATTCATCTCTATCTCTCTGCTTTGGGTGGCCTCAGCGTGTCATTGAGCCACCCTTTAAGGACCGCCCACAAAATGACCTGGACTGAAAACTGGAGAAAAACTGTTTGAACCTCTAACTCCACATTTCAGTAATATATCATTCAGATCTCTGAATTGCCTTTACACAGACTTTAAGACTAAGACTAGGTTTTTATTTGTGATTTTTAGTTCATACCATGGGTTAAGGCAACAGCAGGTGGAGATGCGACCCAAGGTTAAGCTGTGAGCATTCCTGTCAAGATCTATAAATAAAAAATAAAAAATACATACAGCTCCGATTTAAACACAAACTAACAAAAAAGTATTTTAGTAATGTGTGGAATCAACAACCTCCCAAATAGTGCTCCCCCTTCATTCCACTGTCTCCTAGAAATTATGTTTGTATGTCACAAAATTGTTTTCATAATTACATTGTGGCGACAAACTTAATTGCATGGCCTGGATAATGTTGAGAACATGTCAAGTGAATGAAACACTACATTTATTTAATACGCTGGAGTTGCGAGGAGGTGGATGGCGTGGATGACGGGTGTGAAATGTGCAGAGCTGGGACACCACGATCCCAGAGTCTCATCCGCACTGTGGGTCAGGCAACAAAACCGCTTTAGGTTAGAGAAAGGTTGTGAATCTGTTAAATGTTGCTATAGTGACTACGAGTATTGTAAGCGTGTTGCCTATTTTTCCGGAAAATAAATGTAACACGTGGCTTGCCAGATGTGTTATTTATCAATATTTCTTCATTATATTCACAGATAAGGTGACTTATGTTATATATTTGCTGTTGCAAATGTTCACCCTCTTACTTTAGCATGTCACATGCTGACGTGCTAGAAAGGGTATGGGTATGTCTTTAATTTTGCAGGTATTTGGTCAAAGTAGATCATTTTGGACAAATTGTGATCTTGTCTCGTCTTGACGTTGCTGATTAAATACAATTAGTATACATCATCTGGAAATCATGGATATTTATACTTTGTGTCGTAGATGTTGTTTACTGGATACCAGCTGGTGGATAGATGAAATCAGATCCCCAAAATTGGAACGATTCATCCACTGGGGGCCATGAATGTCTATAAAACAATCTGTCCTGTAGCTGTTGAGATATTTCAGTCTGCAACAAATTGCTGGACTGGCAGAGAGACTGTGTCATAGATTGACATCACCCTTCCTAGAGCCACACAGCTAGCATGGCTATAAATACATTTCTTAATGGAGCTTTAAGTACAGTATATTCGGTAGGACACCAAATGGCACTGTGGCATTTTGCTGTGATAATCGCTTCTGTTCCTCGCCATTCATTTTATTCGCTCATAGTTTTTAATGTTAAGTTATGTAATAAGGCAATGGATTGAACAAGAAACTAAAATGCAATGAGATGTGAAGAGCGGCCTCTCCGTGTGATACTAATGGCTCAGGGATCTTGCATAAGACAGGATCAGACCCCCGTGTCCATGTGAGAGCTGGTCATTACGCAGGACAAGTTGATCCTGAAGTCTGCGTCCTGCTGAGGGAATGGCCTCAGGAAAGCTTCGATGACTCATTGTGAGTGAACATTACGTTCAGACTCGCTATATTTGTTTCAACAAATTATCTATCTGAGATGTTTTGAGAGAGAGAGAAAAAAAAACTCTTTCTGCAGATAAAAGACTGAGTTCATCAAAGTAACAATATTACCATAATGTGATAAGAATTGTTAAAACGTTCCCATAACGCACTGATCATTTCTCTTTTGTTGTTAGTTTAGAGTCACATCTAAGTAGATTTGATGTCAAGAAAGGCCGCGCGGCAAAATGATGCTATGTCCTTATCTCGTTACGATAACAGAGGAAAATGATTTTGCTTTTCGGCACCTGAAGTGGAGGAATAAATCATAACTCTGTCAGGTTGTTGTAAGTTTGCATGGGAAGTGGATAAAATTAGATCATCTGTTTAATGTCTCTGAGGGCCAGGCTCTAAGATTTACATTATTTTTCTACTGACCTCAGATGCAAGCGGTTACTGAATGGAAGTCAAGCTTTGTGAGGGTCGTAATATGCAGTTTTCTTTTTTTTTTTTTTTTGCTCCACAGAGGGTTTAATTAAAGACCGCTGTGACTTCTGTGAATTTATCTCACCCAGACACTTGTGATTACTTTGAATCTTGGGACTTTTTCGATAGAACAGCTGAAGACAGACAGGAACGTCGAGAGAGAGAGAGAGGGGGCGTGAATCACATGCAGCGAGGGCCACAGTCTGGAACCAAACCTGGCTTGCTTTATTAATCCCTCTTAGGAAAATTCATTTTTACTCTCTGCTGTGATTTTTCATTACATAATATACGCACAGGACCTATAGACATGCGTCAGTTGTGGTGATATGCCAGAGTGAAGGGGCTGTCACGCAGGCACCCTCCATGCAGTTAGGTGTTAGGTGTCTCATTCAAGGGCACCTCGGCGGCGTCCACAAGCTGAAGTAGCACCCTGTCCTTATATGTTACTAAACTGTGACAAACATAATCTCATTATGTTCAGAGGCTTTTTGAATGAAAGGAATGTCCCATGCGTTCAAAGCATGGGACTGTTGTCACCAGACTCACGTCTCTCGAGGCAACAAAGGAACTCAAGTTTCAGGAAAAAAATCATGGTTTCATTCAAATGTTAATAAACACATTTTGTCACAAATCCCTGTGGGGTTTTTTCCTGCATTAAACCAGAATACCGTCTTCCCTTTAACCCTCAATAAGTACTATGAGTGCTTAATCTAACAATGCTGTTGTCATGGATGCATAAACCTTCCCTTCTAGGAGACAGGGTTGGTTGAGGTGGATGTCTTTAACGGTGGAGGTTCCTCCATGCAGATCTGTCCAGCCAACAAAGAACATTTTGTTTCCAGTTAAACGTTAATAAAGTAAACCTCTTCTTCGATATTAAAGCGAGACAAGCATCTTTCTCTATCTTTAATCAAGTATGTCCAAGCAGATTTTCTATCACAAGAACAGAGATCGAAGGGATAAACACAACGTCGGTATTGAACATTTCCTCGTTCGGTTGATGAAAACCATAATCATTGTGAAAAACATATTTGCCGTTGCAGATTAGTGATATATAAATGTAAATTCAAGGAGGCCGTGCTTGGTTTTAGTCACGGTGACATTGCTCTTTCATAAAAGAAACTCAAACAGTAATAGTTTGTGGCTTGTAATTCTATTTGTAGACCTCTGTGGTTTCAAACAAAAGCAGCTGCGCTGAAGTTTCCTTTATTACATCTAGGTAGTCCCAGCTTACGCAACTGTGTGTGTGTACTCTAATTTTTACAATTATAAACCTGAATGTCGTGTTTACCGAAGCACTGTTATATCATCGGTCCTCATTTCTGAAGGAGAACATTCAAACCTACATATAAACTTACATAATGAATGCATTATAGGTGGCCTCTGTGGAGCTCCTGTTTATTGTTATAGCTTCACCCATAAAGTAAACAGATAATTAAATGTTTTGTTTGGTCATCATGGGACTGCAGTTCTCCAGGAGACAAACGGGTCTGTGGTTTTATGAGCACAGTTAAGAAAATCTTTATAGTTTAGTCCATGATCGCTCCTTCTCCATGTCAGTCTATGTTAAAAGCATGGTATATGTCATATGAGGAGCTTGAGGAACTGACAGGGTATTATAACGCATGAGGTATTCATGATATAAGCCAGACAGAACAAGTGAAGCATGTATTAGAGGCCGTTTGTTGAGAGCAGACATTCTTCTCATGCCAGATGTTACATACGGCAGCGACATAAACAATCTGAGTCCTCAGACGTTATGGTTAACTTTTAGGAACAGAGCACTCGACTGAAAGATCGAGAGGCGCGATGACGGGCAGAGACATTCAATTATGTCTCCTTGTGCCAACTAAGTAAATTAGAAATGTAACAACAAGGTAACATTAAAAAAAAGATTGTGAATTCCAAACTAAGTGCCAGACATTTAATTAAACTACTTTTTAATTTTGATTAAAATGTGTAATCAAGATGTTTTGATACCCACAAAGCTTTCTGATAGCAAATTTAAATTGTGGAAGAGAGACTGTTTTATAAAAGAAGAAAGCCCTGAACAAGACTCTTTATCCCAAAGGATTAAAAATAAAAAAGAGAGAGAGTCCAAGGAGCTTTAACAGAACCAGAAGCCCGTGAACAGAAGAGAAACATGAGAGAAATGATTCTGACTGACTGTTCTGACTGCTGGAGACACAACATGCATTCCCATGAGTCCCAGGCGCAGACACGCCATCCGCAGTTGAGGATGCTGCACAGAGTCTTCATGTTCTGAAGCTGATGAGACAAACCAAGCCTGGAGCTGTAATAAACAGCGCAGTACGTCTCAGGTGAACGTCTTCAAAAACAGGAGACATGGGTAAACGTGGTTCAGTCCAGCGTGAAGGGAGACATCCGTTCTGCTGTCCTTGAGCCCCTCAGGACAAGACAAGACTACCAGAGTGGAGAGAGGGAGGGAGGGGTTGGACAAATAACAGGGCTCCCATGGGAATAGGCTGGTTAGCTGGTCAACAGAAGCCCACGGCATCAGTCCCTGGCTTTTTCTTTCTGATGGGAAGATTAGCAGAGGCTAACACAGCGCTAATTGAGAAAACTTCATTATGCCACTAAGCCGGCTGAACGGGCCAGCAGGAAATTTTAGGAAGGGGGCTCCAATTTGCACCACTCACTAAAAAGAGACATCGGAAATGAAAGTGAGGGAGATCTGGACGGTGACTGCAATGTGAATGCAATAAAGATAACTATCCTCACTATCAGCACATGGATCAGATGAGCTGTATAGCTGCCGGATACCCACAGCCAGTTGGCAATCGTGTGCTTTCGCAATGGAAACTGTAATAAGCAATTTACATTGTTAGGGCTCACTTGGAAACTGAGGCGGCGTTTCTCTAAAGATGCTGAGACGAATGGAGGAGAAAGAAACGAGAGAGGAGAGACGGAGCAGATAAAACATGTAGGCAGTGCAGACGACAAGTTTAAATATGAAACTCTCCCACAGCTCGAATGTGTTCTGCTTACTGTTCATTCACTTGTGATGCCTGACCTCCACTGTGCAGAATCACCGCATGTACGTGAAGAGTGTTGACGGTGGACGACCTGTCTTCAAATGAACCTGCTCACGTTTAAAGAGAGGTGTGTGCGTGAGCGTGATCTTGTGACATCACAACCAAGAAGCCAATCACGGTTCAATACGTTTAAAATGAAATAAATAATTTCAACTTGTTAATTGGTGACAAAACCATAGAAATGATTATTATTAAAAGCATTTTATGCATGCTGTGTTTAAAAACATGACTGGTGAGGATCCTTAACAGGCGAGCTGAGTTAATTCAGATGAAAATAAATGATTATTTTTCCACCTTCTTCCAAAATGTAAGTGGCATTTGACCAGATTTTTGGCAATCTCCACTTCTGCTTCCGCACTAGTACATCGAGGTTAAATGGAATTTCGTTTGCGGCGTTCCGAGAATTGGAAAATTACGTTTTAAAAAATTCAACAGCAACAACTTTCTCCCAAACAGTGCCTCCGTTAAAGTGGATAATCCTCTAAACACACTGTGAACTGCGAGCGGTTTTCAGAAGGACTCTTACTTCAATTAGTTCCAGTGAAAAGTGTTGGCAGAGATGTCTGCAGATTATCCAGAGTAACCAAAACATGTTTTTGGAAGGAAATCCAAACAGACTGGGGAACATTTTCGATGTAATTTTGCAATAATGCTGCGAGCACAGCAAAACCAAATTCTGCTTCACTGATTTTTTTTTATTTTTTATCATAGTGTAAAAGACAAAAGCTGAACAAATACAATGAAAACTGTCTGAATGGATAAGTAAGTGAAGAAACGTGGATTTCTTTGTCATTTAAACGTGGGACTTTGATTTTTTTTTGTTTTAAATCAGATCCATATGCTCACATACTGTACACACAGCACAAACACTGAACATGTCATTTGAAGACTGTCAACCATTAAAACCAGTTTGAAATGTGACTTTGAATACGTTCGGCGTGGTGATCCTTTGAGAAAACCACTTCAGATAAACAGTTTTAAACACTCCTTTGTTGCACAAGGCCACACTGTGCAGAGGTGAGCACAAACAACATTCCAGCGTGTTGTTCAATGCATTTTAACTGCAAGGAAACTGGGCTACAGTGGGAAGCACTATGGATATATAGCACGTTAAACAAGCTGCTTATTGTAACTGTGTGTTACTCACAGTGTGATTGTGTGATTTTTTTATGCACACAAAAGTGCTTTCTGGGCGTGTGCGCGAGAGGAGCTGTGGTGATGTGGAGACTGTGCGCACCGTGGGGAAGGGCTTGGTTGCACACTGCAAAAAATACTTATTTATCACGGTGAACTTTTCATAAATCTCAAATTAAAACATAAAAGAAAAAAAAAAGAAAGACAGAACTGCAAATTATTTCATCTTTTTTTCGTGTTTTATTATTTTTTTTTATTTTATTCTGATGAAATAAAAATACATCTTCAAATCGATTAATTTGCATTGGAAATCAAATTATATCCACAAATGAAAAATGTTTCTTATTTGTGCCACACTCTGCAGGGCGCACACATCTTGTCTGAGGAAACAATGCGCGTTAAGCCACTAAACACTACACCAAACAAACTGAGCGTGTTCTATTTTTTGCAGTGTATCCGTTTCACGCACACACCGCCTGAAATTTGATTCGAGTTTAAAAAGGCCAGACAGCAGCCACAAGTCAGAGAGCCGTGTTCCTCTCTGCGAGCGTCAGGTAGCTCCATATACGGATTGGAGAGGCACTTCACAGCCACTCTGGCACTGTATCTGCTAGGGCGCACAGAGGGGCAGTGCCATGCACACTCCTGATCATGTGCTGCTCCTGAACGAAGGGAACCAGTCACTGGTTTTTGCTAATGACTTAACGATGGAAACACCTGAGAACAGCACCGTACCTCCAAACGGATCCGATCCGTTTGCGCGAAACGAGGAGGTAGCCCAAATCGAGATAATGGTCCTGTGCATCACCTTTGTGGTCGCTGTGATTGGTAACGTGAGCGTCCTGGTGGCTATGTACAACACTAAGAAGAAGATGTCACGGATGCATCTTTTCATCAAACACCTCAGCCTGGCTGACCTGGTGGTCGCCTTCTTCCAGGTGCTGCCGCAGCTCTGCTGGAAGATCACATACCGCTTCTACGGTACAGACTCTCTCTGTAGGATCGTCAAGCACCTGCAGGTGACGGGGATGTATGCGTCCACGTATATGATGGTGATGATGACTCTGGACCGTTACATTGCCATCTGCCACCCTCTGAAAACCCTCCAGCAGCCCACCAAGCGTTCCTACATCATGATCATCTCCACGTGGATATGCAGCCTGGTGCTCAGCACTCCGCAGTACTTCATCTTCTCCCTGAGCGAGATCAAGAACGGATCGGACGTTCGCGACTGCTGGGCGCACTTTATCGAGCCATGGGGTGCCACAGCGTACATCACCTGGATAACAGTGGGCATCTTCCTCGTGCCCGTGATCATTCTCATGATGTGCTACGGGTTCATCTGCCACAGCATTTGGAAAAATATCAAATACAAGAAACGGAAAACGATACCTGGTGCTGCGGGCAAGAACAAAGTCATTGGGAAGAGTTCAGTCAGCAGTGTTACGACTATTTCAAGAGCCAAACTGAGGACTGTTAAAATGACTTTTGTGATCGTTTTGGCGTACATTATTTGCTGGGCGCCGTTTTTCACAGTGCAGATGTGGTCTGTGTGGGATAAAAACTTCCAGTGGGCTGGTGAGTGCTTAAGAAACTAGAAATGTATACGTTCAGAACTCTTATAACGTTAGGAAGTTTGTGATGTATGGCCAAAAATGACAGCACAGAGAAAGCACTAAAAAACTTGGCGTGCGCAAAGAAATTCCAAGTGCGCACAGCTTTTACGCACAGGTTTATTCAGCATACAAAAACAAAGTTGTGCGTAAATAGTGCAAAAAAAAAAAAAAGAATAACTATAACAAAAAGGAACATTTTTAGTCTTATCTTTGTTTTACACGTTATAGATAATAAGAAGTAAAGTGTGGAGATCTGTGATTCCCTGATATTTTTATTTTAGTCTGACCTTTTTTCAAGATTTCAGCCTCTTCAGCTCTGGCTCCACAGTCATTCACTTCAAACCAAGTTTCTCTCTAAAATATTTAATCTCAAACAAAAATACTGTTTGTTGATAAGGAAGTTTCATCAGGTAGTTTTTCTTCATGAACTTTTTTGGGGGTAGAGTCATGACAGAGACAGATTACTACTGATAAAGAAAAATGACACTTGATTCAAAAAGTCTTGAAAAATGTTGATTTGCAACAGAAACTCTCTTGAACTTGTGCACCTGACAGATTTTCTCTTCTTTGTATTAAAATTTACTTTACATTTCAACACCAGATGAATCGACTTAGACTCCTTCAGCCAAGACTGCACCAGATGTTTTGAGGATTAATCATCCCTTTCCTCTTTCCTCTTTCTGTTCTCTAGATTCTGAGAACACAGCAGTGACTCTGTCTGCGCTCCTTGCCAGTCTCAACAGCTGCTGCAACCCGTGGATATACATGATCTTCAGCGGTCACCTCCTCCAGGATTTTGTGCACTGCTTCTCCTGCTGCCTCAAAATTAACGCTGACTTCAAGAAGGAGGACTCAGACAGCAGTCTCCGCAGAACAACCTTGTTGACTAAGATGACCAATCGGAGCCCTACGGGTAGTTCAGGCAACTGGGGAGAGCTGGACAATTCTCCAAAGACCTCTATTCAGGCAGAGTAAACACACAGAGCCAGGCGACTCTGTTTACAGGGGTGGGGATTTTAAACATATCCAGCAGTGGCATCAAGGTACACATAAACTATCAACTCACGTTAAGTTTGGGCATGACAGGCAGTGATTGAAATGCCCCCCAAACTCCAAAACTATAAAGAAAAAAAAATCTATTTGCATGGAAACACGAAGAAATGAACTATAGACTGAGAAGGACAGGAAAGATGGATGCTTAACCTGTGATGTCTTGCTGGATTTTGTGTGCAAACATGTTACTTTTCACATAACCTCGGATAAAATATTAGAAAATCATTGGGAAAGGTAGTGGCATCAAGATTTACTTGTAATTTATGATGTTTTTATATCCCTACAATTGTTTGTGAAAGCACTAGATGCTGACAGTTATGGGTTTTACATTAATTTTTAAGAATTTAGTTGTAAAATTTGAAAATTCGACAGCCCCAAGTAGTCGAACAGATTTTTATTTTGGAACCCCGACTTGATTCTTTTGACATTTTTAATAGCAGAGCACTTCCCCAGGAATACAGATGCTTTTACCAGCGGTTACTTCTCCCTGCTGTGTCATCAAACACCCTTTCCTGCTAGAGTGTTTACGAAGATGAAACAGCAGCCAGGAGGTGAAAACAGCTCTTCCAGACAGCGCATCTCTAAGTAACCAAAGGACTCACCTCCTCTTTTGTGCTTTTCTTTCTCTGAACTACATTTTGGTGGCCTAGGGAGGAAAAAAAAGATCACAAAAAAGAAAATTAATGGGTTTATGGCTGAGGTCAATCAGGCTTTTGTATGTATCAGCATTTTTTTCTTCATATTAGAGCAGACAGTTCTCCCCTAAAGAGTAGCTTTCATTTGTGTTCAGACGCACAGTGTGTCGGGTGACAGGCTTTTTTTTTTTTTTTTGATGAAGTGAGATTGGCCACAGCTGGAGGAGCCTACCTACTGACCCACAGATCCCTCCCATGGCTTTCCACAAAATGTTGGGGAGAAGCTCACACATTCCACACACGCATACGTCAACACGCTTCCTGATTTTTTTTCTCACATCCTGCACCATTTCATTCCGTTTTTTTTGGCTTGATGTGCACTCCAGACAAAAACAATTTTGTGTGAAACGCCGTGACGTTTGTCAGATCACCACGAGAACTCCCAACGAACATGAAGAACATGTATGCTGTAATGTATCAAGACATTTCTATCAGAGCGTGTAGTATATATATTTGTACATAAAAGACACTTAAATGTCTGTATATAGGAATTATATATGTAAATATGTCAATATGATTTGTATTTGTCTGTAACGGCTTGTGCACATTGAAAATAATCCAGATATCCTATAAATATATGTTGAAATACACATATCAATGCACTGAATACGACTCTGGCTTTGTCTCCTGTTTTTGCAAGCACGCCACGGATGATTTCACAGTTTATGCTTCGTGCAGTTTTTACACAACCACGGAAATCTCTGGTGTTATTTCTGCTTAAAATTGAGCAATTCCGAACTTCTCTAGCCAATCCAAGCACTTACAATCCTGCCAAACTCTGGGATGACCATCCAATTGAAATAAAACAAACAAAACAAAAAAAAAAACGTGAAGAAGTTCTGTTAATGAAAGGCTTCCACTCAACCAGCTGTCTACCCACATGGAGAAGATTTGCCTGTAACTTGCTTAACTTATTTGCTTTTACTTTGTTGTTTTTGTAGCTAAATTCAAAGTAATATTTTGACATTTTGTTAAATATTTCCATACATTTTGTTTTTTGCCATGATTTAGATCTAAATGTTGATACCACTCTCATGTCTGTACAGACAGTAGCTAGTTAGCTTGGCTTAGCATAAAAAATCTAAACACTGTCATGTCTTGTTTTTGTAATCAAAAACCGATGACAGGTTGTGGTTTTATGTAGGCTGTACAGTATGTGCCGAACTATTTCTTGGCCGAGCTGTTTGTGGCTGCGAGATTGCCAATGAGATATAACATGTTAATTAGCAAGCTTTAGCTCTTTAGGATAAGCTGCCAGGTAGATTTTGTTGCCTCAGGACAAAGCCAGGCTAGCTTTTTTCCAGCCTTTATGCTAAGCTAAGAAAACCAGCTGCTGGCTTTAGCCTCACTTTTGCTGTACAGACACGAAAGTGGTAGCGCCTATCAATCTTCTCATCTAAACCTCAGCTAAGTAATGAAGCATATTTCCTGAATGGCCACATGTTTTTCCAGAAATAACATCTCTATTTCTTTGGGCTATATGATCTATAGAGCACACAGCTAACAGTTGTCACAGAGACAGTTTCTTTGGGAGAAACAAGCTCCAAAGCAAAGTTCGATTTTTTTTTTTACTGGAAAGACGTTTTTAAATCTTATTTCTGGAGCACCACAGACAAATTCATCACCACTGCATTGTTTTATATTGTATCATGGAACTACAAATTAAAGACAGATATCTCAAACTGTTGGCATATAAAAATCTGCACTAGATCTACTTTGAGGCATCTAATGTGGCATATTTTCATCATTTAAAGGTCCAGTGTGTCAAATTTAGAGGGCTCTATAGCAGAAATCCATCCATTTCCCTCCATTTCTCCGGGGTCGGGTCATGTTGGCAGCAGGGCGTTGCAGATGTCTCTCTCCCCGGCAACACATTCCAGCTCCTCCTGGAGGATCCCGACGTGTTCACAGGCAAGATGGGCTATGTAGTCCCTCCAGCAGGTTCTGGCTGTGCCAGCTGAACGTGCCTGGAATACCTCCACAGGTATAAGCGCTCAGGAGGCATGCGTCAAACCACAGCCTCAGCTGGCTCCATTCGATGGATTATGGCAGAAATGGAATATATTATACTATGCTGCACTGCCATGTTTGTACAGTAGTCCAGAATATAGGTTTCATGGCCAACATATTTTCTCCTTTATGCTAGGAAACACTAAATCCTACAAACTGGACCTTTAAAGTCATTCTTGTCAAACCTAGTTATCATGATCTTTTGTTTCTTACTGTATGTGTTACACTTACGCAACATTATATTATACCGTCACGTCATGTTTTTGTGCTAATGCACATTGTCCTGGAAAGCTGCTGATATCAACCATTTTTGAAGGTTTCCCTTAAACCCTCTCAAACCCCTTGATCCTCCATGGTTCAGTTTTATCTCTGACCATCTGACCTTCTAACAGGTCTGGTAGTCATATCACAAAGATGTATGGGAATTGAAGTGCTACAGGAAATTACAGTGTGTATGTCCTTCAAGGTAGGGTAGAGAAGGTAAAACCTAACCATAAAGGATGGAGGTGTTCAATGTCAGCAATAAAAAGAAGAATAAAACAAGCATCAGTCAATCCCGGCCGGTATCAACTGGGATTACGCAGCTACGATCTCCACTCAAGGCGGTAGGGAAGGAGCATGGCTGCAGCTCTGATGGACGTATCTCAAATTCCCAGTCCAGCACTTGCTCTGCATCTCGTTAGACATGCCAGTCATTAAGTAGCATGCTGCCAAAAGGCTGACCATGCTAACATGATATGGGCTGAAGGTCATCGGTCAGAGTCTAGACAAAGCAAATACTTCAAAAGACAGTGATTGAGTTTCTCCAGAGACTCTGCAAAACTACAACTGCAAGTCGGGCAGACAGAACACAGGCAGCTCTTATTATAGAACAAGTAGTGCTGCCATAAAAGAGGCTCTTTGTACTTGTTCAGACACATCACGTCCATTCAGTACATATCTGTGTCTAAAATGAATCAAGTCCAGGATAAGCTGTAATATATCGGGTTCATCATCGCTTTCTTTTGCACTTGGATGTTCTTTATTTTGCAGCGACGACGCAGGAGGAGAGAAATCGATCAGAAAATCTATATTGTCTCTCCTCATGCAGTATGTACTGAGCTGCTGTGATGAATGGAGCGAGGGATATGGGTCTGATGGGGTTATATAGAGAGCAACAGCATCAAAGACCTTCATATTCTTTGCATGTATTGATACCTCAGGCGAAAATCACATATGGAGGGAAGTAAGAGGCTCGACAAAGAAGCAGGAATGGACATGAGCTGCACACCTCTGAAGAATCACTTCGCACATACTTCACTCTATCGTCTCTCTGACACGAAACGTGACCTCGGTTTGCTGTTTCCTGGCAGACCCCGGCACCATTCTAAGTGGTTTGGAATGCCATTTCTCAAAGAAAACATGTTTATCCCATCGAGTTTGGATGCAAGATGCTTAATTCTGCTCTCTCAGATGTATTCTTTTGTTGGTAAAAAAAAAAACATTTTCACATCGTGCATTGTGAGGAACTAATGCTGAGAAGATCAATGCTTCCTTTCTTAGTAAGTAAACAACTTCCACTGTGCTTTCCTTGCAGGAAACAAATCCTGTCTATTGGAACAATCGTGTCCACAGCTGGCTTTCCTCCACCTCACGCCCTGGCAGACACTCTTATTTGTGGGCCAGCATAAACTAAACAGACTAAAAAAAAAAAAAAAGTCTCCAAGTGTTTACAAGATTGCAATTCTGACTGAAATGAACAAAGATTGGAGATCGGAGATTTGCATTTTTTGGCTGAATTAGACTACTGTTGGTCAGCGGTAATCCTACAAGCCAGTTTTGTTATTTATTGGCGGATTACATCAAGTCTTTAATACGGGAAACTCTCAGCGTTCTGATCAGAGGAGTTAATTTAGATGAGACGAGGTTCTCAGCCCACATTACATGCAGACCCCCGTCTTCCTGCTCCATTGTTCTTCCGAACCATCGTCCTTGAAAATAACACACATTTCTATTTACTATTGTCCTGTTTAATCGCTCCCCAGAGGTCATTCAGTCCCTGCAAGCAAGCACGTCTAAACATACTCGTACACAAAATCTGGACCTCGATCAAACGTTATTGTCTGAGACTTGCCACATCCTGGCAGCATGCGGAGAAACTGTAAGGAACAGTTGGAAAATTGTCCTCAAAATCAGTTTTGGAACAAAGACAAATTACATAATGTTGTCTGCCCTCCTGTAACGTATCCATCCAGAAAAGGTTTGTCTAACATAACCTTTTTCTTTTCTTGGTGACCTGCGTTGTCATCAAAACAGCTCTGCTTCACAGAATCTGAATCAGAATACAATTGTTTATCTGTTGTGTACTTCCACTCTTGACTGTCAGCTTATTGCATGGGTCATCTAAGCGTCTATAAGTTATCGCTTCCTGCCAGCAAAAGGTTTTCTTCCTGGCATTTGTAGCCGATGTCCTCGAAGGAGGACCGGAGGAATTTGAATCCTAAATAAGATCATGACCACAATATGTAAGACATATAAGGTCAAGCAGTGTGCTGCTTTTGTTGGGCTATTTCAGAGAAAACAGAATAACTTATGTAATTGTTACACAATACACTAATAGATAAATACCATAAAATATGAAGCAATGCCCTGATGAGACAAATAGCTCTGAAATTGCTGGTAATGCTGGATGTTGAGAAATACTCACAATGAATCACTGAAGTAAGCAGTAAAACAATGTAAATGTGACTTCGTACCTACTTTTACATTTTCAATAAATCACTTTGATATTTTGATGTACTCTTGAACCCCGGCTGCTACAGTTTTCCACCTCCGCTCTCACCCTGTCTCCTAAATGTGCTCCATACAGAGGATTTAAGGCACGGGGATGCTCAAAAGGAAATGGTTTGAACTACGTCTGAAGGTAGCTGTTCAGAACGGCCACACTCTAAGGCGCGGTATGATGTGATAATATTTAAAACATGGCGAGAACTGTATACATAATTCGATCTCAAAAGGATTTATAGTTTCACGCCCGACATAAAGCGACAAGCGCAGTTGTGTAAAGAAAAAAAAGCAAAAAAAGTTCTTGGGAGAGAATTTTTTACTCCAACACCAGCACACACCTGGCCTATCAAATGTGGGAAGTGGGTGTGAATGATGACAGAGTGATCTGGAGGGTTTCAGATATCCCTAAACCTCACCGGGCATGTCTTGACGCTGTTTTGATCCGTCAAACACTCGACTTCATGACCTTTTCTCTGTCAGTCAGACATCCTGCTAGAGGAAATGATCATCTCCTCTGCATTCTCTGACAACATTAACTAATTATCTGATTTCTTGTTTTATAAAATCTAAATAAATAATAAAGTCTTTTTTTTTTTTTTTTTACCTGTCCTACAGTTTTGTTTTCTGGCTGCGACCTACAGCTTCACACAGGTGTCAGCATATGTCGCCTTTTTAATGTCAAAGAAGTTGAAAGGTCACATAAAGATCCGACTAATCAAACGCAAGCTTTGATGTGCCGTGGGATCACAGCATGGGGTCATATGAAGGCAGCACGCAGATGATAGACTCCGTCTGTGAACATCCAAACCGGGTGGAATCAAAGGCAGAGGCAGCGAGGTGAGATGAGAGGCTGCTGGACATGTTATCAAAACCTCAGTCCATACCCGGGAACACAACACATACACAACACAAAACAAGTTAAACAATATAATTAAGTTCTGATGAGAGACTGCTGCAACATAAACCATATATAGACTTTGTATTGCTCTATCTATCCTAAACATGCATGTGTTTCACACACTATTATTTGAGACACAAGTGACTGACACACCACAACCACAAAAACATCCGCGGCATGCGATGCCTTCACAACGGAGTTGTTGCCTGGAAACCAATAGCAGGTTAAATTGCCTCTGTGGACAGTGATTAATGAAGCATCACTGCGATTGTCACTGCTCATGCCCACAGGTCAGGGGAAAACAGACCTCCTGTAATTATGAAGGCCTTATTTGTGCATGGTGCTGTCACCGGTGGAGAGAGATGAGGTGTTGCTCTTAATTCCTTCCTGCCCTGTTAATGTCCAGCACGTTCCAGCATCTGATAGAGGCCGCCGCTCCGGAGAAATGCGTTTTTATCAGGACTCTTCATCTGTAGGCTGTATTAGGCAGTGAACAGAGTGATGTGGCTGAATGTCAAGTCCAATGTTGGATGCGCTGCTTCTTTGGCCTCTCCGTTAATCTAAATATCAGCAAAGGCGTGGATCATTGGCGGACCTGAAGTGGTCTGAATGACACCTGGGTACATCTGTAACAGCACTTACCTGTCAATCAAGCGGTCACACTGTTAATTATGCGCAACTTTAAGCCTTAATATCATTTAAACGGGTGAGTTTGGCACAGTTGTCATCAATGGGGAAATTAGCTATAGAGACCAAAACCGTTTTTTGTACCAGGCTGTAAACATGTTTATTTCTGCTGTGAAGTTGGGCGTTTTAACATGGGGACTTATGGAGACTGACTCACTTCTGCAGCCTGTCTCAAGTGGTGGCTTAAGGAATTACAGTTTTTAGCACTTCCGCATTCATTCTGCAGCACCGGATGGTGGTATTTGTCAAGATGACTGATCTAAGAAATTAGGTTGTGCCTATACTGGCTCCTATTTGCATCCAAAAGCATGCACACACACCTGACTGTATATGAGCACAAAGACAGTATTTCTCTGTAATTCAGAAAAAGTTTGTTATGCTAATGTATCAACATTAAAGCAGCTGGGATTAGGTTAATGGGCCACATACTGTACAGCAACATTACACTGTAAATGCAACATCTTCAGGTAGTAAGAGCCAGTTAGGGTACTTGAAAAAAAGAAACATTCTGATGATTTCTTAATGTCCCAGCACTTACAACAAAGATCTGTCCCATCCTCTTCCCCCCAAATTGTTTCCACATTGTTATGAGCAATCACTGCAAGTCATTTCCATAAAACAGTCATATATTTGTAATTTTCTCTCACTTGGTGCTTTCTTATGAACATACAGGAACACTATTTTCTGTTTCAGCCCCTGTTTTTGATGAGGCAGGCAGCGGTGTGATTCCGCTCTTTTTTACGCACTACCTTTTATGTAAATTGCGAAAGCAGCCGTTAGATTAAAAATGTTTATACCAAATGGTACGCGACACCACGGATAACAAATCATATCTTTTCAACTGACTGTAGCACATCACAGGCACTTTTTTAATATCTGATGTCCCTCTGCAGTAATAAATAAATAAATAAATAAATGTTTAAGGATCAGAGCTCGTGTGACTGATGAAAGCGCTCTCCAAAAACAACACATATGCGCAGAGCTTTGACAACAATATGTATCCTGTTTTTCCACTGGCAAACACCAACTTTAACTGAAGGAGGAAGGTGTGAGGAAGAAGTGAGAGAGGCAATAACATGACAAATGGTCAGAGTGTCTGACCACCCCCAGCTTAACCCTCTGATGGGCCAGATGGGAATGGAATTTGGGCCCATCGACAGCCATAAATCACTGAAATTCTCTGTTTAGCACCAGCCTGTTGGCGATGTGTGACCGGTGCAATGTTATTCCCTTATTGCATCACACAAAAACACACACTATATGTGTCTGGTGATGCATTGGATACGCTGACAGCTTGTGTATCTAATGCAGATGTGCTGAACCATGTGCATGTGTCTTTTATACACACGTCCTTGAGGAACACATATGTGGGCGCACACACAAACACACACACACACACAAAACGTGTTGCTTTCTAAGATAGAAGTCACGTAAGGTCTCTTCCGTAAGATTCCCAGTATGCTGGTGACATCTGCTGTTCAAAGACTGAAACAACAAGTGACCCACAAAACTGGAGAAAATAATCAGAGTTTGTTCAAGCAGATAAACACCCACACACGTGCACAAGCAGAGTGTGTGCTGTTTCATATGTTTGACAATCTTTGGTCAATATTTAGTTTTAAAAAGAATTAGCACAGTGAACATGTGAAAAATAATATAATGCAATTACCTCAGTATCTCCTGATGCATAGCCGTCATATACACTGTTTCCCATGAATATTTTTACCTCTTCTGACAAAATGATTGTGACAGTGTGATTTATTCTTGATAGATAAAGTTTATCTTCTCAAAACTTTATTGATTAATCTCTTCCAAATCAATATCGCAGTGAAAATCAAACCACAATTAACCTGATGTGTGTCATTGTTGTGTGGGCACGATTCGTGACTTGCCTCCTCACGTTTGTGCATTGAATAGAGTGACTTAGTTCAAGGGTGGATTGGATATCAGCAGGCTGGAGCTTGCAAAGTGTTTTGTGGTTACATAAAAAAGAAAAAATTTTTAAAAAGAGGGTACAGTCTAACTGAATAACTTGTCCAACTGTGTTAAAATGGTTTGCCTTCGGTTTCAGAGACGAATGGAATCATTTCAATTCAGTGTGAGTCGTGTGTTTCTGTGGCAGGAAGAGTAATAAATAAAAGTTCTAACACATTATGAAAGTTGCAACATTTCCAAAAAGGCTGGCACGCGATGAGAGAGCGCATCAGTGCACAGTTCAAAAGCCAGCATCCGGTACAACTGTTAATCTGCACATTTGTGAAGGCACTATTAATTGATAAACACATTGTTTTGGAGCGACATGCTGCCAAGTAGAAAACGTCTTTGTCAGGGACGGCCTTGCTTATTGCAGTAAGACGATGCCAAACCACATTCTGCACTACAACGGCACGGGTATGTAGTCCAGGTGCTAAACTGGCCTGTCTGTCATCTATTGAAAATGTTTGGCACATTATGAAACGTGAAATTACGACAAAGGAAACCTGAACTGTTGAGCACCTGAAATCTTACATCAAAGCAGGAAACGTTCTTTCAGGATTACAGCAAAGTCTCATCAGTTCCCGGACATGGTGTTGTTAAAAGAAGAGCTGATGAACAGAGTGGTAAACATGACCCCGTCCCAACATTTCTTTTTTTGAAACATGATGCAGGCATCAAATTTAATATGGGCATATCATTTCCCTTAAACAAAATCAGTCTCAGTTTCAACATTTGATAAGTTGTCTTTGTGCTATTTCCAATGAAATATTAGATTTCAGTGTTTTGCACATCATCACATTTTGTTTCTGTTTACATTTTACACAGCGTGACAACTACTGAAGAAGCAGCACCAGTTGCAGTAATATTAGTATTGTAGTTATAGCTGAAGTTGGAGCGGCGGTAGTATGCGTGGCCTGCATCCTGCTGCCCGGTGCCCCCATGTTGGAAACAAAAGGCTGCCTTCTGGTGATGATATGATGTTAGGGTAGATAATAGTTCCCTCTGCGGTGGCTCATTGTGCAAGAAAACATGCCCTCTACGATGCCCCTACAGTAGAGAAAATGCTAATAGGCTGCTCTACATGCTAGAAAATTGAAAGTTGACTTCTACCTCTGCTACCGAGTAGTATAAAGGTTAAGTGGTTGTACAAGTACTGGAGCGGCAGCAGAAACAGTAGTACTAGCTGAAGTTAGTGGTAATAGTAGCAGCTGCTGCAGTAGATGAAGCTCTAGTGAAAGTTCAGTCAGGAACACTAATCCTTTACATGCTTAGGCCTGTAGTTTATTTCTCTTTCCATCCTCCATTCATTCCTCTCCCACATGTTCACTCATTTCTCCACTGTTATTATCTGGGATCTCACCAGTTGGTCACATGTATCCTATAGCAAAGAGACACACCTACAATGTTAGCCTATCATCTTGCTGCTGTCTTTTTAAATATGATTCTCTCTCTCTCTCTCTCTCTCTCTAGCTTCAGTACGTCCAGGCTCCATCTCCTCATCGCCGCCCAGTCTTTGTGGGTTCATCAGCTGCCCACCACCCACAATGTTTGCCAAAGACTCAGAGTCAAAGAGTCATTTGCCTCTCCTGACTGAACAGTTGTGGCATTAGAAGTTCACCTGAACACAAGTGCACAACATAAATACATCTGTGATAACTGCATTGAATCTGTAGAGTCCTCATATTTCAGATGTATGCAGTGCTCACATGTAGATGACAGGCGGAAGCGTCTCTCTCTCACACAGAAAAACAGACACCAACTATTGGGATCCATACTTCCCCACCTCCAGATTATCCTCTGCTGTGTGTGTGTGTGTGTGTGTGTGTGGGCAGCTGTCTGGTTCCATCAGTGAGTCAGTCATCAGTTGGACTATAGCAGCCTGATTACACACACACACAGACTGGGTGGTGTGACAAAGACAATCTTCAAGCCATCTTGATCCTGTCAACACCGTCATAATCCTGCGATGAATAAGACAGACAGAGCTGAAGGAAGATGATGCAGCAGAGAGTGGACAGAAAAATAGAAACAGCTCACATTAGCATTCAGTAGAACTGAAATTAGACGCTAATCTACCAGTATTGACAAACACTGTGAAATGATCTCAGAAATCACGATGGCATTGAATTTGCAACACAACAAAAGAAGAAAAAGCAGCGCCACAATTAGACCTTCATGTGAACTGACTAATCCACATTTACTGGAATATAAACCTACGAAAAGTTGGAACAAAACAGCTGAAAAAAGTCTGCAATCTGTGCAAAGCGATGATCAAAAATCTTTCCCTAAATATGTTCAAATTTGAATTTTGAAATGCTGATTTGGGTCGAGGTTACACAATTTGTCTTGCAGGGCAACTATGGCAAAGATATCCTAAGCTCTTAAGTAACTTCCTATTGTTTTCAGATCACTCACATCACTTCCTCACAGTTCATGGTCCCAATAGATCATCCAGCTCACTCTCTCACAGTAATTGTTCCTCGCTGCAGCATTAAAGCCTCCGATGATGTTGCATTCATGCCGTCGATGCGCACTTATTGTGAAAGTGTAAACTTTGATGGGCTGCACTCAGAGGGCTCTAAGTGACACTGTAACCTTTGATCGTTATAGAGGAATACATTTTGGGCGCTTCGGATTTTCAGTATAAAATTACTCCTTCGGGTATTTGTTACATAATGTGTCTCTCAAAAGGAAAAGGTAACCCTTAAATGATTCGGTTTTATTTTACAGAGATGTCTTACATAATGACTCTGATGTCATTTTTAGCCTCACTACCTGCACGGCTTGGTGGATGACAATGAGGTTTGCTGTTCCACCTGTCTGTCTGGTAAAAGTTGGCATGCGGACACCAAACAAACACTGAAAATTTACACCCATGTCTGATTGCTGAACATCTAATGTCAGATCCATTCATCGGCTTTCATTACATGTACAGTTCAATGGGGTCGCTACAGGCCGGGTCATGTTCTTCCACATCAGACTGGGTGAACCATTTCTTTATGGACTTTGCTTTTTGCAAGGAGACGTTGTCATGTTGGAACAGGAATAGGCTTTCCAGGTGTTTTCACAAAAGATTTCCCCTACCTGGACTGAACTACTTTGTAGGATGATTGATAAGGACTTTGATAGTACCCTGATTTTTCTTTCTTATAGCACCAACCAGTTGAAACATCTCAGGTTAGTGTCTGAATTTGAGTTTTTGATATTGACACTAATATCATCTAATGACCCAGGAAGCCTTGCTGCTGTCTACGACTGTTTGAATGATATAAATTGTTGGACGGCTCAAAACTTTTTACAACGCAACGATTCCAAAACTGAGATCTTACTGTTCACATTCCTCCCTACCTGCAGTGAAATGGCATTGGTCCGCTGTACACTAATACCAAGCTCTCTGCCAGAAACCTACGTATTCTGTTTGATTACGACCTCACCTTTCAGCCGCATGTCAATAAACCTGTCCAAGCGTGTTTTCTTTTCAATTAAGAACCATCTCCAGAGTTCAATCCTTGCTCCCACAATCCCCCCCCCCCAAAAAAAATCCAGACCTTCATATTCTCAAAACTGGGCTATTGCAATTCACTCAACAAAAACTCACTTTCACGTCTCCAACTCCGGGCTTCTAACCAGTTTTAACAGACAACATCACAGTTCACTGATTTTAGCTTCCTTCTAATGGCTTCCTGTGAGTTTTAGAATTGACTGTAAGGTTTGACTGATCACTTTTAAAGCCCGTCTGGCCCCCAGCTATATTGCCTTTATGCTAACAACGTATGATCCTAGGGCGGGTCACTTCTGGTTGTTTCGGGGGTCGAGGTTAAAAACTAGTGGTGATAGCGCCGAACTCTTTTAAATCACTTCTTAAAACTCATTTTTACAGACTTGCCTTCATGTGATGTTGTCATTTTTACTTTTACTTTTATCTTTTATTCTTATATCTTTGTTTTTATAATTTCTTTTATCTTCTTAAATCTGTTACATTTTTATGTTTTTACTTTTCTGGATCGTTTCCTGTGTGGCCTTCTGTTGGGTCTGCAGCTTTTTTTTAAAGCTGCTATATAAATAAAGTTATTAATCTTATTATTATTATATGCTAAGTATTGTTAGCATCTATGTTATGCTATAAAACCTGAAAGTGAGCTGAAGACTGCTTGATCAATTTACTGGATTTCTGTAGACCAGGGTCCCGGTCAGTGTTCTGGTTAATGTTCACTAACGATGGATGATTGTACATCCTGAGGTTCAGGAGTTCATCATCTCCTGCTTCCCAGCTCCCAGTCTGACTCGCTTGTTGTGTGTAATTAGGTCAGTAGAGCTCTTTCCTGGCAAACTCATGAATTATTGATTGGATATAGTCTGCCAATTTGGCAACTCCACTTTCACTGGAGTTCATTCGTCTTTTTTTTTTTTCTCTGGAGACATTCTGCATAATGAGTGAGCTCACACTTTTAATGGGCATTTAAACTTTTAAAGACTGAAAATAATGGAACTGTGCGTTGGTGAATATAAACCGGGTACTGTAATCTGATCATCAGAGTGTCGCATGCTGTGCCCTCACATACTGGAAAATGTGGTTTAACTTGATAGAGGTTCACTAGATTTTCCGATATTCCTCATGTGAAATTTTGCATTTGATACATGAAATAATATTTGACATAGGAAATATAACCAAAACCGCATACTGGTATGTGAATTTGCTGAGTCATTTGAGGTCACAAACCACGCCACCAAGTCACGTTCACACTAGGAGGGACTCTTCCATTCCAGGCGACGACTTTAAAAATTAATTTCATGTCTGAGAATTGAATCAGCCATGTAAGACGGTGTACTGCTCTTTATTAGAGATTTTTCATTACATACTCTGATGGTTTCAAAACGTGTAACTTAATCGGTGAAAACATAACTTGAATGACTTCTTTCCTACATAATACATTCATATTTCCCTTGTAAATATGTACTGCAAATATGTATTCAGCGTAACACCATCCGGTTCATGTTCACTGTTCCAAAGCGGGAAGTAGTTTGACACAATATCCCAGTGAGAAAACACAAGGAGGTGCTTGTTGGATGCACAGAGCCGGCTTCATGTCCTGTCTCATGCTTCATGCGTCAGTGTTTACTTTCTCATTATTTAATCAAGATCATTTGATCGCTGTTCATATCCTTATACAAGCGTTAAATAAACGTCTAAATATACAAAAAACAACAGAACTGTTGTCAATGTTTAATATGTCCAGCGTGAATATAAGAATAAGTAACCTGGGTCAGAGAAATAGTTTTTGGAGCAAAGATGCACAAAAAAATCACTTATGAAATGAAGTTTGAAATGAATTCACCTGCAGGTGCATGTGGATTTGAGATATTTCTAACATGAATTTCTCCATATCTAAAAATTGTTCAATGTAATATGTGAATTGCATTTTGTGTTTTTCTTCTCTAGGAGTGACCTTGCGTCCTGTCGGTGGGACAAAAATGTATTCTTTCGTTGTTTCAGTTTAGTATTTATTCTTTGGGTTTGATCAAATTACCATGCAGTATTATTCGAGTATGCTGTTGTCTGAAAGCCAGTAGTGGCTAAAGTTTTGTCCTGGGATAACCAAACCTTCACTTGAGACTTAAAGCAGATCAGAAATTCTAATATAGCTGGAGATAACTGGAGGCACATGACTTAAACTTAAACAAAGGGCTTTACGGTAAAGAGCAGAGATTAATAATGAAAGAATATTTAAAGCCTGACAAAACAAGACAGTGGTTCACAATTAAGGAACTGGGACCTCAAAAGGGGTCACAAGACAATTTCCAGGGATCGCCAAATGGTTGTATGTCTTCGTGTTTCTGCGTGTCCAGAGACATACAGGTTAAATGGTGAATGTCAGCGTAAATGTTTGTGTCTATGTGTCAACCCGAAGGTACAGTAGTATGAGCTAGAGCTTAGTTTGTTTAACTACTGACGACTGATGTTTTGACTGGTAGGCAATCACAAATTATAGCATAAAATAATAAAACAATAATTTGATTTTATTGTTTAAAATACATTAGCATTCAGCATTTTTTCTCATCCGGCTGGCAGCCCTCAAGGGAGAACCAGCCCTCACAGTGCACCAATCTGATTATTCTGGGGGGTCACGACTCCAAAAAAGCTGAGAACCACTGCCATGTGTGATCAAAATATCTTATTAAATCAGCTACGCTTGTGATTATGATGCTAAACATCCATACTTATGTTTGAAAGCTGATCAGACGTCTGCCATCTCTCAGTAAACTCAAAAATCTAACTTGAGGGTTGTTGATAGAAGCTGTCCAAATGGCAACATTTACCAGTGAACTTTTGGACTGAATGGATTTGAGTCTATTCCCAGGTGATTGTAACAAAGCCAATTCATATCCCTATTCCAAAAGTCCTCTTTTATCATTACGAGTAGCGTGTCTTTTGTAAAAGTCATTCTCAGACTGTCATGATGGTAAACTTCACCGCTCAAAGCTGCCGGTCCACGAATAGAAAGAAGCCTGTGAGTCTGTCCTGTGGGTTGGCTTGTCTTGCAGACTGTGGTGTTGTATAACAGATCATTTTGTGAGGTTCGCTTCTCCAAAATGCAGCTCTAAGTGTGTTCGTAAGTTCACAAAGTCTAGACACACATCCTGGTGGCTTGGCTGAACGCCCAGTCAATCAGATTTAAACTGACGGGCCAGAACAAACTGAAGAAAATATCCTGAAACAACGTGAATGCCAGAGAAACAACAGAAAGTCTCGTGCCATGAAAAATGGCAAGATGTGTCACATTAGCAGGAATATCTCTGGTGAAGTTTCGTTTGATCACGCTGATAGTTCAAGTCCAGTGTCAGTTTGACGCATCATAACTGTTAAATTTGTCCTGATGCATCTTATTTACCTTTTCCTGTTTGTTTTAATTATTGCCTTATTGTTATTACTTTTATTATTACCGTGGCTCTGGTTACATCACGCGTCATATATGAATTGCTTACTTGGTTTCTCATGAATCAGACTTGGTTGTCTATTCCTCTGATTTACAATGGAGGTTTTATCAGGTGCAGACAGCATGCCAAAGTCAGCTGACTGCACTTACACTGACTTCCTGTGTCTGCTTTGGTGCATGTGTGTGTGTGTGTGTGTGTGTGTGTGTGTGTGTTCACTAGTTGGATAAATGCTGATTTGGGTTGAGGGCTTCTCAGTGGTAAAGGTTAGGTAAGTAGTGGTTAGATGAATGATGTCTATGTACTGTTCCCTGAAGTGACCTCAGTCAGAGAGTTTTGTGTGGGAGTGAGCTCTTTTCTTTCACGTTATTCTTTCTTATGATGGCAAAGAAGTTGCCTGTGATGAATTGAAGTATCATTTTAGGTATTTTTTAATTCTTTAAAAGATCAGTGGGTTGCACTGTCAACAGAATTAGGATTAAATCCAGCTGTTACGGTGAGACAAGGCACTCTGGGTTAATCTTTACGGGACATGACGTGTTCTTTAGCAGCTCAAACAAACATGGCTTAACCAGCTTAATACTTTTATGGCTTTTCCCGGTTTATAACATTTTCTGATAAACCTGATGAACCTTGAATTGACAACATGCTGGGAAATTATGCATGACTTGTGTTTGCACAGCTGCAAAACGTTGCTAAACATGATGGATTTCCTTATGGTGTGTGTGATTCATGCTGAAAGTACCATCCCTCTCAAATTCCAAACTATTCCTATAACTACAACTCTATTATATTTTCTGTTAGTGGAGTATCTTAATGATGCAAATGTGATAAACTGAGAGGTTTAACATGGATTAAGGTTATAACTGACCCCAAACACACAGGGACATCGCTCTGCAGGGTGCTGCACTGTCGTACACGTCTTTGTCTGTGACTTTCTTTAACAAAATAAACAAAGATGAGAGGTTGTATTTCCTGTGCCAGCTCAGGTAGCTCAACCTGCCCAAGGAGCTGCTGATCCAGTTCTATACTGCTATTGTTGCCATCACCACGTGGCACAGAAACAGACAGCAACGGACAGTCAGGACTGCAGAGAGAGTATCATCGGTGTCACCTCGCCCTCCATCCATGACTTACACCTGTCCAGAGTCAGGAAACGGGCTTCCCACCCAGAACACGACCTGTTTGGACTTCTCCCCTCTGGAAGGTGCAGCAGAATACTGTACGCTAAAACAAACAGACACAGGAACAGTTTCTTCCCACAGCTAAACCCAGACACACAGAGTCAGTAAATCTATGCAGTACCTGTACATTATTATTAATTCATCCTCACTGTTTACATTTAGCTTGCTGTGCAACCTAACTCATGTACAACACAACCGGTCGTAGAAACCATATTTATTCCATCATATCTACCTTTTTAATATGTACATGGTTATTTTTATGTCTATGTTGTGTTTACCTGTCAAGTCCCTTCTCTTTTAACTATGTCTATACCTGTATGTACAACTGAGAGATGTCTTCATGTCCATATAACATATTAAACACGACATATTTCCCTATTTGGTGTAAATACAATGTTTTACAGTCATTTTAATAGGCGACATGTGATTATGGATAAGGATTTTGCAAACCTGAACATGTCCAGTTAAAGATAAATGTAAACTGTAACTGTGATTAATGGATGTGGTCACATGTGATGTTTACATGTGAGTGTGTGTGTGTGTGTGTGTGTGTGTGTGAATGAGGACCCACTTTTCTGATTTAATGACAGCACCCAGCTCTTCCCCGCATCTTGCCCGGGGAAGGTGCTCGTCACTCGGGGATTAGGCTTCTTGCACCTTTGACCTCCAGCTCTATCAACAGTAAGCTGCTCACTAAGATGCCAGTGAGACCAAATCCACCAGCAGCAACCGGTTTGTCACATGACTAGCCCTCTCTCCCTCTCCTTGTGTGTGTGTGTGTGTATGTGTGTGTGTGTCTTTTATTTCCGCGTTCACCGAGCTGGAGCTGGAGCCGGAGCTGAATGAGTCTTCACGGCCGCTGCGTGTCCGTCTTTTTCACGCCGCGAAACTGCGTCTCCGTGCGGGGATTTGTCGGGCGAGTCACGCAAATCGCATCGCCTGAACCGCACGCCGCTGCAGGACCATGCTCACGCGGGTGAAATCGGCGGTGGCCAATTTTATGGGAGGCATGATGGCTGGTGGCTCCAACGGAGACCATCCAGGAGGCTCGGATCTGCCGCTGAAATTCCCGTACAGCAGACCGGAGTTCCTGGGACTGTCGCCGGATGAGATAGAGTGCTCGGCGGATCACATTGCGAGACCGATCCTCATACTGAAGGAGACCAAGCGGCTGCCGTGGTCCACCGGCTACGCAGAGTGAGTAAACCTGTATGCGTCCATCTTTTCTTGCACAGCTTAACACAGCAGCATCCTTTTTATTTAGTGTGGAAAGGAGCACTGGGGCGTAAACACAAGCGCCCATCCTCTGCCTGGTGTTATTATTGTTATGGATATTACATGAAAATCATGCTAAGGTGCAGCAGCTGGCCTCTCAGGCAGAGCCTACATTACAATATCACAGTTTTCCATTGGGAGGCCAAGACCAGAGGACATAAACACTCCTCCACCACACAGATAAGGTGGCTGTAATGCAATAATATAATGTATTTATGGTTATATAGGGATGTTTTGTTACTGTGGTGGCGTGGTAAAGTAGGCTAAATAAGGTCAGTGTAAGCTTATTGGTGCAGGCTCATCCTGATCAGACTGTAGTGTTTTTTGTTTTTTTTTATCATGTAAAACATGCAACCTGCACCCACTTTGCTTGTTTCACTGTGTATACGAATATGAATATTTGCATGTTTTCTGTAAGGTCACATGGAGCACACAGCAAACACTTGTAGGATAGCAGGTTTGGAGTCAATATTTCTCAAACACTTAAAAGTCATCTTCTTCCTCCACTTCCACTTGACAACTGAGACGAGCAATCGCAACCGGACCTAAGATCATCTGTTGTATTATTGATATCACATCCACAATCCATTTGGCTCCCCTGCATCCCGTCCTGTCAAGGCTGTAATAAATCGGCTTGTGTTGTGTGGTTGTTTTTTTAAAGGACATATTCTAAACAGCGTTTAGTGCAGCCTGAAAGCCTGAAGGAAGAGTTACTTTGTGTCTATAAACTGTGCCGTTACGGGAGTGCAGCAGCAGACGTGAGAAAATGCAGACTTGCTGAAATATTTAGATTAATGCCAACTCACAGGGCAGGGAAATGAGGAATTAATTTGCATGTTGTCTCAGGTGCTACACTACCAAAAGCAGTTCATTTCACAGACTTTACGTCTACATTTGGCAGGAAACAACTCAAAAAAAGTGTTCATCTCATCGCCCTAGAGCGCAAAGTCACAATCACTTCCACTCATGTGAACCCACATAAAGTATCAGGGTGATGTGGTGGTTAGTGTGGCTGTCTCATAACTATAGAGGTCACAGTTCAGTCCTCAAGGCTGTCCTGACACGGCAGTTTAGTGTCCTGAATTCGTAAATTCACAAAGCAGAGTTTCGTTTTCTTTCTGTTTTTCCCCTCCACATCAAGTCTTCCCGTCATGCTGTGGATGGGCTGTTATGATCGAGTGCTTGTTTCTCCGAGCTTAATTGTTTAATCGATGACGTTAGACGTTCATCAGGAACCTCCTTCCTTTTGCATCTAATGTTTCTGCTTCAGCCGCCATGCTGGGATTCCAACTGACCAGCTCAGTCCAGTCTCACTCCCTCAGGCAGTTGTTCTTCGTTTACAAGAAATAAACTGGACACAGTGACTTTTTAACGGCAGCGAGTGAGATCAGGGCTCTAACTAACAATTATTTCAGTTCTGACTAATCTGCTAGTTAATTTTCCTCTTGACAGATCAATCATTTGAAATGTAAAATGTCAGAAAAACATGAAGAAAATACCCAGAGCTCAAGATGATGCCTTCAAATTGCTTGTTTTGTTTGACCACCAGCCCCAAAGCCAAAGATAAATCATCTGCTGTCACCTGAAACAGATTAATGCAGCAAATTTTCACATTTTTGATGCTGGAACCAGAGAAAAGTTTTGCATTTTTGCTTGATTCAGTGCTAAGCTGCAACTGAAGACTATCAAATAATTTGTTGATCATTTTCTTGACAAATTGATTAGTTGTCTGCTCCCAGACGATGTCGTCACATCTTGTCTTCTTTTGTCCATAAACCAAAGATATTCAGTTTACTATCAGAGAATTTAAGAAACTAGAAAATATTCACACTTGAGAAGCTGAAATCAGAGAATGTGGACATTTTATCTTAAAAATTATTTCAAATAATCAATATCTAATCCATTAATCGACTTTTCATTGTAGCTATATTGTTGATTTATCTTCTGTTGATCAACTGATTGGTTGACTGTCAGGATTAAAATAGATCTGCTCGGTCTCTGCTTCATACAGATTGAAGAAACCATTTGAAGTGCTTCCTCGTTTAAATCTGCCATGAAGAATTTTTAATCTCCAAACGGAAGCGAAAAGACGATAATTTGCTTCTGTGAAGGCTTCACCCACTCATATGTAAAGTGGGTTGCATAATTTTGGTTTGATTAATTAGCATAATTATTGTTAGACTATCATAGGAACAATATTTTACTTTAGCGTGTTTTAGAACTATCAACATACTTAAACTGGAGGCATGAGCTACAGTACAGGATCACCTGAACAGCCATACTTCATGAATAGATGTGATGCTGCTGCCAGGAGTGTGTTTGTGTGTGTGTGCCAGCTTGGCATCAGCCAGGACTGAGCCATACTGGGGATTTGTCAACAGCTGGCTGACCAGCAGGCTTTGTTGTAGTGAAATCTCGCTGTCAGCGGAGAAAACCTGAGCCCGTCTAAGATGTGCTGTGTGCTCAGGAGGGTTAACAGGGTCAGAAACCATCGGCTCGCTCTGATGAAATGAAACGCCAGGAAAGATCGCGGTGCATCTGAAGGATTGGTGGTTAGTATTGTGAGCGGCTCTTAAGGCTGATGCTGTTATAAATTTATTGCTTTTTTTTATGTTTTCAACATACATAATAGATGTATATGCAGTATTTATGAGTGTCTATCAGCAATACAGAACAGATACTTTGATTTGCTTCTTTGAAGATCACATCGTCTGAAGAAATATGTGTATATGGACAGTTTTGTGGAAATTTCTGTAATAAAGTGAATTCAACAGAAGCAGCTCTTTCGCTCTTTTCAAATTTGTGAACAGATCTCCAGCTTGCCAACTGAGACACAGCTAGAACGTCCATATTTACACACACAGCGTCATACGTCATCTTCAGAGATGAACAATAGACCCTTACTTGATACAGTTGTTCATTCACAGCCTTATCTACCTTTTCTTCTTGGGAGCTTCCTTCTCTGTCTCCGTCTGCTGAGACTAAAAGTTGCTGATATTTAACAGCTGTTGGGAAACAATTAAACATGTCACTCAGAAGAAAAAGACAATGCATGACCTTGTGTTCTTAGATAAAAGACAGTGCTCATAATCATAAAACACTAAGAGCATGAATTAAGCAATATTACATCAGAGGGTGTGCTTTACTGTCAATATTGGCTTGACAGTGATGGGGTCAGGCCTGTAACTGCCTTGCTGTGAACTTCACTTTCTGTCACACAATCACACGTAGATTCTTTGAAAACAAATACTTTTTGCACTTTTCAGCCATGGCGGTTGTCAGATGAGACTGAAATATCTCAACTGTTAGTTAGGTTACCATGACATTTAGCACAGAAATCCTTGGTCCCCAGGGGATGAAGCCTGATGAGCCCGATCTTTTGACCTTTCTTTAGTGCCATCATCATTTGTGTCTGTGTGTGTGTGTTTTGTTTTAGCCTCATCAGATCAATTCAAATGTGGGCGATACTTTGTGAGTGCAAAACCAACACCTCTAATAAGGTGGTTTACTAAGATGGTGAACATTGTAAATATTTTGTCTACTAACATGCTGACATACATTAACTGTTGTGCCGTTTGATGCGTTCATGTCTTCTGTCCAACCGGGCAAGAAATTATACAGAAGTGACAAAAAATGCCTCACAACAGCCAAAGTGTGATGTTGTTGATGGATATGGTGTTCCACTGCCGTTGCACAGTATTTTAATCTTCACACAACCAGCTCTCTAATCAGCTGTCTTGATGACACAAATGCTTGGAAGTTGTCATTGTGGGAATCCTATCACATTAATGCAGCCCAAGCAGCCGAGCTGATAGCATGGCTGTAAACTCTTGTTTATATTTTAGATGAAGCATGCAGAATTTTAACTAAATTTATTTGGTTCTTTTTTTTATGAAGAAAATGTTTGACAGGAATCTCTTATGTCAATTTATGTTGACATAGTGCCAGCATGTCAATATTTGATGATCATATGTGGGATGAGTTTCATACATCCCCACTCTGTACTCTGTTCTTTCTCTTTTGTACCGCTGCCTGTCTATGAGCGGGCCTCTCGCAGCTTTCTGGAGTTATCCTGGGTTATTGTGTCACTCCCTGTGGAGACAGGAAGAGCAGTTGGGCTTCATGAGGAGGTGTTTCTGATGTACTGTCTCTCAGCGGGTAACGCTGACTGTCAGGTCCAGTGAGCACGATCATGTGAATGGATCAGTGAGTTTCGCTCGCACTCTTTTCTCCTGCGCACGTCTCAGTTCTCTGTTAGGGAGCAGCTCAGGGTGTGGATGTGTTGCATGTTGCTCTGTGGGAGGAAAATTGCTCCTGGTGTCACCTTCATTTCAGTTTATGCAGGTGTGCTTGCTCCAGGAAGTCTTTTCAGATGTGGAGGAGTTGACCTTGCTGTGACTGTTCCCAAAACCATGAATGCCAACTTATATAATCTGTATCATTATCACAGCTAACATACCTTATATTTATATTTGTGGTACAGTCAGTATTTATAATAAGTACCAAGCTTACATCAGCACCATCGGGTTTGTGTAAACATACAATAGTTTGTGCACTTTAAGTAATCAAACACCTCCTCATTAAACTTTAAATGTCCCTCGCTCTTGGTCCCTTTCTCTTAATTGTTTACGTACAGTCAAATGAGAAAGTGATCAACTAATCAGATAATTTATTGCTAAATAAATGGAGTGCCAGTTATCATTAGTTACCGTAGTTACATGATTACATAAGCTGATGTAGCTTCAGTCAGATTCTGTCAGCGTCACGGTTGTCTTTGCCTAACCTCTCATAACTTCTGCTCCACATCATTTCTTGACCTTTTGTCTTTTCCATCGACATCCAACAGAGTGTGGGCTGCTTGGCTCTAGCCAAGGGCAGGGACGTAGCTTCAGTTTGGAATAAAGTGGGGTCCGATTTATTAAGAACAAATCAAGGTTGACAGTTAGCATGAAATATAGTAGCGGTGGGATGATCAGCCAATTCTTTAGCAAAAGTAGCCCAAAGAAGAGGTTCATTACAAACTCTCAGAGCCACTTCCATCGATCGGAGAGATCAAATTTTGAGGATTGTGTAGCAAAAACGTGGTCACCTCGACTTCTCCTCCTCCAGCTTGCTTGTTTGCATAGGAGAGCAGTAGCACTGAGAAGGTAAAGCATAAGCTCTTCCACCCACTCACCATTCACTCACTCACTCGACTAACGAAGTACCAACATACCTCACACAGCAGCAGTCTGATCAGTACTTAATCAATATGCGTGTCTGAAAGCTAAACGCGAGCACCTTGTATGTTTTGTCTGCACACGCATGTGTGGGAGGGCATGTCTGTGCTCAGCTTGTGACTAGAAGGCTGTAGGTTGGCATTTGGATTTAAGTTAAGGAAACAGGCAAGAAAGTGGCAGCTTCAGGTTGTTTAACAGTGCGAAGCAAGTGTTGAAATAAGATTTCCTAGATGAAGAATCACAAAAATGCATACCAGTCATTTGTATATTTGTATTTGTATTGTAGATTTATTCATGAAACCCATATCCATTTCACCCTTCAACCCTTTTTTTCTTCCTCTATTTTTTTTTCCATTGTGAAGCAGCTAAATCGACTCCAGTCAGTGTCACACTCATGCATGGTGAGGAAGCTCTCTTTACATACAAGAGCTCCCAGTGCTCAATCACATGATCCCACACGTGTTCTTGTGTTGTCTCTGCTACATGAATGAGGCGCATCGCTCCGGGGCAGAAACAACGTAATCCAGTTTCAGTTCAGCTCCAGCTCTCCTTAACGCGCAGCTCACCATTGAACACGACATGTGATGCACTAACATAATCGCATCATAACGGGATCATCTTTATCGTCATCTTCTTCAGTGGTCTGTTTGTGGGAAATGAGATGTTGCAGCAGGAAGTACAGTAGCAAGAGCATACAGCAACACAGGGACCAGTAACAGGAGTCATATGCTGCATACAGAGGGATCTAACAGGCTGTATATAGATTCAAAGTGTGCTGGATGAATGTGGAAGATATTAAAATAGACGCCATGTAGTAGCTCAGTAGCTCACCTGGAAAACTATAATTACAGGTACTTATCTTTTGCTAGCAGTTCTTTGCCTGCAGGCTGTTTTTTTTTCTCTTCACAACTTGGCATCACTCATATGTGCTTTTGGTTGTGCACATGTTCAGGATCCAGTGTTCAAAATGTAGCTGTAGGGCAGCAACTACAATGATGCTTTGCATTAGCAATTTATCTATTATTTTTGGAGAAGAATAAGTCAGTTGTTCACTTTATAAAATGCTAAAAATGGTGAAAAATCTCACAGTGCTAGAGCTGAACTTTTGTGTGACCAACACTCAAAAACCAAAAGATATTAAATTTACAGAAAAAAAGCAACAAATCCTCACATTAAAACATTAAAAACTGACTTTGATTGATCAACTGATCAATTAATTTTGGCACATGTATAATTTAATGTCCCTAAAATGACCCGGTGGAGTCTATAATAATACCTTTTGAAACGAAACCTGTGTCTTAGGTGTCAGTTAATAGAAACTAAATCCCAAAAGCAGGCCATCTGTAGATCACAGTTCTCACGGGACAATTAAGGTCACGCCATTGTCTCAAATGTGAAGAAATAAAACGAGATAAGCAAATATGACAGCCCTGCTCTCGTGCCTCGGGGTGTGGATGGCTTTTCCTCTCATATCAGAGACGGAAAGGCTCGAAAGCTCAACTGTTGTTAATCTTGTGATCGTCCATGGCCAAACGAACGTCACTCCCTGTAGTGCTTTGGTCTCAGACATGCATGACGGTGCGTGAAGTTTGTGGCCTCAATTCATCGTATGAAGTTACGGGAAGGAGTTAACGGGACACGCTGTTGGTTTTACACATTTTAACCTATTAACTACATATCATATACTTACATTACTGTTGGCCTTTTTAATGTTTCAAGGGCTGATTTTAAAAGCTTGTGGGAATTGTAGACGCTAGAGTTGTGAACAGGCACAAGCTGAAATGAACAGCTGCCTGGGAAGTTGGATCTAAAACACTTGGTACGCAGTAAATGTACACTTCAACTGAAAAAAAACTTGATTTTGGATTTAAATCTCAGGTATTTCTCTGAAATATTTGTGACTAAAGAAGTAAAAATCACAGTTAAAGTGAAAATAAGTTTGTATTTCCTGTAAATTAGTTAAACTCAGCTTAACTCAACTTTAAAGACTTAATACTACATTTACATTTAGTCATATAGTGGACGTGTCTATCTAAAGTACAAGGACACGTTGCAGCACTAAGTAGTACTTGCATGTAATTCAGTAACACTTTAATGTGTCCAGTTGTTGCCCCAGAAAAAAGATGGTAAGCGGACGTGTGAAATAACTAGCATGTATTCATGTCAAACATCATGGAAGCTGTGAAAGTTATTTTCCTTTTTTATCAACCTGTAACAATACTGGAACTTCTGTCCTTCAAATAAAGAAATAAAAGTTTACCTCCTCAGCTCTAGTGCTTAGCCACTCACCTAGTTAATCCGTTAGCGTAACCTGAGTCTTGAAGCCGTATACGGTATTCATCACCAACTGTTTTCACAGCAGGCAGCAGGGGAAACGCAGGTGGAAGTAATCACGTTAACGACGTGATTTCTCACCAGTACTGCAGCGCAGCAATTAATGATGTTATTAGTAACACCTGTGTTTGACAGGTCAAAACGTCTGCTGTAAAGAAGGCCTGTTGAACTCCAGTTTCACTGCACGGTTTGGGTACGTGCTGTTTTATGAACCATTAAACCAGCGCAGAGGGAAGTTCAGTGCAAAATATGTACATTTATGTTACACTCAGTGGTGATGAAGTGAGTAAAATGTGGATAGGGACGGGATTTGTTTTTTTTTATTTAATTGATTAAAAAATATCAGAATGTGTTAAAATATTCAGCGTACTGTCTGGATTAATGATTATTCATTTATCAAAGTTGTCTGTGATGATTTTGTTTAGATAGACCACTTCATTATTGACTAATGTGTTCAGCACGAGTGCCGTGCCATGCGTCATACATATGTCGCTGAGTCTATAAATCTTACAGTTGTGTAATTTTGTTTCCTTTATACCTGTCTTGTTGACACACCGCGGGGAGTGTGCTATATTTAAGTTTCAGGATAGGAAGTGGTGAATGACCCATTGTGTAAGACTCCAATTAAAATCAATCTTAGCGAGCAAAGGTCTGCCCAGTCAGCCGACAGTGTTTTCTTAGCTGGAGACAGAGGATCCCTGCTCTGCGTGTTCATCCCCATGACCAATTAGGATTATTTATATATGATCCTCCAAAGGAAAATAATCATGACTGCCTCTCATGTCAATATGAAGCCATATAATGTCTAATTTATCTGATTTTCACTTGAGATGTACGAGACATGCCTCCAGTTTTTTTATCTTTCTTACGACGTAATCAGAGACAGACAAGAGTGGGTGAATGCCACAAAAAACATATTTATAGATGAGATATATTTAATATTTTCCCGTGTGCCCCTTGATTATCTAACCTCTTGAGCTCTAAGTTGCTATGTGCACACTTTTAATAGGGCTACCACAGACCTAACGTCTCCTATGGTGTGGCTAAATCAAGAATGCCTGGAGTATTGTTAAGCAGCGTGTGTTTGTCCATGACTACAGCAGCTCGCAGCAGCAGTGCACCATCTGCCAGGTGTTGTATAATGCAGTATTTATGTGTCTCTCTGTCCTCTGACCTACATGCGTGGGTCTCAAATTGAAATGCGTATTTTAAGAGTGTGTATCTGCTGAATTGATCGTCTCGCTTTAGAGCGAAAAAAAAAAAAAAAGCTGCCACCATGAAAACTCACATAGAAATTTGGAAGGGTTTTATGTTCCCTAAGGACATCTAGTGAATTGAAGGTCACAGCTTTAGTTGAAAGGCATTGAATCCTTTAGATTGTGTATCATCTTTTACCACCAATGTTTGGAAAATTTGCTATCTTGGTTTGTGATAAATGCAGTTTAAAGTTTAATCCAAGACGCAGCTGTTTTTGTTTGTGACAGAAGGGAGTGAAATGATGTGAGTGGAGATGACAAGTGATGTTTTGGAAATAGTTCGTACTTCATACTTATTATTTGCACAATTGATTTGTATAGTCTCAGGTATTTACTTTATTATGTTGTAATTGTCTCTTTTTCTTAGATGTGCTGTTAAACTGAAATCTAATTTTAGTCTCCTTTGTTGGGTCCTGTCTCTGTCTAGGGTGATCAATGCAGGAAAGAGCACATTAAACGAGGACCAGGCCTGCTGTGAGGTGCTGGTGGTCAAAAGGAGACCTGCAGGATGCTCCACGCCCAACCGGACCCCCACGAGCCGCAGGAGGTCTTCCCTGCCCAACGGAGAGGGTTTGGGTGTCCGGGAGTGCCCGGTCAGTCAAAAAAATGTGTCTGTCCACCTTTATATCGTATTGTATAACCGTTTTATATCCATAGGAAGAGATGAGTTCAAACCTGAGAGAAAAATGAGAATATAGAAACTGCAGTGAGATTTATTGCCTCCCTTGTCTATATGATATCCTTAGAAATAATCACATTCTGACAGGATGGATAAACCTGCACTTGGTCATTTTCTCCTTTTCTCTTCTTAGCTTCTTCCATCAATGCCTTCTTCAGTCTTTTCACCTCTGTCATTATGTCCATAGCGGCTGCTGAGCCCAGCTCCGGTTCTGGCACGACACCGGCTCTGCTCCCCATTTCACCATTTGCCAACGTTCCAGGCCTGAAAAACCTCCTCTTCCCCGTTGTCTAAAACACTCCCATAATGCTTGCCCAGCTAATAAACTGGGCTAACATTAGCTAGCATTACCTAACAGCAGCTGTTTACTTCACTGACCATCACAAACCTCAGTAAATAATTGAGAGTTGAGACAGAAAACATTTTCTCCTTAAAATATGATAGAACTGTTATTTTATAGTAGAAATGTTACCTAATTTTGGGCACAAATTGGAAGCATTTTAGCATTTATTCACTGATGAAATCCAGGTAATAATAAGGCTGGATGAAGTCCTTGAATGTCCCTTGGGTCTGGTCTGGTGTTGGGACCCAGTGTCCCCTCGTCCTGTTCCATCAGCAGATTATTGAGGCTACAGCACGACATCCTTCCTATACCACAGTGGCCTTTAATAGTTCTCGACAGACGCGGTGTGTGCAGTATGTCATGTACAAAGAAAAGCTATACATCGTTATGAAATGTAAGCTCACTGCTGTTTGTAGGGCAGTGTACCAGAGGCGTGCAGTATATTGACACACTTAAGTCAGTTACTGAATGGTGTCTCTGTCCTTTTTTCTAGTAGGCTGAAAAAAAAACAATCGATGTCTGCTGTGTCTGTGATTTCTGTGTTTTCCTCCTTCTTTCACCTCTAACCTTTTATCAAAAGCCCTTTTGTGATTTTTAAATTGGTGGTATGTATCTATATGAAGTAATACTGCTGCTAAAATTTCCTCTCAGCCCACCCGTACTTTGCTCAGGCCCACCCAGAGCCTACAGCAAACTCATGCAAGTATCTCATGACTCACTGCTGCAGTGAAACACTAGTGGTGTAGAGCCTTTCTAGTGCTGTTTGCTTGCTTCATAGGCTCGTGTTGTGGAAATCTGCCTGTGCTATATTTAGAAAATCAGCTTCAGCTTTAGTGTTTGCAGAAATATGTGTTAGCACTGATCTACACTCAGTGACCAGAAATATGCAGCGTAAACCCCAGCCACTGCAGAGGAAGTCAGCCTCTCTGTCTTTATCTTCACACGTGTCACGGCATGATGAGATGTGTGCGACTCTATGCTTTCATTACACGCGTCTTAATTACTGTGAATGGAGTTAAATTTGCATCTAGCTGACTTTGAATGAGTGTGACCGTTGGTTCCAGCAGGACGAAAGATCATAGCGTTGCTGTGACTCTTTTTGAAGGCGGCAAATTCAAAGGTGGGCAGTGAATGAAGCGGATCACAAGACGCTTCGTCTCATCTTTTAATCTATTATGTGGGAGGTGGCACTTTGTAGGTGAAGACAGAAGACAGTACAGACACACAGTGCATCACGGTGAGTCTATTAAAACCGGCAGATTGAAGCATTGATCCCAGAGCATACATTAACGATAGAAAATGTTCCCGCTGAACAGCGCCGGTGTGGGTTTGATTGAAACGCTGTGTCAGTAGAACAGAGCTTTCAGCCATTAACTTTGGGCGACGTGTGAAGCGCTGACGTCTGTGTGAGTCAGCTGGGCCGTACATCTTCCTGTTTGTGTCTCCATAGCAGCTATACTCGAGTACAATCCAGGTGGTAGTGAACAAGGGCTTCTATTCTATTCTATCTTCTGGTCACTGAGACGGAGGTACATCAGTGGTTCTCTACCTTTTTGGCTTGTGATGCTTAACACAACATCAGCTGTGAGGTTTTCAGTTGCAAGCCGTTCCCATCACAGATTATTTTTAGAGGCTTCTAGAAGTAAAACTATCCGGTGTACAAGATAAGAAAGGAGTCACAAAAATGCATAATTTGTATTGCAGAAATATGTTTATTATGATTATTATTTTCTAAGAGCGATCCCCCCCCCCACCCCCCACCCAGGGTGGGAAGCACAGCAGTACATGCAAGGAGAAAGAAGGCTTTGGCTTACCAAAGATTCACACTTTCATATTTTTGGATCATAAGTCATCACCTACATAATTTAATAGTAGAATATACAGCATCTTGTAATTTAAAATTCTCATAAAAACCCAACTCTTGGAGTTATCATAAACTTTAATATTGGAACTCTCGTCCAAGCATTAATTTAATTAAATCCTGGAAAGTATTATTGGCTGTTTTGAACTGTTGTTGGAGAAAATTATAAATGTGGGCCGCTGGTGATTACTAAAAGCCATGCATGGTATTCCTAGCTGGCAAACTTCACACACTGGATGAGTTTGCTCCATAGAAAATAGATTTTCAGCCCCTAGTTGGTTGATCAGTGTGAATGCAAGGTCCGACAAAGCTCCTCTGCTTACATGCTACATCCTGCAGATGCAAATATTAATAGACTTGATGAAGGTGTCTGTGTTTGATTTGTGTCTGACTCTCATCTATATCCAGGACAGCTCTGAAGACCTGACCTTGCACTACTGGGCGTTGTTCGATGGTCACGCTGGTTCTGGGGCAGCTGTGATGGCTTCCCGTCTTCTACATCACCACATCGCGCTGCACCTTCAGGAGGTGACTGAAATCCTCTGCACTCCAAACCTGCCGCCTCCCACATGTCTTGGGGAAGAGCCCATCAATCATCACCTCACCCCGACATCCCAGCGCGCCCTAACCCGGGCCGCCTCCCTTCGCGGTGCAGCAGGGGCTCCGGGTTCACCCAGCACCCCACCCACACGCTTCTTCACTGAGAAGAAGGTTTCACATGAGAGCCTGGTGATCGGAGCTATCGAGAACGCTTTCAAAGACATGGTAAGTTTTATGAAATAGAAATCTGAAAGTTGTGCAAAACACTAATATTGAAATTATGTTCGTTCGGCTCTCCCAATCATCTCCATGCAGAAAGAAAAAAGACAATTCCACCTTTACACAGACTTCTTAAAGAAACTGTTTTTGTATTTGTGCCCCAAATCTGAGACTATTTACTAGGGTTGCAAAATTTCAGGAATTTTCAAAGTTGGAAACTTTCCATGGGAATAAACCGGCCCCAGGCATGCACTGTGCACTCCTCCATCACATGCACAGATCATTTCTAGAACCCTGGACCACACTTTAGAGCCCAAATCTGTTGAAGCCACACATGTGCATTGAGCTTGTGGACTGCATAAAGTGAAGTAAGTTTGGATGATATTATGGGGTAAATATATTTGCCATATGGTATTATTGTTTAACTTGCACATAGCACATGGAAATGTATGTAGCTTAACTTCCCAGACCATTTCTGGAAATTTACTGGAAATGTTCCACCCCTTTGTAACCTTACAAATTACTCAGGTAAATTCTAATATTTGGAAAGAGCTGGGGTTGAATTTAGAGATTTGGTGACACTTTTCCACTCTATTTTTTTTTAAATGGGCACTGTATCCTGAAATTATGTACAGTATGTTTTTAGTTTAAAAATACATTATTTTTCTGTGCTGTCAGTCCTTCAGTTAGTGAGTCCCTATAATTCTTAGAACGCTGGACAACCCTCTGTCAGATCGGCCAGAGTTGGCCAGAGTCTCCCTCCCACATTTTATGTGTATTTGGAGAAAGAAAGGTTGGTCATTCCCTTTTTTTCTGGCTGCTTAGAAGGAGGGAATTACTCAAAAAAGAAAGAAAGTCACAAAGGATATGTACTTTCTGTCAGCCCTGCTAAATGCAAGCCTACAACCCAAATAACTGTCTACAGACTTTGATCACAAATTGTGTAGAACATTTCCAAACTTCTCTTCACATAACAAGCTGCTAAATTTTTATGTATCTGATACCGTTACTTAACATCTATTAAACTCTAATTACTCACCAAGTCAGCTGATATTGATTCACTCTAATTAGACGATCAAGCGAAATGTGCATTGGCCTCACAGTTTCCTGCTGTTGGCTTACAGAGATAGTATCCATGCAGTATATGAATCTTTGCCCTGTTGAAGTGGATACAACAGAGTATACTTCATAGCACAAACAGCCTTATTTTATTACATATTTCAACCCTGTAAAACCTGTAAAGTGACACTACAAACAAATCTATATTTTGAGCATTAAAGCACATCTCTTACAGGCTTCCTCTCCCTTTCCTCATGTATAACTAAAATATATCCGATCGCCCATAGAAACCCGTCAGACCACAATGATTCACCTCTCTGCTGCTCAGCTGTGTGCTCGCTATGTTCTGAACAGTGTTTAACCAAAGATGATCATTGTCGTCTAACCAGCTGGGTGAACGCAGACACACACGGTACACGTGTGCACAAGTACAGGAAGCACCTTTTCCAAATTTACAAAGTCAGTCAGTCAGTCAGCAAACAGCCTCAGAGCCAGAAGAGCTGATGTACTTTTCCCTTCTAGCTGCTGCAGGTCTCTCTCTCTCTCTCACAAACACACTCACACACACACACACACACACACACACACACACACACACACACACACACACACACACACACACACCAGCCATCTGGCCGTGCTGTAAGTAGATGTTGGAGACTTGACTCATTCTGAGGCCAAGAGATCAAGACCAGAGCCAATCAAAACAGTGTTGAGCTGCCTGACAGGCTTTTGAGGGGGAAGAGGGCAAAAGTCACTGCCCTCAGTTTCAGCATCAGTTCTGATCAACAGTCTGTGTTATGTTTGTCCTCTGCTGGCTTGTGAAAGAGTAAAGAACTTATGTACAGTTACATCGAGAGATTAAAGTCACTGTTTCTTCAGTTTTACTCGCTGTAAATCACAGCTCGCCATGTCGACGGTGTAATACCTGCTGGTAAACAAGCATGCAATTACTTTAATTAAAGGGAAACGTTTTCAACCAGCTCATGTGGCTCGTTTATGCAAACAGTGTTTACCTTCCCTCCATGTTGCCTGCACCAGAGCACCTCGCTCATTTGCCAGCAGGACTTGTGCCTCTCTTGATCTGACTGTCTGTGGATGTGGGCATACAAAAAAAAATGCAGAAGTACAGTCGTAGTTTGAAGTCTTAAAGTCAGTTACAGTGGGCTGAAGAGAGGCAAAGGTCTGTCAGGGAAATGAGCAGAGACCACTGTGACCTGATGTTTTCTTCTGTCTGATATACATTCACATCACTTTTATGGAAGACTGACATAACCAGAAAATGTTCACATTTAAAAACAGAAACGTTTTTGCTTTTTGCCATTTTAAAATCATGGAAATAACTGTTTAAAAAATATCAGTAAATATGAATCAATAAACAGAAAAAAAAACTATTCATATTACAGTGTCTGTGACTGAGAGGCCACCCGGCTGTAGAAACAGGTTGTAACAGACACCGGAACCTCCAGTAATGCTCCACACAGTCCTGCACAGCTAACTGCTAGGTGAGATCACTCAAGGATTTTAAATTAAAATGACTTTATTGGCCAGGTATGTGTACACCCACGAGGAATTTGACTCCAGTTCAGCTGTATGGACATAAGTCCAGTTAAAAGACAAGGGAAACATAAACATACGTTACGTACATGAGGCAGGTGGGTATGACAGTATATACATATACATGCACAGCATGAGTAGATTGTGTATGAGTGAAGAAAATAACAGGTATTGCATAGATTTACAGGTTATTGCACAGAGTAATGTTACTGACTCTGTGTGTCCGGTTTTAGCTGTTGATCATTGACAGCCTGTGGGTAGAAACTGTTCCTGTGTCTGTTTTAGCGTACAGTGTTCTGTTGCGCCTTCCAGAGGGGAGAAGTCCAAACAGGTTGTGTCCAGGGCGGGAAGGATCTACAGAGATGTGTTTCCTTTCCTAGATTCTAACAGATAATGCAGATCAATCTCAATAGAATAGACAATTCTCAGACAGTCCTTGTGCTTCCACCTCTTAACCACTAGATGGTAGTGTGCATTAAACTATCTTTACCAAACCACATGGCAATTATAAAAATAAAAAAAGTGCATTGTGTTTATAGCTTGGTGTGTGTGGGTGTAATTAATGCTTGCATGAGGATCAGTTAATGACTTGACAGGCCCATTGTGATGTTTTTGTTTAATGATAAGGTGGTGCTGTTTTATACAGTCATGAGGATTGTGTTTTCAGTGACTTATAATAATAGAAGCACAACTGGACAGCTGTGTCACAATGATTTTTTTCTTTAATTGCACAGCAGAAATTTTTAACAGGATCCAGATCATACAATATTCAGATTCTGATCTGCTTCTGATGAGTTAGTACATCTTCTGACTTTACAGTACAATTGTTTCTCTCTCTTCCGCTGCCTCTGTTATCCTCTCGTCATCTTTTCCTTGTCAGAAACATATCTGCTCACGACTCAGAGCAATCAGCAAACATCCATGTCTTGCTCTGCCTCCCGTCTTTCCTCTCACATGCCTCTCTGGCTCTTTATCCAGCTCTGAATCTGCACTTTTTACCCCGTGTGCTCTCGCTTTTTCTTAAAGGGCAAGTGCTCCGAAATCCACCATTTGAAACGTCGGAATCGATGTCACAACGAGTACCTCAAAGCTCACAGCTACAAAACTCTCTCTTTAGATAGTGGAAGCATATACAATGTATTTGCCTTGGATTGTTCAGCGTTTCACTAATTGGTTTTCAAGGTTCTTGCCACATTTTTCTCTGCACCTTTGCGCTCTAATTACAGCACCCACATTCCTCCACTGCTGTCAATTACTTGAATTTCGCTAATAATTTTTGTGAAATTAGATGCAGTCTGCTACAAGTGGAACACATTCACTTTCCAGACAAAAAACATCACTTCTACTTTTGCTGAGTAACAACCCAAAAGTCGATTGTACCAAAATCTCACCCCCCGAAAGGACCCTGTTTTATTTTTTTAATGAAGCTCATCCTTTAAGAAAATGGGAAGTGTCAGAGAATCTTGGGAAAGGGGTTGTTGTCACGCTAAATCTTTGTCTCCGAGTTCACCCGAGCCTCTGTATCTTATCAGAGGGATCCGCCTTTTAATTCTCCTGACACGACTCGCTGCGTTCCTATGGAAGCGGCCGGTGAGAGCGGAGCGGCTGCTGAAGTCTGATAAATCACTCAGGGATGTGTAAACATCAAAAACAACGTACGGCGTCAGAGACAACGACTTATCAGCCAAAGTGTGAGAGAAATGAGAGGGGAGGAGATCACAGGCCTCAGTATAAGACATTTATTTGTGGCCTATGTTCCTTCTACTCTGTATATATGGAAACAGCTAGCCTGACTAGTCTATGAGGCTCATTTATTATATCATTTATATAATCTGTGCAAAAAGTGTAAAAACAGAGTCTTATCATCGCCGTGAGGTTGCACAGGCAAACAGCGTAGACTCCAGGAAGTCACTGCTCCCGGGCCAAGAAACCGTCACGCACGTAACCCCCCTGTAAAAACAACCCAACATGACGTTTTTTTATATTTTGGTTTTTGTACAGATTAAATAAACAAGATGTGATATTTTAATTAGCAATCTTAGGCCAGGCTAACCGTTCCACGTGCTTCCTGCAGGTTTCCAGTCTGGGTGCTAAGCTAAGCTATTTACCGCACAGACATGAGTCATTATTTATCTACCGGATGAACTCTTGCCAAGAAACCAAATAAGCATATTTCCCAAAATGGCCCATGGCTTCAGCCCGTGACAGACCTGTGTAACGTTTAGTGTAGAATGTTGAACTTTTCCTTTGAGTTACAGTAATTACTAGCATGAGGTGTGTTGTGGTTGAAGCCTTCGGGAAATTAACGCAAACGAACAGAATGTTTGAATAATTTTGTACGACATCCAGATGTGCATTTTTTGTTTGTGTGTTTTCTTGTTGTCGTGTGGCATGAGAAGTTTGACTCCTCCATCCATTTTCAGTATTTAGTAATACTTTCAGTATCAAATCTAAATCTAATCAGTCAAAAAGCCGGGCACAACCAGGACAGGTTGCCAGTCTGTGTCAGGGCGGCAGTTAATAATAGTTTAACGTATAAATATTGACCGTCGCAATGCCAAGGTGTGTGTGTGAGTGTGTGTGTGTGTGTTGGCAGCAGGTTATTAATGCTCAATATTATTATTAAGGGTTTTCGCAAAAGAATTTGCCCAAAGGTCGTTCTTGCCCTCAAAAAACAGCCGAGATGCCACTGATTTTCCTAATTAGTTAAAATGATTAATGCAGTTAATTACCTGTCTCACTGTCCGACTAAAGCGTTTTCCCTCTTTTCCGATGTTCGACCTCTTTTTTTTTTCTGCCATCGCTGTCGTCTGAGTTTCTCCCTCCTGTTCTCGTTCTGCAAACTTCCGAATAGAAAAGCCTCAAACAGCACAGAGAGGGTTTGCGGCCTTCATGGCACAATATGGTGAATTTTATAGCTCATTCACAACTTACTAAACATTTATACACATCGACTGTGAGTGTACACTGTCATGTCCATTTTGTAGAAATATCTCTTCTTATAACAACTATATTGAGGTGTTGTTTGGATGAGAGGTGTTGGAGATGTTTCTGTGTTTGAGCGTTTCCTTGAGGTCCTGGTCAAATAAAACTTTGACGTGGGTGTGCTGCACGGTTTTGTGTTCGTCTATGGCTTTTCATATTAAAGTGGATTCCAGTGGAATCTTCTTCCATTGTCTGCTGGTGGTTTAGCTCAGCTGTTAGATTCTTCCTGGCGGAAGTGAAGAGGAGAAAGGTGTAGATGTTTATGCAGACTTTTACATTATTAAAGACTTTGCCTGCAGCGAGAGGTATTGGATACAGCGAGGATAAATATGTATGGCTCACTATGGATTCATAATTCATTCAGGGTGAAGGACAAATTTGTTCACCCCCCCCCCCCCCCAGCACTCTCTCACACACACACACACACATCCATCGTCTACACTCTGTCATGCCCTCTCGCTCTTGAGAAATGTGTACGGCGACAACGGTGGCGTGTGTGTTTGTTCTGGAACTGGAAAACAACGATGCATGCAAACACACACACACACACACACAGACGCTAATTCTGTTTTGTACAAAACAGTCTGCACAAAAATGTACACACACACACACATGCACACACTCCTTTTCATACACACACACACATACATTCAGAACTGTGTCCACACACTTCCATCTTTGTTTCCAGACACAAGCACACACACATTTATGCACACAAGGCACGCATACAGTCCACTGCTGTCTCCTGTCAGCGAGACAGACACTTACTGTACACACACACACACACACACATTGACAGAGTTGTGATCAGATGGAGGTCGTCAGCAGTGGAGCAGAAGGCGATATGATTTAGTTGGGGTAACATCCCTCATGGGAAAACATGTTAGGGATGGCCTCGCTGCAAAATGTGTCCGCCAACATTTCTCATCCCACTCGATCTGTTGATGGTGACGGAGGGATGCGAGGGTGGTGCCACGGGGAGGGTGAGGGGGTCATCCATTTCCTGGGATAACTTCCTGCGTCTGTTTCACGATTGCAGGCCCCTCGGGAGCAGTTAACCGCAGACCAACAATAACCATGGCGAGCATAAAAGGGTTAAACCAAGTGTGAGCAGCTCGCTTCAGAATTTATGTTAGCATTTTGATTAATTCGCTGACAGGTTAATTATTCATCTAATTAATGAACTGATAGCATGGGTTTTTTCCAAATCATTTTTTTTTTTGTTTAATTAGCAACAAATTAATCTGGGCTAATTAACTGGTGTAATAACCAGCGGTCCCTCCAAACTTTCTCTCCAGTCCTTTTGGTCTCCATTTCGTTTTATTGCTCCTTGACTCATGGTGCTATTGATAAATGAATTCATTATGTTGCTATAATTAATAATAGCATCATGGCGGGTTTTCGGGGCAGTATTTTACTCTGTATCTGGTTCTTGCTGAAATGCTATGTGCCGCTGCGTGATAGGAAAACTTTTTGAAGGCTGTGATGATTGGAAACATGATTACGTGCAGAGGATGGGTTTGGATTATGTGCTCTCATCAGATTAATTTATGTGTGTGTGTGTGTGTGTGTGTGTTTTGTATTCAGGATGTGCAGATAGAAAAGGAGAAGGCGGTCTACAACGTCTCAGGGGGCTGCACTGCTCTGGTGGTCGTCTATCTGCTAGGGAAGCTCTTTGTTGGGAACGCTGGGGACAGCAGGTGAGACACACACACACACATAACACTCACCTTTGGGTGCCCTGCAGCCAGCAGCAGAAGCGACACTGTCCCATCTTAGAAAAAACTTGAGTTTTTTTTTTTTTGTGTTTTCTGCTCCTCTCCCTCAGAGCTATCATTATCCGGGCCGGGGAAGTCATCCCCATGTCAACAGAGTTCACACCGGAGTCAGAGAGACGACGACTGCAGTTCCTGGTAAGACAGAACCTTTCTCAGCTACTCTCCAGCGAGCACAGCTGTCAGATATTAGCAGAGCTGACCTCCCCTCCCGTTGAGACACCAGCTATGCTTAGCTCTGTCTCTTTTACACTGCCTGCTCTCTTTGCCAGCTTAATAGACTATGGAATTGTTTTTCCTATCCCCTGGGCATGTCAATCTTCTTCTTTTTCTGTTTTTTTTTCTTTCCCTTTTCATATCAAAGGCCTACATGCAGCCCCACTTATTAGGGAACGAGTTTACACATCTGGAATTCCCGAGGAGAGTCCAGAGGAAGGAGGTGGGGAAGAGGATGCTGTACCGTGACTTCACCATGGCGGGGTGGTAGGTTGACTGATTCATTGATTTTTTTTTTTTTTTTTTAAACTTATTTATTGACTGGATTTATCAATACAATGCACACTGCAAGGATTTTTTTATTCAATATTTGCATGACTGTAAGTTTCTCTTCTGCCAGCTAAATTATTTAACACTAAACCTGTTTTTACTGGGGTTTTTTTTACAGACTTACACTTCCTGTATATCTGGTAGAATGCATTTATGAGCCCCCTGAGAGAAATTTGTGTGAATATAGTTTCTAACTACCTATCCTCGTACCTTGCTGAAACATTAATTTGTGACATTCTTTACATGCAAGTCCTTTCCTTTAAGTTTATAATGTACTCCCCAATGAAAATAACCAATAATAGTAATCTCCATCCTATTCAGTGTACAAAAAAAAAGCCACCATCAGAAAAGAGGCCACAAAGTGGCCTTGACATTTCTGCTTGTATCTGTGAGGAGAAGGGAAGAAGGAATCTGTGTGCCCAGCGAGGACCCAGCTCTTTATATTTCTGCAGTGAGAGATTAAAAAAAAAAGCTGAGGAGAGAGAGAGAGAGAGAGAGTGAAGAAGATGGTGTGAGAAGGAAGAAAAAAAAGAGAGAATAAAGAGTAAACATAAAGAGTGAGAAACAGATGGAAATGTGATAGCGAGAGAAAATATAGTGGAAAAGTGTCCGGGGGGTCGATCATCTCATTTAATTTAATCATAGTTGCGTGCTACTAGCATAGCAAAGGCTACTAAAGTCACAGTGTGTCAAATTTGTTTACAGAAAGTGGCAGAAAAGGAATAAAATATGCACAAGTATGTTTTTATTATACAAATCGGTTTATCTGTTACCTTGGAATGAGACTTAGTTACTGTTTTGGGTGTATGCTTAGTGACTAAAGCTAGACTGTATAATTTGTCTGACTATATTGTCAGATAAATGTAAAGATGCCTTTGAATTGCAGTTATTAGAGATTAGCATCAAAGTTACTTTAATGCTATAACCTATCTCTCTGCTCAGGGTGGCCTCAGTGTGTCATCGAGCCACCCTTTAAGGACCGCCCACAAAAATCCTGGACTGAAAAGCAACATTTCCAACATATTCAATGTATTTTTAAAGAAATCTCAGAATTGCCTTTACACAGACTACCTGAGTACATGTACTACTCTGGATGTGTTTTTATTGTGTGTGCTACACTTATGCATATAGATGAATAATAGATGCAAGTGACTGAAGAGAGATAAGCAGCACCTTTCTGAATGTATGGACACCACCTCCGCACCATGTGTTTTGCAGTGCTGCTCGGTTCAGCAGATGTAGGTCAGTCAGCGGCTGTGTTCCTTATTGGGCCCAGAACTCTCAGCCCGCTGTCTGCCTGCTTACTGTCTCTGCAGCGCAGACGGCCTGTGATGTATTTTTAATCAGGTTCTACCCATAACCCAGTTCTGCTCCCGGACTAAGTCTGGGTCTGAGGTGGAGCGCCCCGTCTGTCAGCATGTCTGATTGCTCTGACGTGCGTGGGTGTGAGTTTAAGTGTGTCATCTTGTATAGGTGCAGTTCAGATGCTCTATAGGATCTTTTTTTTTTTTTTTTTTTAATGTCTCTGCAGCTTTCTCTCTGTACATGTACACTCTCTATGTGCAGCCAGTGTGCCCACATGCTGCGTGTCTGTGTGGGTGTAAGCTGCCATCCAATTCCCTCAAAGGCATCCATGATCAAGGCCGCGCTCTAATGAAGGCATACAGGTCCGCAGCCCACCTCTCTCTGTGTTCATCCCCCGCTTTTCCTTTTACCTCCCCTCCTTCGGCCAGTGTGGGTGTACGAGCTGGCTTTGGCATTGCAAACTGTAACGGTGGACGCCGTCCAGGATGGCGGGCGGTTTTGTTTGCAAGACGTCCCGGAGTGATGGATGTTGAGCAGTCGGCTGTGTTCAACATGATCCAAACACAGCCAGCCAGGCGGAGAGGGTGGGAGGCTGGAGAGGACAGAGGGTGGGTTGGGGAGGAGGGAGGTGGAGGGGAGGGTGGGGGGAGGGGGTGACAAATGAGAAGGAAATTGCTTCAAAGACAGAGAGAAATGTAAGTAGACTGAGGTGAGCTGCAAAGATAGAAATAAAGATGAAAGAGGAGAGGAGAAAGACAGGAGGTATGATAAAGATAGAAAGAAAATGGTGTGCGGACTACATAGGAGGGCATTGATAAATGACATTGAACCACGCCAAGCTGTCTCTCCCAGTGCCCACGCCCACTGGGGTATCTGTCCTCCTGATCCTATAGACAAAGAATGAGAGAGGAGGGAGACTAACACACACCTTCATCACTGCCTGCCACATTTTCACTCCCTCCTGCCCTCTTCTCCTTTTTTTTTCTCTCTGACACTGTTGTTGTAAGACCGAGGCCTCCAGCCTTACTCTCACAGAGCGCTGTTGGGTCACTGCCACATTTTCTGGCCCTCGGAGCACGGCTCACTCTATGAGAAGCCCATCAAGGTTGGCCAAAAAAGTTTATTTGAACCCAACTGTCAATTGCTCCAATTTGTCTGACTCATCCGTGCTGACACAAGCCTGCCACAATGTCACCTTAAAGTCTGCCGACGGGTGTGTGTGTGTGTGTGTGTGTGTGTGTGTGTGTGTGTGTGTGTGTGTGTTTCAAGGAGTAGAGATGTATACTATGGTGTGTGTATGTGTGTGTGCAGATCGGGATGCTGAGCACACACTGCTAATGTTTTTGAAACATTCTCTTAACACGAGCAGAGATGACATCACTCCCCTCCTCTCCTGCCTGCCTCCGTCACCTGCAGAGGATGATACAACCCCTCCTCCTCCCTGCATCCCATCTTCCTCCCCTCCCCACTCTCTCTCTCCCTCTCCCTCTATCTCCCAGTCAGTCACTCTCAGCCCTTGAATGTGAAAGCGCTCAGTGTTGTGGTCAAACAGCATGTCTTTGAGCAACTTCTGTTTCGCTTTTTTTAAAAAAAAAAAAAAATGTTTTCGACTCAACGTGTCCCGGAGCAGGAAGCAGGTATTATAACAGGATTAATGTGTATCTTCTTCTGTCACACACTTGTCATCTCAAGTCAGACAGGGATGGACTGGCTTGTAAACACAAGTCTCATGAGGTGGGGAGCTGCCCCGACAGCAGGCTCTGGGGTTTTCATCCGAGACTCTGAAATAATAACATAAACGTATAAATTGAAGGTGAAATACTCATATGAAAAAAAGTCTGGAGATATGGCAGCAAAAAAAAAAAGGTGTTTGTTTAAAATAGAGAGAGTAAACCTGCCCCAGTTCAATTAATGTCTCTTTTAATGCTCTGTTTAACTTTACATCATCAAACTGCTGTTTTAGAGCTTTTTCCACACCATGAATATTGCAAACATTAGCAAGGAAGCTCTACGGCCGCATGGCGCTACGTTTCTCCGCTTCAGAAGCAATCTCAGCTCTGAAAACTGTATTTCTGTGTTTGTGGGCTGCGTTCTGTGTGATAGTACTTGCTCTGCACACTGTTTAAAAAAAAAAAAAAAGTGCTGAGTGCAGCAGCATAGCGCTCGCTCAAGAAGGTGGAAAACATATGGTTCTCTGAGTGGAACCAGCAGTAATGTAAAACCATCCCCGGGTCTCTTGCTAATCTGCTTCACAGCAGCTGAAATACATTGACAAGGTGTGTGAGGGCCAGTCTAGTCATGTGATATCTGGCAAATAACACTTCAGGTTTGTTTCTTCTTAAGCAGCTTCAGAGCAAGGAGGCGTTTATTTTCTGCCATCTGTAGCCTCTGAAAGTCACTCCACACTTTCCAGCGTAACCTGTATTCCTGTGTTATTTGATCCAGGTAAGAACTCTGCCTTCAAACGGTGCCAGGTTTTTCTATTCGTAGCACCTGGTGCAAGTTGTGAATGGAAAACTTTGTCCTGGCAGCTCTGCTGGAAATTGGCTCAAATTTGTAATGTTTGATGCCGTATAGTGACACAGCTGTTCTTCTGAAGTGAAACCGCACAGTGTACGAAAGTGCAGGGTTAACCGCATTGCAAGTTTCTGAGCTGTAGAGGTGAAAAGTGTATGGCGTGAAGATGTACAGTAATATAGAGGTGCTTTTTCTTGCACTGCAGATCTGTCTGGTCCCAGTCTGGAAATGGTAAATTATTCATCAGTTGGGGAAGTTTAAACACTGCTCTGAGCAGCAGGGGAATAAACGGATACTCTTGCATCATTCAGTTGCTTTACATCCAGTCCTTCAGACATGCACACACCACACACACACACACACACACACACACACACACACACACACACACACACATATATAACTGCAGTAGACAGTCACAGAAAACCAACAGTAATCCAAGAGACATCCGTAGATGTCTCACTCTGTGTCGCTAGGGAGACTTATAAGAACAAAAAGAAGGAAAAAAGTATTTGTTGTCTCGCCTTGTCTGGATTTTTTTTTTCTCCCAGCATACTCTTCCTCTCTGTGACAGTCACCTCGGCAGCAGGACCTGCAGGCGGTTGGGTGTGGGGGGGATTGGTGTGCGGAGGCAATGTATCTCCAGGGCACGTGTGTGCTGCCTGCCATAAACCAAAAAGCCATTAAAGTGTCCTCTCTCCTCTGCGCAGGGCGTATAAAACCATCGAGGACGATGACCTAAAGTTTCCCCTGATCTACGGCGAAGGGAAGAAGGTAAGTAGTGCTCGGCAGCCACTTGCTGACAGAGTTACTCCCACGGCCTTGTGCGCCTCGCCTGTAATCAAAGCTCGCCAGGGCACCATTAGTCAACCCCCCCCCCCCCTCCTCCTCTGATCCACCCACCCTCTATCCTCCACCTTGTTGCTGTACGTTGGAGCCAGCTAGTAGAAAGGATTCCTGGCCTGCAACAACCTATGGCACAGAAAATATCTCTTCACTAATGGACTCCAGCCAGGAGTCAGAGGTTGGACTCCCATCGGCGAGACACCCGTTAGACGACGAAAATGTGAGAGACAGACGAATGGAGAGTGTCCAAAAGAGTGATGTATGTTAATTCGGAATACAGCGCCGCTAAACTGGGAGAACCTTGTCGGTGTTTTGACACGAGAAAAGGTCAAAAGCTCAGCACACTGTTCGTGACATTTCCCTTTCCTTCACTGATGCTGTACGTGTGGTGGTGTGTGCGGCGTCTTGTCCTTGTTGTGCTGAAAAGGTCAGATAGGAAACACGATAGATATGAATGTGTTCTCACTGTGGCCTTCTCCAGTTTTCTGTTTAACACAGACAGACAGTAGATTTGGCTTTGACTGATGACTGGGGCAGATGTCACCTCGCCGTGCCCTCCTCGCCACATTCGGGGGTTTTACCCCTTGCACAGTTGGCCGTGCCCACGTCGCGCTCGCTCCCTTTGAAGTGCGGCGCAGAGATGGATGGCTAGATAGAGCGAGGGGGCTTTGTGCGAGGGAGAGGGAATGCCAGAGCACTTCAAAGCCCGGCGCGCAGCCTGCTGGGCCCCAACGCTTCAACAATTAATCCCAGGATGTTTCCCCTTCTCTGCCGGAGGAGCTTTCCCTCCACTTTGAAACGCTTTCCCTTCTCTCCACCTATCTGTCTCCCTTCTCTCCACCTCTCTGTGCTGCATACTGATCCGGGTTCATCCCTACCAGCCTTCTTTCGCCCTCTTGTACACCTCTCCCCGTCCTTATCTGACGCCCTGTCCCGTACGCCGTACAGTAGATTCAATTAGCCCAGTTCCCCAGTCCTGTGCCAGCAGCCATTTTTAGAAGCGTCTGTGGCGATCTGTGCAGACAGTAGGAGTCAAAAAGAGTTTTACACAGCTTACAAATGAGTTTGATGCGCCTGGGGCTCAGGGAACGATCGTTAGGCACTCACAAAACTGGAAGATGCTGACGATGAGCTTGTGTTTATTTGCCTAAATGCTGCTCATCCATCCAGATAAAGATTCCCACTGGGAGTAGCCTGTATCTGTCAGTGAAATGTGGCTCGGGCTGTGTCATGCAGGTTATTCTTTACAATTATCAGTGATGAATGCAGGAAGTTCACAGAAAGTTCACTGGAGTCATATACTATTTTAATGAACTAAGTATTAACTTCATCCGAGGAGGATTCACAAGGAGGAGTGTATATGCTCTCAGTTAAAAATATCTTGCTTCACAGTTACAAACTCGCAGTTCATTAGAGCAGTTTGGGGTTAAATTATGTGCTCGGGAACAGGCATCTACACAGCTGTCAAGATGTTTTTTAACTACGTATCGCGCTCTACTCGACATATCAGACAGGCTTCCACAACTCTGCGTCTTTAGACTTAACAGATAATTCCAGCTTATTACAACTTGCGTGTTGTTTTTGTAGTTTTGGCCATCATTCTTATGGGGAATGATAACATTGCACACATTCAAGTTAATTGCATAGATGTGGGAGTGCAACCGAAGACAGACGGGGCAGGAGAGAAAACAGGTTTGAACCCTCAGTTCAGTGAAATGTAAAATTCTGACTTCAAAACTCTCCTTACAGATCAGTATCCTGGTTCAACTTGTGCTGACTGTACTTTGTACATACTGTAGTTGTTTTCCTGTGCATTGCAGCTGCCCTCACAAACAGGTTTACCTCCAAATAAAATAGTTTGCCCTGTCTGGATTCATTGTAGCGCTGAGGCCCGCATGTCAGGCTTTAGTGTAAGGTGGCATGATGCTATCAGACTCAATAGACCAAAGCTACAAGCTCAAAAAACATCAAAGTATCCCGTAAGACTTCCCCTGACTCCCTCATGACTTTCTGTTCGGTAAAGAATAGCAAAAAAAAAAAAAAAAAAAAGAGAAGCGGGAGCTGAGCATTGATCACTTTTCAAGTTGTTTGTTGCTTTCTTTGACTCACATGCAGCGTGACATACCTCTGATCTTTTACAGGCTCGCGTGTTGGCGACCATCGGGGTCACCAGAGGTCTCGGAGACCACAATCTCAAAGTGCACGACTCCAACATCTACATTAAGCCCTTCCTGTCCTGCTGCCCTGAGGTACGCTCCATTTTTTAATTGTGTGTGTGCGCAGCCACATTTACATTATCCCTTTATACATAACTAAGAGCGGTAATGAACTTTACCTCCAAAAAAACTGAACGTAACACATGTATTGTGACACATTTGGCAAAATAAATGAGACTTTAAAAGATCTGCAGGGCCTGAGCATCACATTTATAATTGTTACAGCATTACTGAGATCAAACAGGATTGTTGTAAAATTTAAAAAAATCAACATCACATCATCAACATTTGAGCATTTAGGCACATAAAAAATCCAAAGTAATGGAAAAGCAGCTCACATCACTAATAGCAGCGTGTTAACAGTGCTGCAGTGTTTTATGGTGGATCTTTCCTTTTTACTTCACCTCATAAACTCTCGCCTCCTGATAAAACGAGAGCGCAGAGCTAACGATGTAAGATGCCTTTGGCCATTAACAGTCCACACAGTGAACTACGCGGTCAAACGTGCACATTAACATTCCCGACTGGCCGTGGATCTCAAACGACTTCTTTCCCTTCCCAGTGTCGACTGCACATGATTGCAGTAGTCACGAAGTCGGTGAATTCTCTTGATCTTTAATTCATCACCCTCCGAGTTCAGTCATAGTTCAGCTTCCTTTTTGATGTGTTTCATATCCAGTTTTTTCTTCCTTCTCCGAGATGCTTGTAGTCACTGTTGAGTGTAAACACACAGTGTATAATACTGAGCATTAGAGGGACCCACTGGTTGTTCAAATGCAGGAAAAATAGACTATATAATGACATCATACATATGGGCGAGCATCCTGCAGGGATGGTGAAAAAACCCTTTCCTGTGAAGTTAGAATAAAGTCTTGCTAACCTTTTGAGTCATCAGATGATCCTCATCATGAGAACGAATATGTGTCAGAAATCAAATGCTCTGGTCATCACCCCTCCTTCCAGAGAAGTTTGGTTGCTGTTGAAATCCCTATTTTGAAATCGATCCTCGGAGTTGCCGTGACTTTCATGTACTCATGGCCTCAGTCCTTTTCTCTCTCTCTCTCTTGCACTTGCACTCTTGAACTTGAAGGCTTATGATCCACACGGAGGTCATTCTCATTCCATTAAAACCACTTTCACAGGCGCCGTGGTCATGGCATGCTCTTTTCGCAGTAGCCTCTGCAGTAAGTTGCTGCCTCTGCTCTGAATAGGCAACTCCCGCACGGTAGCAAAGGCAACTGAACAAAAGCAGTGTAGTAATTTGAGAAATTACGCCTATATATTACATACAGAGGAGAAAAAAACTGAAATCTGCAAAACAAAAACAAAACAAATGCATTTTTTTCATTATCTGCGTAATCTGAAAATTCAAGGTAGAATTTAAAAGCTCACAGTCTGGACAGCCTGGCTAACAAACTGAGCTAGCATTAGCTGACGGCAGCTACAGTTCACAACATTTTACTTCACTGTCCATCGGGAAACACTGGAAATCACAAAGAGTTGAGCTACCTCCATAAAATATGATCCAGGTTCACCAAAATCAGTGAAAACACGAACACTCCCAAGTCGGAACAAGGAGTGTTTTTCCTGTTCTCCCTATTCTGCCAACAGCAGTCGCCTTTTTACTTGACATCTTCACGGGAAATTCATGCAGCAGGTTCAAATGATTCCTAGAAACCATGCATCTCTCAACTGTTGCCTGTTTTTTTGCCCTTCACTTTCAGGTCAAAGTCTACCCTCTGGCACAGTGCGAGCACGGAGCCGACGATGTTCTGGTGATGGGAACTGACGGACTGTGGGATGTCCTCTCTAACCAGGAAGTAGCCGAGGCAGTCACCTGTTTCCTGGCAAACTGCGACCCCGACGACCAGCACAGGCACGTTCACTCATCACACGGCTACACAGCCACCAGTCAGGCCTGAACTCCCTCTCACCCCGGTCTTATTGGTAGAGGATGAATATTGTTATCTTGTTGTAATTATGCAAATTTCCAAACATTTAGATGAGTCATTTCTCTGATGTCAAGGAAAAGCTTGTAAGACTATTAACAGGGCGCTCTGACTCTTCTTCTCTTGTTAGCTTATTTCCCCCATAATATTTAACACCCCCCCCCCCCTCCCGGCTGCGTGCAAATACTGTGAATAATTATTATCAGATGTGACCATTCATCTTATTGTATATCACCACGCTACGACTGTGCCTTAATCATTTATCACTTTTATTATGTCAGGTACACAATGGCAGCTCAAGACCTCGTAATGAGAGCACGAGGGGTGCTGAAGGATCGAGGCTGGAGGATATCAAACGACAGATTAGGCTCCGGAGATGACATCTCCGTCTACATCATTCCCCTCATGTACGGCAACAAGCAGAACTAGCCAAAGCTACTAAACTACAACCACCACGGAAACATAACCCTGCCTTGATCCCCTCCAACTTCACTTGTGCAGTTCCCTTCAGCCCTGGTTGTGCTCTTCTTCTTTTTTCTTTTCTTTTTTTTTAAGTGCTTTAGCGTGGAATTCCTCCTCTGCTGAGAGGATCCAAGATGTTTCTGGTCAGAGATGGGATTTCTGTCCAGACTGTTTTCCCCTTGATCATCTTCAATCAGGATGATCTCTTTTTGTCTGGTCCCTTTTTTATATATATTTAAATATATAGAAAAGAAATCGAATCATGAAAGCAGCTGTTATAAAGTTGAACAGCTGTTTTTTTTTTTTCTTTTCAATCTCGAGAAAGCCATCATAATCTCGTTTTGGGGAGGGAGGGAGGGAGGGAGGGAGGGCGTGGGGCAGCAGTTCCTAAGATGGAGATCATGGACTTATAGATGAGATGGTGACGCACATCTCAGGATTGCTGTTAGTAACTAATGCACAATATTTATAAAGGAGAAATTGTACATATTCCTAAACGTGAGACATTTGATAAGTGTACCTGTACAGTGTAAAAAAAAAAAAAAACAACCTGATGACTGATGTCCTGCATATATGAATCATTCCATCTGTGTCCCATGTAGAGCTTTTTAAATTAGCCAAGTTGAGTCACGTGCAATTGTCTGTTGTCCAAAGGAGAAGAGGAAAAAAAAAGCTTGCAAGCCTTCTCTAGACAGTATGTCAGCTGGTTCTCCTAATGCTGCAGTTGCTATTTTTGTTCACTTGCATTGCAAAACTGCATCCACTATTAAGGAAAGCTGCTCCCTTTTTGAAAACTGAAGAAACACATTTATGAAGAATACACTACCAGGAGGAGCCACAGTCAAGATTTTCACGTGACGCTGCGTACAACGTCTTCTCCATACCATTAAATCATGTCCAGCTTTTTTTTTTTTAAACATTAATTCATATTTAAGAAAGAAAAGAATTGTTTCTGTTGCACTCATCAGCCATCTACCTCATCATTTTCTTCCTTTTGCTGTATTACACAAAATTGTCATCGTCCTCTGCGAGCGGCTGTCGGCGTGCTCCGTCGGGTGCATCATCAGCCGTTACCTGTGCCATTACTCGGTTACATCGTCATGATTTTCTCATGTAACTGTTCAAAAAAACATCAGAATAGCACTGAAGCAAAAAAAAAAAGTGTGAAGTGTACACTATTGTACAAAATATATTTTTTATATATATATATATATTATTCTCATGCCCTCGTTTTTACCTTTTCTCTGTATCCCCTGGATACATTGTCCCGTTAAGATAAACCCATCTTTGTGAATAGCAGGTGCCTCAACAGCGAGAATCACTCTGACTTTTAATGTGTCACTTAAAAGGAAGTAGAAATAAGACTATCCTTGCATAGACGACACATACCTTATGTCTCTCTACAATCAATATTGTTCCCCTGATTGAGTGCTCTTCCACACATTGACTTCATTTAGTTTAGTTGTAGTTTCGGGCTTCTACTAATTGTGCACAAATATTGTATCTTAACTGCTGTATGAGTGAGTAAAACTGGAGTGACGTAATTTAAATGTACAAAATGTAAATACCGTTTTCAGTGGACACTTTGATTCTTTCTTTTAATGTAATTGATGTACATCTTACTGAAACAAAAGGCGTGATTTGTACTGTTTTGGAAACCTAGAACAGTGTAAAAAAAAATGGTTTACATGCTCAATTTTCTGCTCTAATAAAAGGAAATAGACAATTTCTGATCTTTTAACCTCGTTCTTCCACTTTAATCTCCTGTGTTATTGATAAAGACTTTCAGTTTGCTTTGTACAGTATTGGTGTATATAGAAAGGGATATACTTCTATGCGATTAATGTCAAGTTGCTGTGAAGTGAAGCCAGTGCTGAGAGCTGCAGTTCTTCAAACGTCCACTTGAGGCTGGATACAGAACAATAATAAGCCCCCATGTTAAAATGTCCATCTTCACAGCAGAAATAAACATGTTAACAGCCTGGTACAAAAAACAGTTTCAGTCTCTATAGCTAATTTCTCCATTCATCACAACTGTACTGAGGGGGAATTTATATTTACTACTGTATTAATACAAAATATAAATCAACTAATACATAATGATGCATACACATTAATCCATCATCTGAAATGAGCCATATTGTCTTGATACTTTGAGACTCTTTACTTCTTACTTGTATTTATATACTATAATATTACAACTTACTAAGTAAAAGATCGTAAAACTTCTTCCACCGCTGTGTTAACCTGCTACTTTGAAATTCAATTCTGTGCATCCACGTATTTGACTGTTAATCTTAAAGGAAATGTTGTTGGGACTCGAATGGGGACAGACTCTCTCTCTCTCTCTGTCTGACACTCCAGCAACTGTACAGAATAAGACCATCAGCACTGTGACAAACTGTGTCAAGAGAGTCCCCAAAGCAATATGTGGATGAAGGGTATCAGTTCACAGAATAGCCTGACGGAAGATTTCATGGTGGAGGCTGCTGCGAGAGGCGTAATTTGACACTGAAGCACACACACCCTCAAGTGATGAAAGACGACTTGATAACCTGACGGTTGAAAAAAAAAAAAAAAAGGTGAGATGAGATGTTCATCCCCATATCAACTGGCCTTTCGCTTAAATTCAGGAGGTGGAGGGTGGATGTGGGAATAACTTCATCATTTTTAGGTGCTTTGATACCAAATACATGAAATACCTGAGAGGCCTGAGATGAAAATCAAATCACAGGATAAAGCTTTTATGGTTCATGACATGACAGTGGTATCATATGAAGAGCGATGCATTCCATAGAGCACAAGTAGTGAAAGGGAACCTGATGCTTTCTGGCTTTAGAGAACTTTTACACACCGCCCTGTCGAGATCGTCTTTGAAAACCAGCATTCCTGAGCTTATTTTTGGAGGCCACTGCTTATAGCCAGCGTCTTATTTCCAAATTATTCAGATATTCACCAAGAATTTCACATTTCTTCCACAAAATAATATTCTTTGGAAGGTGAAGATACTTCAAACTGATTTAAGAGACTAAACGTGTTGGAGTGGAGCAGGTTTAGCTGCCAGAACTGAAACAGCTCCAGTAAAAATCACATCACTGGGGACAGTGACGTTGAATTCTGTCAGATACTTTTAAGTGTGTAAATAGCACAGCAGACGTGTTGACTTGTCCCAGTAAGAAAAGCACACGTGCTGCTCATAACATGAACTATGTTCTCTACGTAGCGAGTCGTGACAGTGAGCCAGCGAGCCGGCATGCACATCACCATGACCCTGAAAGTGAAGCAGCGAAAAGGAATTCAGCCACCATTATTTATTGTTTACACCTGCTGTTGTCTTACTGTGACAGATCATATTTTAAAATGAAAAAATATAAATCAACGCAAAACCTGGAATCGTGACAACAGAGGCCTTAAGAACTCATAAAACATTTTTACATTATTTTTAACTCTTTATTATGTGCAGCGTGTTGTAGTTTTTGGTTATTTCCTCATCTCTCTCTCTTATGTTTATTGTAAAACTGACTTTATTTGAAATAAATCGAAAAGTTAAAGGTCCGGTGTGTAAAATTTAGGGCCTCCTATATTTACAGAATATAGTAGGAATGCAGTATTATACGCACAAGTACCTTTTCATTTGTGTATAATCACCTGAAAATAAGAATGTTTTGTTTTTGTTACCCGAGTATGTCCGCCATTTTGAACCAAGTTCCTATAGTACCCTGTGAATTGAGCTTTTTGCAGTTTGCAGCCACCGTAGTTTCTCCTTCATGTGAGGAAAGACGGGGTGAGGCAAGGGGATTGCAATCAGCACTGGTCCTTTAAGTCATCAAGACACACACTGCAGGATGGGAAGTAAATGCTTTGAGGTATAAGAGAGCAGCCAGCCAGGACAAGGTTTACAAACCACACGTCTCTTAGGATTGTAAACAATCACTTTTATAACTCACTTTTTTTCACTTCATGGTTTTAAGATTAGGATATGAGCTCATCACACACACACACACACACACACACACACACACACACACACACACACACACACACACACAGATACCTCTATGAAAACCTTGACACGCACACTTAAGACGATCATAAAGGGCTATCGTGGGAGTCTCACACTCCTGTGTCCTCTGCAGGAGCTGGAGGGCCATCTGGTCCCCACAGGGCCAGCGCCGCATCCTCCTCCAGTCAGGCCAGCATTGATCTGGCACTCCACTCCTACTCTCCACACGTGTGTGTGTGTGTGGTCCAGATTGGATGACGGCAATGATGACACAGTCATTCCTGTGGGTGGCTTGTTTTTCCAAGGTTGCAGCACTCCCACCCCACCCGTGGACAGATCTGAGGGAGATGCTGAGTGGGCTTGCAGCGAGATGCTCGTCTCTTGTACTGGTAAGGTGAAGCGCTGCTGGGGCCGTTGTCTTTAAGCCTTCTTACAGAGAAGGTTTAAGTGAAGAGATATTATTTTTTGCACTCTAAGTAAGGCTGCAACAAATTATTATTTTCATTGTTTTCTTAATTTTTAAGAATTCTTTCATTTCATAACTTAAAGATGTTTAGTTTACTGTAACAGACTTTTGAGAGGCTGTAATAATTAAAGTTTTGGCATTTTTACTTGAAAAATTACTTAAAATGATTCAATTATCACAATAGTTAGATACCAGTTAGTTACCACTGTTTTCCTGGTGACCGGCTAGTTGTTTCCCATCAACTTACAGCTGATTATTCTGCTGATCTTGGGTCAATTTTTAATTTAATACACAAAAATGTTTCTCACAGGCCAAGGTGAGATTTTTTTAGAATTTGTTCAACCTTTGTCCAACCTACAGTCCAAAACCCAAAGATAATAAAAGCTACAATAATTTGTTGATTCACTGATCAAAATAAAATGAATCTGCAACAGATTTGATCAATTCTGTTCTGAATATTTGACGCTACAGGTAAGAATGAAATGTAAGAATCCATGGATGCTTTTCTTCATTTAACAGAGTATTTAATATTTTGTGTGGTATGACTGTTGGATTTACAAAACAAGTAATGACTGAACCTACTTGTCACTTGTGTTTTATTGACCAAACCACTGATTAAGAATTAAGAAAGCAATTAGCAGATTAATCAAGAATGATAATTGTTACTTCAGATAATACAAAACAAAGGAAATCACATCACAAACGGCTTTTATTTGCTGACACCCAACATTGTTTCAGCTCTGATTCCAAACACGTTGCACGACAGAGATGATGTGTGTGTGTGTGTGTGTGAGGGGTATTTGGGTGAACGCACGGCGGTCGACTGTCCTGTCAGGACACACAAGGGTGCGGCTGCTTCGACGGTGCAGCTGTGATACCCATCTGAGCGGGCAGTTTTTTTCCACAGGGGGCTCTAATTTACTGCTTCAGGGTTTCGGCTGCCTGAAGTATGATTTATCTGCGGCCCGGCTCAAATGAGAGCTCTGACACAAGATGGATGAGGAGGACATGGACTGCCTCTGTGCTGCTCACTGGTCCATAGGCTGGCTCTCTTTACAGCCAGGATTTGATAAATGATGTTTAGTTTTTACCCTGGAGGTTGGATTACTTGTATTTCTTGCATGAGACAGATACTTATTTGAATATATAAATATGCAGACCTGCTACTCAACAGGCTTGCCAATAACTACAAGTCTCCTGTGTGGTTTTGTTTACTAGTACGCTTCTCCTTTTGAAAGAAAGAAAGAAAAAAAAAAAGCACTCTTTCTTTTTAACCTCCTTCTACAACGAGGAGCCGGAGTAGAATTTATTGTTCAATATCAGCAGCACAGATGCTAGTGGGCAGAGCTGTGGCCCAAGATGAACATAACTCTAACACACTATCAAGTGTGAACTCATAAATATTTCATGGGAGACTTCTTGGAAGGTCAAACGCGGGATTCAATCTTCAGTCAGTCAGTCAGTTGAGTGAGTGATTGAGCGAGCAGTGTCCTATCATGTGGTTCTGTGAAGGGTCTGGACACACAAGACTGCAGCCCCCTGCACTGGGTTTCATCGACCCAGGCTTGCATGGCCTCTGCAGCCAATCAAAGCTCATTATCCATTCCGGTCCCCAACCCCCCACCCCCCAATTCCTTTTTTTTTTTACTCCCATCACCAGACCCCTGACTGCCCATACTAATGTGATACAGAGCAACCAGATGCCGCTGGGCAGCAGAGGGAGGATTTCAAAAGGTTAACTCACAACGCGTGACCCACATCAGCGCTGCGCTCCCTCAGACCTCGGCGAGGACACCACTGCTGAAACGCCTGTGTTGGAGAGGGGGGGTGGGCGGGTTAGGTCATGTGGTGCGTCTGTCGGCGCATACCATAGAGTTCAAGCTCTGAGGCGCACACACACACATACACACACACCATGCAGATTTAGCATAATAATCAAGATTATTGGGTGTCATCACAAATCTGCCCTGCATAGAAAAAGACTGTTTGGGTGCAAGGAGGTTTGCACATCAGCTATTTGCTACAGTGTCTGATGGTATGCAGCATTATCAACAAAGGACGTCTGGCGGAGAGAGAGCCATAAAGCCAGTTTGCGTGTATCAGAGCAGATGTGTTGTAGGATACCTCTGTGGGCAGCAGGAGCCACGTCACTCCTCTCCTCATAGCAACAGTACTGTTGACCTACATGCTTTCTACACAGCCCACTCCGCCCGGGGTGGTGGAAAACTATGCAAATCCATACCAGATATCGACTTCCCTGTGCGTTTTTTCCCCCCTCTTTAAAAAAAAAATACGCATAACACACTTGATTTAAAAAAAAAAACTTGCACATCAGATTCACACCCAGTGCATGCAAGTTTCCTCTGCAACCTGCAAACAAAAAAAAAACAGGCATATCACTCTGATCAGTGTTCAATTAAAACTGCACACAACAAAGTGCTTTTTTTTTCTCCTCCTCCCCACCACACATCCACTATTTTATTGAGATGAAACATGATACAGTTCTCATGCAACAATGCAAACCACAAGATTTTTCCCGTTTACAAGCAAGTCAGTTTACAGCCTGAGATAAAACACGGCAGCTCCAGAACACCAGCGGGGTGCGTTACCTGTTAAAACCGTCTAAGAGCGTTGAGAGCACGGGCTTTTTTTTTTTTCTCTCCTCTCCTCTCCTCTCCTCTCCTCTCCTCCCTCTCTCTCTCTCGCTCTCTCCTCTCGGTTGAAGTGGAGGCACCAGCACTAGCAAGGCAGTAGCTTGCGCAGTCATCTCCATAGCGGGCAGTGTCACAACCCAACCAACAGCACAAACTACTACCTCAGCCAGTATGTGGTCCGGGGGGGGAAAAAAATGCGAGAGAGAAACCGATATGTGACAGAAAAGAAAAAAAAAACGGGCTGCAAAAATGTGGAGAAAAATACAGCGACTCCTCGACATTCCCATGCAGCCCGGAGATGGTCCGTCCTTCTCCCCCGCTCCGCTCCTCTTCTGTGCAGACTTGTAATAAGAGGGAAACCCCGCCCAAGCAGACCTGCTCCCTCCGTTCTCCTCCTCCTCCTCCTCCTCCCTTTTCTTCTTCTTCCTCCTTTTCTTCAGTACTAACCACAAAACGGTTCGTTCCCCTCAAATGACCTACTGGATGATCCGAACCTCGGGCTCGGGGACCTGCAGGGAACATTTAAAGGGAGCCGAGGGGTCCCTACAGCATGCACGGGTGGTACCCTTGTGTCATGTCATGTCGCGCGCGTGTGTGTGTGTGTGTGTGTGCACTGACTACAACAGTTTATGCACAATATTGTGCACCCAGTAACAGTACTGGGTGTCAGTACAAGTACCTCAAACTCAAGATATTCTCTTCATCTTCAAATATGCATGAAATATTAGCATCATTGTAATAAGTTTGTGGTTTTAAACTAAAAAGGTCCAGAGTGTAGGATTTAGTGGCATCTAGTGGTGAAGTTGATGATTGCGACCAGTTGATTACCCCTCGCATCACCCTCCCATGTGCATGTCTATATGCAAAAGGCACCTTCTGGAGTCAGTCTATTCTGGGCTACTGTAGAAACATCACAGACTGTTGCCTATGTTAAAATGTCCAACTTCACAGCAGAAATAAACATGTTTACAGCCTGGTACAAAAAACAGTTTTGGTCTCTACAGCTAATTTTCGTTTTAAGTGCCATTACAGATGGCTTATTAGAGCACCCAGGCGTAATTCAGCCTGCCTCAGGTCTGCTGATGATGTTTAATATTTAGATTATAAATATCTTATACGCCTTAATATCATTTGAACGGGCGAGTAATATAGAAATTCACCCTCAGTACAGTTGTCATGAACGGGAAAATTAGCTATAGAGACCAAAACTGTTTTTTGTACCAGGCTGTAAACATGTTTATTTCTGCTGTGAATTTCGACATTTTAACATGGGGACTTATGGAGGCTGGCTCGTTCTGTAGCCAGCCTCAAGTGGACGTTTGGGGAACTGCAGTTTTTGGCACTTCTGCACTGGCTTCATTTCATTTCACAGCCATGTAGGTTACTACTTGTTCTACACATGCCAAGCAGTGTATAGTAAAGATAGTTTAGAAAAGAGACGCCGCACAGAAGAGCCATTTCCTGCGTCTGCCGCCCCCCTTTAAGGAGACCAGAAGCAGGTCTTGACTCCAGAGACTCTAATGGGAGAAGTTAACATGAGCACAGATTTTTTTTTTCACCCCACAGTCACAGACGTAAATATTGGACTCATTTTTCACGAGCCACATTCTGACACTAAAATGACATTTTTCAGACAGATAAACCAGGAGAAAATTAACTTTGTTCCAAACCTGTCTCTGTCTCAGCAGCAACACACTCATGAGAACTGACGGGGAAAAATCCTCCTGCAATCCAAAAATCATTTTCCCGAATACACCACCATTATAAAAGAGACTTCTGTTGAAGTGTTGACAGGACGACTCGAACTGCAAACAAGGTGAATTATGACTCTTTCTATGATGGATTTTTGTAAAACTTTCCTCAAGCCGATAAAAATGATCTAAAACTTGGTGACATCACAATGTAAAGTCTATATTCTGAGTAGAGGCTTACAGGGAAGAAACACTACTGTGCATATCCAGTGGGCCGCATAACCGGGAAGTAAACTCCAAAGCTAGAAGACCTCCCTGGACCAAGACTGCCACTCTGAAGCTAATTTAAACAGCAGCCAAATCGCATGATGACTGCAATGTTGTCACATGATGTGCCGGAGCCTAAAAACACTTTTTGTTAAAGGCTTACACCCCCGCAAAATGATCAGAATTTTATCCATTAGGTCTCTAGTCTGAGTGCTCCACTGCCAATATGGAAGCATATGCAGAAGAGCAGGGTAGTTTTATGCCCAGAAAATGAACCACTAACAATGTAGAACAAGCAGATGTAGATTTTTTTGTGTTGCCACCTAGAGGCCAACAAAGCAGCTGCTGTAATCTTGCAGGAAATAGAGGTGTGGTCAAACACTGTTCAGTCATTCACAACCAGACATTAAAAAGAAAACGTCAATGTATTTCACAGCAGAGAGAGAGCATATGAATAAAGACAGACGTGTTGATGTGATATAATAACGTTGCTCATGAAGCCTGTTCTGTGTTGACTTTGGAGCGTCCCTGCAGATCATCATGGACGTTACCGTTGATTATTAATCACCCATTTCTTGTCATGACTTCCTAATATGTTTATATATGACTGGACAGGACGTTGACTCACCATACTCAGTGACAAACTTGTAAACTTGCACCACTGATCACATCAATAACATCTGCCGTCACGTGATGACAGTCAGATTCTCTGAACATCGTGCTCGTCTTTTCCTAACTCCTTATGAACCCTCCTTCGTGCCTTTCCTTGACCTCTTGACTTCTTCCATCGAGGTCAAGGAAAAGTGGCTAGGAAAGGACAAAGGAGGTCATTTTTTTCTGACTATTCGACCGCACCCTTCGTGTTATATAGGCTGCAGGAAATAGGCTGCTCCCTTTTTTTTTTTTTTTTATAGCTGCTGTATTGATTTGTATGTTTTTGGGAGTTTGTATTTCAGTCATGAAACTGCAGAAGAATCTGTGAGTGAATCTACTATAGTGTCCTTGCTTCACTTAAAATGCCTGTGGACTCCTGATACATACTGTATTAAAATAATAATAACTGAAATATTAAATAAATTAACCAGTACCACCTTGATGAACTATAAAAGGTTTATGTTTAGCGACATATTATCCCATTATGATACTGATATAATTCTAATGTTAGTTTTTACATCAGGACTCTTAAATAAAAGGGAATGTTGCAGGGACATCCTGTCAGTCTTCTTTCATCAAGGATGCTGCATTTATATTAATAAACACTGTTTTAAATTTACTTGTGGTACAGTGAGGAACATAACAGGAATTGTAACGGAGCACACTCACAGCACAGAGCTAATTGTAGAATTGTCCCATTTATTTTATACAGACAAGTACATCCCTTCTCAGATGGCTGGCTAAAGATGACATGGAATGTTACAGTAAGATTTGTTTTCTTGCATAAAATCCTCACTGTTGAAAATGTTGCAAAAGTCTAAGTGTTCATTTTTAAGATCAATAAAGCCCCAAAGTTTTTGCTTTTTTTTTTTTTGTTTGTTTTTTTCGTAATTACATCATCAACACTATCACCACACACTGTACATTGACTCGGCCTCGTCAGGAGAATAAAACAAACTAAACCCAGAGGCAACACTGCAATTTTTTTTTCGTTAAATTTCTGTAGATAACACAAGAGTGCAGCCAGTCTGTATGAGAATGAAAGGGGAGGAGGAGGAGGGCGTTTCAGCTCACATGAGAAGCATACGATGATGCATATGAAGGTCGAGGGGGGTCATCGATGTGGTCCAAGCGGGGGACGCCTCGGATCTCTGTTTGCCGGGGAGGGTTGCTTCATGTCACCGAAGATGGGGGCTCATGTGGAGTTCGTGTCCGTGCACTTTGTAGAGCACGTGGGTCGAGAAGACACATTCAAGATTCTTCATTATAAAAAAAACACGGAGCTGAGAGGCAAGCCTGGTCAGGACTCTCCGTTCTGGACTCTGGAGACGGGCGGCTGCATAAAGTCTTTAAAGGGCCCCAGGGCCTCTTTTAGGGCTGAGCTCACCTCAGATGAGGAGCATGTAATGCACTCTACCAGTGTCGGGTACAGGGCAATCACTTGAGCCCACGTGTTGCCGTCCACTGCAGGCGGTTTAACGAAAGAACCGCAGAGCGTGAGGGACGAAAATACAAAAGGAGGAGTGGGGATGGGTGGGAGAGGAAGAAAAGAATATGAATTGTGATAGAAAGCAATCAAAGAAATCATTTCCTTGATAAAATTCCCACAGGCGTATGAAAATGAGTTTTGTAATGCAAACATCTTGAAGGGCACTTCACAAAAGTCATTTTTAGAATGTCTCATTTCAATCTATGGCAGTTTTCTTCTAATTGACCTTGCTGGATACGTAAACAGTTCTACCCTGATTGGAGATAAAACTCATTTGAAAAATGGTCCCAACTGTACTCTGACACATTTATCTGAAATGAATAGACCATAGATACAGAGGCTTCTTTGTATTTTTTTTTTTTTTTTTTTTTTTAACGTCACCTTTCTAACATCTGTTTAATCCTTGACACAGTTTGATACTCACCGTTTTCTGGCTGTGTTTTTTTCAGCGAGTCCATCAAAGTGCTGATAGCTTTCAAGACGAAGATTATCTCAGTCACCTGTTGCCTGAAATGAAAAGGAGCGAAGACATTCATTAGCTACAAAAAAACCCCCATCCATAGGACATAAACCTGTAGAGGACCAGTATGTTGTTAGATGTGTGTGTTCTCTTTGAATCTTACAAACCGTCTTTCAGTATAAACAATAAAAACACCATGTAGGCTCATTTATTGATAATTCTGCAGTTTTCTTCCTCATACAACACTGTCGGACTCACTGTGGACAGCTGAAGCAGTGGAACCACAGATTTTAATCATTTTTAATGCCACGCATTCTTCCTGCCTGTCAAAAACACACACATTACTACATTACCCACAGTTCAACGAGACGTGCCGCCAGTTCGTTTCGGAGATTCGGATGCGTTATGCCAATAGCGGCTAATGTAGCCTCAGGCTGGAGGCGCGAGCCACCCGTTTGATCAGATTTCACGCCGCTCCCTCTGAAGCCACAAAAGGCTTTATTCAGCTTCTTCCACAGATGCAGAATCAAAGACATTTGGTGTGAAAACTCGGTGCAGTTCCTCTTTAAGTGCGACACAGATTTGTATGATGTGACCACTGTGACTGTGAAACCATTTCTTTTTATTCTGTCCTCAAAGTTCAAAGTTCTGCATGTTTGTCTGAATTTAATAGGAAGCATTGCATTCTATTCATGTCTATATTATAATTATCCTATTTTTCTGAACTCCCACTCCATTTTCTGTACTAATGGCGCAATTTCCCCTTGGGCATCATTTAACTTCCATCATGTCTTTGGAAGAAAATAAACTATTGCAGAACTCAGCATTACAGCCAGCCCTAAAATGTGGTGCCAGCGTGTAAAAGTGGATAAGTACGGTGGTTTTGTGTTGTTTACAAAAGAGAAAAAGAAAAGTAATGGATGCATGGCTGGAGCTGGGGTGGTCTTTGGTTTTGTTTTAAATTTCTTAGTGGTAGAAGCATGACCTTAACAAGCACCAGCGTTTGGAGCTGCATTTCTTTGGTGGTGTTTACGGCCGAAGCAGGTGCACCATGTATTTTATTCAGTGTACCTGGGCAGGGGGCAGCGTCCACTCAACCTCTCATCCTCTACGTAGCGTCTGAGAACATCCTGGGATCTCTTGAGGAGCACCGAGAGCGCCATGCGAGAGATGTAGCCCTCCTGCGGGGTGGACACCTTGTTGCTGAAGGAAAACTGCAGCAGCGTCTCGAAACACACCTTCGAAAACTCCTCCCTCATCCGCACGTCGATCTCCGCCTCTGTCAAGAGAAAAAAACATTTACTTATTGGATTATTTTGCTGCGGCCGCTCTCCGGAGTGATTTACAGCGAGAGGATGGACGGCTCTGTCGTCTTGCCCAACGCACGAAGAGTTTGACAGGAGCCATTGTTGGTGATGAGCCACAGGGAAAGCTTTTGCAACTTAATGGTTACAGTATGACTCCTACATTTGGCCACCCGGCTGTCGGAAACACAAGTAAACAACACAGCTGAAGTCAAATTACTTTAGCTGCCAGCGTGTTACATCTTACCTGTGAATGAGGGCGACTGCGAGTGAATGGAGCCTCTATTGAGCATAGCCATGATCTGGCCGACAAAGTCTTTGGGGATGAAATTGGCAAATGGTAAAATCTCTGTGCTGATCAGCTGGACCACCTAGAATGAAGAGGACACAATGCTGATACAGGCTACCGCACAAAATCATGGTGAGACAGCGGAGCCAGGAACAAGTGTTTACCTCGACGTCAATGGCTTCATTCTTCTGGAACTCCTGTATGGACAGGTTATCTGGAGGTGTGCTATAAAAGGGAAGCAAACCAATGAGTTTGGCACCCAGACTCATACTCTGACCTGACCCTAAAGGTCGTCTAGATCTGTACCTTTTGGTAAAAAGAAAGTCTTCAAAGGCATTGGCCAGCTCCGGCCACATAGTGTCGAACTTTCCAGATGAGGCGTGCTGACGTGCCACCGGCAGCCCTATAGACAGTACTTTGAGAAGAGACGAAACGGCGAGCTTCCAGGTGCTCTCTGATGGACAGGCGTACTTCAAACCCAAAGGCATTCTTAGAGTCTTGAGGAGAAAAAGAAAGGAGGACACAGATGATGGGACTGATATACAGAGAAAGACTTCAACAAAAACTAACTGCAGTAAGCCTTTCACCTTTTTTTTCCCTTTTCATACTGATATGCGTCTTTATCTCATGGCGTTAACATCGAATCAGTATTTCAAGAACTCCTATTCAAATTTCATTCTACAAAACCGGGAGAATTGAAAGAGCGCCTTAATGACAAAGTCCTCTTGTCGGAGAACAGCTGGGTTCCCCAAGGTTAACTTTACAAGTATATCCTTCTTGTTTTGGAGAAAAAAAAAGGGCGGGGGCCAGATTCATCCGGAGGGAATCTTCATAATAGTTCCATTGGCAAATTAACTCTTTCTTATAAACAGACTACGTGAAAAGAGCTGTTAGAAGACATGTCACGGAGATGCAGCATTCTTTCATGCGTCCACCTGATGAATATCCGTCCGATATTTTAGCTCTCTTTTCCTCTTGAACGAACGCTGTCGTCACTACGTTCACCAGCTTGTTGCTAACTTTGTGCCTGGGTTTGGTGGTGGGCATGTAGCCTACAGTTTCACTGAAAACAGATGCCTTCTGAGGCCAAAAACAACTCTGAGGAGCAAGTAGTGAGAGTGAAGCACAAGTCATGGGCTGTAAGAGTTCAAAGTTACTATAAAGTGGTCATTTGATCCAGTGTTAATGTGAAAATATTTATTGAAGCAGCTTTAAGAGAAAATCATTACTGTGAGCTTGTACTGCTCAGTCAGCTGATTGAAAATAAGTCTTTGACATCACTGATAGGATGTGACAGAACTTCAACTTGCCTTAATGTTGCATCCAAGAAAATAGAAAGTCGTGTTTGGAGAGTAAACATAAGAACTTTTGTTAGTTTATTCGTATTCAGACCTAATCAGGCGCTGCAGGAATTAGCTGCAGGGCTGTGCAGCAGTGTGTGTGTGTGTGTGTGTGTGTGTGTGTGGGGTGCTGGGGGTAAGGATGTGTTTAATTGTGCTGAACGTATTGGCTATGAAACAATCATAAAATATATATTTTTTTATTTCTCTGATTCACCGGTTTTCTTGCTACCGGCACTCCCTCTCTCTAATTCACGGTCTGTGTCGCTCGACCGCTGCCATCTCTCGACATGACTTTGCATTATTGTTTTTGACTGCCTGCCAGACGCGGACGTAGAAGAAGAAGAAGAGTGCATGAAATAAACCAGATCATAGTTCGGCCCGGCGTGAGCTCTGCCTGGATGGCGCCTTGGTTTCAGTGACACTTCATGCTGACTGTGGAGCCGTTTGACCCGTCTGATCGTCTGATTGGCCACCGCAGTGTTGATTCTGGTTCAGCTTCTCCGCCGCTGGTTGCTGCTGTTCTTTCGGCATACCCCGAGGCCTCTACTGCCTTATTTGGTCTGACTTGAGCCTTAAGACCTCAATGCTGCACTTAGACCAACACTGAAACATTACTCCCCACTGGAGAGAATGCAGATGTGAATCAAATTTAAGATGTGCTAATTAACTTCAGCAGTACAATTTATTTGTTGATTTTTCTGTTACTACCATTTAATTATTGTTTGAGATCTCTCAAACTTTCCTAGGAGGTTTGAGAGACCATGAATACCTTGATGATGCTCTGCAGGACTTTCTCATTGATGACAGCTTTGTGGCACGCTGTTTTATGGTACAGGTCCACCACCACCTCCAAGGAGCGCTCAGCAAAGGGCACATAGTTTAAGGCAACCCATTCCGCCTGTGAGGGGATAAACGAGAAAAACGATGTTAGTCAAAGAAAATCTAAAGAACGTTATCCCTACATACTCGGCAAAATCACTTTCAAAGCAGTTTTTTTAAAGGCACACTTTGTATACGTATACAAACAACACACAAATTTGTTTTTAAGTTTACAGTGACCATTAGTCTGCTTCAAGTTTTGTTAGGCTTATATGAGGACCACAGCTGAAATGTTAGAGCCAAACAAATGACTTGATGCTACAAAGTGTGTCTTTAAGAATTATAAACAGAACCACACAAGTGCGTATGAACGTCACCGGAAAACAAAACAAAACACGAAATCAACTGAAAATGGAACGGCACAGGGACTGTGCACACAGAGGCATGACCACCAGTTAGTGGCAGGCAGAGAGGGGGAGCATGGGAGCGAGTGAGAGAGACGCAGATGAGACATGAGAGGGCCTACCATGCGGCGCGATATCTCATCTACCGCAGAGGGTAGGTCGTCACCATTCAGCACAGCTTTAGTAAATAAAATAAAAATAAAAAAAAAAAAAACTATAGAGGGGGCTGAAGGAGATGAAACAAACTCACCGGTGCAAACAGCTGGATCTAAAATGGTTATCCAGTGAGTAGTCCCAAGAAACAAAATGAGAGAAGATTGCAATTAAACTGGTGTTTACGTCGCATCGACTTTGCGTTGTTGTTGTTGCTGTTGGATGAATGAGATTCGATAACCGCTCACTCCTAGCACCACGGACATTTGAGGCAATCTGACCAAACGCTGGATGGACGCCAACGAGGCGCTACGGACCACCCGTAACATCTGTTTGTTTGGCCCGGGTGGGAATTTTGTTTGATCCTCTCAACTTAAACATTTTAAACAGATTCCAAATCAACAGAAATGTCCAGGACATTATTTATTTTTGGTTTTATAGATAAAGTTATCTTGCCCACGATCACCAAATTCCTTTGAAATAATAATAATAATAATAAAAAAAGTGTTTTATCGTAAAATTTATTTGTGAAACATTTCTCTGGTGTGCTGCCAGCAACATGAAGCATGAAGAGAGGGAGTATGAGGAAGAAATAGCTCGGGGCTACTTTAGTCTTTGGTCCAGAAGAAGGGCCACAATAGGAACTTCATAAAGACTACGCTGAAGGGGGGAGGGAAGGAAGGGAGGGAGGGAGGAAGGGAGGGCAGGGGCTTCATGGACATCAAAGAAGAGGGATGATCTTGTTAAAAAAAAATATGGGCTGAAGATAGGAAATAGGTGATGACTAACAGTGTACACCATAAAACATTTTAATGGAACAAACTGTAAAAAAAAAAGAAAGGAGTGAAATCGAGCAGTCGTACGGCCAGTCCCGTCTTCCCCCTCACCTGGTTGTATTTGGCATTGGCCACGTGTTTGGTTTCCATTCTGCCGTATTGAGGAGGCTTGCAGGAGAACTCCATGAAGAGTAGCAGCTGTTCAAAGATGGCCGGGTACATGACCTGCAGGTTCTCCGGGCCCACACAGATGGCCTGCAGCAGGGAGGGAACGGAGGAACAAACACTGCTGACATCCACCACGGGACTGCATATTGCATAATTTAACAGACTGACACATTGTTTCCTTGGCTGAGTTATTACAAAATGGGAAGAAATAAGTTTTTTTAGGCTGACAGGGAGAGCAAAGGTCTGAGACAGTCAAGGTGTCAGTTAAAAAGGATCCCCGATTACACTGGACTGGATATATCAGAAATATTAGAAATACAAGTCGACTGATTGGAGACGCGTTGAGTCAGTACACAAAACTATACTATATACTTTTATATTATTTTACAAAGGAAACATTCCTGAATCCACCTTATGAGGTGGGAGGATTCCTTTCTTTGTCTAAAAGCATTTGAAGACCTTGGGCTCTGAGAAATCGTCGTGGTCACGTCTTTACTATCTTCTGACATTTTAAGGACTAAATTATTGAAGAGAATGGAATAATCAATGCTGGGTGTTTGCAGCATTTGTAGTTCTGGGATTAAAGTTCCCACATAACACTGCAGTTTCGAGAAAATACCTTTCATTTCTACCTTTCTACCTTTTATTTATCTGCTTGGATCTCGTCTTTTTTTTTTTTTTTTTTTTATTTATGACAGCGTGGCGCAGACAGATGGACAGGAAATTTGGAGAGAGATATGTGTGGGTTGACATGCCACAAAGATTCCCTGCCGGGTTCAAACCAGACACATTGTGCTTTCATGGTATCATGAACCATTATCTTGATGCTGTTTTGTACATTATTTAGAGTATAGCATTCTTTGGACCCATACTTTTGTTTTCCGACAATACATCCTTTGCCCACCTTCTGCAAAACATCCAGCGAGGTGAGCACAGCTTCCTGCAGGCTGGTCAGCACCGCCTCGGTGTATGAGGGGAGGATGAAGGGCGAGGCGTCGCTGCTGATGGGCACAGAGACGGCCCCGTGTAGGATGACTCCCAGCTTCTTCAGATCCTCCATGCTGAAGTTAGCTTTTATGTGCTGGTAGAGTGCTGGGAAAATCTGGATCAATGCTGTGAGGAAAGGCTGGCTGGGGATGAAAGAGAGCTTCTCCGTCGGGCCGCTAGGTGGCCTCGTGCTATCCGTTCCGGTTCGATACCAAGTGTTCCATGCCGACCACCACAGCGCCGAGTCTTCTAAGGCTGACTCCTCCCCTGGCGGAGGCGCCTGCAGTTCGGCGCCGTTGTATCGCGTCAGCCTCTCGACCAGCGAATCCGAACGCACCAGGGGTCTGCCGGGACCAGAGGCTGAGAGGGGGTCAATGAGCACTGGGGGGACGCCGATAGCAGCGAACGCATCGCTTGCTTTGTCCGAGTCTTTAACGGGTGTAACGATCTGTAGGATCTCTTGAAAGCTCTTGAGAGCAGCCAGCGAGACCTCGTTGTTTTTGCTGAGGGCGGCTGACTGAATGTGGTTCAGCAGGACCTCCCACGCCTCGAAGAAGTCACCTGCAGGTACACAGCAAAACAACGGGAGAGTGTGAGAGAGCCAATTAGCGGTGCACCCAAACTGTAAATAAAGTGTGACAATTAGCATGTGAGGTCTCAAACCTCGACCTTAGTGAGAACTATGGCCAGAACACGTGTTATCAGTCGTAAACACTGCTGCCTGTTAATACAGTTAGTCAATATGAGTATGAGGTTATTCTAAATGACTACATAGCCAGCAACAATTTTATCTAGGTAGCGTGTAGGAAGAGGAGCCTTCCTCTGAGTAATTTCATGTGTAGTATGCTGGATGTGGATGTGTTGTCTATTATGAGCCACCTCTTGTAATTTGGCACTGGCCAAAACGTTCAGAGGGAGGCGTGCAGTTAATGAGGAGCTCATGTTTTATCATTCATATCTCCCTGGAATATTAATTCTGTCGGTGTGAGGCTTAACATGACTTAATGTGTGGTAATACAGCGGCAACAGCTGTGCTGTTCCTGGACCTTTGCTACTCTTGGCACGGATTGATGAATATATTTCAATACGTAATGTTCATTGTTTACAGCGCTGTGCGCGGTTGAGGTTAACTTTAGTGGTGTGCTTATGTGACACAATCGCATACAGGCGAGCATCAGATTTAGACGGCGTGTGGCTCACCTAACTGCTGGAGGAGATAGCGCCTCGTGTTGAAAATGCGCGCCACCCCAGCGAGGGTCAGCACCCACGTCTCAGCCCACTGTTTTTCAGCTGTGTCGCGTGAGTGGTGGATGAGAATGTTCCCACCGCCGGACTCGATCTTCTCCTTGTCCGCTGTGGTGGAGGACGTCCTCACGCAGTCTAGCAGGTGGAACAGTACCTAGTGGTGACACCGATAGTTCAACCTGCAGCAATTTCTGCCACCAAGTGTACAACAATCTCTTTATTTTAAGAGTAGTCTGTACAAACAATACAGATGACAGCCTCCTGTGGTATATATAAATCGAATAACAATGACAAATTCTTGCATGATACCTTCCAAACCACAATATGCCATGTTGGCTGCTGCAGCAGGGTCCCGTGGGCAGCGATGGTGGAAAACAACGTCTGCCCGGCGCTTTTGCGCACAGCGGGTCGTGGGTCGACACACAGCTCGCCCAGCTTGGCGTAGAGGCACAGCCACAGGCAATCAAAGGGAGGGGCTGGGTGGAATGGCCTGTTCAGGGTCTCTCCGCTCTCCTGGGCCTGCTTCTGGAGAGCTTCCTCCTCTCTCTCCAGCTCCTGTGTGATGGCTTCGCCTCTTTGGAAGAAGTAGTCTGAAATGTTCCACTGTGGGTATAAAAAAAAAAGGGGGAGAGAGAGAGGAAGGTTGGTCGAATGTCTTATGGCAGTTTTGCTATACTAATACCATAAAGTAATCTCACAGGAATTGCTCCACTCCAGGAGAAATAATCTTGCAGACCACAGATCAATATCAGGTTTTGCATGTCCTAAATAGTAGAAAGTATCTATGAAATGTTAGCAGAGTGGTTAAGTGCTGGTAAATTAGATAAAATAATGCAAAACAAGGAATTATGTGATATTATAGTTGTCTAATCATATTAAACATACACTTCAGCTTTAAAACTATTGGAAAAGTGTCCAACCTGTCACTCCCCAACCACCATGTCCGTCTTACTGCATGCAGGGCAGGAAGTTCTGACTGATTTTCATTTATATTTCCACGTTCTCCGGTATCATAGCCCTCCCTCACCCTAATAGTTACACACATTCACACTCACTCTACTGGTGACCCAGTAGCTCAGTTAGAGAACTGCGCTATCTCACCAGTAGGCCGATGGAGGTCAGGCTGATGTTGAGCTCCTGGTTCTGCAGGCCGAAGCTGCCGGCTACATCCACTACGATCTGGAGGCACGTGCAAGGCATGGTCGGCAGGAAGTCTGTCACCACCAACTGCAGGCACTGGAAGGCTGTTCGGATCAATGACTCGCTGAAGGGAAACAAGAGCACACTCCGGTTCAGTTCAGTTTCTTGAATTGCTTGTAGCTACAACGCACATTTAGGATAACTATTACAGCGGCAACTAAATAAATACAGCCCAGCCTGTTCTGTCCATCTTTTTTTTTTTACTCCACTCTCGTGCTCTCACCCTTGATCATTGCGGATAGCTCCTATGACGCCCAGGACGAGGGGCCAGCCAGGCCCCAGGCTGTCTCCCTGGCTTTGTAGGATCTGCAGGACGCTCTCCAGCTGTTTCTGCCGGATGTCTGCATGGAACACGTTGGACAACTCCTTCAGGGGGTTCAGCAAAAGAAGCTGCAGCCGCTTGGGAATAAAAAAAAAAAGAAGGAGAATGTAACCCATTTGTCAAAAGGACATGGACAGATTCAATTCTTACTTCAGAAATTAGACAATGGCCGCACTGCATCGTACACAGAAAATGAAAACGTTCAAAAACATTTCAATGCAGTCAAAAAGTCAAAATTACACAATTTATTCCACGTAAACCCCCAATTTCTATCTCCACTGCTATTTTATAACACCTTCAGTGTTTTTTTGTTCAGTTTTTCCTTATTGTATGTCATAAGATGGTCGGATGCAGTCACTGTACTTACAATAACAGTATTTTAACACAACATGTAACAGTAAAAGCTTGCCCACGCTGCGAGAAAGGCCCTGAACAAATGATTGCATCGTGTATTTCTACCGGACAGACGTTTGTATGGCTCCGTGCTGTTCTATTAACCTCCGCACAATTCTTCTGCCCTCTTTCAGATAAGCTCTGTGCCATTCCCTTTATCTGTCTCCGTAAGGTGAAGGTCCCCGAGTCTGTGTTTGTGAGTGACAAGAGAAAGTGACTGTGACATTTCTGTTTTCCACATTCTTATCTGTCCTGAAATACAAAGCAACGGTGGAGGAGATTTCTTAAATGTCAGCGCTGCAAACAACCAGTACGAAGGTGTGAAATCCAGCGGAGACAAACAATAAGTCTTTCTATTAAAGTCCTCCTGTGCCTCTAGAACGTTCATATGGTGTGGAAGCCAAATGCTGTTGCTCCACATTGTCCTCACACAGATTGTTGTTTTTCTGCTTTTTTTTTTTGACCACCCTCATGGCCTTACCTGATTTTGGGCCAACGGTGGGTCATGTTTGTAGGCCAGGCCAGCCTTGATAAGCGCCGTCAACGCTTCGGCCCCCCACTCTCTCATCCTGGAGTTTGGATGCTGGCAGACCTGCGGGACACATACACACAGACGCACGTAGATGCAGACACACGCAAACAGATCTGACGCAGAGGCTGTTCAGAGCAGTGTTTCCCAGCAGTGTGGTGGGTGTGAAACAAGTGGCTGAAATAAACCACAGACTGTGTGATAGAGACTGGAACCCCCCCCCCCTCTGCGATAAGAGGATAGGCTGTGACAAATGGTGTAATCATGAAAGCTAGTTTAGATACACATGGAGAGGCTGGGCTCGGCAGAGGAAAGTACACTTACGCTGTAAAAATAAAATATTTTAAGCTCATCTGTGATTCAAATGGATCATGTTTGGTCTATAGGGAGGTTTGTCAAACTCCTTTCGCTTTTATGGTGTCAGGAGGAGGAGTAAAAGACTTTGTATTGCTTACAGAGGATACAGAGCTGTATCTGCACCCCTTCAGGACCCAGATGATCCATGTGTATCCATTCAATATTTTGGCTTCCGTAGCCCTGCATGATCATTAATTCCTCACATTAAATCTTAATGTGCATCTGTAAAGAGTAGACACATTAAATGTGATTTCCTTCCAAAGCATACTGTAGACGCACTGAATTTGAATTTGAACAAGCCTGCAAAGAAAGATAAGCAGAATTTTGTCTAAAGCATTAAGTGTACTTTGCAGATTCCGCTTCTGTGACAAATCAGAGCTCCACATTGCAAATTGCGCACAAGAATGTAAGGTCAAACACTGATAGCGGACACATTTTGACACAGCGACCTCTAAAGCCCAACATGTTGATGCCAGACCGAGAGGGAGAGAAAAAGAAATAGATGGGAAAGCCAATGATTATAGAGGAGAGAATCTGAGCTTACCTTCTGCAAAACAAGACAGGAGTGCAATAGAGAGGGGAGATAGACAAAGAAAATGTGAAGAAAACCTCCAAACACACACACACCTTTACACACACAAGAACAAGAATCCTCTTTCAGATCCAAGGATGTGATATAAAGCGACTTAAACCCACAGCTCTGTTAGTAACTGCTATACGTGCCAGAGCTCTACAGCGTGTGTACACTGTTGTGTTTCATTTCAAAATGCAACACACGCAGCTTTAGATCAAACACTTGAAAAAAAGGGTCATTTTCAAGTGCCCACGTCAGACAAAGTCTGCATAATGATTTTCTTCTTTCTTCCTCTCTGTCTTTGAACTGCTGAACTATCAACAAGAACTCTGCTCATGTGACTGATACTGAAATGTGGGATACTTTAACAGTGCTATATCAATTATATAAAATTTCAATTTTAATAAAACAGCTGAACGTGCTACATTTCGAAAGTTTTACAGACGTTAGAATAAAGAGGACAATCTTGCGTGCACTACAGCCTATTGTCAGTTTTATGTTTATCTCTGGTTTTATTAAAAACTGTAACACCCGTTAAAATGTTCAACCATTTTTCTCCTTCTGAACTAAAAAAAAAATAAACTAGAGACTTCATTTTAGCTTTAAGATCCACACTCCAGGGGTAAAAATGGCATTATTAGAGCCTTGGTACTGGGTAAAGCAACCAAAAGTGAGTATTTGAAGAGTTTTCTCCAATGAATTTGTCAGCATTTGAAAAAGTTACAGAGTCCTTATACACATGCTGTACTGTCTGAAATAAAGTCAGTAAAATAAATTGTAGAGTGATCGCAAGGACATCGCTGTATGACCTTGTTTGATAAAATTCTATCACATCTCAAAGGCATCACTCAATCGGCGATCTCTTTCTCTGAGTCTGAATAATATGTGGCGTTCTTTGTCTGAGCCTTGTGGATCTTGTGTAACTCTAAATAGATGTTACCTCCAACAAGTGGCCGGTTAGCGGTCTCCACAGGATCTCTATGCGATCCATGTTGACGAGGCCAGTCTCCAGCAGCTTGGCGACGGCAAACAGAGATGGCTCCTGAAATCGAGACAAGAAAATAGGAACTGGAAATAAATGCTGGACATCAATCAAATGCAGGAGTATGGTTATCTAATTCCTGTAAAATTATAAAAAGAAATGTTATTCTTAGATCATGTTTTGACCAAAGTCACATAATAACATCAGTGAACTGAAGTTAAAATAAAGTGTCTACCTTGTTGTTTCCATAAGCCATTTCCATGGCTTCCAGCGAGAGGGAGCAGAGAGCGTTGATCAGGTGATGCAGAGACACATCATCCAGGTACCTGGAACGCAGACAGAATACATATTGAATGCTGCATGTGCATATGTTGAGTTTTATGAATAATTGAAAACGTTCAGAATTCAGATTTTGAATAGAAATCACTATTTTTCAAGCAGCGAAGATGTTACTCTGCAGGTCAGACCAATTAATATTTATGAAGATGAACAACTCTTACAAACTTTTACAAACCAGACGAGTATTATTAAAGATGTTTCATCATGTCTAAAACTCCCACACAAACAACAAAGTTTTAATGACTTTGTAGACACAAAAAAAAGGGTTATTAGTTCTGAACAGAAAATGAAACTCGACTGACATTTATAATCGAAATATAGGAATAATTAATGGGAGGTTCTACAATGAGTGAGCGTTTTCACAAATAAAGGAATGGTCCTTACTGGGAGCTCTCGAATAGTCGTGACAGGATGTTGGAGATGATGGGCAGGTCCGTCATCACGGCTGTAGTCAGCACCTGTTTAGGTTCAAGACACAATGACTGCCAGTCAGCTCATGGCCTTCAACAATAAGGTGAAAAACACACTTGCTCCAAACTCGTACTCACCGTGCTGGGTCCTTCCACAGCTCTGCCAGGCTTCAAGGCACCGCCAACCCCAGGCTTCAGCCCCAGGATCCACACTAAGTGCTGGGAGAGAAAAGGGAGAAGCTGAAGGAGAGTTGAAAAGAGGAGGAACTACATCCACATCACCGTACAGAGAAAAACATGTGCACTGACATACTGATATATATAACACCAATACAATTTAAAACACAAACCAGCTCTTGTCTGTTTGTTTTATGAAGCATAAAAGCTTCCAAAACGGGTAAACTAACACGTTTTCATAGCTTGGTTTGTAAAAGCTATTCTTAGCGGGTGATTTCTCATCTGAAAACAAGTCCAAGTATTCATCTATGCATGTATAAATGACATTTTGCCTCAGTACAAAAGGATCTCGAGTGTGTGAGAGAAAGAGAGAATGTGAATTTGCCTATTTTTCCTTGTCTAATTAGATAAGAGTGTGTATGTGTGTATGTGTGTGTGTGTGTGTGTGTGTGTGTGTGGTGACGTGTCAATGTGTGGTACCAGGTGGTTGTAGTACCTGCAGCGTAGCCAGCACCAGCTGCCAGGAGGTGCCCAGCACGGCCCCGTGGCAGTGCGCCAGGTTCAACAGGGTTCGCATACACTGGATGTTCTTGGCAGTCAGCTGACAGGGGGAACAGACAGTTACATCATATCACATTTGAATGCACGTTTCATCAGGCTGATGCGCTTCTGACATAGGAGGGAAAGCTTGAATCTGATGTACAACGATTGCAGCCGTGTGGCCATGGTAACAAAAACGAGGTGAAATACAGACATGTAAGAGCAAAACAACACGTAAACATTATTATTACTACAGGGAGAATTCCAATTAGTGCACAATTATTCTAGGTTAGGGTCAAGGTCACTGCCCTGCGCTCTGAAATGTTACTGCCCTCAAGAGAAATTTAGAAACACTGACTAACACTTGTCCCTTACCTGAGTGTAGCTTGAGGGAGGAAGTGTGTCTGATTTCATGTGGGCGTTATTATAAATGGGGTGTTGTGCACATTATGCATATTAATAGGCGCAGGCAACCTGGTAAACAAATGGCTCTGCTTTGAGAGTGTGTGTGTGTGTGTGTGTGTGCATCTGTGTGTAACTGCTCAGAGACAACAGACAGGAGAGTCGTTTTCTTTCTTTTTGCAACTCTTTCTAATTTAATTTATTTTAATTCTTTAGTTTGTTTTTATTTGGAAAACTGCTCCATGAATTAAATTATTAAATGTCAAGCATAGCCACTTAATAACTGTGTGTGTGTGTGTGTGTGTGTGTGTGTGTGTGTCCTTACCACCACAGTGCCCTGGGGCTGGGAGGTGAGTGGCTGCCCCACAGCCACCACCTGCTGATGAGATTCACTGGAGGGGCTGATAATCTGCACACTCTGACCCTGGATCGAGTAGGCTATGGAGAATACACACACACACACACACACACACACACGTATAAACACACACTGCACTCAAGTCTTTCAATCAGAGTCAGTAAATACACACAAACAGGTTTTGTAACAAGCTTAAGACATGCAAGAAAAGATTTCTTAATTAACTCCAAGGCAAACATCCATCGCGAGTTCAGACCCAATTTGCCAGCTTTATCTCTACAAGCTAATATGCAAATAATGAATGTCTGAGCGGTTGGTTTTGAGAGCAGCTGTGTGTGTGTGTGTGTGTGTGTGTCTACTTTTACATACTCCAGACACATTCTCCTTGGCGTTTCTAATTAGAAGCCACACTGAAAAGTTATGGATTAATGCAATAAGACCAGGGCAACAGGGACAGGTAGAGTGCCAACAGTTTACATGTTAGGCTCAGTTTCGCTGCATGCACGTCTAACCATATGGGAGAACAGATGTGCTCATTAGTTAAACATAAATACACATGACCAGGCCATCCTCAGGGTTGGAAAAGAGGACTTGTAGCTGTGTGTGGTTCTGTTATGCATTGGATTTCGTGTCGCCCACATTAAAGCAGGAATACAGATATGCATACTAAATCATCCCCCAAATGGATTGCAGTATTATCCAGGTGTGTACAGGCAATTAAGTATTTTGGCGACGTACAACGGAAAAAGAAGGTAACAGGACACTGGAGGTATCGCTTAGGCTGAGTTCAATCCTCAGCTGAAGAGCCGTACCTTTACTGGAGAGGTTGGCAGCGTTGCTGCTCAGCACAGTCAGGGCGTAGTGAGGCGGCAGAGAGGCCTTGCAGATGGCGGTGATGAAGGCGTCGCGGGGCGTCACCAGGCCCAGGCGACCACACAGCGAGGCCATGGTCAGCTCTGCCTTTAGGATGTTTTCTGTGGCCGTCTCGTCGGTGCTGGAGAGGGAAACCAAAAAACAGAAAAGATGAAGTGATATCCACAACATCGAACAGCATCTATTCATATAATTAGCAGATATCATAACATGTGTTAGTTTGTATTGTGTTAATGTGTTGATCTCTGACTCAGGGTAGCAGGTAGAGTTCTGTGGACACTGAACTGGACAAGTTGTTTTTAAGTTCTTGCTTATTTGTGAGGAATATTGTGCAGTGCCATTGTACAACAGTGACTAAAACAACTTTGAAACTATATCAGAAATCAGTTGAGGTCCAAGTTTACCTCTATTGGCTAGTGACATTTTTCAGATACTAGAACAGGAAATACATCCAGCATGGCTGCTGACTGGAAATGAGCCGAGTCCACTTACCTGGCGTCTAGTAGCAAAGACAGAGCAGCCAGTAGACCACACCAGCAGGCACTGACCATCTCCTCCCACACCAGGTGGGCTCCTGAGACAGAAACACAAAGTATTTGTGAGTTGATTCAAGATTTATTTCACTTCAAAACCTGCAAACAATCTTATCACATTATATAATTTTATTAAATATTCTTATTTGAAAAGACAAAAACACAAAACACAACACTGGCCACCAGGGGTCATAGATGTGCTACCAACAGAATCCTAATGGGTTTGCCAATCATGCCGTAAAACACATCAGTGAATCTGCAGCACCTCCTCCGGCGTACTTTTCTCTTTAATTTGATTGTTTTTCTATCCTTCATTCCGCTGTGTTTTACACTCTCCTTCCCTCTGCTCATTCTCACCAGGTTGTGGCTGCCACTCCTGATCAGGATGAGTCTCCCTGAACTCAGCTGCCGCCTCCTCCTCTGCAGCCAGTTCTCTTTCGATCATGGAGGTGATGCCCCGCACCAGGTCCAGCAGGGCGCTGAAGGCCACAGACATGGCATAGCCCTCCGGGATGGATGGGGGCTCCACCTTGTCCAGCATCTCTAGACTGGGCAAATGAAAGAACAAATGAGATGGAGGTTAAAGTGACAAGACCTCTGGCTAATGTGAGAATTTATATTTCAAACCTTGCTTTCCAATGAAAAAGCAAAGACTAGTGACATTTTTACTCCTTGCGCCTTGTTATGGCCTGTTGCTTGCAGATTACAGCTAACTTAATAATGATCCTACAAGCTTACATTGATGCCGCAGCACAGAAACATAATCCCCTTTCACTTGTGTGTTTGTTACAGGAATTAAATTTGTGTACACATGACAGAAGATCAATAAATGGAGTCAGAAGATGAACTACTGAAGTCTGTGTAGCAACAGGACTTACTACGTGGCCTTGGCGCTGCCCTGGACGCTAACAGTCATAAGGGGGATCCAGGTACCACGGTATTCAAACGCAGCCTGGGTTGTCAGGTTGCCACTGACGCCTCCCGTGCCCGGGCCGCCCTGCACTGTGCCCTGAGCTCCTGAGCCTGATCCACCTGGGCAAAAAGTGAGAGCGTGGCTGATTTATAAAAAAAAGCCGGGAAAAAAGTGGACAATGAACAAAAACAAAAAACGGAAAATCATGGAACTGACCAGCAGGTGCACTGACAGCAGCAGTGTTGCCCACACTGGGGACGATGAAGAGGGACTGGATAAAAGAGCCTAGGGCATTGACGATGTCTCTGAACACTTTAGTGGAGTGCTGCTTCATGTCATACGACTGGCAGAACGAACTGGAAAAAGGAAAAGAACACAAATGGTCAGCAAGAAAATGCTAACGCATTAAACGCAAAAGTTTAAATGTCAAATATTATCATGTTAACCTGCAAATATCATCCTCAACTTATGACAAAAAGATATTTCTCTGTGGACCAAAGCTCATACTTCTGTTGTTGTATCAAGAGGTAGATAAATCAGCAATTATAGACACATCTAGCCATTATGAGATACATCACATTGTTTGGCTGCTAACTGGAGAGTCATTACGGAATGATTACCGACAATCGAGCACATGTGCGAGGCACAAAACACCTCAAGTCATTTTTCATTCGACGCAGCCGTGGAGTATCATTTTAATCTACGTTGAAGTAAAACAGGAAAACTTTGTGACTAGTTGCTTTTGTAGAGCTTTACCGTAATAAATGTGGCTGCACGCATAGCCTGTGGACTGATTCCACAGCCACCGCTCTCAGCCACTGTGGCTTCTCCCCGTCCAGAAACTTCACCAGCAGAGACAAGAAGATCTCACACTCCGTCACCTGTAAAGCAAACACACACACCTCAAGATTAGGAGGGACGACCAGCTTTGTCCTCTTAACTAGAAGCTGGCAAAATCCTCGCGACCCCTCGGGCTTTGATGAAGCCTTTCTGTAGCTTATCGTGCTTCTGGAATGAGGCAGGCGAAGACAAATTTCCATTTCAAGGATTGATAGAGTATCACTAAATAAAAACAGCTGCAAAGCTTAATTACTTAGATGCAATTAAGCTCATTAAAGCGCCTGGAGCACAACTAACACAAAACTACTACTACGCTAATCCAACACTAATCAGACCGGTTCAAATAAGTGTATCAGCTCTGTGCGGGGTAAAATCCATTACTCTATCCGTCGGGCGCCAGTTCTGGCCAGTCAACCATCACTGCAGACTGGTCCCTTACCAGTAAGCTGTAGAAGTGCTTGATGAGGACTGAGACCACGCGCAGCAGCCTCATGCAGATGGGGAAGTAAGGTTTCTCAACGGGCGCCGGTGAAGCGGCGCTGCTGCTGCCTTGCCGGAACTTGATGTTGGGGGAGAAGAGTTTGATGACGAGGGGACACACTCGTTCCTTCAGCAGGAAGCTGAACTCCTGGTGCTGGGTAGGATAGAGAGATGGAAAGAGGGGCGTTGGGATTAGATCAAGCATAGTTGTTAAAGATCACTGCTTTCACTGCACTGTGGTGCTGAAAGGCTGTATGTACCTGCAGGAACACGCCGGGAAAATCATTAAGAACGGACTCCAGCAGCTCCAGGCCAAATGTCCTGGTCATTTCTGTCATCCCCACCAGCCAGTAGGGGGCATCAGCATTCACCAGCTGGCACAAGTCCTGCATGGGGAGGCACACGACAGCATTTTAAACAATGGAGTGTTGTGTCTCTACACACATCACAGCGGTTGAAACAGTGCAGTCAGTAAGCTCTGCTGGATGACACACAAAGTGCAGCGTGGGTGAGGAATGACGAGGGACCTCTGGATCATTTCTAGTAAATTTCACATCACTTTCAGCTTCAAAACCGGTTATAACTTTGGTAATTACAGTCATTTCCAGTTGTCGACTATTTTGATCCCTTGTCTCTAGTCCACAAATGGTGACATCATGAGCCATATTTTCATAACCAACTTGTTCCAAAGGTTTCACCCGAGGCCAGTGAGAAGTGTAACACTGTGTAGACGGATGCTGACCCCTGGTGGACATACCTGGAACAGCATGTACGCATCTTTTGCACTGGGCCTCAGAGTGCTAACAGATCGCCTGTTGGTGTTTCCCTGGACAGGTGGAGGCTGCTCCACGATCCCTGCAGGGGGAAAAAAAAAACACAATTTAGAATTTAAAGTATTTCAGCAACTTGTTAAGAATACAGCAGTAAATAGTATCTAACTACACATCACAACCTAAGTGGTAGGCACAAAGAGACAAACAACCGGTACCATCACATTCACACCTACAACCAATTTAGAGTCACCAGTTAACCTGTTAAGCGCATGTTTTTGGGAGGAAGTGTACGTGGGAGGAAGCCAGACTGCCCAGAGGGAAGCCACGCACACACAGGGAGAACATGCAAACTCCACACAGACAGAGGTTTGAACCAATGCTAACCACTGCACCACCGTGCCACGTATCGCGTTCACTATTGCTTCACTATCTTATAACTTAGATTCGACTGTATGAGCGTTACAGGGTGCCTGAGGTGCAAGAATTTTATCGCCAGTGACAATTAAGCTGCTTGAAAGTTGAGTAAACTTTTAAAACTGTAAGCAAGGATGACTGAAATGTAACCTAAGCAATCCATAAGCATCAACATCACTATCATGTTACTTAAAGAGAAAAGATAAAGCCTCTGTTGGTAATCTAACAAGCAAATATCTGTTGTTTACTCTGCTGGTTAAGGCAGTAGTACTAGTAGTAGGAATAATTACCTCTTAAAAGAAAGGTATTTTTCCATGTAAAATTTCCATGCATGTTGTTGGACTCTAGCCTTGACATTAAGAACATAACTTGTTCTGCTTCTGCACTCAACTTCCCATCAGTCCTACACGCTGTATGACCTGTTCACTGCTCTGCACTCTCTACGTCATGAAGATCAGACTCCACGATTCTCTGTTTGCATCTTAACAACCTTTTCTATCTAACTTCCATCGCTATGGGGACTTTCCTCAGACAACACCCTCTGACCTTTGAAGCGCTCATCCTCAGCCACCATCCTCTCAAAGACCACAGTGACGACTTGTCTGACGGTGGCGGCCGCTGTGTTGTTGGTGATGTTGTCCTTGGTGAAGTGCAGACGGAAACACAGCACAATGGCCTGGCCATGGAACAAATATTGAAGTATTATGAGCAAGAGGAGGAAAGTTTTACTTTTTAAATATATCAGTGTCCTGTAGTAACATTGAATAAATATAGTACATTCAATAATGGATGGAAGATGAGAAACAGAAGTGGTTCATTTGGATACCTGCAAGATTTTGAGTTCATATATACCTTGGAAAGTACTTCATCGTGTACGACAGTGTTGGTAGTTAGCAGGACCAGGACCGTCTGTAAAAGTTTCAGCTCCTCCAAACCGTTTTCCATCAGCTGCCACAACATGTTGATGATGTTCCCCGCAGCTGCCTGTCATGCACACACAAACACCGCTGAACTTTATCGAACCTTAGCATATTATTGATCGTCTACCGGTACACACACTCACACGTGTATCAGAGCCGCTAGATTGTCGGACCGAAGTGTCGAGCGAGTGACTCAGCTTGAGGTCACCCAACACTAAGCCGAAGACAAAAATACACACACTTGTGGGATCAGCTGGTCCTGCCTGCTTTGGGGGGTCGCAACATCATAGAGTTCAATAACACCAAATCTATCTGCCAGTTAATATTATGTCTCATGGCGCTAACAGTGACTGACACATTGTGTCCTTTCTTGGGTCAAACCGTCTAAAATACGTGAGTACCTGTGGAGTCACAGGAGGACTCGTTACTTTGAGAACAAAGAGAAAATAGATGAGAAAAATGTTAATTATTGCAATTTATATTAATATGTATAATCATTTTTGGTTGGTTTGTTTTTGCATTGTTGTAAAAACTGTCCCTGCCTTATTAATTTATGTTAACATTAATTGTTTCAGCTTTTAATTTAAGATTTTGCAGGATTTAACTTGGGCTTTACTCTCTGTTGAGAGAGTTTATGCTACATAGCAACTCCCAAACATTTCTACAGCTGAGTTAGATGCAATTAGTTTGAGATTAACCTAAAAAAGCTGACTTGTCCAACAAGGGAGCGTACAATTATCATGAGCAGTGTTGTTTTCATTCCAGGCTGCAGAGGTTAACTCCCAGATTTTGACAGATGTTGACAGTTTTGTCCCTGGCGTGTTGAGTACCACCAGATGCCCTCGTAGCCGCGCCATCAGTAAGAGGCAAATTGGTGTCTTTTCTGTCCTATTACGACATTTTCTTTCAAGGCATTTCGACAGATCGCTCCCCTTCCCAGAGGAAACAAAATGACATTAACCGTCACCCCATTCTGTCTACATGACAAACTATCTGACTTGGTTGTCTCCAGTGACACCTGAAGAATCAATACTGAGGTTTTGTCTTGGGAGGCTGTCGGCTAGCTTTTAAACCTTGCAGTTGCTCATGAAGCGGAGTGCTGGTGCTGCCGGCAAGAGAAAAAGAGATGGAGTCACAATGTTCAATGGATCAGAAAATGTGTGTGTTGTGGAGTATGTGACATGCCTATCTTGTTCTTGATGTTTGTTAGGAGCAACAATGTGATAACAGCCACTCGGAGACAAGGATAAAGAACTCTAGGTAAAGGGTAGTGTGCTATCTTAAAGACCAGGAGAAAATCCCCAAACTTCAGACCTGTGTTGAGTTGTCCTTGAACTTAGTGCTCAGCCACCACCCACTCAAGAAGTAGGCCACAATATAACTGTGTTCCTTTTACTCAGTGAGGTGTGAAGATAGGTATCAGTATCGACTGACAAGACAATTGACATAACATAAAGAAAGAAAGCTGAGAGCTGTGTGTGAGAAATGTCCCAATTCTTAGACAGATGTGAACCAAAAATCGTGAAGCTTTGGACTGTGGTTAGACAGAGAAAGCCATGAGAACACGTCACAGCGAGGTCTGGGAAATTGGGATGGAATTTTTTTTAATTCTTCTTATGCTTAAGAGTCAGAAAAACAACTTAATTAGTAACGATAAAAAGTTAACACCCCACAAAAATGAGAAAATAGTGTCTAAAGACTTAATAGAAATTACAATAAGTAGCCTGTCCTGCCATGTCACACTAGTCTTATGAGAGCCTTTAGGGGGTGTAGAGCACTTAGACGCTCCCACCGACGGCAGAAGCTTTGAAACGAATGGTAACCTAATTAAATAAACGCCTGACATCAAAATGTAGAAAGCATGGGGCAGCTCAAAAAGCTTTTAATCACAAGAGTCTTTTACGGTGTATTAACAAGGCAGTTGTGCGGCAGCTCCGGGGTTCCAGCTTTGCTCTGATATCGGCTCTGAGTCCAGCTGGTTTATTAAAATAAAAAAAAAAGGTTGAAATCCTCTTCACACATCACATATGCTTATATTGAATTACATTTGCGTTTAAGAATTTTCTTAGGATGGATGCTTTACTCCACCTGGCCCTTCAGGGCTGTTTAACCACACAAAAATCATGTGGGACTACAGGAGCACTGGAGCCAGTAATACTTCTTCTAGGCCAGAGGTTTCTTTAAATACAGGGGGTGAGCAAAAGAGGAACGACAAGTGCAAGACAGAATGAGCACTGGAAGAGGGAAAAACGGTGGGTTGGTTCCTTTTAGAACGCGTTTAGGTGAAGCAGTATTTACGTTATCTGATTGCACTGATTCCTGTATTGATCTGAATGGATTACCTTTAGGGTATTAAAGAGGATATGCCTCAGGTGATAGGTGAACTTAGATCTGTATGTGAACGCATACAGAATGTGGAGCTATGTGAGTTTCCTTTCTTTGGTGGCCGGTGAGTTGGCGCTTGAGAATCAGCTGTAGTCCTCTATTAATTGCGACGATGCGTATTATCTGAGCAAACATCCTTGATAGAGGCAAACGCGGCTCGGAAAAACAAACAGGGGTGTTTAGCGATCGCAGGATTACATGACCTCGAGCGCACAGGCAAGTCTGACACTGTGCAGAAATGTTCTCCGCGCACACGTTCTGCAGACATCCTCAATGACTACATTGGGGGGGAAAAAAACAAACATTCTCCATAAGGACGTGCGTATTGATTGGACACTCGTGGAGATGATAATCACCTTGTCATTCATGTAAAACAGAGTGACACAAGGGGATGAATCCAGATGAGAGCAATTGCCTCTCATTGATTTCACTTGTTAAAGACAAACTTAGCAAAGAGGAAATCTAGATGAGGAAATAAAGCCTGAATGTTTTGGCGAGCTCATGGCCCTCACCTCAGACACCACCTCATGGGACATGAGTCTCTGGATAGCAGCCAGACACAGCTGGGTGATCTTTGGCTCTTTGGTGCCACAGCCCATCAGGAAAGGCTGCACGACTTCTGAGCTGTTCTCCTTCAGAGCTGCAGAGAAAGGACAGAGATAAAAGCTAAATGTCAGCGTTACAAATGCGGTCATTACACATACTTTTATAGCTGAGAATGTGTTAAAAAGAATGTCAAATATGATCAGTCTTATATAAAACACAGCGAGCGGTTTTAAGGTTTAAGGTTTTTTAACATCATCTCTTGGTGTATTAAAATCATGTCTGTATCAACAAATGAACAAATACTGTACCAAGGCACAGAGTCAATGGTCAAAACTGTGAAATAACAGAAAGGGAACATTCTGTTTACAAATCTGAGGAAACTCTATTATTAATTATAATATTAATTATTAATCCAAAGCTGAGTTGTGAAAAACTTTCTCAAAATGTTCATCCAGTTAAACAACATTCACAGAAAAATGAAATCAAAGTGTGGCCTTGACACCAGTGCTTTGCATCCAACTACCTGCACAACAATTACAGGTCATGAATGGATTCAGCCTTTTTGTAACGACTATCAAATCTATTCTGGAAACGAGTTGCTGCACGGTTCACGGAGGGGCAGCCGGCAGCGGGACAGTCAACAGTGGAACTCGGAAAATGTCGACTATGTGTCAACTCTGCAGATGTTACAAAAGCTGGACTGTTTTATCAAGACTATAGAAACAGTTTGCTGTTCATGTGTTTAGAGACAAGCCAGCATTTGAAAGTGCTTTGTAGTGAGACCTCAGATCGGGCAGTTGTATAATGAGCTACAAGGATTACATTAAGTTAGTAAGTTAGTGGTTGAAAAAGTGACTTTGCATCTTTGCAATGCAATCAAGAAAAATCTCATTAACATGCACAAATATCAAATAATATTCAATATTTTGGCTCTCACTCACCTGCCAGTATGTCTGTATTCCTGGCTGCAATGGTCTTAATCTTCACAATGCCAGACTCTGCGGCCTGGGGAGCAAAAAAAAGGAGAGAGTAGACATTTACATTTGATGTAACGTATTGAAAAAGGTGCTGATGCTGCAGCACCACTCTGCTACTCATGGCAGACACAACCTCTTGTTGTGATGGCCACAGGGGGAGAAACAGGAGGGTCAGGCTACAGAGACAAAAGGAAGGGCCGGTAAATCTGTTGAGAACGGGCTTCAGCTTCAGAGGGCTGTACTAGAAGGAAGTGATTTCCCCAGTGAGGTGTTTGGCAGGGGTGGTAAGATATAGCAAGAGGGAAGAGGGAATATCAAGAGACGGAAGGGGCAGGAGAGGGAGGAATGACATGAAGACAGACCTAATGTGAGTCAGTTTGTGTCTGTGTGAGAGAAGCAGAGATACTGAGCGTTTAGCAGTCAAAACAGAAGCTCTTCTTATCCTTCTCCAACAATCACAAGCCAGTGAAAATCTGTCAAGATGCTATCCCTTTGTCTCCAACCGCTGCTCCTCCTCCTCCTGCTCCTCTCCCCAGCATTATTCCCCATCACACCCTTTCTAGTTAATCTACTCTTCCTTCACCAAGTCGTCTTCTCCCGTTCTAAGAAAACATCACTTCTCATCCTGCAAATACTCTCTCTGAAAGATACAACGTGCACGTCAGTGCTTTGAGACAACAACCGTGCTGTGAGTCTGCAGTTTGACACAGCGCAACTACACCGTTTATCTCCTCTGTCATTTTTCTTTTGGCAGCATGATGCTGGGGTATCTGCAAAGCCAATGCATGGCAAGAATAGTTGCAAAGGGGTGGAAAATTTCTGTTAAATTTCCAGTACATTTCCAGAAAGTTTCCATGAGAAGTTAAGCTGTAGAATTTTAGAATGCTACAAATCTGAAACTTTTCATGGGAATTTATGGGAATTAACTGGAATTGGGGGAAATTAAATAATTGTGAGTAAGCTAGCATCATGATAAGATAAGTGGTCAATGAAATGATGCTGGCTATAGCTTATTTAGCATCTTGCTTGCACATTTTAATCACTATTGTTGAACGATCTCGCTTGCAATAATGTAGCATTTAATACATTTTATGTGTTACATGTTTAATGACTTGCATACTGGAGCTTTTAATGAAATCTGGCATATCACTGACTCACAGCAACATCCTCAACTGAGCAAGCACTGCATGATGTGACTCCATCCCGGGCATGCATGTGTTACAAATGATAATGATCTCTGCAGCTACAGAAACACAGTACGAGTCCATGTTGGGGGGTGGCTAACAACGTGACTGTATAACGTTAACGTGTCATTTAAACAGCCACAAGGTCGAGACACACTATGAAAGTCAACAATTCATAACCTGCTGAACAGTCGGTTACCAGGCAACCGTTAGTTAGTGGGTGGGGCTGTTAATACTGTTGAGTATGAGCTGGCCTTTCACCACACAGCTTCTTAAAAAGTTAATCTTCAAAAAAATGCTAGTCTCCTTCTTCTCCTTTGTTCCTCAAAGAGAGCCAGAGGTCTTTACAGGCCAACGAGGACAGTCCTAAATAATTACAACCACACTGTGGCTACTTTTTATACTGCCAGAAGCTAAGGCTATAATAAACAGGAGCTATGAAGGATAAAAGAAAATTGGCATGACTGCAACTCTGGAACAAAGGGTGAAGTTTTTAAAGAAATAAACAACTGAAGCTTTACAACAAGAGAACACTTTTGTGGACAAAACCTTTATTAATAACCTCGATGAAAATCTATTTCACACCGCCTTTCTTATGGATGGAGTTTAACGTTTAATAAAAACAGTGAGGTTTCTCTTTTTGTATATAAACACAGTTTTTCCACGTACTTCCTCATAGAAAGTGCTGCTTAAGCTTTCTGTTATGGAGTGTAGACGTTACTTCTCCATGAAAACAGTCAGCATTATGAAGTCACCACCACCACGTGGAGGGAAGTACAGCTGGCCTCATTATGTCATCGTAACTAAAGCCAGTCCATGGAGTATGTGTCTATATTCTCGGGTGTCTACAGTACGACTCAGCTGCATAGTCATTTTAACCGAGGCAGAACAACAGTTGATTTGTTAGCATTCAACAGTCACGTAACCAAAGACTTGATATTGAGGCCTCAAGAAGTATTTTTTTCCCCAGGTTGAAATCCTGAGCTCAGATTAGATATCAAACCTCAACACTTGTTCAATACCACTCAAAATGTGTCAAAATATGACATATGTTATGTATATATGAATCTAGTATGACATTTTTATTGTCTAGGCATGATTAGTTATTCAGTAGTGGCATCTAACAATGAGGCTGAAATCAACTGAATAGCCCTCGCCTCACCTTTAAAGTTTTGTGCAAAGCTCTGTCTAGAACCAGCGCATACTTTGTCCGTTCTGCCAGACTCCATAGAAGAGATATGTGTTGATATAAAAGGCTGATTTTAAGGTAGCAAAAAAACAAAATGATTCCTATTTCCAAGTGATTGTACACTAACAAAACTTACTTATTAATGTCATACTCTACCTATAGATCCCCACAAATCATACACACTTGACATTTAAGCCAAAATACTTTTGGCCTCCCTGTTTTATGAGGGAGGGTACGTATACAGTCCTGGACAAAATTGTTTTTAAAATCTGAAGCCCCGGTACAAAGGGACTTTAAATTCTGGTCTCTGCTGTACAAACTATGTCAGGACGAGGCCATAGCAGGAAGCGCTCGGTACTTTCAGTTCTCCTCTTTTTTCTCTTTTTCGTGTGGAGATCCTCAAAACAGAAGTGACCCGTGTCTGAGTGCCAGCTCATTTCTTTGAAAAGCAAAATTAGTTAAGCTCATCACAGATTGACTTCCTTCGAAACCATGCTGTGAGACTCTGGAAACTCAGCACTTTCTGGGGTACTGACTTAGCATATTATGAAAAAAAAGGGCTTATTCAGTCAGAACTTCAGTGCAATAGTGTCAGTTCACCAAATCCTCTCCTCCGTGTTGCTCCGCCGTGCAGCAGACGTGACCTATGTTAATAAATGAGCTGTGCTAGGTGAGCCACACACTTCCATTAATTCTGCAGGTTTTCCCAAAAACAAGCAGTCACATTTCACTGAGAGCTACATATAGCCAACAGCACCTAACTCATCCACAGAGAGAGTAAAGAGCTCGCCGCCTTGTGTTTTTTTATTTTCACCTAGGAAAAAGCAATCAGAGCACAACAAACAGCAAAGCCCCGGTGGTTCACTGACTGCTACTCAGTGAAAGAGAGGTTCTGAGTGTGAAGCTATGATGCAGAGAAAAATCAATGGGACTCTTCTTGGTTCCTCTTAGCCCAAAGAAACCACTGGCTGTGGTGCAATATCGCAGTGGGAGATGGGTTGGGAAATGTGGGAGGAACTGGAATGGAGACCAGCTGGGAAATGAAGACAGTACAGCCTTGTTTTTTTTTGCAACTGGGACACAATGCATTGGTATCCAGTTTTGATCATATACAAACAAATATAACAAAAAAATCTTAAGTGCTGGAAATGAAACAATTTGTGAGCTCTCTAAAATAATCTGAAAGTCTTAAAATCATATCTGAGGGACACATTTGTGTGTTGTAACAGGGGACACAAATAATCTAAATTCACAACAACAGCCACCACGACTCAGCTTGCTTGCAGCACAATAACATCCCAGCAAATGTAGCCACGATGGCTCAAATTGGAAAAGGTTGTTTCAATCGCGATGCTATCAACCAAAGCATGAGCGGGCTCAGGTTGTGAGAAACATCAAAGTGGCTCCCTGCGCTGCTGTGATCCCTGAGGGAAGATGCTGGCAAGGACCAGGAAACACGGGTGATGATAAATCAATATTGAAGATACTTCATGAAGCCGCCCCCCCCCCCAGGCAAGGGCCAGCAAGCAGCCTGAGACGTGAGACCAGATGCTTTCTTTTTTTTAACGGTCCTGCCACACAGCTGATACTGAAGCACCAGGCACTCGGGTTGAGAGATTAAAATCAGTCTGCAGTGGATGAAACACAAAAGGAACTGGAAGCACTTGTTCAACTGTTAACTATTTTGCTTTCTCATTGTTTTGTTGTCTTTAATCAAGGTGAGACCTGAGAGAAGACAAACTAAGCCGGTGTAGCTTGATACGTATTGCCCCGCTGGGCTGACTGAATACCGCCACGGCCTCAAAAGCCGCACACGGCACAGCATTTCACCTAATGACCTGCCCCGTGACCACGGTTACATATGCATGCAAACAGTGAGGAATTACAGGGAATTAAGGTAAAGAGGCTCTGACTGAGATGCTGTCAGTTGAATTATGCAACTTTGGCAAACACCATCCACGCCGTCCGTGTGCACAAGGAAATGATAGAATAGCATAAGGAAATACAGCACGACAGAGCGAATGGGGATTGTGTTTATCCAATATCATATGTCAGCAGCCTTATTATCATATGTTTAACTTTTAGCTATTAAATAAAGCTTCCACAATACAATGCTATATATTCCAGGTGTACATTAACTCTGTCCCAAGCCCTGTGTGTTTCTGAAGCAGGGATTACACATGTACTGTAAAAAGGTGCTGACATCACACTTTCTTGTACTATTCAGTTGTCAAATTATGATGTCACCAACCCGGCTACACAACGACGCCAGTCAGCAGCTGCAAACAGCACATCGCTCCCAAGGAATATGAAAAGAAACACTTGTGTGAGTCGCCTCTGGGCTGTGTCAGTACCGGCTTACTGCAAAACTGCAACACCACAAAAACACATTCTCTCTTTAGTATCCAAGTAGTTGTGGAGATTCTGAGATATCCATTTACATTTAGTCATTTAGCTGACGCATTTATCCAAAGCGACTTACAGGGAGCAATTTGGGGTTCAGGATCTTGCCTAAGGACACTTCAGCATGCAGACTGGATGAGCTGGGGGGGGGGGGGCTCATCCTTATTCCTGCAGCTGGTCCCGTAAAACAGGTTTGAATGGAAATACTTTGACTGAAGAGTCGAAACATTGGAAAATGGGAGTAACATGTAGGATAACTCACAAACCTCAACATGCTCGAGAGAGGAAATACGTACAGTGTGTGTCATTTGGATGAATTGACACTCAAACAAATGAACATCAACAGTATAATTTCTCTGTTTTCATAGCTGAGAAATGGCTCAACTGCAGAGCATCACTCGTGTGGGGAATGTGGTATTGGTGTATTGGGTAAACTAGAACTTCCCATCTTTTGTCATGCACAGGCAGATATTCATCACTCTGGTTGGCTGAGTGTAGTGCAGCTAATGATGCTGCTTCCATGTCATTTACAACACCGGTGTATCGAATGAACACGCCACCCTCATAACCTGATGCCCAGTCAAAACATGCAGTTAAGCTAGTATGAAAAAGCAAACGTGGGGTCAGTTGAGTTCACCTGGGCTCTCCCGACACTACACGAACATGCTTCACGTTAGCTTCATTAAACAAACATGTCTGACACAAGCCACCTGTGTGTGTTTATTTGAACGTCTGGCTGGGCAGGAAGGCCCCGCAGCTGACTACAACTTTTAATTTTAGCCGTTCAGTGTGAACTCGAGTGTCCACATCTTCGGCACACAGCAAGAGGCCCGGCGGTTGATGGGTGAGGGAGTACGTCAAAGCTTGAAGTATTACGGATATAATATCATATTCACAAACAAGACAACCTGCTGGACGCCTCAGTAACGGCTCGGTGAAGCTAACTAGCCGGGCTAACCTCTTTGACTGGGGGGAATTTCTTCTTGCACTCCATGGACAGTGACCGCAGGTCCGTCTGCATGTTCTCCAGCAATTTCTTCACCGCCTCGGGGCTGCTGGTCGACATCTTTGACGGCGTCTTCGACAAGAAATCTCAAGACAGAAAAAAAAAAAAACTTCAAACGATAAAAAATGAATGCCGGAGCGCAGTCGGCACCCCACTAACCCATCCACAGCGTGGGATATAAATCCGTCGCTACTTTATTCGTCTCCCGTGGAAAGGAAAATAAAAACGCCGCGGTCCATTGACACAGTATCCCACTTCGGTGCTGTGAGCGCCCGTGCGCAGGAGAGCAGCGATGACACCGGGCATAGGTTCCTCTTCTTCACGGCCCGTTGACATCAGCGTCGCGAAGTAGCATCGCTCCCGTCCGTTTCTCTAACTAACCGAAGATATTCGCAGAATTTCAGCAGTCGGTCTTGGTCAGCCATCAGCGGCCGACAGCTCCACTTTCTTTCCCACAATGCTTCGGTGGACAGTGACACGTCACTCGGACTTCCGTAAACAGTGACAGATTCAGTGTAATGACCACAGCGACCCCTGCTGGAGAGGGCGGACACCGCCTGTCACACGCACCGCATGAACGCTAGGAAACAAGCTGCAGCTGCAGCTATAGACACAACTGCTTTTTAAACTTGCTTTATTTATGTTTGTTATTATTATTATTATAAAGTATATTATTTAATAAATAATATATTTAAGCAGTTAGTACAGCTTACTTATAGTATAGCAATTTTCTGCATCTTATATATATCCATTATTTACTAGTTTTAGTGCTTTAATATTTTGTATCCAAAATACACCACTCACAAAAAGTTAGGGATATCCATCTTTCACTTTTTTTTCAATAAATTGTTTGAGATGACGAAATTACCATTGCATGCTTCTAGTTAAATGCCCTACTTTCATGATATAATATCACTGTAGCATGAAATTTCACCCAAAAGTTGAATATCCCTAACTTTTTGTGAACAGTGTATATGACTTGTTTGTAAATTAATGGTAAATTGTTATGCTTAACAACTATCCTTATATTTTATACTGTATTGTATATTGTTATATACAATTATAATACAGTTATATACGAATAAGTTATATTCTCTGCACATGTTCAACTTCTTATCACAGGTTTAATTCCTTTGCACGGGTTTAATTTACATGCAGATTTATTTATGTCATAGGTTATTTTAATGTATGTTTACTGTGTCTCATGCTGCTACTGGATGCTTGTATTTCCCTCAGGATAAGTTATAGACAGATAGACAGATTTCATATATTTCCATTTCTAAACATGCATTTGGTTGCCAGTTTAATAGGTGCACCTAAAGGTGTTTATGTGAGTTAATTATTAGGTAGGCTAGTATGCTAAATTGAAGGCATGAGATACATTAAATGCATTAGTAAACATGGATATTGTTTGTGAGACATGGCATAGAAGAGCACCCGATCCATGAGGCTGCAAAGTGAGCCCACACACAACCTGTGAAGAGAGGCATGTTTATTGCAGTAAACAGACTGCAAAAGAAGATATGTTAATATTTTTTTCTTTGAGCTGTATACAGTCAAGAAAAAATTTGGTCTTTTAAATGTATTCAACTTGTAAGAGCTGCTCATCTCACAAGGAGCCCTCCACTCGTTGCTTTTCAGCCTCTGGAGTTCTGTGTTGGCTTGCTGAAGAAACAGTTCTGGTCCTCGGGGAGTTGGAGTACAAACTTCCACACCTCTTTAAATCCTTTTGAATTGTGATGAAAGGGGAAACAACAAAAAGCACTGAGGGCAGCAAGAAGTGGGCAGCAAAGCTTTTCATACCACACAGGTGAAGTTAGAGAGACTTTCAGATAGTTGTCGGCTTTAAATCAGGCAATGTGTACTGGTGCAGCATTTACGATTAGAGGTTTTGTAGTTGTTCCAGTTCAGTGTTTTGAAATCATGCAACAGTTTGCAAGTTATTACACCAAATCATCGATTCTCAGTAGCTCAGAGCTGTACTCCAACCAGAGCCTTATTTCTATTTAATAATACTTCACTAAATGTTAAATGAAGACATACCTTTTACTTCAACACCACATTCTTAACCTTGTCAGAACATTAAAAGGGAACTCCCCAAGCAAAAGCTAATATATCTGGAGATCTTCAGTACTTAAGGATGTGAAGAAATGACAGTGTAAAGCCGATCTGTGAGAGTTGCCGCATTTCCCCAGTGTCACTGACTAAAAGTAACCTCCTGTACAAGCCATTAAGATGTTTTGTGTCTGGGTAAACACTTGTCTTTCTTCATTCCTGGATCCTAGTAAAGTGAAACCCAAAACAGCCTGCTGATTTGAAGGTGTGAGGGCCAGGAGTAAATTATCCATGAAAGTATAGCTTGTGGATTTTTACGTAAGAATGAAAAACATATTTTATGAATTTCACAGACTGGAAATGATATAAATCATGCAATCATGTTGACATCTGTGAAACTTCACAATAGCTTCCATTTTAAGAGCTAAGTGCAGAGATAGATGAATGTAGGGGATGTCATAACTCTAATGATAATATACATTTAGAAAGTTATTCAACAAATGATATAGTATATTTTTGAATGCATGGGCAGCTAACAACTGTAACACATTGAGTCTAGACATTGAGTACATTGCATTGTCTGTATTACACTGTGTTACAGGTATTTTCACCATGATCACAGACAATATGTTCAAATTTAGTTATGGAACATACATTACACTAACTTAACTCACCTGATCATGGAAGATGGCCTTCCACCAATGAGTTCAGTGTTCTGCTCAAGGTGTCTGACTGTTAAAAGGAAGTTTTTCCTTGCCACCATCACCAAGTGCTTGCTCAGGGTGGGAATTGGTAAATCTCTGTAAATAATATTATATATGGTACGGCCTATACCTACTCAGAAAGTGTCATGAGAACTTTTGTTATGATTTGGCGCTATATAATTGAAACTGACTAGTAAAATTAGTGATGTGTTGACTGCAGCACATTCCTAAATACTTAAAATTACTTTCTTGATAGAAAATGAGTCATAATATATATATATATATATATATATATATATATATATATATATATATAATGTACAATTAAGAATCTAAATGATGCCTGTTTTGCCATTTGTATTTCTCTTTTGATCTTCAATGTAGACATAGACATAGATTATTTATGTATTGAGTAATGAACTGCATTGTAAGATACTGACATATTTCAACAGAAATGCATGTTTCAAATGAAAGTATTTTTTATTCAGTCATAAAAAATAATTTTAGCATATAAAAGTTATATATGTAAAAGTGTTCCCTATCAGTAATCAATGGTCATATATTCATTCCAACATCTAAAGAACCACAGAAGCTGAAGTTCATTATTATACAGCAGAAAAAGAGATGACAAGAGAGATTTTGGAATGAAACCCTTTAACCACCCCGTCCTCTTCATCATATCTAAGTGGCACAGCTGTCTCCTTCAGGCACTTTACATTTTAATTTCATACGATCCAATGCATTAGAGATAAAAGCAAAACTAAATTAAAATCATGTCAATACTCAGATTGAACAAAGCATGTAACACATTCATGTAACTCTGCAATGTACAGAAAAGCAAAAGAAATAAAAAAAAACACACTTTGAATAAATGAGCATAAAAACATTAATCTGAAAAAAAAAAAAATCTTAATTGAGTTGAATTGCGGTCAGTTCAGCTAAATGTAAATTTAAAATCTTGCTTCATCAAGCATTGGTTATTAGTATGCTTTTGTTGATTTTTTTTTTTATTAGGAAATCTCACATCCTGAGATGATAACTCTCTACCACACAATAAAAACAGCGCTGTCAGCAGGACTGGATCGATGGATGGATGGAATACGCTCGTACTACAGAAATCCTTTCAAACACACATATTGTAGCTTTTATTCAAGTCAAACTTCATGATCTGTGCACTCACGTGACACCTCTTGACTGCTCCATTCACAGCAGATGTTAGCATCATTAACCGGAATGTCATGTCAGACTAACTGAACATTAGAGATGTCCATAACAGAAAAAAAAGATGCTTCCTTAGAAAGCAGACACAATCAAATGTAAATTCTTAGCCACTGCGTAACAACAATGGCTGCATTTTTTTCAAATGTACATGTGACTCTGCCATGGGCAAATGAGTTATTGACCAACTCTCCAAAACATGGAACTCTTTAAGTAAGAATGCTGATGCCATCATACTGTATGTTGAAGGCTGTGTACGAGGGAGAAAGCAGCAGCAGCTCAGCAGTTATCAGTCAGTAAGAGTGTGACTCTTAAAGTCTGCACTGTGCCTGTTTCACCACCTTGTCTGAGGTATTGCAGAGGAAGTTGGGTTCGGGCCAGAAGAAGCTGAGGAGTGACCTTTGACCCCTACAGTACAAGGCTCTGATTCCATCCCTCAAGTCTCTAGCAATGAGATTCTTTTTCGTCAACAGGGAAGTATCCGTCCTTGGTGGGAGGTGATTTCTGATGGAGGCTGTCGCCGTCTGCCGCAAAGATGGCCAGCAGCCTCTCCTGTTCTTGCTTTGTCTTCGGTAACTCCGTGGAGGGAGTGGTCAAGAGAACAAAGCGCTGTGAACAAAAAAAATCATGAAATAACTTTGCATATAGGAACTAATCTCAATGGAGGTTATCTGACTAAGACTGTAATCAGTACTATTATTGAAGAGATTATTCAAGATTAGAATGAAATACATTGCAGTATAAAAATAGAAATGAAGGGCTATGATACGCAATAAAGGTTCCCCACTGAAATCTGACCGGCAGCATTGTGGTTATTTGGTAAAGAACAAAACAATTCATAGCTCTAACAACTTGTGAGTCAGCAGCAATGCAGACATTGTACTGGATGGCTGAAGAGGGAGCAGAGCTGGAAGGCAAAGTTTTTCCAATTTGCCATTTGATCTATGTTTTAAAATGTGCCTGCGGCCATGAACTACAGATTTGAGTCGACTAAATCAGTTCCCTCTGTAGGGTTGCTGGGCTCAGCCCTATAAAGAGGGTGAGGAACTCAGACATCCAGAAGCAGCTCGAAGCGGAGTTGCTGCTGATCAGGATGCCTCCTTCCTTAGCTACTAAATGTGCACTGGGTTAACAACTACTTTGTCTGCCTTTTTGGTGCTTTGCAGGTACAGTAGTGTACAGTGCTTTTTTTTGAGAGCTTCAGCCTGCTGAAGAGCAGGTCAATGGAAGCGATGAACCAAAACAAGAACCTGAAAGATGCTTAAACGCTCTGTGGTCTGCATGCGTTCCATTCTTAACACAAAAATATGAAAGGGGGCAGCTTTAACACAATTATTTTTATTTTAAGTAGTCAGTTATTCATTTGCATCTCAAAAGGACAGTTTTTACGAAAACGTACCTCTCTCAATGTTCCAGGGGTGGAGTACAGTTTCACTGCTACCCACAGAGGGATGCACAGCATGGAGGACAGGGCCAGGATCCAGCCTATGCCATGACCCCACCATGGGTATACATATTCATTGTTGTACTTCAGGGGTGAGTACTTAATCAAGGCGAATGCAAAGGTTCCCTGAAAACAGAGATAGAGAGACATTCATTATGGATTGACCATGCTTGATGCCTCATATTTGAACAGTAAATACATAAATGACAATAATTCTTAAACTTAATCATATCCTGTCTCATTTTTTTAAACACGATATTGGGATATAAGATTTGTGTTCATTTGCGAATTCAAGTGTGTTTACATTGTTGGCCAGCAGAGGCCGCTCTTCTGTCAGATGACTATTGTAAAAGGATTCGTATTGAAACTCACAAAGCATGTGGCAGGGGTGAAGAAAAGCCAGCAGTATTTGATGAGAGGGCTGGGGCGATAGCCAATCATGTCCTCGATGTTGTCATAGAAACGGTCAGCACCTGTAATCAGGGAGAAATGAAGGAAACACAGCGGAGACTTAGTACGGGTGTCAAGATTCACTCTGTTTGGACAGCATGAATAAGAATAATCATCATTGGTTTTATTCACTAAATGAACCAACGGATTGAAACAACACCCCCTCACTTAGCCCTGCACCTTGAAGAAAATAACAGCCTTTCAGTTTTATTGATTGGCAGAGCGTAGAGAGGCAGCATGGTCAGTGATGGATAGTGTCTGGAGAGAATAAAGCTTTCGTCTTTTAAATAATCCATTCATGCATTCCCCAAATAGCCTCTGCTAACAACACACTCACCATAAATCCAAGCAATGCAAACAGTCTCAAAAATAGCCACGAAGAGCAGGCACATCCCACTGGCTGCATAGTAGTCAAAGAGCTGGAAGATGTACATGCCTCCCTGTGGAGACAGAAATGGCTTTATAACCCTATAAACGAGCAAAAGAAACCCTGCATGCAGCCAAATAATGAGAGTTTTTTATTATGTGCAATGAAGGGATTCCAGGGGAATCTGCTGTTTATGTGGACAGAAGGTGCTGGAGGTGTACAGTTATCCTACTTTGCGCCAGGCATGCTTATTCTGTAAAAACATCATGAAACAAAGTCTTTGAGACTAACCTCTGTCAGCATGATGAGCCCCAAGAGAAAAGAGACCACAGCCACTGCCAGGATGAAGAGCTCCCTGCGGTTTTTACGCCGGAAGGTGGAAGGATACATGTCCACCATGGCTGTTACCAGGCTCTCCACACACACAAACTGATCAGGAAAGAAACACGAAGTATGAGCTATTTGTATGTGTGTGTGTGTGTGTGTGTGTGTGTGTATGTGTGCAACCAATCTTTCCAAAGAAGTACTAAGCAAACAAACACAAACATTTGCTTGATAAGTCACCTAATTTTAAACTGTTTATTTGAGTGTGTTTGTGTGGAGTGCTGGTCTCACTTGACTGTCCAGTCCCAGAAAGACAATCATAACGAAGAAGCAGCAGGCCCATAGAGGGGAGAAAGGCATCATGGACACAGCACGAGGATAGGCTATGAAGGCCAAACCTGGACCTGAGTAAGACAGGGATCATCAAAACCATTAAAACCATAGAGGCCATCAGTTTCCATCAATTCAAGCTTTGCTCCCTCGATTAGTCTGTCAAAATAATTCAGGCAAAGTAAATCCGTAGAAGCAGAAGTTTGAATGATATTCGGACAGAGGATATTATACCAAACAGTCCCAGCAGTGACCTTTTCTTAGAAACATTAAGAGAAAAACAAACCAGATTCAGCCACTTCTGAGATTGGCACGTTCTGCTCGTAGGACATGAAGCCCAGGATGGAGAAGATTGCAAAACCTGCAATAAAACTGGTCCCACTGTTCAGGAAACAGAGGGAGAGGCAATCCCTGGAAATAACAGAGAGGGGAATATAATGATTAGGACGTGCATGTATGGATGGGTTGAAAATGGAACCCAACAATGTCTGGACTGGTTTTGATGTTTCAAAATGTGGACTGTTACGGCGATGTGTGGTCATAATACCAAATCCATTATCATCTTACCTGTAGCAGTTGTTGTTATATTTGTTGTAGCTTCCCAGGGCAGTGAGGCAACCCAGGCAAATGGCATAGGAGAAGAAGATCTGAGTTCCAGCATCCATCCATACCTGAGGACAGAACAAAAACGAGATCATCAGATAGAGGAAAAATTATAATAATTTACCCACAGACGTAAACTAAAATGTTTTTTTGGACGTGCCCCAAGGGAAAAGATTAATTCTATCTGTTGAGAAAATACTGTTTGTGCTGAAAGTGAACGTGCAAGTATGAGTCAACTTTGAAAATGTGTCTATTTAAGAAAACATTGTACTCATTGACTCATTTTAACAGACTGGTTTCAACCCACAGCCACAAAACACAAAGCTTCATGTACAACTCAGCTGTCAAGGCTACCTGAGCTACATCAGCTTCTACATATTGACAGGAGAGAGTTAAAAAAGAACCACCAAAGAACCCATACACATGATAAATGATGTGTCTGCTGTTAAAGTAACACATGTATTGTGTTATAATATGATTAAACACCAAATTCTTACTACATCAAGCGTTCCACTCCAGCAGCAGAGTCACAGATGAGTTCAATTTAAAAATATTTTCATCTAAGTGGGTCAAATGTGAGCTTGATTTTCAGTCTCCCATGCACCCTTCATTCTTTAATATTGAAAGAGTTACCTCCACTCACACCAGCTCACTTCTTTAAAAAAAAAAAACACCAAACAACAAACTCCCAAATGCATCGATAAAATCTTAAAACTCTCCCTCTCAATTCCACCATCCAGACATCACCCAGTCAGCAGAGCCCATTATCCATCGCAGCTTCTTCCGATGCATAAAGTGCTCTCTTTAAAACCCCGACGCATACTTCATAGCTTTAGACGGCTGTTAGCCAGCACTGAAGATCTGATTGCTTGAGGGGCCCAACCAACAACACAAGGTCTGCACACAACATTATACAAAGACAGGTATTCCTAAGGCATTAAATCCACCAGCCTAGCTTCTCTTGGCCTACATCCCCAGAGATCGAAGAGAGCACCTCTTCTAGATTTTCACACTAATTTCACGAAAAGAAGAAACTGTAAAGACCCTGTTACTACCACCAATCCCCATCCAGTGCCTTTCTGTAAAAACTGTTTAAAGCTGATTATGTTTATTCTTATACTTCTCGCAGGAAGTAACTTGATTTTATTGCCACAAAATGTCATAGGAGTGAAAAGATGGATGCAAAATTGACATCTGAGACAGGACTTGCATTCTCGTCTCCTTAAACCTGCAAAAAGTGATTTTATTGCTCCACTTGGGGGCAGTAGAAACAAGCTGTGATGCAACATTCACTCACATTTTAGCTCCGTTTTTATATATAGAAATATCTGATTTATTAGGTGCTAAATGTTTCACTACATACACCAGTAAGCCGCTAACTTTGTCTGCTGCAGCCAAAAATGACCATATAAAAGTGAACAACACAATAAGTTGCTGGAAAACAAAAAGTACTTTTATTTTCTGGAACTTACCCACACCTCAGAAATGCTGGTAATTTTGTAAGGTACTTACAAGGAACTACTTTCTGAGAACATTTAAACAAGAGACAGTACTCTCAGGCAAAAACAGATACCAGCTGATGGTATCACAAATTACAAATCCTATGAAATATCTCCAGAAAGAAAGACAAAAAATAAGCTCTCATTGCCTGAAATGCAAACCTCACACACAAGCTTGACTTTCATTGCGAAATAAAACAGCAGATATGAGCCACCAGATATCTCAGTGGCAATGGCATTTTGTGCTTACCTGTGGGTCAGACAGCCGTCCCACATCGGGGTATAGGTAGAAGTGGATTCCCCTGGAGGCTCCAGGCAGGGTGACCCCTCTGATCAGCAGGATCAGTAGCATAGCGTAAGGGAAGGTGGCAGTGAAGTAAACCACCTGAAAGGCAACAGCCACACCTCCAAATCACATACAAGCTTCATGGCAAGGCCTCAGTTTCATTAATTGACTGTCATATTGTGTTAAATTAAATGTGTGAAATATGTCTCAAAGCCAGAACCAGAGTAAAAACGCATAAAAAGTGCATTATGTAAGAAAAACCGGGGAGTAATAATAATGATTTTTATCTGAATATCATGAACGGGGGGAGTTTTCACCTTGCCAGTAGACTTAACCCCTTTCCATATGCAGAAGTAGCAAATGACCCACGCAATAGCCAGACAGACAACCAGGTGCCCATTCAGAGAGCCAATGTCATCAATACCGGAGGAAATTCTCAGCACTCTTCGCCTGGGGCACACACAAATAAAACAAAGTGTATTTCATTTCATCGATGCTCTCTTGAGCTAGGAAGTCTTGTCTAGTGTAACAACCATGCATTTTTTAAAAACAAGAAAATCTGGTAAATCCGGTGTTAAAAAAAAAAAACCCAAAAAAACACGTGAGGTTGAATATTTGGCACGCAAGGCCATTTGAGGACATGGCCAAACAAAAAGGCACTTACTCCCAGAACTCAATGACAGGAGAGGTGGTGTTCTCATGGTGATTGATGGAGCTATTCCCCCTCTGAAATGCCATACAGGAATCTTGAATGAAGGAAAGACAAAAACACATTCAATCCTGTGAAGAAGTCCAAGCTTTCTCTGAGGTTTCCAAGTTACACACGGGCAAGCGAAACAATGCCACCACTGAGACGGAAGAGTGAAATGGTGGAGGAGCATTCGCTCATTTCAGCTAAAATGAAACTATAGATTCATGAAATGATGAAGGAAATGGCAATATTTGCAAAATTAACTTATTTATCAACTTATACTTACTTTACTTCTAAAAATATATATAAACAACACTAAAAGTCAACATCCATGCTAGCGGTTCAGTGCTAATAGGCTGATGATACAGTACAATGTTTACCATGTTTGCCATCTTAGTTTGAGGTGTTTGCATGCTAGAATTACACACAGCTGATAGGAATGTTACAAGTTTTTAAAGGCACTAAATGAAAAGAGACAAGGAATCACCAAAGGCATTAGGATTCATCCTCTTTGGAGCATGAATATGGTCTCACTTGTGTTCCAGGTGTTGTTGCAGGATGCCCAGGGCAGATCCCAGGTGAAGGAGTTGGACAGGTAGTAGAGGGCCCAGGCTAACACAATGATGTAGTAGATGTTAAGCAGAGCAACAATCACCTGGGTGGCATAACCCACTCCTGCAACAAAAAAAACAATACCGTGTGACTAAGTATATGTGCACTAACACGTGGTGTTATATTTTGAATAAGTTCCACAGAGATATGCTTTAATATGGTCAAAGTGAGTGTTCAGTGTTGTATTTGTCAGAAGTCTCAGAAAAAACACAAATCTGATTTCATTTGCAATATATTCATAGCCTCACATGTAAGCAGTTACTGTAGTTTATCTCAAGTGAATGCAGAAATTATTCTGAATCATTCCCTTACGGTTCCATTCTCTGTGGACAAAGAGGCATAATTTAAGCTTGGATAAAGCAAATACTGATTACAGTATTTGATTAAATCCATCCTCAGCTCACCGCTTCTGCCCTTCCAAATGACTCCATCAAAGTAGAGTAAATTAAATGCAGGGTAAATTGTAATAGGCACAATTTTTAGTTTAAACTTTTGTTCCAAAACATGATTGCACGCCTGACTCAACTCCTCACCAGCTGTCATCCTCTGTGGGTTATGATTATGGTTGATTACAGGCACAAAATGGAACATTTGCCAGTGATGGTTGCTCGGCAGCGGTTGCAACTACACACATCCATCCCCACATCCCACATCTGTGAGGCATGCATACTAGATGTTTGATGCACATGCATCAACGCAGATACACATTAAGTCACACAATTGCACATAGTGTACGCTGACAATGAATTCATGCACATAAACACATTGTACACAAATGTTTGGAATTCCTCTTTCATCCCACATTGTGGGGTTGTGGGTTGTACATGTTTAGATGTTAGATGTCGCTGGTTTGTCCTCATAAATCTTTGTCTGCATCCTGTATGATGCACAAGCAACTCATTGTGTCAGGATAACACACATGCAGTGTATCATTAGATCATTGCATATGTACACTCAAAACATCATGAAGAAGCATGGAAACATGTTTATTATGTCATAATGGTGTAAAAATAAAGATCTGGGAATGCAACAGGCATATTTTTAACATTAAACATTCATTAAAAAGTTATCTTTCTGAAGAAAATTACCTTCAAACAGTGGGCAGATTTTCCTCCAACAGGTGATGCCGCCTTCACTGGTGTACTGACCAAGAGATGTCTCCAGGAAGAAGACCGGGATCCCACAAGCAAACAGAAAGATGAGGTATGGGATGAAGAAGGCGCCTGTAAAAGCACATGGATTTAAGTGCTTTCAAGTGATGAAGAGTAGTTAGAGACACATTTACAATGCAAAAAATGACAGTTTCTAGAAAGTGTCAATGAAAAAGTCTTAGTGTAAAATGATGGTGAAAAATTGTTGCAGGAGAAATGTGAAATCATCCATCTAGTTGCCAAAAGAATCAAACAATATTTCGACAACTTCCTATGGGACGATAAAAAATGTGTCAGTTTCTCTTTGTCAGCAGGTTTTCATGTGTCAGACATTACTTGAGTCGCTGCCAGAATCCGTCTGGCTCTCTTCCTATTTAAGTGAGTTTTCAGTGAACCATGACTTTCACTGATCAATAGAGCTCCTTGAAATAGATCACATAATAACCCGTGCATTATCTCCCCCTTTAACCAAATTCTAAATCATTTTCTCTAAGATGATTTGCTGCCACACAATTGGTCTGTAAGCAAATGGAAAAATGGAATTTCCAGAAGGTTTTTAAGAAAGTTGTGCATTGTGACTGTGCAAAGGAAAAGGCTACTGGCTGCTTACAATAAAGGCTACTTGCAATCCTGCAACCAGTGTTGTAAATAAATCACTTAATGCATGAATTCAATCAAACCAGAGATGAATATTTCCAGCACTCACCTCCTCCGTTCTTATAACAAAGGTACGGGAAACGCCAGACATTCCCCAGGCCAATAATTTCTCCAGCCACTGACAGAACAAACTCTATCTTGTTGCCCCACTGACCCCTGTCTGTCATCTTCTCCTCTGTGCTGGGCACAATGTCAAGCTGCCTGCTGTGCCCATTGGAGGGTTCCACCTTGGTCTCCATTTCATCTGTGCGCCCTGAAGGAGACAAAAATTACAAAGAAGAAATGAGGCAAAAGACAGAGATAAAGCATGCAGGGTGGCGGCCCAAAGGTCTGATGAAGCATGTCTGATTGCTTTGGTTTTCTGTGGCAAATCCTTTGGCAGATTATTAAAGAGACAATTCTATTGTCCAAGTTCTGCAGCTCAGCTTTAATTTCTAAATTTCTTTGTAGAAGTCTTTAAATCAAAGAAACAAATGGCATCTCTGCTGATGATGACATTTAGAGATAAATCCTGCAGCAAAGACAGTGATTTTACTTCACTTTAATTTTCATAATTCACCACCAAGTGCCGGGTCTGTTTAGAATCAATATCACCACATTCATATTTTCCTGATATCAAGATATATTGTGATATAGCAACGAGAACCAGACCGATGACAGTTCAGTGTCATGAACTCTGTGCTACTCTTCATGCATTATAAACTCTAAAAAAAGTGCTGTTTAGAATCTATGCTGTATCTCACCCTGGCCTTTTTGCAGTTCTTCGGTCGAACAAAACAAATCTGGAGAGAATTGAGAAAAACTATTTGAATTAGCACAATGCGTTCAGAAGATCAGAACATATTGTCCTACAGAGGAGGGGACATATTTAACGAAGGAAAGGGAAAAAACAAAAGTTGGCCAGTTCTGTGCTAGATCAAACAAAGGAATTAAAAAATATATTTAAATTAGCACAATTTGCTTAGCAACCATGCAGCAGCCAGTCTTTATGTATTCACTCATAACCAAACATATTACTCCAGTGTTTATTCAAGTACAAAACAGAATCAACTTAAAGTTTCACGCAATAGCTTCTTAAATTATTTAACAGGTTGCCCTCAGTCCAGACCTGATGCATCAGGTCAATAAATATCAGTTTTGCCATTGGTTACTTGGTTGCCTAGAAACGTGAACTCTGAAAAATTCTGAAACTAAACTAGAAGTTTAACCCTTATGTGAAAACTCCAGGTATTCAAACGACATATATTATACAAGTAACATCTATTAAGAACAATATATATATATATATATGCTAAAAACCTGGAAGTTCTCAATTTCTATTGTGCATGTGATGTACCAAATATATTTACATGAGCTATAATGTATGTCAGTGTCACTTTTCCTGTGTTGGATGAGGTCAGTTACTGGCTTGATGTTATGCGATCACGTTAGAAGTTAGTCGAGCTCTCGGCCAGATCCTGTTTAGAGGCCAGTGCTGCTGAAACAATTTCTCTATGTGGAACAAACAGACAGCTCACTGACTGTGCTCACTCCTGTCAGATTGCATTAACAGGCCTTCCCACCAGCCATTCTCTTACCCATTTTTCCTCTCTCTGAAGCACATCGTGGTCTGTGCTGCAGTCCAAATTCAAGCAAATTGGTCATCAGTCTGCAGGAGACATGCTCAATCTAATTCAGCTGCAAGAATCCACGTCAGGTCCTCCTTCCCCTCCCTTTATCTTTCACACATCCACCCAAACAAACACGTTACATGTTGGGTGACCTTGTCTCACAGGACCAATGAAGCTGTCAGCTTCTAGCTCGATTCTCAAAAAACACAGGGGATGGAAATCCCATTTAGCCAAAAGCCTTGTGTGAAGCCATCTTTAGGAATGTGCTCCTTCTGGCAAAGGGTAGAGGTGGAGCACAAATGTGACTCTGTGCTGTGCTGTGTGCATGGGGTTAGAGGTTGGAGCTTCTTTGAAGTGCCAAAATGCCCAGCACTTGAGCCAAATTGTGGCCCGAGGTAAAAATAGAGCCCCTTGTTTTCGGAAGGTACTTGGTGGGAATGAAGACTTGGTGCAACAAAAGCAGAGGAGCCCCTCTGCTCCGTACCGGCAAATGAGAATCCACGCTGGCCTTGCAGCCAGATCACAGATTGCCTCACTTCTTCACAGTGGTTCTTTGTGGATGGTGAGAAGCTCAACACAGAAGCCAAATACCTCACTTCAAACACAGTTATTTTTACAGGTGAAATACAATTATTTATAGTAGCATGACCAGGCTGGAATAGTTTTTTGTACATAGATGTTTATAGAAAGACAGAGTGGAGGCACACTGTGAGAAAATACGCCAAGATTAAGAATGACCTCATTGAGGCACAGTGGCGCTTTATCCCAGGACACAGAGCCAACTTCACCTCTCTCTGAAAAGCTGTCGACTGACTGAACAAGTGACTGTCTGGGTGAATGACTGACAGACTGACCTACTGAAGGACGCATTGAATGAATGCATGGCTGACTTCCTGGACAATTATGTCATATGCTCATGCAGCAGAACGCTGTCTTTTTCTTTCCTCCAAGCCTTCATAATGCAACTTGGCCACCAGCAGTTTGGTCAGCTATGTTGGATGTGTTGTCCTGGGAGAAGCCTCAAGCTGCATGAGACAGACACAGAGCTGGACTCACTGAGAAATACTTGTCAATCACAAGGTAGCTGCACACTAAAATACATACCCAGCTTTATCATCTATACTCTAAATGGGACCATAACTTACTAAAGTTTTACTAAAGGTGTTGCTCATTAGAAAGAATGCAGGTTTAGGACACTTTACTGTGTCAATGTGTATACCACTAATCAGCCAGTCTGAGTGACACATCTACCTGTGCTGTCACATAAACACTTACAGATTTACAGGAGAATGTGATGTTGAACACTAATTAGAATATGTCTAGATGAAAGTTAGAAATGATAAATCCAGCTGGTGCAAAAAGAAATATAATAAGCTAAGTTACATAAGCAAATCAACAAACAACAAAACCGACTTCAACAATGGCTTATTAGTTTGATTCATGAACCTTTGGTGAAGTTCGGTGATCTGCATGAATTTCCTTTTTGTAATTTTGAGTGTCCAGCATTTGATGTATTGTGCATGAATCACATTCCACACAAGCGGCTCTTGTCTTAGATCAACAGCACATTTGTCCGATTTGATCTGCTTTCTGATTGCAGCATGAACAGCATGATTATCAGCATGGAACGATCTGTGCTGCATAGAAATGTGCCAGATATAACAGCTAAGCAAAGTTTTGATTCTCTGAAGCCTAATCTGCACTCTCGAGAATGTTAGTAATGCTTCAAATAAAATCTTCCAGAATTTTAATAATTTAACATCAATCTCTGGCTAATAATATGACCAATAATCAAAGGCACTCACCTTTCATAATGTTGTACAATGCCAGTCAATCACAAAGAAAGGCCTTCTCCTGTTTCAGGTTTCACTATATATATATATATATAACATTCATGGAGAGGTGGAGATCTGAGGAACTGAAATCTTTGGTGCAGCCCACAGTGAGATTTTCCCTCTGAGTTGCCCCTCTCTGTAGACCCCCCTCCTCTTTATCCACTTCCATTCAGACACCCCCCCCCCACCCCCCAACACACACACAAACACTCACTCACTCCCCACAGCACACTAGAGGTCTGTGCTGTCTCAGCGTGGTGGGCTGATTGCGTAACCTTTTGACACACACATTCTCCCATGGCCTTTCTCTCCAGAAAGCATGGTTTGGAAGAAAGCTGGTCAGGCGTGTGCACATGTGTATTGATATGTGCAATGATCTCAAATACCACTGAGGTTGGTTTAGAACAGATTTAAAGATGCAAAAATGCATCGTCCACAGACCCTGTGGATTTTAAATTATTTGTACACAAGATTCACGACCGGAACAACCGATATTTCTGCGCTCATTTCTGACTGATTGTGATTGAAACATCACTCAGCCCCTGCTCCAAACACATTCTTAATTCAGCCCCCCGAAAAGAGTCTTTATTCCTTCAACTCGAGTCCTTCCTCACAGATCCAGTCGCCCATTCAGAACATTTTCCCACCACAGGGGTCCAGAGTGGTTCGGTTCAAGGCATTTGTTAGAAGGTCACAATCCAGAGGGTCTTTATGGAGGTGGGGACGGGGGCTGTTTGAAATCTTTCAGGGTTAGATCTTTTTGTTTTTGTAAACTCCCCACCCCCCACCTCAAATGAAATTATAATTCATGACACGGACACATTAGCTTTCTATAAAAATGAAGCTGTCTGCCTGACTTTTGTGGCAGTTTGGACTTTTAAAGGTCCCATGTGTCAGATTTAGGGTGACTTATTGACAGAATATAATCTAAAATGTTTTCATCATTGTATGAACACCTGAAAACTAGAATTCTCATGTTTTATCTTGAGTGAGCCCATTTTATCTACAGAGGGAGCGGGTCCCCTTCTAAACAGTCTGCCATAGTTTCTTTTACATGCTTGGAAGGGAGAGTGAGGCGAGTCGGTTGCAATCTGATCTGGAGGCCAGTAAATCCCACCCACAGGGGAGACGCTGCAGATGTATAGGGTAAGAAAATATAACTAATTATCAACTAATAATTAAACTTTCTCAGTTGATTACATGAAGACAGTTATAGGATTTCTGAATTCTTTTTAATATGCAAATGAAGCATTATTTAATGCTAATTTCTGGCAAATTTAGCAGAAATATACAGATGCAAACTCAAACTCAAAAATGATCCATGCATGAAAAAACAATGATTTTACAGGCAGCGTCTCACCTTGTTTAATCTTTTTTGAGTTAGATAAAGTATAACTACAAAAAACTGTAAGTCAAACTGTAAGTCAACAAAGCCTTGGAGACCTGTTACTGTTTAAATTTGGCATGAATATAGCTCCTAGTAGCATACATAATGCTGCAAACCATTAACAACAGGTCTTATTCCATTTCACAGCATGGGCACATTTATAATCAAAAGAAATTTTCAGGTTGGTGGATAAATTCATGCTAAGTTAAGCTAACCAGCTGCTGCCTTTAGCCTCATTGTCAGACATAAGAGTGATGTCAATCTTCTCGTAATAATGTTCTTTCCCAAAATGTCAAATTACTGCTTCTGGATAAGAATGGACACTGGTGCCCTGTGATGAAATGTTCAAAACTATACACAAAATCAGAATAACTTGGAATATTAGTTCAGCTCTGTTTAAAAATATAAATATTCTGGATAATAGATACAAAGCAGAGCAAACCAGTGGTCCTGTTGTTACAACAAAAGTCTAATTGTGCAACTATTTCTTTATATCAAAAGTTAGCAGCTCATCCAGAACCCCTGTCATGCTTGCAAATGTCCCGCAGGGAAAAAGAAGACAAAAGAAGACAAAACAACCTCCTTAATGAACTTTATTTCTTCATTCTGTCTGCAGCCTCCTGCTGTTCTAGGACTGTACAGCCACAGGTCACTGCTCAGATTGTGGTCTGTTTACCCGGAAGACTCTGTTCCTGTCTCTTTACATAAAGCTCAGTGATATGACCTGGTTAAACTGAATGTGTGAAAGCATGAGAAGTTAAACTTTTTTTTTTTTTTTGCTTTAATGTGAATACATAAAAGATGAGATCTGAAGTTTTTACATAAACAAAACAAGGATAAGCCAATAGAAAGGGCACAGGCATACGTCACTGACCCCCAGGGGTCTAGTTAGAAAAAAGACAAAATACACATATACATGTATATTATAGATCTATAGTCCCATTTTTCCCAGTATTTGTTTCCCTTCTCCTTTTGTCATTGAATTTTCTCCATAACGTGGATAGAGTTGATTATGAGAAGTTAAAATTTAACCCACGGCTGTTCAGATATACTGGTGGTCACATGGCTTGTTAATGATTTATATCAGACCAGACTGACCAGGTTAATACAACTCTAAATGATCAATTGGTATTGTGGCATTTACTTTTTACTTTTTACAAGAGGGACCTTGTTGAGTACAGGTTAGCATTATAAAAGCAGACCAAGTGCTCATATAGTGTGAGAAATAAAAGCTAAACAGATTTTAAGACCCAAATCGATAAAATTCTCCTCGTTTGCCCTTTGACAGACAGACAAGGTGAAAACTGGCCATGACAGTTTTAGTAGGTAAAAGGTGTGCACACAGTGTGTCAACACTGTGATATATTGAGTTCATTAGACTCTGACCCATCCCTAGTTTTCAGCTGTTCGTCCATGTTGTCAAGGTGACTACAACAAGAGATTTGGTTGTCATGTTTCAATTATATAAAATGTTAACCATCATTTCACTATCACTATACACAAAGAGGATTCATCCACAGTTGTGTTTTGCATGAAATGCATTACAGACTATAAAAAGTCTTACACAAACACTCCAAAAGGTTGAAATCAGCGACCATTGCTGTTGTGCATCATGCAACAATCAAACATCTGCTTTCATGAATGTGCAGTGATAATCTAAGTTTGAGGCCATGTGGACTGGGGATGAGTGAGTATGAAGAAATCAGGATCAGGATCTCATGACCTTAAGAATTTCTTCATACACACACACACACACACACAGGGTTTGGAAAACACTCCTTTCTGTCTCTGTCCGGGAACCTAAGCTGGTGCTCATAAAGATGTCGGTTGATGAGAACACTCCTCAGAGGCTCCAGTGTTGTGAATAACACAGATTGGAGATTGGATAAAGCTCTCCTGACCACAGAAAGAACCACAAAAGTTTATAATTATGCAATTTTCTTGCATAACATATTTGGTCCAACTCGGTCCAGTTTTGGAAGCTGATATTTATTCACTGAGCCACAATGCAACCCTGAACAGAGTTGGAATTTGTTATTGTCTTTCTTAGTAGTAGTAGTACATTGGATACTTGTATTCTAATCTAATCTATCTAATTTTCAAAGCTACAGTACACCAATCTGTTTTCTTAACCTACGCTGTACATTTCTAAGCAGAAGACATGTTATAGAAGTTTAACAGAGTAAATAACAACAACCCCCTCATATGTTACACAACAATGTCTTTCAGAAAGATTTCTGAGGAGCTACATTGTTTGGACAACAGGACAGCAGATGTTTCAGACTCAGAACTTTACAACAACAACACCTGTCATACACATTATTCACTTCACATTTTTGGTCATATGGCTTCAGCCTCTGGGACAACATCATTTTCATGTTTTTCCAGACTTGCTCCTTATGTTTGATTCACTTGATCATTGATGACTAGAACTTTATTTTTGAGACCCCCCACAACTAAACTTTCCATGTCATCTCAACCCTCTGGGGTCCAAGCAATTGCAAAAGCCACTCATAGGAATCCAGATGGTTAAAAGGCCATCTTTATAGTTTTGGCTTTTGAACTTTAATAAGTACCTGTTAAGTCCCAAGCTGTTCCCTCCCAAGCTATGTCCGTGTTTTCTTTTGGGTTGCCTTGAACATGGTACTGGACTTTGGTCAACAAAGTCAATGTAAAACCAAAGGTTTTAAGAACACAAAAATAAAAGTAAAATACTTAGGCACTTCAAGGCACTCAAACTTAGATTATCACTGCGCATCATGAAAGCAGACGTTTGATTGTAGGCACTTCAAGGCACAAGTTAATCTTCTAACTATATATATATATATATATACTAATGGTGATCAATATATATATATATATATATATATATATATATATATATATATATATATATATTGATCACCATTAGTAGCTGATGTATCTGGAACATATTGTAAAGACAAACCTGATGACAATATCAGAAAACCAGAGGAGCTATTATCCACATGTAAATCATGTCAATCTTAATTTATAGCAACAGTTTCATCAGTTCATTTCAAATCAGTGCTAACTAATCATGAACTCTCTTTAAATATTACATGAGCGTCCTGTAAGTCTTGCATAAAAACTCTGTGCTACAAGTAAACAACTTGATCATCTGAGCTTTTTATTTATCTCTTCCATTTACTGTGAACTAATGCCCTCTAGTGTTTGATGTGAGAATGCACCAGTACTAACTTGGTGAAATTGGTGAAATATGGAGTCCATGATGCAAAACACACACAAGAACCAATTAATAGTCATCATGAAATGGGTACTCTGGATGGTCACTCCACCTGTTCAACACAAAAACAAACAAAAAACAAATGTGTTATTACATTTTCATATCTGAGTATGATGAAGAGCACTAGTCTAACACTGTTCTTGCATTACTCAGTAAAATGCAATCAAATGTATAGATAGATATTAGATATTATGATTAAGGTTCAGCTCTCTTTTTTAATATATACTCTCTTTCCAAAGCGTATACTTACATCAGCAGTTCCACAAAACGAATACTTTTGTTCAGCGCTTCAATGGATTTCATTTCTTCCTCAGTGAGTGAGAAATCAAATATCTGGAACGTATATGATTTGTTTTTATTGAAATGGTTGCAGTGAGTATACACACGATATTGTACAGTATAATATAGTATAGTTTAAACCCACCTGGAAGTTATGTTTGATCCTGTCAGAGTTGAAGCTCTTAGGTATCACTACGACTCCTCTCTGGACATTGAAGCGCAGTGCCACCTGGGCGCTACTCTTGTTGTATTTTTTCCCAGTGGATATAAGCAGCTCATCCTCCAGCATGGGAGGAGATGTCAGATTCACCCTAAACCAGAGACAGAATATGATGTAACAAAACACTGAAACATTTTTCACAGTTCTTGTGACACAGGTTAGATGTCATGATACTTTTTCTGCATTAATTCACACATCACCAGTGTTTCTCCTGCTTTTATGTCAGTCTCACAGAGATTTCAATGTTCAAGGTTCAAGGTGTCTTTATTATCCCCAAGGGGCAATTTATGGTGCAGCAGCAGAACATCACAGCATAACACAAATAACACAAACGTAAGTAACAAACAACCAGTAAATGATAGAATAAATACATGATGCAAAACAATTTGACACTTTGCTGTTAAGAAGCTCTATGGCAGCAGGAACAAAGGAGTTTTTATATCTGTTTTTCCTGCATTTTGATAGACCAAGTCTATGGCCTGACAGCAGTAAACAGGGGGTAACTTTGGTGCATACATACCAGGATGCATCTCTGGAAGAGCCGATTGGGCAGTAGGCAACAATCACGATGTCATGCTGACGACAGAACTCCATAAGTTTGGGTTGTGTGAAATATGGATGACATTCAACCTGCAGGTAGGTAAGTAAGACAGCACAACACAATAAGGTTAAAGTGGTCTGACATTTCATTAGCACACTGTGCTCTTACAAGCCGGCATGACATTGGGTGGGAATGCCTATAATACTACTACTTTACTTTTGATGTCAGTTGGGGTTTGAAGAGTCAGGATGAATTTACCTGGTTGGATACAGGTTTGTGTTTGAGGCCAGGTTTATTCAGCAGCAGCTCAAGCTGTCTGCGGTTAAAGTTGGAGACTCCCAGAGATTTAACCAGCCCTGCGTCTTTACAAGCCTCTAAAGCCTGTTGAGGAGAAAAGATTGACATCGTCTCAAAGGCTGATTATCTTTACAGACTTACTGTAGTAAGGTGGTGGAGAAAAATACAAATATTATTGTTACTGTCATACTTTCATGGACATTTATGACATATAGTACATTACAAGCACCACTAAAATGCACAGAAAAAAATAGCAGATTCTTCAAATTAGTAGTGGAAACCACTTTTATGTAGCACACATGAATAAAATGAAATTACATTGACTTGACATTTATCTTCACGCTTAATTTATAGCAATGTTTTGACTTTGTTTCATACCTCTAACTCATACTTATGTGAACATGTAATGACACAAAAGATTACTATATATATTCAGTGATAAAATGTGTCATAAAAATCTGATACATTGACATTACAAACAGCAAGAAGGAAAAGAGCAAAGTCATGCAAAGTCAATAAAACTCACCTCCCATGTTGCACAGAGGTCTGTGTGGTGGTAGATGTATTTGCCATTCTCGTCTTTTGGATAGAACTCATTTCCAGGCTACGATTTAATCACAATTAAACAATCTGCGTTAACAAGTTGTGGAGGTGCAGCTTGCTTAAACTAGACTATTATTTTTTGTTATTCTCACAGCAAACAAAGACAAATGGTTCCAGTTGTCCAGTCTTAACCAAACATACTCACTTATTTGTTATGCTGCTAAGCATAAATAAAACTGCCTCATAAAATGCATTTAAAACTTCATATTTCTTCTCATTTCAAAACTGAGTGTAAGATCAATGTTCACAAGATAAGTAGAAACAAAATAGAAACCTTGAAGGCCATAGGAAGCTCAACGATGTACAGATCAACATAGTCCAGTTTTAAGGTTTTCAGTGTCCTCTCCAAGGCTGGTCTCACCAACTCTGGTGGATGAAAGGTGTTCCAGAGCTAAGAACATAAAAGAAAACCCAACAGAGAAAGGAAATTAACATTTCTGCTTCGTGTTCAAACGTCCTTCAGACACACAATGGAAAAACAACATGACGTGACTTGACAACACTTATTACTTTTCCACAGTAAAAGATGTCCTCTCTCTTCACAGTTCCATCAGCAATCTTCTCTCGAATGGCTTGACCCACTTCGTGCTCGTTGAAATACACCAACGCCCCATCAATGTGCCTGTAACCCACATCTATGGCCAGCTTGACACACTCAAGTGCAGTGCCTTTGGGTGTCTATTGGAAATACACAGAAAATGTAAATAATGATTTGATAACGATAATGATGTAAATAATGATCAACTTTTACGAACATGCATTCACGTTTGAAAAATACAATACCTTCACATTTTACAGTGACATTTGGAACATGTTTTAGTGCTTATCCGTGTGCTGCGAGCTATAAACACAGGCACTTCTACATCACGGAGAGTCTTCCGGGTAAAGCAGACATTGACAACAAACAAATCTACACACATTAGATTCTTCTCACCGTTCGAGGGTCCCCATATGTGCCCAATCCCAGCAGTGGAATATGGTTCCCGTCACTGAGAGGAATTCTGTGGCTCTGTGCAGTCAGCTCCATGTCTGCGAAAACGATTCTACCCTGAACAGCTCTCGAGCCTTCCAGATAAATCATTCATTAAAACTGACTTTTAACCCTTGAACGCTGATACTTATCTTAGTGACTTATGACTGAGAGCACACAGAATCTAAAGCAAATAGCTGCAGAATGATAAAACACCAGCAAGATCTATTTTAAACTGCGTCTTTACAAGCCTCTAAGGCCTACCCACATGAAGGGCGATGATTTCAACATACTGTGTTATATAACAAATGATTACACATGCTGTTGCTATTTTGCTGTTTTGATGAGGCCTAATTAAAAGCAGTACCAAAAATAAATGAGCTCACATGTTTTAACAGAATGGCCATCACGCTGTAGCATAGTGTAGCATTATTACAACACACACACACACACACACACACACACAAAAAAAAAAAATCCTATCAAATCAAATTATGCTACTCCATTATAATGCAAATAAGTGTGTAATAAATGGAATTTAAGTTAATAATAGAGTTCAGGTGTAGAGACAGACTTTTAAGAAAATCATTAATTAAAGCCCCTAAAAGATAGGAACGTTGTAAATGAAATAAATGGGACTGAAGTGAATTTAATTTATTATATATCCTATTATTTACATATCCTGAGCACACACTATACATCCTCTTTTTAGGTCAGATGCATGAAGTGGCAAATGTAACACAGTTATGAGTAACGTCACCAGAAGTGTAAATCACTACTAACTGACTAATTAACTGCTACTAAGGACATTCAATTAAAATCATTGTGCTAACTTTCAGAGTAACACAACACACCAGCCTGCTTCACAAATTGACTTCAATCAGTCAGTCAGTGTCGCGCGCTGTTTGACCCCACCCCTCTCGTGCCGCAACTAGCGCGTGCGGTACAATTGGAGCAACATCCGCTCTGTACGCGAGCTTGCGACACCCTCACGCGGGGGTTGTATATTTTATATATATTTATTTATTTATTTGCTACAGGTTTGTGCTCCAGTCGATATATTGTCGTTTGTACGAACATGTGAGTGGAATTATTAATGCATTCACGGCGCTGTGTTTAAAAGAAAAGGATGAAGAGTGAAGAGGAAGACGCAGGTGCGAGAAGATGCTCTTTTCGGGTGAACGACTCTTGAGTCATGGTCTGCTCACCTGTGTTCGTACATCTTATATGTGCAGAGAAATCCTGTGCTGAAGGATACAAGTGACGAGAATGGATGGACGCACGGAGATGCAGGAGGCGGTGGATGCTGCTGTCATCATCGTTGAGAACGAAGCTGAGAGCATGCCAGTGCTGGAGCAAAAGTCTCGTGTAACCGGACAAAATCACATGGACACTTGCCCCGTTTGTAATCTAAACTTTCACAGCCGGGAGCCAAAACTTCTGCCGTGTTTGCACTCTTTTTGCAAGAAATGTTTGCCCTCACCGTCGAGAAATTTGGCCGTGACAGAGCTACCAAACTCCCAGGTTGACAGGGCGACCAAACCACGTGAGTCACTTTGTTTACAAACAATGGATCGATTATCATCTGCATGCATGGGAGTGAAACTTCACTGTAGCTCTGTGGTGGTGTGCTGAAGGGCACACACTCACACGTGATGCCTTTTTGACTCTATATATCTGATATCCCGTGTCACATATCAATCAAATGTTACTGATTTAGATCAACATGTGTGATTCTGTTGTTCCAGTCAATGTGATCCGCTGTCCGGTGTGCAGGCAGGAGTGTATGGAGGTAGACGTGATGGAGAACGTCTTTGTGAAGGACACAGTTGAGGCTCCCAGCAGCACAATGGAGAGGACAGTCCAGGTTAGTGACAGAGTGCATTACCATATGGGGGCAGCCTTGTTACTAGTTTTAATGTCTGTAACATTTTCTGACATCATCCCTGCAAGATGTGATCTGATGCTTGTCTCGTCTACCTGTAGCTCTGTATGACCTGCGATGACAACACAGAGGCAGCCGGGTTTTGTGTGAACTGTGTTGAGTACCTCTGTACCACCTGCGTGGAGGCCCACCAAAGAGTGAAATTCACCAGAGACCACACCATCAGACAGACGGCAGAGTTATCACAAAGTAATAATCGTGTTTTTCTTTCTTCTTTGTACTTGCTGGTGGTGTTTCCATGACAAAGGGGAGAGCTATTATGGAAGCAGAGTTGTGGTATAGATTTTCTTTTTTTAAATCCAACAATATTAAAGGGGTAAATGCTTCAAGATCTCACAACCTAGTATACAGTACATAGGGAAAAAATCACATAATAAACTTTGAACACATGCCAAGGATTGTAAAACTTAAACATAGCCACCCTAGAGTATATTTAAAATCACCTAGTTTTACAGCAGTTTTGTTGTACAGTGCAAATCAGGGCTGTTTCTAGCTGTCTGGGGAACCTATGCAAACTCAGCAAAAGCTATTATCTGTTATTATTCTGATGCCATAATGCAATTGGTAACGATGCCTACCGTTATCCTCCTTACTTCAGTGTATGGCGGGCGGCTGTCACTCACCCTGTCATACCTGTTGGCAGGCGTCACTCAATGCATGACAGCTCAGCCCAAAGATGATTTTGATTTGATTACCTCACAAACAAAAAGTCACAGCTTCCCTATCATAGCAGCTTAGTTTTGAGGGGGTTTTGCCTGGCTACAAAAAAGACGAGTACTTTTAATTTTGACATTAACCTGCAAGAGACAGATTTTCCTGAATTCATTCATTTCAGAGATTAACTACATGTCAATAAAAACTAGTTATTCATTCTTCATAAGTCTTCATTACTTCCTGTGAAGTCACAAAACTTGTTGTATTGTTGGATTTAGTGGCATCTAGTGGTGATTTGGTAGATTGCATCCAACTGAATAGTAGGAGGAGAAACTATGGCGGCCATGTAGCTTGCAAAAAACGCGAAAGACCCTATCTAGATCCAGATTTTGGTTTGTCCATACTGGGCTCCCGTAGAAACATTTGATCTATGAGTACTATATTCAGTTTCTACCAACAGACCCTTCTAAATGTTACACACTGGACTTTTAAACATTAGCTTGACTTCTGCAGTCTATGATGTAGTGCCGAGGCAATAGATACAACAATTATTGTCGTGTACTGAGAGTGAAGGGTCGATCGTCTACTGTTTTCCAGAGGTCCACGGTGTGTCGACCCAGAGGCCAATGTTCTGTGACATCCACAAACAAGAGCCACTAAAGCTGTTCTGTGAGACCTGTGACCTGCTGACCTGTCGTGACTGCCAGCTAGTGAAGCACAAGGACCATAAGTACAGTCACGGTTTACAATACAACATAGTACAATTACTGTTTTATATAAAGGGTTCATGCATACCTGAGTATACGTGACATTAAACTGAACAATACTGAGTTAAATATGATTTAAATTTAACGATCTAACATTTGATTTTACATAAAAAGCCACATATTGACTCATGATATTGATTTCCATTATATTGTGTCACTGAAGTGCTGCTGTTTATCCTCCTTACTCAGCTGAGAAAATAAAGGGATTCAGTTACAGTAGCAGAGCACTTTGTAATCAGTGTTTAACTTTTATAAGGTATCCGCTGACTTAATGTTCTGTTTGGGTCAGTTACCAGTTCCTTGAAGATGCTTATAAAAACCACAAACAGCACATGGAGAACGTGACCCATCAGCTAGAGGAGAAGAAGAAAGTCATTGAAGAGGTATCAGACTCCATAAACAATGGGTATGTTTGCATGTATTTCCACAAACTGCAAGATTTCATATCAAGAATGTAACATGTAGTTTAGAAAACAACCAGTCGACTGTTTAAGGACAAAACCACACAAATTTCAAGTGATAACGGGAAGCCTCCAAAATGTCTTTGTAAATATGTGCTGATTTCACATGATTTGTCAAATCTGAACACTTACATTGAATATATATCTCTCAGCCTTCTTCAGGTTGACCAGAACCGTTCGTCTGTTCGTAGTGAAATAAAGAAATCCATCTGCAGTTTGATTCTCGAGATAAACAAGAAGGGCAAGATGCTAATTAATCAACTTGAGGTATAACCTTTTAAATATATAAGAAATATAACAAAACAGTGTTATTTATCAGTTTCACCACATGCTGCAGATCTGTTGCTTACATTTCCAGTACTTGCTTGCAAGCTCAGTTGACTGTTTTACCCCGAGGCCCAGAGCGCATACCCTCAAGCTGTTTGAACACTGCAGATGTTCACTTATTCATGTTTTCCAGGCTGTAACAAAGGATCATGAGAGTGTCTTGCGAAAACAACAGGAGGATATTGGCTATCTATCCAGACACCTGGATCATGTCATCAGCTTCACCAAATGGGCCACGGCCAGAAATGGGGGTACAGCCCTCTTGTACTGTAAACGTTTGGTAAGGCCTGTCTGATCATTTATCCTCTCGACCTTATCTCATCACAATATGCAAGCTTTGACAGCTGGTTATGCGCCTGGTTTATCTTGGACGTGATAAAGTGGGAACATATGCCTTTTGTAACACACAAGTGTCCTCCTTTGAAATTATTAATAACACCCCTTCTGTTGCAGATCCTGTTTCAGATTGGAAACCTCCTGCGGGCAAAATGTAGTACCTCATTTGTACCACAGAGCACTGTACGCTTCCAGTGTCGATCCTCTTACTGGGCCTCAAATGTTGATCTCGGTAAGGCAAAACCAAATGTATCTGTCATAGAACCCAACCTTGAACCCTAACAATGGATTTAAGTCTGGACACTGCTTTTATTTGTCATTTTTCCATTGTAGTAGTTTTTATACCTTTAAACCTTTCAAAATATTCTTGAAGGATGTATTGATGTAGCATAAGAGGAAAACTGTGTTAAAGGTCCAGCGTATGCAGAGTCTGCCATCTTGAACTGCCATGTTTCTACAGAAGGCCAGAGCAGACAAACTTAACGCTGGCTCTAGAGTGGGTCATTTGTACTTTTTGCACATCCCATGTGGCCACCATAGTTTCTTCTTCACACTATGTAGGAGATGGTGAGCCCAGGGGATTGCAATAAACAACTACACCACTAGGTGCTACTAAATCCTACACACTGATCCTTTAATATGGCAGACCTTGTTCCTTCAGTCACAGGCAAAGTCTCCTGTTTTTATAAACACTGTGAGTCACTAGTCACACCATCATAATGGAATAATAAACATTATAAAAAGTATGTGCTTAAACATGCATCAGAAGTTTTCCACAAGACAGTCCCTTTTGTATTTCACTGTTTTCCCCAAATGTCTTTTTTTATTGTTGCTTGCGTACAAGGTTTGGGACTTGTCTTCTCATCCGTGCAGTGGTTAGTGGATGATTTATTCTAAAATGGAATAAATCTGAAATATTTCCATTGCTTGCTGCCACTGTCTTCAGGCAAATCATAGCATTTACCAGAGATTTGCTGGATCCCCCTTGTCATTTGGATGAATAGTGTCTCTTTTATATATATATATATATATATATATATATATATATATATATATATATAGTTTTTTTGAAGAGTCAGCTGACAGAAATTAATTTATCTTTAAACAGCTTTTAGTATTTGGAATGTCAGACCACACATCACTTGTGAGGGACATTTATTAGCATTTTTTATGCTTCAACACTCAACAGATTAATTGATAGTATAATAAATAACTTAAATTATATAATCATTATTAGTTCCATCCCTTCTTGACCTGTTTTTCTCCTTAAATAATCCCCAAAGTTTCCCAAACTTTCTAACGTTTTAATGCCCAAACCTTCTCTTTTTCACATTTGTCTGAAAGTTTTGTATTTTGCCCTACTTGTTATGCTTAGACTGTCTGTCTGTGCGTGTGTTCCCTCAGGTTCTTTAGTGGTGGAGAGTGTACCAGGCCACCAGCTGGGTGGTTTTCAGGGTATCCCTCATCAGCTCTCCCATCATGGGCAGGCCCCCTCAGGCTCACCCCACAGCTTTGCCCTGGGAGCACCCCATAATACTCTGGCTCAGCTCCAGATGCAGGTGGACAAGCTAAACCCGCAGGCCCATTGGCAGCCTCAACCACCTCCTCCGCCCTGGACATGGTACCAGAGTGTCAGACTACAGCGAAACCTCCCAGGGCCCCTGCAAGGAGGCTCTCCCTCCCACACTATGCCTCCTCAACCAGGCCGCAGGTTTATGGTTCCTCCTCCCAACAACGCCAGTCCAACTAGCAGCTTACCAAGCCCTGGGTTCACGCCCCAGGTTAGTGTGCTTGTCTGTGTGTGTCTGTTTGACTGACAAACCCTCTTAACAAGCACTGACAGTGGATGGCATTGTCCTAAATAGAGCTGACAGCCTTCACATCCAGAGCAATTTATGTCTTTCCTTGTCAAGATGGATTTTAGTCTTGGACAAGCTTAAAACTCCAAATCATAAAATAAAACAGCTAAATCTGCAGCACAGCAGCAGCCAACACATGACGGAGGACGGACCCAAGATTCCATAAGAAAGGGCAGATAATATCTTGTCATACAAGTTGTTTAGTCTAGTTCACTGGGTGTTTTGATTCCAGCTTCCAGTATAGGCTCATTCACAGGACAATGCTGGCGTGTGAAGTGCACACATAAGTTGTATCATACTGATGTGAACAAGCTGTTATAGCTGCATTAAGGAGCCTCAAATCTTCTCTGCAGTAGAAAGAAATCAAAGATTTGTTGCATGTTTGACTTGAAATGATGTGTGATCCACTATCAGGGATTTTTGAAAGTATGGTATAGTCATAGGTTTTCATTATACTTCACCATGGCGCTATCAACTTCAAGAGATTGAAAGAAAAATACTATAATAAAGTCTATGGTTCCTGTAAGGTTAAAGCTAGAAGGTTAGAGCCAACGGCAGAGTATTGAAAGCGCTTTTTTTAATCTCCGCGTCCATCGCCGTGTGCTCATAGACACTGACAGGAATGTAGCATGAAAATGATGGCAGCATTTCTATCCATCTTTCTGTTTCTCCTTGTGTCATTTGTAGCCTCTGAGGGTAATGGGAAACAGCTCCAGCTACCAACCCAAACCTATGGATGTGTTTTCCCCTTCACCTCTGTACCCCCATATAACACCGCTGCCCGTCAATGCTGGCACCACTTTACCCCAATCACGACACACGGCAAGTGACTCCATCCATAATGTAAACTACATTGATATAAATTATATTTACATGCATTAATGATGTGCAATGCTGTGTTTAGATTGAGCCCACATATCTGAATAGGAGGAGCGATTCAGGTGGTCCAATATATATGCTGAAACCAAACTATTCCCAGATCCTGCCACCTTCTTTGCCACACAGCAACGGTACGTCTATGCCGTCTGTGTCGTTTGCACTGTTGTAGGCTGCATGTATTGCTGTATTCTTAATAAAGCAGATTTTTATTTCTCTCAAGTGCAAGGACAGGAGAATTCACCAGAGTACGCTGCTGGATCCCAGGAGGAGAAACCAGGGTGAGACAGCTGCGCACTCACAGATTCTCTCTCTGTGAATGTTGTGTAGCTCTGAACAGCACTGCTTTGATATCACCGTAGTCCCTTTGTGCCATCGGACTCTCCAGTGAATTTCGCTTTACTCTAATTCGTTCCTGCTTTGCTCCCAAGGACCGTATCATGGAAACCTCCAGAAACATATCACGCAAGTGGAGCCGTGGGCTCAGCTGTCAAGAAAAGACGAAGGTCTTCACCAGGTCCTGTCATAGTCATCAAGGATGAGCCAGATGATGACAGTAGCTATGTAAGGAGATGATAAATTATTATACAGACCATCCTTGCAGAGCATGAATTGAATGGAGAACTGCAGTTGTATTACATCTTGAGTCTTATTTTTAGAGTTCTGGCATTTCAATTAGATATCATAACATTGTACTCACCAGAGCAAACAGAGACTAATGCTAGAGAGATTGTAAACAGGCCAATAGCTTCGCTCAATTTTTTAAACCTCCTTATTTGGAGTTAAAACCAGAATTGAAACGTCCACAATAAACCGTTACTGGGCAGATAAACACAACTATGGCCATTACTCTAGGTCAGAGTTGAGTTTATTTTGTATAAATTGGTTACAAAAGTTGTTTTACTCTCTGTTCAGGTACAAGCTAACCAAAGAGCCAGCCTCCCTGACAGCACAGGTGACCAACCACAAATCACTGCCCAAGATGAAGCCCCGACTCGCCTTCAAAGCACAGATGACAAACTCCATAGCCCTTCACAGCCTCCAAGCAGTCCACGGGGTCAGAGTAGCGCTAATCATGTCCGTTCACTGGAAAAACAACAGCACCATGCACCGCTGGAAGATTCGAATGAAGTCATGTGTGCCGTGTGTCAGACTGGTGGAGAGCTGCTGTGCTGCGATAAGTGTCTAAAGGTTTTTCACCTCTTGTGCCACGTTCCAAGTCTCCTCAAATCTCCCAGGCAAGGGGAAATTTATATATTGCTACTCTCTGATGGAAATGTTATGACTCATGTTTTTTTTTTTCATATATACCAGAATTAAGGAATTATGGTCCTCTGTGGAATGAAAAAAAAAACAACTTCATTTTTTAAGAATGAGACTGTTTTTGAGGTTTTCAGACAGCAGCATTATGCACTTGTTCCTTCTTACTGGCTCTTGTACTGAGTCTCTGGACTGTCTCTTTTCAGTGGCGAATGGTTTTGCTCTTTCTGCCGTGACCTGTTAATGCCTGAGATGAGGTACGAAAGCAAGCCTGACGCCAAGACAGTAAAGAAGGAGCCAGACACTGAAGGAGGATTTCCCCCTGAAGACAAACAAGTCAGTGCTCTTTTTCCATCCATCCATCCATCCATCCATCCATCCATCCATCCATCCATCCATCCATCCATCCATTATCTGGGTCGGGACTGGAGCTTATCCCAGCTGACTTAGGGCAAGAGGCAGGGTACACCCTGGACAAGTCTGCTCTTTTTTTAAAATAACAATAATTTGCTTATAATAAAGGGGATAGAATTATAGTGATTATAGCAGGAAATGGTTAAGTTTAATTGAATGTTCAGCTTTTCTGGTTGGCTTGTAAAACATCAAGGAACGAGGCCTATCACTGAATTATTTCAAATTCTTTCATCCTAAGCAGGGCAAATATGCATAGCACTGACAGGTATCATTATAACACAAGTAAGTGTATAAAAAAGTGATCCTTCCAAATATCATATTGTCATATTTCTATTATAAATTCTGCCTCCATTCTTATGCACAATCTTTTTGAACTTTCACTCATCACATCTCGGTTATTTTCTACTCTTGTTTATTGGTGTGGCAAGAGGTGCAACATTAACATTTAATGACTGCAGTGTTGAAGAATATTTGCATTTACATTGTAAAGCAATACAAATAGAATATAGATTGGATAATTGGTATGTGGTTTCTCGGTTATCATGTATTAAGTCAGATGTCTTTTTCTGCCGCTGCAGAAGTGTGAGAGGCTGTTGCTGCACTTGTTTTGCAGTGACCTGAGTTCAGACTTCCAAGAGCCCGTATCCGCCTCGGTGAGTCTGAAAGCATGGCTGACTACAGACAAAAGGTTCACAGGATTAATGTCACATGGAGTGTACTGTACTGTAACTGTAATTTTAATGGTGTGTGATATGCAGTATTTATCAGTAGAGACAGAGGAGTTCTGAATCAGGGGTAGAACAACTTTAATCAGGTACTGTAAATATATAGTATATAAGTATTTGTCTTGACAGAGAGCTTGTATGTATTATACATGACAGTGCATACAGCACTATATTTGTGTGCATTGTAGACTTGAAATACCGTTTTTTATTAATTTTCACATAATAAAATGGGGTAAAAATCCATAACCTCTTGTGCACAATGCTGACATGAAATCCATAAATATCAGATGGTAATCATGTTTTGTGTCAGCATCTTCCCATGAAGTTTTATTGTTTAATTATCTCTCCCTTTCTAAATACTGTAGGAGTGTGCTAATAACAGGCTGACTGTAAAGGGACCTATGAAGCTTTCCACTGTGAAAAAGCGACTGGAGGCTAAGAGCCCGTGTTACCAAAGCCCTGCAGAGTTTGTATCAGACATCAGGCTTGTCTTTGAGAACTATAACTCCCTCAGTGAGGTACTGAAAAATCGTTTGCAAAAATCCCCTGTTTTAGTATTATTCATATCTACTAAAATGTTTTTCCCTTCCTTGCTTCTACTTGGACGGCAGGTCGACACAAAAGTCACCGTGGCAGGCAGGAAGCTTAAGGAGCTGTTTGAAGATCACCTGAGGGTCATCTTCCCTGACCAGACCTTTCCAGAAATCAAACTGGAGACTGCCCCTGCTGACTCTCAGCTCTCATCTCTTGACAACATATCCCAGGCTGCAAAGCGCCGGCGCACATGTGCAGACTTCCAGGATACAGCAGGCTGTCCCGGTGGAGAGGAGGAAGCAGTATGAGGGCACAAATCTTCTTAATGGTTTAGATGTTTGACCACACTGCCAGCACCAGCTAACATGTGGTGTGTTACACTTTATTACAAAAATTTAAAATACACAATTAAAGTGTATCGCAAGCAAACTGCTTTGATGCAGGCCACCAAATTAGGTATATTTTCTGGACTTTCTGAACTGCATTACAGCTGCATTTAGATAACTAGCAATGGCTTCTGTCTCTGGTGGAAGCTTAAAGATTAAGGCTTCATGCAAAAAGTACCGGTACATACATGAATTGCTATATGGTAAGCAGTCTTTTGTTTTGGTTTAGTTATTGGTTGCTCTCACCAGTTGTGTGTTCTGGTTTAGCTTCCGATGTGTGAAATGCTGCACATCAAGGGAACGAAAGAGTGTTATGTTCTATCATCACACATCGCTACATAATATTTCTTCTTGATCTAATTTGCCAGGCTTTTTTAACACAGCTTTAATGTTGTAAAGGCAAATGTTGTTATGTGTTGTGTTTATTTATTTATTTATTTATTGTAGTATCTTGACATTGTTATACTGTATTATTTATTAATGTTTATTCAAAAAATAATTGTAAATGTAAAGATCTAAGTACAGTGCAGATGTTGTGTGAGACTTTTTTTTAAAAACATATTTTAATTCAGCAACATTTCTTCTGCAGTCACCACTATGAACTGTGATCTCTGAATACCCAAGAGCGACAACATTTAGCCATAAAACTGCTTGCATGTAAGCCAGCTTGCTAGTGTTTACAGGGGACAATAAAAATATGAGTCTTATATATAAGCTTCATTCTCTGTAAGGATTCTGGGTAATGTTAAATAATACTTTCTTTGCCCTTTGTATGTTAAAGCAGCGTTGCATAGAAATTGGTATTTTTGCAATTTAGCCCCAAGTTTCAGAGTGCAGTATCTCACTAGCCATAAATATGGACAGTTACACATGTATCTGTCACAATTACTCATGATCAAAAACCAGCGAGTCGACAACTTTGCACAGCCAAACATCAAGCAAGTGCAACAACACAAGACATAGCAGCCAGCTAATATTACTTAGTAGTGCAACAACCAGCAAGTCCAGTTTGGCTTTTATTTAACGACCTGCTTGCCAACGACTAAAAGCCAGTCCCAGATTTACTCTTGCCTGGCAGCTTTTTGCTCGGTCACTCCATTCATAAAGGCTGCTGAGCCCAGTTATGATGCTCAAGTGCCCAGCTCTGGTTCTGGCACATCTACGGCTACATTCCTCATCAGCACTCACACCAGGGATGAAAACCTCTTCTTACCAGTGATCTAAAACGCCTGTGGTACAAACTCTTAGCTCACAGTTCAGGCAACCCTGGCTAACAAAGTGGCTAACATTAGCTAACGGCAGCTACAGTTTACTGTCCATCACAAAACTCTGTGAATCAGTGAGAGTTGATCACCTGATGATGACACGTCAGTGCAGCATTCAAGTGATTTAAAATCTGTTATTTTATGGTAGAACAGTCACACATTGTTGCTTTAATGAAGCCATACTTTATTTATTACCCTCACTACAATTTACATTTTACAGTCGAGTAAAGCCGCTCTCTCCTTTCAAGTGTCAACAGTTGTTGATGACCAACAGTGAGCAAGTTGCAGAGCAGCCCTCTGACTGCCTGCCTGCGTTAGCGGCCCTCTGCTGATTGACACAGATGTGGCAAGACAAGCTTTGTTGAGCTTCAAAGGAACTGTACCGCACCCCCCGCAACAAGATTAACACTGTTTGAATGCCACCTCGGCCGCTCCAATTACCTCCACCTATGAGCTAGGAGGTCAGCTCACGCTGCTGTTTCTTGTTAAATCCTAAATGTAGATTGGAGGTGGAGAGGAGGGCTGGTAGTTTCTGGAAGACTAGCAGGCACGAGTAGTTACTCTCAGATGTTCACATGTGCTTGAGGAAGCCAGGATTGGAGCCTGGCACTGGTCTGGCTCTCATTTTGGGCATTGGTCATTCCTTATATGGTCTTTTATCTCCTTCCTACATTACATTGAGGCAAAGATAAGATTAAGGGAAGTCAGCAGTAAAGGGGCGCTCTTTGTTGTTGATAACTGTTAGGTTACAAAGGGGGGTTGCCACATCCTTGACTGATAGAAGTCTGCAGGAACCAAATATATGTGGTGTAGCAACAGTCTGCTTTTAACCTAGAGGTGCAATGCACGCTTTTCTAGTGTGTTTGAATTGATTTACTACCCAACATCACTTTCAATGTATGCTGTAGTGTTTTTCCTTTGAGACACCAGTTTTTTATTCATTTTTCTGATGTTTTCACATCAACTTGCAGAAAACTTGTTGAAGTAATCCATTACATACAACAAAGATGTCTGTTTTTGTTGTTGTCAAGGTTAAATTGCTGTAGAGTGGCAATATAAGTCCCAGATTGAATAAAGTGCTTTGCCGTGCAACTGCAACGCAAGTAAAACACATTTACTGTGATGGAAAGCAAGTTCTCTGCAAGCTCATTTTTACACCATAAACATTATTTATTAGAACAAACAGAATGTTGTATACCAATATTGAAAAAGACAGATGTATTTTTCCAAATAAGGATGATAAATCATCATGAAATTTAACTGAAATCTGCACCCTAAACTAGCCCTGCAACTGTGGCACTTTATAGTGAATGGAGACAAGTGGCTTCCTGGAAGGTTCATAAATGTATATTATGCATTTTAATGGGCCAAAACATTAAGACCAATATGGTCTTGTAGAAGACAAACTACAAACAGAAAACATAGACTGTGGTGAACTGCAGAGCTCAGAGTTTCAGACAAGACTTATCACATGCTACACGTTAACGGTGCAAGCTGCACGTTTATAACTGCCATATACTTGTGGGCTTTCCTGTATGCCTGTGGTGTCCTGATATCAAGTCCTTGGTGATGTTTCTTTCTAGACTGGCTAGACTGGTGGTGGAGACATATGGCTCTGATTAGAAGATCATTTAACCTCTCTCTGTCACCATGCCCAGAGTCAGTAGACTGATTGAATTTGCAGAGGGCCTTAGTTGGTACAAAATGTTTATAATGCAGTCTAGCAATTATTTCTACGCTTCTTGCCAATTCTGGTAGACTAGTGTGTGTGTGCATGCGGCTTGTTTATACCCAGCTCCCTCTTACAGTTCATGATCACTTTGGCTGACGGTGAGCCCACATCTGTGGCATCGTTACAGAAGCTTTAATTCATTAAGTTTGAGGGTAAATGCCTCATTTTCTTGGGTGCAGCTGTGAAATTTAGTAACTAGGGAGAAAGTATGTGCTCAGTAGTGGAGACCTTTAACACCCCTGTGCAGATCAGTTCGGATAAAAATATAAGGGAGGGTGCAAAGATGAAGCGGACTCAAGAGGGTAGCAGTGAATAAATGGAGATATTTGCAGTGAAAATACTAATTTTCTTTTATTCCCCCTATTTCCTCTAGCTGATGTATCCCAAAGGTTTCAAGGCTTACAGTCTGGACATAGCCACAACAGATTTTTAAAATACCCCAAAACCGGCTCCAGATGTTGAGTAATCAGTCCAGTCATTAGTCACAGACAGAAAAAGTCTACTTTGCCATTGATGGGAAGACAATTTCCATGTGTGCATGCATACCTTACAGCACAGTAGCCTTAAGACACTTGCAATTCCTCCTGTAAGCAATAAAAAAAGATGGCAGCCCACATCTCCCTAGGTAGTATTTCAGGTCTTCTGCTTTCCAACATGCGTAAATATATCAATCATACAAAACATTTTTAAAAGTATGGGAGTTTTGTATAAACATTCCTGACAGAATTCAGGAACAGATCACAGTACTAACTCACTTCTGAGTATTATAACAAATCTCCCAGTAGTAAGTAAGTCCCAGTAGTAAAAGTAAGTTTAATTGTAATATACTGTAAATAAGCTCAGGGTTAACGGCGTCCACTTGGAGTTGTACAGGAGGGACAAAACCGGATTTGATTAGCAATAAGTGGGTGTCTGTGGCCCCAGCCCGCCCCTCACAGTGCCATAATTAGACGCTCATTCCTCCAGTCACGCTGCAACTGCGACTCACTCAACTCCATCACATCCTCGGACTCAGTCTTTGTGTTTTTTTTAAAGGAGCACTGCGGTTTATTCACTCCATCCTGCAACAATAAGCAGCATCGTTTCAAAACCCGAAGCTCTCGGACATCATCTTTTTTTTTATTGTTATTGTTGTTGGGTCTCTTCATATTCAATGGGTCCGCGTGTAGTGCTGCTCTGCTCTCTGTTCGGAGTTCTCCTTGGCCAAGGTAAGTTACCTTTCTGCAAGTAAACGGGATAGATCACGACTTTTAATGCGGGAACTCAAAGCCAAACAAAACTACCTGTGCACGAGACTTTTCTAACTTTTCTGACAAGCTTTTGTCAGGATATTAACAGTGAGAATCAAACTGGTAATAGGCTAAGAGTGAGACCCAGGGAGGTGATGAATTTGTCATAGGGCTAGTTGGGGCATGTGATGAAAGCACAGTTTACAGAGCTGGGTGCTTCAAAGTGCTGCAGGTCTGTCTTGAAATGAAGCAGGATTAAAATGTCCAGAGTTTTATTACATATATGGATTAAAAGGATGATAATTTTATTCACTGACTGTGTTCCTGTTTCCATATCCCCTTACAATGATGCCAGGGAGATAGATAAATTGTTATATAAATAATTTCTTGCAGCTATAAACCCATAGCAAACTGCATCTAGAAAATACTACTCTGTTATGTCTCCTTCATTCATTGCCTTATTTTTTGATACCATAGCCTATATCCAGCTTGATTCATAAAGTGATAAAAGAAGATGCCACATGACATGAAACACAAGCTGTAAGAGTTCTCACTGCCCTGTTTTCCTACTTGCTGCCCTACAAGTCAAAGGCCAAGTGCCTTGGTATGCTGTGATGCTAAGTCAGAACGACCAGCGTCTCACCAGGACGGGACGATCTAGACAGAAGTGGTGTGATTTATACCTGAGTGCCCACAGCAGGGTCACTCAGGCGTGGGATGAGTCATATCCAAATGCTCACGGTCCCCCCTGGTCACACAGGGGGCAATTTTCACAGTGGGCAGGGCCACCGTTCTCTAAGCTGTGTTCCCGAGTAAGATAGATAGATAGATAAAAACAGATTACATAATAGCCATGTTATATCATTAAGACTGACAGAAACCTCCAAATAAAAGCCCCGAGTGCAGTCTGTGAAAGAGATGCACACTGCTGTTGTGATGTCTGGCTACAGGCAGCTACTCCGTCTGGGCGGAGCTCCACCAGTGGGCTCATTAAGCCTTGTTTACATGAGGCGTCTAGACGCAGGAAAGCCATGTGCTGCTCTGCCAAGACAGAATGGCCCTCACAACCAGCACCGCCATCCAAGATGGAAATCAGTCCTCTCCAGACAGACAATGCATCACAGAGACAGAGGAACGACAGAGGCAGACTGCATCCAGACCGGAGCAATGCAATGCTGTGCCTGGTTTGCCTCTTTTGATAAAACTGTACCACACAGTTAAGTTTAAGGCACTTCTGGTCTTTCAATTTAGGTTTGCAGAGCAGCAGACAGCGGTGGCGTTGGAATGGCTCTGTGATGCTTAGTGGGTTCGAGTTAGTTATCAGCAGAGAGCCACTGCGGGGAGAAATGCGTAGAACAGACATAAATGTGCCTGTCATTTAAAATATACTCACTGTGTCCATGAGAGAGAGAGATTTTGAGATTATTTAGTTAGTGTGGAATTTGGATAGGTGCTCGTCAGATGCTTTTCCAGTTACATTATAAACTGGGTGTTTTGGCAAGAGGTTGTCAGTTACTTGTAATGGTCAAAAACAAGAACACTTGGGAGAGCAGCTCTTTGAGGGGACTTTTAGGCAATAACACTTTCATGTAAGGCATTAAAGGTCATCTTTTACATGCGTATGATCATGTATTTGAGAAAAACATTTTGTTTTTGTCACACTGGAACAGCCTAGTGCTTCTTTCTAAATAGATCGATGTCTTTATCCCCTTCAGAGACAGACAGATAGACAGAGAGAGAGAGAGACTTTGAGAGCCCACTTGGTAAGCCTATGTGAAAGGCTTTAAAAAAATGCCATCTCATTTCATCCAGCTGCTACAAGGTTTATTGGCCAGAGGATTCTGGGATGTGCCAGACTTCCAGAAGTCAGTAGTGAGTCAGCTAATGTGGCTGCCTAGTAATAAATCCTCTGTCCATATTCACTCCTTTCTGCCAGGTTAATCATCTTTCATGTAGTAGCAGTGACTTGATTTCTTTAGAAAAACCACATGCGTTCATTTTCAATAAACTCTTAGTCATTATTTGTTACACATACCTACTTCCCTGTGAAATCGATTGCAATGCTTACCCGTGGTTTTAAAAAGTTTGTCATTGCAGAAAAACCTGTTTGTGATGATGACTATTCCTGCTCGTGCTTCATCGTTGATTTAATGCTTATAATAAAATTCCTCCTTGCCCCTCTGGGAGAAAGCAGCAAATCTATAAAACCGAGTACTACAATTCCAGACACTTGTCCTCCCTACCTAATTTAACTTATTATCTGAAGTTGCTGATTTTTGCCAGACTTCTCACGGCAGACGCTCTGTCTCAAACAGATGGATTTTGTTCAGTGTGTTTCACAATCGCCAAATGATTCAGAGCGTTCAGTCACTACCCGTATTCTCTTACAATGGATCAACAAAATTTATTTCACGGTGAGTTTGTTTTCTCTTTTTTTCTCTCTCTCTCTCTTGGGGGACTTATTGTTAATAACAATTTGGCGCACTCATCCTGGTTTGAGCCGAAGGCAAAAAAAGTCCAAGGAGCCGATCTGCCAAAGCTATTTCACGTTTGGCAGATCACACAAACCACAGGCGAATAAATGTACTTGATGTGATTGCGACGGCTGATTGTTTACAGAGTCGAGGCATTCCACGCTCTCTAATCCACATGAATAAACAGCCAGATCACCGCAGCGTTGGTCGCGTTCCAGTCAAAAAAGCCTCTCTTGTGTCTGCAACAACATATCCATCATTCATTGTCTTTGGCAAAAAAATGCCTACAGGCAGTTTAAATTTGCCAGACACATTTTCAATTCTGTTTTTCCATCTTTTAGAGGACGCTCGGCAACTTGCCTCGGAGGACAATAGCAATATCCCTTTTTCATTTGAGGTCGAAATCCAATTGTGATCGTAACTCACTTAATCAGCAAAACAATGTGTCAATCTGCATTTCATCAGCTTTATTAATGCCAAAAGAAAATGTGTTTGTCAAACAAATTACACTGGATATCATAAGACAATGCCATTTGTTATATTTTGCACGTCATGAACGGCTCATAGGGTACAAAACTACCCTCGAGGCAAGTGTTGTAATCGCTTTGTGTGTGTGTGTCTGTATGCAGGCAGGTGTGTTAAGTGCAGATGTGAGATCTGTGGTTTGATTATCTAGCAGACTCTGCCGCATATGAAAATGTCCTTTTGACCTGGGATGAGCTCCGATTTAGAACCTTCTCATCTGTGCACACATGCAAAAACATACCTTGTATATATATATATATATATATTTTTTTTTTTAATGTTCACAGGAGCAGAGCAGATCTCAATAGAGGACTGCTGTAAAGATGGCCAGAAGCGTGGCAGTGATAACGAAGACTGTGCTTCTCTCCCTCTCATCTCTGAGTCAACCACATGCAGGTAAGCAGGCGCTACCTGCTGCTGATCGCAAAATCTCTACACCAAAAGGGCTGGTGAGAAGACTTGCCTGGGGCTTATTCAGATTTACAAGTCATTAACTGCTGCACCCTTTGTCACAATCTTACATTTTCAGTCTGCACCACAGAAGCTCCTGCAGTATTAGCCCCAAGGGATTTGGCCTGTACCATGTATGGGGGGAAATGTCTGTAGGCTCTTAATATGAGATTGCTTTACCTTACACCCATAAATCTCCGGGCACATTATTCACTTCACGTGAGAGCAGGAAACACTAATAGTGATGGGATAATAACAGGTCTGTTGGTAACCCTAGAAGGTGTGCTGCCACAGGTTTAGGGCACATAAGCTAGGGATATCTACTGCTGTGAACACTGATGGCAAACACATTTACCGTAGCCACCCTTAGTGATCCCAAATTTGTCTAAATTATAGTGTGAGGAGGGAGAGAGAGGAAAAGGGCAGAGGTTTGTGGGGGAGTAAGGGTGAGTCAGGAGGGGCTATTTCAAAACCCAGGAAATACCTGGGTTTTGCAAGAGGTGAAATGCGACATAGAGGGACGATGGAGAGAGGCAATAACAGGAAATCTGAACGATTACTTTAGACACCGAAGGGGGGAAAAAAAGTAAGAGAGAAAGAGAGCGGAGTAGGGAAGAGAAAAGAAAAACAGGAGCGCGGCTGTGCCCTTAAAAGGTTCTGCAGAGGAGGTGTGTGCCTTGACGTAAATTTGAGATCTTCAGTAGTTTATGTGGAAAGAGATTTCTGGTAAGAGTTGATAAAGAGGCTTGTTGGAAATGAGAGAGGAGAGATGAGGGGGTGGCGTTTCATGCTTTCTGTCTTGTAAAATTGCAGCGAGACAGAGATCGAGACCAGACACAAACAGTCACCCACTCTTAAGTGACTGGACTGGTTTCTAGCAAGGAAAGCTAGACGATACAATGAGTTTTAATCCGATACTGGGTAACTGATATTTTGATAACAATGCTCGCATGTGTGGGGATGATCCAAATATTACTTTTGGCCTTTAAACAGCCGTCACAGTAATATGCTGTGTTTTATTGGTCCCTGCAGAGAGATACATTTTATGATCCTTAAGCATGGAAAGCTCAGAGGTCAAGGTCAGCTGCAACACTTCCTGTATCAATGTGTTACTCACTCTGCTGACGTAGCAATGTTTCAAATCACATCTGTAACATGTCATCATTAATTTCTGAGGAAAAACTGGGATGATTCCACTCAAGTGATGTAACTGACACCAAGCAAACTGTATATACTGGCAGCTGTTAGTGACCCAATAAGTGGCTCACAGGACACAACATGCTTATCTTGAGGGAGAGGTTTGTTTTAGAGATATTATTGTAACTGTGAATAAGGAGATGTGGAGGTGGACAAATGTTCCTCTTGGGACTGAAATGTTGATTCAACTCGAGTCTAAACCAACAGAGCAAAAGCTGTAGAGAGTGCTGCTCAATCCACTTTAGTCCAATGATGTCATTGTTGCAAAAGGCAATAAACTCTGCCCTCCTCTGAATTCACGCGGGACTTACCCAATCAACTCATCCATGCATTTTTAGTGCGACAACTTTGAGGCTCACCTCAGGCTGTTTTTAATGGGCTACGCTTAAAGACAGTGCTGTATCGCACTAAAGAGATTATTGATAGAGCTGAGAATAAATGCACCACTTGTGTTTTTTTTTGTGTGTGTATTTGTGTGTGTGTTTGCTTGCTTACAGGATAGTACAGGAGCAATGCTGTGTAACAGTGCTCGAAGATATCATGTGCTCCACTGGTATCAACATGGCCAAAGACCAAGGAGCCTGTGATTCTTTATTCACCAGCCCCTGTCAGACCAAGACTACTAAGGTGTGTGCACATGCATATGTGTATGTTTGTGTATGTGTGTCTTACTACCTGAAAAGCCTGCAAACAGAGTGTGTGCACCAAAATGTCTCCCGGTACTCAATCAGTCTACAGTACATCACTTTGCTGGGCAGCCAGTTTGGAGGCAAACGATTGATGAGCGTGATGGTGTGCATTTATGTGTGCGTGTTCATGTGCATGCTCTGTGAGCAGGATGAGGCATGTCACTTCAGGGAGGAATGGAGCTTGTTGCTGTCAGATAGATTATAAATTCAGCTTTAACTCTAGGATCTTCCACAGGCTCGCGTCCAAGTGCTTTTCAGCTGTTCTGTGTTTTTTTTTCCTCCCTTGAACCCAACCCTCACTGTGCCCCTATATTCTTACAACACACTGCACATCAAAACACAGCAAAGAATAACGCTTGGCAAAATGTAGGAGATACAAGTTGGTGCACTTTCTTAAAAGGATGAGATAATCATCAAAGACGGCTTGTCTTTACTTGATTTTGTGCAGATGGTGGCTCGTACTTAAATGTGCCCAGGTAACAAGAATAAAAGGAAACGTAGTCCATGGTTTGTAATACTATAACTTAATGAGACAATACTTAAGTCAGGTTTCGCTATACTTACAGTATTAAAGGGTTTCATTACACTTTGAAACCTTAAACCTTCAATGACAGCTAGGAGAAAAACACAAAAAGCTGTGACTGTTGTTTATCTGTAACATTAGAACAATGATGAAAAAGAACTTTTGACCGTGTAAAGCCAATTCTGAGACTTCTTTCAAAATACATAAAAATGGTTTAAAATAGTTGCTGAAAACACATGAAAAGACTTTGAACAATATATTACTGAAATGTAGAGTTAGAGGTTAAAACAGTTTTTCACCAGGATTCTCAGGATTTTGTGGGTGGTCCTAAAGGGTGGCTTGATGACACACTGAGGCCACCCTGAGCAGAGAGATAGAGGTGAATGCATCTCGCCCAGAGTGTTTCAAAGTTGGTCATGTCATTTTCTGAACTCATCTGACACGTTTCATTTGCTTCAAAATTGCTTACTGCTGCGAGTGGGCGTGGCTCCAGAGGACACACCCCCACAGCCCTGGAGCTGAGAATACTGCTCATCTTTACCTGATTTTGACACCTAACTTCATAAACTTGTCGATATTTTTTAATAATTAATCAAATTTAGCTGGGTGGTTAATAACAAACTCAGAACATTTATTTTGACTTTACGCAGACTTTAAAGTTAGATAACAATATTGCTGCCACTCTCATGTCTGACACAAAGACTGGAAGCAGAAGGAAGCAGCTAGCCTGTCTGACCAAACTTTAAAAAATCTGTCTTCATCATCTTTATTGAACCAATAAGCATGCAGCATGCCTGTACAGCAGGCATGCTGGAAAAATACTAGCAGGAAAAATACTACTTTACAGACTGTAGGCCTACTCACTATATTTATGTCCGCTGCCAGCTGCATTCTGCTTTGCGCTGCTTGTTAGCAAGCCAGCTCTGCTAACTTGTATGTGCATCTGTCAGTGTCTTTGCTTACAACATCACCAGCCAGAATGAAAGCCCTGATGAATCCTTTCCTCGCCACTGTGGTGATAACCTGGACTTCTGGAGCATTTCCAATGGCAAACATTACTTCCAGGCTGACTGGTAAAAGGAGAGAAATACACCTGGTGTTGATGTGGTGGATAGTTCATCAACCACAGAGTCGCTCTCTTCTTCTTCTTTGGATTAGGCAAACATGGGAACACTGAAGCCATCAAAACAATGAAATTACTCAGGAATTATGTGGTGAACAAAGAAAGTGTAAACAAAGCAAAATGTGTTTTATATTTTAGATTTTTCAAAATAACCAACTTTTTCAATGATGATATCTTTGCACCCTCTTGGTTTTCTCAGTCAGCTACATGAGGTAGTCACCTGGACTGGACAACTGTGCCTCATTAAATACTGTAGGGATTCATATTATGACAAGGACCAGTCCATCATTACTTTAAGACATCAATGTCAGTCAATGCAGAGCATTTGAAGAACTTTGAATGTGTGAAAATTCAGTTGCAGAAACTATGAAACGCAATGATCAGACTTTCCTAAGAACCACCAAAGGAAAGGAAAGCTGCAGAGGACAAGTTCTTACACTTGCACTCAGCTCAGAAACTGTAAATTAGCCACACCTCAGATTAGAGCCCACACAAATCCTTCACAGAGTTCAAGTAGCAGACACATCTCAGTATCAACTCTTCAGAGGAGACTACATGAATCAGGCCTTCATGGTCGAATTGCTCCAGAGAAATAACTGTTGAGGAAAACCAACAAGAAGAAGGGAATCGCTTGGGCCAAAAAACACATTGAGTGGACATTAGACCAGTGGAAATCTGGACTTTGGTCTGATGAGCCCAAATATTTATTTCCAGTTCCTGTGTCTTTGTGAGATGCAGAGACTATGAATAAATAGTATCTACATGTGTGGTTCCCACCATGGTGCATGGAGGAGGAGGTGCAAATTTGCAAAATGTTGACCAGGGAATGTGCAAAAGGTATTAAATAATATTTGCATTGTGTATTTTACACTGTCCGGAAAACTGTGTCAAGGCCACACAGACATGCACCCACGCATAAACACAGACAGACAAAGTAGCAGTTACCTACTGGTAAACAACAGCATTATGTGACAGTAGTATTTGACAGAGAGTTGTGGCATGTGTAAAGCCATGCTATCACCACACATGGTTATATTTCAGGTATATAGCCTACCCTCAAGTCCCCAAACTGAACCGTGAACACACCCATCCCCCCTCGCCGACTGATGTGGGCTGCCACAATGATTGATTGAGCATGCTTCAGCCAGAGGGGATGATGTCATCCCATCACCGTCTGTCCATCTTGCTTACTGACCTGCTGCTTTGCTACAGTCTGTCTGTCTGTCTGTCTGAAGCCTGTCAGTTGGCTTGTCTTCTCAATCAGCCTCCTCTTCTCCCTGTCTGTTTGATTGAAAGCTTTGCTCTCTGTCTGAATCACACAGCCCCATTCGTCATTGTACCAACCAACATCATGCCGCAATCTCCTTTTCCTTGTCTAGAGTTTAGGTTTCACTTCCCGTGTTGCATTAGAGAGCTGTGTAGGGTGATAATTCTCTGTGAAATAGTGGTTTTTCTCTCCTTTCTTAGTAATTTTTTAAAAATTCTTATGTATGCAAAGCCTGCATTATGCACCAAAGGTTAGTCTGTCACATTCATTTCTGTGTTCTGTAGTTGTGCTGTGACTGTTGTCTTCTGGGGAAGGCGGCTCAGGAGAACAACCTACCTTGTGACCACAGCCTGTCCGTGGGCTACCAGTGTGGCCTGGTGTCCCGGGCCTGCTGCGTGAATGGAACCGCAGACAACCAGACAACACACACAGAACAAACTCAAAGTGGGTGAAGAAAACCTAAGCATGATGTAGGCTAAATGTTAACATTTTTTTTTTATCTCAGGTTTGGTTGCATCAAAGCACCTAACTTCTTCTGTGGTAAGGGTAAAAAAAAATAATAACCCATTGCCCAAACACATTAAATTTTTCCAAATATTGCAACATAAGGAGGAAGAATAATTTTTAAAAAAGCAAAGCGCTGCTGGTGTTGTCAAACATAAACCAACACTGCCCCCCGCTGCATATATGTTGTCATTGCTTTTAGTGTCCAGAGGAGATGAACAGTGATGACACATACAGTCGGAATTCATCTTCTGGTTCACTCCTGAACACACGCAACTTAGGTTCAGCTAAAGGACACTAACTCTGGAGCTGGCAGGGTTTTAATGTTTTGCTTATAGGCACTCCAGTAAAAACATATAACATCTCCTTGCTCCAACTTCTCAGTTGTGAGGATTTGTGGCTTTTATCGGCATGTTTTCAGTATGAAATTGAATATCTTTTGGGATTTGGACTGATGAATAGACAACGCATGATATCTGGAGATGTCTGTTTGGCCTTTAGGTTTGTTTGCTGCCATTTATGACTATTTAATTAATTGACAAAGTAGTCTGCAGTTGAATCTATAATGAAAATAATCATCAGTAGCCCTTGAAACATTTTTGATGATCGTAGGGATGTTTCTTGCTTATGCATATAAAGTATTGTACGTTTTTTTCCTCACACAGTACCGAATACAGAGGAAGCCAACGAAAATGGAGATAATTCAGTATTAAGTGATCTGTGCCACGGTATAGTAATACACACTAATAAAACCTAACTGATTTGATCTTGCAAAAGCAGTTAATTATGAATTATCAACATGCATGTGTTTCTTTTTGCAGGGAAATGTGCACAACGCTGTGTGGGCAATGACACCTGTGCCTGTTTCACAGGCTACAAACTCAAACCAGATGGAAAGAACTGTGATGGTAGGTAGCCTTCTTCAATTTGTGGAGCAAGGATATTAGTGCACAGAGAAAAGTTATGCTTTTGAAAGGTTAGATTGTGTGTGCCCAATGAGAGAATCTCTTTCAAACACTCAGATATCAACGAGTGTTTGCTGGGAGCCAGTAACTGTCGGGGAGGAGAGCGTTGTATCAACACAGAGGGCTCATTCCGTTGCCAGAGAGAGGTCAGCTGTGGGACTGGCTATGAACTCACTGACACCAACAACTGCAAAGGTCAGTCAGTCAAATGTCCCTCAGTTTGCTTATGTTACTGTTACTAAGTATTGAAAGTGTGTTCAATTTTCCTGTGTTTTCCTTACCCAGATATTGATGAGTGTGAAACTGGTATCCATAACTGTGGCCAAGAGTTTGAGTGCCAGAACACCCAGGGGTCATTCCGCTGTCTCCCAAAAGTCAAATGTGGCGTCGGCTATATCCAGGATGCCCTGGGCAGCTGCATTGGTAAGGACCATACTGCTAGCTAACAGCTCTTTTGCATTGGTGCTGAGGACTGTTTGGACATCTTGCAACCAAACTTTAATGGTTGGTTGTGGTCATGAAAGATTGGCTCTTCGTGGTTTTGGCGACCCTTTGACCATTTGTCTGAATGAAAAATCAAATCCAGATAAAGAGCACATGCATGTCAGTATGGAAGCTTCATGGTTTGGGGGACAATTTCTACGACCATCAATTTACCCAAACAAAAAAAAAAAAATCCATCTGATCTACTACGTAGGTTAACATGAAATTTGGTTTGACAGTAACTTGAATTTACTCATGAGAAACAAATACATGGATTCTGCACTGCTCACCAGAGTTAGGATCAAAGACAAGGAGGCCCTATACCTGGTACTCAAGAGAGAGTATAAAGCTAGCAGTTAGAGTGAACACGGAGCTGTCACCTGGTTTGGTGAAGGCCCAATATTCATCAATATATTCACATTCATTCACATTCATCATCCGTGTCTATGTTTCAGATATCAATGAATGTGTTAGCCAGACAGGCCCATGCCACAGAGGTCAGGTCTGTATCAACACAGTTGGCTCCTACATCTGCCAGAGGAACTCTGTTAACTGTGGTCGAGGATATCACCTCAATGACGATGGCACACGCTGTCTTGGTACGGCTGAAAAACTCACCATTCCTAGCTAACGAAGTATATTACTAAACCTACCTCGTGTGCATATCATTTTGTTTTCTGTCGATTGCACCCTCGCTGCAGATATTGACGAGTGTAAGGGCCCTGAAAAGGTCTGCGGGGGTCATGGTTGTATTAACCTGCTGGGCTCCTATCGCTGTGAGTGTGAGGCTGGCTACATCTTCAACAGCATCGCTCGAGTTTGTGAGGGTGAGCATTCTCATAAAACACACACCTCTGGGTGAATCTGCATATGAGAATCGTCTTCATTTCAACTTCCCACTGTGGCATATTTTATGTTTTAGATATTAACGAATGCAGGCACTACCCTGGCCGCCTGTGTGCTCATAAGTGCGAGAACATTCTCGGATCCTACAAGTGTAGCTGCACCACCGGCTTCAAGCTAGCTGGTGATGGCAGGAATTGTGACGGTAAGATGAGTATCTGAAACATGAGCAACTTTTTATACTGTACTGCATACAGTGTATTCACAATGACTGAAACAATAGAGTATAGCGTAAGATGATTGTACCGTCTGTTTTTCCAATCCACTAACATTTATCTAAGATTGACATCTGACATCAACATTCAATGTTTGATTATTCAAGAAATACAACACTGTGCTTTCCAAGGACAGACAGCATTTCACCAGCACTCTGGTAAAACTCACAAATGATACTCACTTTTAAAAAATATTTTTTGTGGTTAAAAAAAAATGGCAGCTTTGGTTGCCAGAATTTTATTTATTTTATACCTTTTTCTAATATTATGGTAAAAGGATGTTAGTACATGACAGTAAAATATGCCATGAAATATTTCATACAGCATTTCAAGGTAAATATAGTAGTATTTTATATTAGAGACTGTTAATTGTACAATAAATCACAGTAGTATTTAATAGCACATTTTGTGGTCTTTTACTGTCATGTTTTGGCAGTTTTTCACCCCAAATTTAAATTTTTTAAAGTGCAGGCACACACAGTACAATCCAGCTTTTTTTTCCAAATGATGTTAGATTTTAGCCCGCTCACCTGTTCACCTGAAAACCAGCAGCTGTTGATGTAGTACATATTCAAACCCTCCAGTGAAGGGTCCTCCTCTCAGGGTTCCTTTCAGTCAATGGCCTCATCATGGCCTCCGTCTTTTCTCTGTGTAGATTTGAATGAGTGTGACAGCAACCCATGCAGTCAAGAGTGTGCCAACGTGTACGGCTCCTACCAGTGTTACTGTCGCCGTGGCTACCAGCTCAGTGACATAGATGGCGTGACTTGTGAAGGTAAAAACTATGTGTAAATCCTTCTTTCCAACAGCTGTCAGACTATTTAACACCAGCACGACTTAATGACTTTATTTAGCTTGACTTTTTTTCTATATATTTCTTAGTTATAAGTAATTTCTCATCAACCTTGTGTATAAAAGATACTGTAACAAGTGAACTGAAAGTGAAAGTCTATCTAATATGTATAGGCTGCTGTGTAAACATATATTGGAGCAAATTGTATCAACTGCTTCATTCAACAGAAGTGAATGAAGCAGTTAAAATATACCACATTTCTTAAAGGTACTCTCTGGTTTGGCTTGTTTTTATCTCTCTGTGACAATTTTTAGATATAGACGAGTGCGCCCTGCCTACTGGAGGTCATATTTGTGCCTATCGCTGTCACAACACCCCCGGCAGCTTCCACTGTTCCTGTCCCGTCAGTGGCTACACCTTGGCACCCAACGCTCGCAGCTGCCAGGGTGAGCTGTTTATCTTGTAATGACATGATTGTTGTGGGCTTATGTCAGTTATTTTTGTGAATGTTTCTATAACGACACTTATTTTTATCTTTTGCTCCTAGATGTTGACGAATGTGTGACGGGAACGCACACATGCACAGAGAATCAGAGCTGCTTCAATATACAGGGAGGGTTCAGGTGCTTGTCCTTCGACTGTCCAACCAACTACAGGCGCGTTGGAGAGACGTGAGTGTTTAGATTGTTGCTGAACAGGACACACTCATCAACACAGACGAAGCTTCACGTGTGTGTCGTCTGCACTCATGGCAATATGAGAATGAATAGACAGACGTAAACACACGCAGAGCAAGGTCCATGTTCCTCGCAGTCATGGCCATCCTATCAAGAGCTCTGAGCACAATAGTAAACAATGTCAGGCCTTTTAAACTGACCTATGGTGTATATACTGTATATATCGAGGCTCTGCATGTCCAGTATGCTCAGTGCTGGAATGAGCTCAGAAAAGATTCGGCTGTAGCATGTTCTGTTGTTTTAGAATGATGAAATGCACATGGATATTTTCTCATTGGCTCAATTACAGTAGAGGCTGTGTATGACCACCCTGGTATGGAGGCACCAGTGACAGAACCTCTTGCATGATCCCACAGAGGGCACCACGACTGGCCTATAGGGTGTAAAAATGCTGCAGACCGATGTTCCTTCCACTGCATGTCATGCACGGCAAATTAAATTTACACCTGGTCTCTCTTTTTCTTTCTCTCTGTGCCTGTTTTGTTCTGTCTTGTCCCATCCTGCCCTGCCCCTCGTCCCTGCCCCCACCCTTCTCTCTTTGCAGTCGATGCGAACGCTTGCTTTGCAATGAGTCTGTCGAGTGCCTGGCCATGCCCCTGAGAATAACCAACTACTACCTCACCTTCCCCACCAACATCCCTGTCTTCACCAACATCTTCCGCATGGGCCCCTCGAGCATCGTGGCCAACGATGACATCCAGGTTGCTATCACCGCCGGCAATGAAGGCGGTTACTTCAAGACGGAGCGCGTGCCCACTGGCGGTGTGATGTCGGTGGCAAAGCTCATCAACAAGCCGCAGGACTTTGAGCTGTCTTTGGAGCTAAGGCTGCGTCGCTACGGCACGCTCAGCACATACCTGGCTAAAGTTCTGGTGTTTGTTACCCAGGACGAGCCCAGAGTACCTTACAATCCCCTGCTAGAATAGACACAGTCATGTAGGGTTACATCAGTTACTGCACTCTTAAAAAAAAATGTGTCATTTCATATCCATTGTCCATCCTGAACACAAAACGCATGAAGATGATACAACACAAAATGTTCAGAGCAATATAGACTACTATATGTTGTAACATACAAATGATTGCAGCACATACTGAATTGATATATGCAAATAAATATAGATATAAATTATGATTCCCAATTAATGAATGAATGACCAGCATTCATCTTTATAACCAAAGATCATTTATGTTTATTTCAAACATAGATTTATGTTTGTAACTTTGGGCTCGTGTGGGTAAACTGTAACGAGCCCTTCCTATCTGTGCATCTCTTCATTAAATATATCTGACAAATTTATAAAAAAATATCTAATTTTAAACACATTTAAGTTGATATTGTGATTGAGTGGTGCATATCTTAACTGGTTATCTTAGCTTAGCATAAAGACTAGGGGGCTGGGGAAAAGGTAACAAAATCCACCTACCAGCACCTCTTAATCTCACTGATTAACATTTCAACTATTCCTTGAAACAAAATTTTAATTAATCTAAATACTGCAAACTAACTGACACTGTAAGGCTGGGACTTTTAGCGTAACTGGTGGTCAGCTCCCCCTCTTTGTCTAATCAGTTACTCAGCCTTGTCTTTAATTTTTGTCTGATACTAAACATGTGTTAATGACACATCATTTTTTTAAGAGTTGACATGACAAAACAATACATATCAAAGAAGCACATTTTTAATACTGTATGTTACATAATCAACTTTTTAGCATTAAAGCTTAAGGGTCATTATTCAGCCTTATAAATTATGTCTAGTTGAATGTAACTTCTTGGAGGTAAGGCATTATGATAGCCGCTAGGTGGCGTTCTAGGTTAGGGTAAATGATGAAATAGTAACAACCCAAGTCTGCCTACAATTGAGTGTAATTTGATGATGGTTGCATGATAAAGTCTGAAGTTTTGCAGTATTTTATGGTTTATGTGTTGGATGAACAGTTTTCTATTAAAATTGAAATAGAAATAACACATGTTCAAGTCACATCCAGTTCTTGATAATGGTGCATTGAGGGGTTTCATCAAATACAGCATAGGGAACAGCTGGAATGTGGGGCCAAATCACAGATGGAGGCATGAAGACTTCCTCACATAGTTTCATATTACGATTATTCCAACAACTTCAGTGGAGAGGAAAATGTATGCAAATTTCTAGTAATACAAATGTAGCATTAAAGATGTATTCTGAAATCTGATTTTATAAAAGACATAGTTGCTCGACTAAATCTACACACAAAGTATTATCATGCATTTTTATTTAATATGGTATTAGTTATTATTATTTATGAATGTTTCCTGATGATTTTAAAGTTTTTCAAGAGTCAGTAATTTTTGTAAACACAGGACCAAACCAGGTGCATTTTAAATTCACTAAGAAACACACAAAGGTTAAAAAAAGTCAACACTTTCAGTCATATATGTGCATCCACCTCAAATTTGACTATTTATTATGTCCATAAAGTAATTCCACACCTCAAATTCCAGCCCAAAATGAGCCAGATTGGGCCCTTTTAATGCACTTTTACTCCCACTCCCCAAACATCAGTTACCTTGCACCACAAATACATCTTTCTGTGGAAGTTATTTTCTTGCACATCTCTTTAGCTCCCATTACATTTTGGGCTTAATGTAAAATGCACAGATTTCCACTGCATACTGCGGGTGTAAACCCCAGAGCAGACAGATAATCCAAATGAAGGCTGAGTAAGTGACACGAGATGGGATGCAGTGGCAAAGGAGAGGGAAATGTGCACCAGCAGGAGAGTATAAATAGTTTGACATGCTGTGAGGCTGTTGCCCGAGGGCTGTGGCTTATAATAACTGTAAATTCAGATGTCCTAGGTTCCTCCTGTCCTGAGCTGTCAGGCCAGTAAAGATGCACTTGGTCCCTAGTGGGGATATCCTTAAAATAAGAACATAGTGGCGCGCATAAGGTTTTTTCCTCCCCTTTGACATTGAGTTATGGGGCTCTGGGCTCTGGCCGGTGGTCTGAACAATTTGTGGTACAGCAACATCACCGCGCACAGAATGAATGATGCCCTGCAGTGTTTGTGTTGGGGCGTTATCAATGTGCCGACTATAAATAATAATTACCAAAAAAATAAAAGGCCCTATGCTTGACCAGAGGACTTTCATCCAAAAAGTCTGTTTTTCTTTCTGGTCTGAAAGTATTGGGGTTTTTCTCCTGGGCTGGGCCACGTGAGGCATGGGGAGATGAAGAAGAAGTCGTGCATTTGTGCATGCAAGTGCACACATACACATACACAAGCATGTTTTGCATGCACAAAGGCACACATCCACAAGCGAACACATACACGCACATTCAGACGCACACATTCAGACACATGCATGTGTTAACACACACATGGAGCTGTAATTAGCACCACTTGCTGCCCTCGCTTTGAAGTGCCCATCTGTGTGCAAGGGGGCAGTTCACCCTGGGTCATTATCTTCTCATAAATTTGCTCTCTACTCCAACAGAGCTTTCACCTCATCCTCTTGAGCCCCGCTCTGGTCTTTCTGCAGCTCAGGCCGTGGTATTATAAACTAGGAGAACATTTTGTGGGTTTGGCCTGGGCCAAAGCAAAACTTGGACCCACCCGCTAATTGCTAATTACAAGCCCCTACCCAGTGGTGGCTTGACTTTTTGTCAGGGGCTTCTCTCCTCGCTCTCCGTGGAAGGAGCCCTGCAACCCAAGCCGTGCCTCAGCTTTGAGCTGCAGCCTATAGGTCCCCTGAGGAGCGCCGGAGATCCACGGCCCATGACTCACAATGTGGCTATATAGCTGCCATGCACATTAACTGGACTTATACATGGCAACTTGGCTGTTTTCATAACCCAATATAGCCGTGTACTGACATGTCTCCTTTGTGAAGACCGAGCTTGAATTTAACATCTTAGATGTCAAAGTCAAGGCTTTTATTTTGTTTCAATAGCTCTCTCATGATCACAAGTCTCCCGTCGTTTCAAAGACAAACTCTTGATTTATGAGGTTGTTAATGCCTTAGAAACCTCTCTCAGAGTCTTATGTAGCAGACAGGTAGTGAATAGCGATACTTCAGGTGGCGTTAGCTTTAGGAGCCAGCAGAGGCCCTCCATTCCCTCCGACCTGTCACTGATTAGTCTGTGGAATAAACAAAGCCCTAAATAATAGGATGAGAGCTGCCCTGGGGAGATACTGGGGAGTTGTCTAGTCATGTTGCTTACAATTTAGGAGTCTTTTAGAACACTCCCTTGCCCCATAAATCCTCCTCAAGAGATTATCTGATGTGAAGCCGGGGGATGCTCAGCAAATCCAAATATTTTCCTGAGCAGGTTGTGGATCATTCTCTGTGAGTGTAGTAATTCATTTCCCACACAGCTTGAAATAGTGTGTCAGAAAAGCATCAATGGCAGCACTCGTCTCCACAAACTACAAAGTCTGGCTTTGGCATGAGCTTTGGCCATTGTTGGTTTATTATTCTTCCAAAACCACACAGATTGTTTTTGATGTTGACTGCCATATCCATATCTCCCAATGATGCCCTGTTAGTGTGAGCTTTAGAAACCTAAAGGTCAGAGGCCATGTGTCTTCTTCTTCTTTTTTTTTGTGGGTGTGTTTGTTCTCTTCTTTAGAGTGGCAAGGCTTCAACGCTCCGACACCATTCGCTGTATAAAGACTTGTCAACCCAATGATGTCGCCTGTGTTCTGGACCCCACGCATTCAGTGTCCCACACCTTCATCTCCTTGCCCACCTTCAGAGAATTCACAAGACCAGAGGGTAGGTACAAGTTCTCTGTGAAAACTGGTGATGAAAAAGTAATCCAGATACAGTAGGCTAACATGCAGCGAACAGATAAGTTTCTCTAAAGAAGAATTCTTAAAAGAAGAGTTTGACATTATGTGAAATAAGCATATTTCCTATTTCCCATTTTCGCCAAGAGATAGATGAGAAGATCAATGTCAGTTTCATGTTTTTGAGAGTTATTGATCTTCTCATCCAACAATTGCCAATAAATTATTCCCAAAATGAAGACCTATTGCTTTAACATAATGCTTCAAAAACTACTGATGATCTAAACTCCCCTAAAACTTCTCCTCCTAACTGTTAAGTCTTCATATTAGAGGCTTCACTTCACTGGAAACTGGAATTTATGTGATAACTGTGGTTTTTTGGTGTCAATGTGGCTCCGTTTTTTTCCTCTTTAGCTCAACTTTATCTCCCTTAATCTCCAAGATCCCATCAAAAACATTTCCCAGCCATTGTCAAAATCTATATGACTACCTCTGACCCCAAAATTAGCTATTCCATGATGTTCTCCGTGCAGTCCTGGCTTGGCTGGCCCACACCAGAGAGTAAAGTACCATGCTGGTTGGATATGAGTAACCACGGTAATCACACGCAGACAGTGACAGCTGACAAGCATCTATTGGCCGGCATGCAGTGCATGTTTCAGACACACTCATGCTCAATGTCACAGGGAGTTAAGCTCTTGTCATTTCTCATAAGCTCTGAGTTGGGGTGTAAAGGACTTGAGGCCCTTCAGCTGAACAACAGTACTGAAATGCTTCAACCTTCCTGTGACCCTCTTAGTGTACAATAAACACAGACCTTTCCATCTCCAATTTTATTGTCTTTCTCTTGGAAAAAAAAAAGAAAAAAAAAAAGCAAGAGTTGGCATAAGGTTGGCGTTGCAGTTCCAGTGTGATTGTGATGGTTTAGGTTCCAAAAGCTTTTTGTGTCTAATTGTTATCTTCCAACAGAGATTGTTTTCCTGAGAACCACGGTGCCGGCTTACGGGACCTATCACTTAGGTAGTTACGACGTCAAGTTTGACATCCTGGAGGGCAACGTGGAGAACGCCTTCGACATCATGAAGCGGGTAGAGAATGGAATGTATGTGGGTGAGTACAGGGATTTTACTTCATGTTGTGTGTTGGATGGATCAACCAAGTGAAAATATTTGACAATAGCAGCTCTAACACGCAGCCTGTGCCACACGACAGCCTCTGCCACTGGGAATTGGATTTTGTTTTCGACAAAGGAGATGTTTCTTCTTACCTAATTTCTCTTTTTGAAATATATATGTGTATTTGACTACAAATCAAACTCACATGTGCACATTGAGAAGGAGCAAAAATATCCCATAAGGAATGTCTGGATGTCTTGACATAAGTACATCTGACATAGCCCGTTATGGTCTTTGCAGTGTGGTGGCATCATGTAGCTGTCATCATCTTCATGGGGCTTCTTGGTGTCTGTGTGTTTTGGGGAGTTGTCCTCTGAGTGGCTCTCTGAGACAGACAAAGGCCTGTTTCTGTCTCACCAAATATTTGGCATCAATTTTCACAGCCCTGTGGTTAAACAAAGTACCATTTAATTCACTTATCTACGGCTATGCTTATTCCAAACAGGTCATTATTTTCCACAATAACTTATGGCGGCCTGAATGTACGGCAACAGAGTGTATAAATCTACACTTGTGTATGCACGTGCACATATGCAAGAGTAATTGCAGTTGACAAGCAGTTCATCATAACTACCTGCTCGGCGACCGCCAGCATGCAAAAAGAGCCCTGCACTAGTATAAGTAGGAGCAGCAGATACCATCTCCAGTGGTGTGTAAAAACAACACATGTTTGGGAAGAAGCCATTCCCATCCTTTAGTCTGGTGGTGACCCAAGGCTGCTGCACGCCTGTGGGAGAGCTGAACTGAGATTTGGCCCTGTGTGGATAAGGGTGTTGTGAGCCCAACGATGACACATAGTTGGGCCTGTCTAGGTGTTTTTGTTTTGGTTTTGAGCTTAGATGCAGGCAGGGTGGTAGTGGAAGGACAGCGTCTTTTCTTGCTGATGGATGAAGGGATGGCCTGTGTCAGTACGCACATCTGTCTTTGCAGAATGAAAGGCGGAGAGGGAGGAGGAGGAGGAGAGAGTGTGCGACTGTCACTGGTTCTGGCTGGATTGCGGGCGCACGCAAAAGTGTTCTTCTCTTGTACGCTTGTGCCGAAACAGATGTGTGCTTATCAAACATACCCCAATTCACACAAAGACATGAGAGAAAAATGTTTTTAACCAGCAATGATTCACATAATTCACCGTTAAAGCAGTTATAATTATATTGTACTGTCTTATAATGGTATGTTTTTGTTGGAATGCGCCATGGTGTAATTCTGCATGAGTGATAAGCCTTATTTTGTAATATATCATTGACTGAGTGTGTCTGTGTGCTTGTGTGTAAAGAGGATTTAGGAGAAATTCCCTGTTTATGGTGGTGCTCATTTGCAGGGGCAAGTATATATGTGTGTGTGTGAGGGAGGGCGAGAGAGAGAGAGAGAGAGAGAGAATAAAATTGCACAGAGAGAGAGAGGGAGAAAGACAAAGTGAGAGACTGTGATTCAATGAAAGAGGAAAGGGAGAGAGAGAGAGAGAGAAAGAGAGAGAAAATATGTGCAGAAGTAATCCTGGGCGCTTTGCTTCATGTGGTTAAATGTATTGTTCCATTTCCCCACGCTAGGCCTCAGTGTCTCGCCGAGCATTAGAGCACTTAAACTGACGACCACATGAAAGGCCTGTTTGTGAGGAGCCACTTCTCTCCCAAACCCATTGGATGCTTATTGGATGCAGCTCTTGCATGTTAGCACCAGTTGCCCATCACGTATCCAAATTGAGGCCCTGTGCACTGGAGCCTTTGGTCACTGACTGCTCGCTGTGAAGTGTGGGGTCCACGGTGCGATGAAGGCCCTCTTTGGTTTTATTTAGTGGGTTGTGCTGCTGGTGCTTTGGCCCACAGTTGCTGCTGTTGCGTAACCATTGTATGAGGCTCGCTGACGTGTCACTTAAGGAAGCTTAGTTTCCAGTATCTCCAGTGTCTCCAACAGTGGTATTACAGTTTGGTGGGATGTGAAGAGTAGCAGACATTGAGGCTCCACTAATGAACAAGTGCGTGAACTCAAACTAACTTTGGCCATTATTTTTGGCCACTTTTTGTGTTTTCAAAAGGGACAAAAGAGGCAATTAGGAATCCTCAGAATCCGTTGCTAACTTGAAAAAGTGATTCTTAAAAGGTTTGATTGGCTGACACTCTTTTCCGTTCTGCTCACTTAGTCACGATTTTAAAAACAGTCGGCTGCAGACGCAGGCATGCAGTGTTTGCATAGACATATGTGCACACACATGAACACACACACCAAATAGTGTAATAACTGCGCCACTCTTTCCTAGTTGCTGGTCATCCATCACAGGTTTTCCCAGCACTGTCACATCTGGAAGACAACCCTGACAGCCTTACGCATCTGTGCAAACATAACTGGCCCCTCAACACTCGGGAAACATAATCAGAACCAATCAAACACTTACAGATTCCCATGACAACCACGGTAGTGCGGCGGGCGACCACACAAATCCCAGCAGGTATGTACAACAGATCCACCAAAGCGATATATATAATCCTCACAACAAAGACAACAACTGTGACACATTTGGAACCACAAACAGTGGAAGAATGCATTACTCATGCTAACGCTGTCATCCACTTGTGATTAGGGACAGGTTGTTTGAATAGGGTTGATAATGGGATGATTGATTTTGGCAGTCAGCAGGTGGATGGATGAATCCTCCCTTTGAAAATACTGGAACACTGTGGTCTCTGCTGGAAGCATGGGCTGCATCTGGGGCTGAGTCTCTTACCTCGGACAAAATGCTCGTGAATCCCCTGCTTGATAATCTGTCAGTGACATACGTTATTGCGAGGATCAATATTCCTCTCCCATAATTACCTCTCCCAGTGAGGGTATTTTAGGGCAGGTGTAGCTTGTTTACCTCACGTATTATGCATGACTTGCTGAGCATGCACGCATTGTTTCCAACCCACTAATCGCATTTCTTCCTGTTCACCACTACCACCACCAAGTTAAGTTAATGAAAGCAACATGTTAAATCAGTAGCTATGCATCTAGACAATATTTATACAGTGTGACTTGTGATTTTAGTTGACTCATCTAGCTGGCTTACTGGTATCAATGCGTGCGAACCAGTACAAATACAATACGATCAGTAGCCAACGGTGGAATCAATCACACAGCTCATGTTTAGTCATCGCTCAAATGCGTCCAAACGACTCCTCTTCATGAGTAATTATTTGTCATGGAAGGATTTCGGTCTAATCACTGCTGTCTACTTCTCTTTAGCAAAAGAAAAAAAACAGATTTTTTTTTTTAATCTAATATTTGTGTTTATCTGGACAGCAACAGATAATACAATGATCTTCTCTTCATTAATCTTCCTCTGGAGGAACTGTAGGCCTCAGACTCTGCAGCTAAATTCCACTCATTTTTGAAATGCAGGTGGAAATATGCGCTTGTGGTTTATATCCTCTGTGGAGAATAAATACCTTTTTACATTGCCACTGGCACATGGCTGGCAGCAAGCGAGGCAGCCAATAAGATGAATGGAAGAGGAAGTGGACAGTTTGTCTCTACGCAGGTAGTTGGTGCAGCCGTCGACAGTGTCTGGTGGAATGTGAGCTCCATGTGTGAGACATGACTACTTCAAGAGCCAGTGGCTGTGGCTTGAGGCTCGGGCTTGCGTCTGTGCTGGTGGAGAGTCGAAGACAGCAGTGAAGATAAGCAGACAACTAGCTCCCTAAGCTTTGAGTGGCTGTCATTGTCACGTCATGACTCATGACGCTGGCAGCGGTTGGTCCAACAGAGTGCGCCAAGTCCATGAGGAATCCTCGTCTGCCCCAAAAGAGATTTGTACAGTACAGCTAATCAAAACAGGGTCTTCTCCACCCAACAACCCCATAGTCAAACACACACACAATGCTCCCCTCGGGTGGTCCTCCACCATCAATATACAGATGTAGAGATAGTGGTGCAGATACACGTCACGCTTGCAGAGACACACCATGGACACAGTCAAAAACACACTGGTATGTACACATAGTGCATATTACTTGCAATAAAACTGTCTCAATAATTCATCAGTTACACTTATCTCCCTTGGTTTGGTGAGCTATTTAATTTATGCTCATCATAACTCTTTGCTGTCTGGCGCTGTGATTTTAACAAAATGTAACTTTGTTTGGTTAAGTTCTCCAAAATTAATGCTCATGTAGCAACATGCCAAAATAGATAGCAAAGTACTTAAACAGCTTATCAAGATGCTGTATACCTCCATTTATAATGTAGATGGAGAATATAAATAAAAAATAAAAATATACAAAGCAGGTTTTTAACTCATATCCTTTCCATTTAGTCTACATTGTCAAGTCTATTTTCTGCTGCTTAGTTATGGGCCTGAGCTTGAAAGGTCATTTGTAATATAGTGCAAAGGTTGTGGTAAAGATAATGGTGCATGTTATGTCATCTCAGCTGCTCTGGCCCACAACTGCTAAAACAGAAAATCCAAGAAAAGAACAAACCGATTCCCTACGGCTACTTTTCAATGATGTCACCAGCCAGTGAGTGACACCGTCCAACAATGACCCACGGGCCATTTGAGAGATCTGTAACTATGACTCGCTGTTAATTGACCTTAAAATATCAAGCCACACATGTTGGCCTTTCAGAGCAGGGGTGGGCAGTGTTCCTACACCCTCTTTGGAGTGGTCACAGTTGTGTTTGGACAGCCCGACCTGACTGGTCATCCTTGTACCAGCAGTGACCAGTGACCAGGCCGTAAACACAAGATCCAGACCTTGAGGGACCAGCGCGTTCTTAGTACAGTGGGTTATGTTGGCAGTTTGAGTGGATTATATTTCAGCCACACTGACGGGTTATCAAAACTGAAATTGGTCACGTTGCTAATGGGGTAACAAGGGAGCTAGTTAGCAATTTCTTTGGCATGTCTCCGAGCTTTTATGGGCTTTTTGGAGAAAAAGTTTCTCAGGCAGTAAAAAAAGAATAATTGAATAAGAAACCACTCTTTGCCGTCTTTATGTTCATGCCAACAGTGCTCAGCTGCACATCAGTGATACAGATATAAAACACATCACAGTTAGTGCCATAATGATGTTGAAGAATGCCCTCCAGTACCCTCTTCTTCCTACTGGAACTTTGTACACCACCTGGATATTTTCCAATGGTTTCACTGTAGTGAGCATGCATAGCGCCACAACCAGTGTGTCATTATACAATACTGTGGTGAGGCCAATGCATATTTTTCATTTGTCTCTGGTGTTAAACCCGTTCATTTTGGATTTTGTCATACACTTCCTCGCTGAGTTGTAGAAACCAGAAAACCCCGAAATTGTACTGTTTACATGTAACCCTTCAATATTGCAGCCGTCGTGGCCATGAAGGATGACAAATGCCTCCTGGCATTTGCTTCACTTTGTTTTGTGGCAGTGTCTCTGCTACTAGCATGCATTTATTTAAGGCTATTTTCTACTTAAGGGGCTACTTTATGGTGTGGCGGAATGTTTTGGAGAACGGACAGATTGCACAGCTGTTTGTTTGATGGTGGCTGTTCAAGCCAGCGCAGTCACCTTTGCACCCTGTGGCAGATACCTCAGTGAGATGGAAAGATACCACAAACCTTTCTAGCGCTCCAACTGGATCTCCTGCTGGGGAACTTCAGGCTTCAGATGACATGACCTTACAACCGATCTACAGGGCAAATTGTCAGCTATAGGGTTTTTGAAAACATCCCCATGTTTATTTATATGAATCTCAGGTGGTATGGTAGCCAATCAAAGTCAACCTGTTTTGTGGCTGTTGGCCTTTTGCCTTGCAGCCTGGATAAAATGTTAAAGATGAGTATGCGGTTGTGGTTTCACCTCAGGTTCGCTGTGAGTATGTTGAGGCCCAGCTGTTAGCTGATGCTTTCCTCTCATTGAGGATACCACTGCGCTTTTGATGGGAAGCCTACGGAAACACAGAGTCATCATGGTCACGTACACTGACTTCAGTATCAAGCTCCTTTGTGCGGCATTGGGTACACGAGCCCACATTGTAATAACATAATTACCTTTTTCTCGCCCTCAAGGCTGCGTGAAAAATAAGTTAAACAAAGGTAGAAGTTGAAGTTGAACATGTTTTGACATTTGAGGTGTTTCTTACAATGCCACAAATCTCTCCAGTAACTGTGATACATCTTACGGGTTAAAATACACTCTTCGTTAGTGATCACGCCCAACAGAGTTTGAAGTGAGGAAGTCTGAGCTGTGCTTTGCGTTAAGTTTCACATCATCAACAGTGAGCTCGGAGGAAAACTGGTTAATTTGGACCATCCAAAACAGACACTGTAACAGAATTTCTGTTCTGAGCACAGTTGTGCCCTCTGCATGTGCTAATTAGACCACAAATAAATTTACAAAACATTAATGAGCCTCAGACACATTCCACATATTGCACTATTTAGACGTCCTTAAATTTTCAGTTTAAACGCAGTGTCTGTGTTTTTTCGTTATTTATTTATGCGGTAAGATTGTTTAGCTTCTTCTCATAGAAACAATCTTAAGGATTTTCAGTGGAAAACTTACCCTCAGTTGACCCTCATTATAGAGTATTTAGTCCTCGTTAGATACAGGCCGCACTTACAGCAATTAAAAAAAGCCTTAATGTGGACTCAAAGCCATCTGTCTTTGTGGTGGTCCATATTGTGCTCATAATCATATCTTACTCATCTTCATTGTGTACTTGCTCAACTCAGCACTGAAGCTTTTGAACTGGTTTTGTTTGATTTGAGCACACGGACGAATCATGAACCTTCTGAACTCGTTTTAAGTTTGCGTCGGTCAAGTCAGAGTTGCATGCCATCTCAATTGGCGTATGTCTTTAAAGAATTTTCAGACCCAAAGTTCAATCTCTTTTTCCATGTCAGTTATTCTCTAAATTTTGCGGCTGTTATTAGGTTTAAGCAAAGGTTAGCTCTTTCTGATGGCGCTGACGCTTTGGAAACAATAAAATCTCAGTCCCGCTCCCCTCCGTCTAATGTCACTACGCAACAGAGTCCCAAAACACCAAAACAAAGGGGCAACCCTGGTAGAAGTGGGCCCCATTCCACACTCTTCCAAGTGCTTATCGCTGGAATCTGCTGGAATCTGTTGTGTGCCCACAGATCCGACTCGGAGAGGGACGAGAGAGCAGAAGAAAGTGACAGAGAGAGGGAGACAGCAGTTCAAGCTCCCATTGCTTGCCCCTCCCAGAGTTAAAGATGGATTCCTGGAGGAATGCCTCCATGGCTGTATCGCGTGACTGCGACTGCTCCCCTCCATCAAACACATGGGACTCATTTACCCTTGCGGGCCATAGTGATGGTGCCACAAACACCAGGCCCCCTCAGGAAAGGAAGAGAGGGGAGGAAGAGAAGGAGGAGAATGAGTGGGTGGGGGGGATCTGCCATCACACAATGCCAGCGTCCCAGAGGACGCAGCGGATGGCGCATAATGGATCATCATTTGTCCTGTGGTGAACAACGACCAAATGGGTTTTACTGCTTTATTACAAGTACCACAGAAATGAGCCTCGTAATTCAGACCAGTGGAGGCAGTGATCTGTCGTCATTTTGATCCGTGTTGAGTTAAACTCTTGAGTCATCATACGGAAAAGCCTGAAGACTTTACTGACTCAGTTATGAGTAAGAGAAACAAAAGAGGAGCGCAAGAGAAAAAGAATGAGGAAGGTTGAAGGTGTGATCGGAGGACAGTGTGGTGATTGTGCTGCCTGACTGCACTCTGGCGATGGCTGTTCAAACAGGCCAGAGCTGAAATGTCACCAGCCCTCTGCAGAGAAAAGGCCCGCTGACAGCCTGTATAAACACTGGCATTTTTTCCCCCCTGTAATCGCATGTTCACTTAAAAAGAGCACCAAATGAATTCCATGGGCATTCAGTAATGCTCTGTTGCAGTATGTTTATTCTCCCATCTGTTTTACCATGATAGAGGGTGTTTCTTGGCCATTGAGAGAGGGTGGAAGGAGGTGGGAGGGAGTCAAAGTCTTGACATCACTGGACTTTGTTTAGCTTGTAAACACACTTCATTTGAATATTCATCCAAATATAGCAGCTGACACCATGGCACACCTGAAGACGGGAATGTTTATAAGAAGTGATGCTGGCAATTGAAAGGTATCCTGGGTATTAGGCTCTTTAAATCAGGCCCCTGTAGGGAAAGTTTATAATCATTTGCCAATCGGCCATTAGTGGAAGAGATCGATTAATGGTCACCATATTTTCTACCAAAGAAATGTTCTCTATGAAAATAATACTGCTGTACATCAATGTGGGTTATCTTGCAAGATCCTGTCTTCACCAGACCGGCCTTGTGGCAGCTTCAGTCCTCTGTCAGTTTCTGCTCTGGATGTGTACAAAATATGCCTTGGGTCCATAAGCACACTGCGTTATGCAACCGATGTAGACAGCTGTACTGAATAAAACCGTAGTGGATGTTTAAAATTGACAGATGTTTGCGAGACGGACAACAGAAGGACACATTTAAAAACACGTCTGATTCAGACAGCATGTGACCGGGACATTGTTTTTTTTTTTTTTTAAAAAAAGACAATTGCTGTTGAAAGGCTAATGCAAATTTTTCAGTAAAGTGAGCACCATAAACAAAATTCCATTGGTATCAATTGTCCTGAGATGGCAGCAAAATTTCAGACTCAAACCCTCAGCACCAAAATCATTCATGCATGGATGCCACAAGAGGTAAGTGAGAAAACATGTTGTAGGTGACTCTTCAAACCAAAGAGCAATACAAACATTCAAAATTAGATCAAAATGTACAAGCACAAATACAATCTTACCTTAACTTGCTGCTGTCAAACTGACAAATTTAGATTTTTTTTTAGAGAAACCAACCAAGATTTCCTGCTTCTGCTAAGGTTTTTCATTCCAACTTTTCACTGGCTGCTGTTATTTTGCTGCTTTAGTCCTCTGTACTAAATTCACCCGATGGCCAAATTGTTTTGGTTAGTAGCATATGGATTATACCATTGTCACTGATGTTGTTCTTCTTTGTCTCTTTCAGGTGTCGTTCGCCAAGTCAAGCCTCTGATTGGGCCGTTGTCTACAGTACTGAAACTGTCCATGCGCAACCTGTCAAATCAGGGCGACTCCGGCCAGAACATCATCAACGTTCACGTCTATGTCTCTGAGTTCTGGTTCTGAGAGACGGATGCCAGATTTTTATCACATGTATTGTAACATCACATCTGTGTCAACACTGTACACATTGGTTTCGTTATATCAATGCATAGATCAGTGTAGAGGTTTTAACGTTGTGTTTGATTACTTTCGACATTTTCTGAGATGAAAGGCTGCGAGCTGCTTCCGATGCGAGCATTACACTTTGTTTTGATGACAGGCTCAGCCTGAAGTGCACTTGCGTGCATCTGGCATAACAGAGCTAAATGTGGGAAAACGTTATGTTATAAAAATATCTTAAAGAAATGAGACATCCAGAACGTTTTTTTTTTTTTTTTTATATAAATTGAAAGTGCATGCATTTAGAAAGGTCATTAAAGGATATGATGATTCAACAATATTCTTTTCATGACATTATAAGCCTTTGTTTTGTAACATTCACTTTCTCTTTCTTACTGTATACATTGGATGAGGTATTTTTTCTATGGAATAAACACTATTTTAGTTACAGTATTGGTTTTTTGTTTTTCCTCCCAGTAACATTTAAAGACTAGTGTTTGAATTTCTTACATAATTTAAATTTATGGGTTAAGGGAGTTAAGAAAAATACAAAAATATCTGTATGTGTATGTTTTACAAGCCACTGGAGGAGAAATATGCAGATAAAATAAGCTCTTTTTAACTAGTGCAGCTAAAACTACTAATACTAATAATCAAACTATAGTGCCTCGATGATAAAGATTCACATCGTGTCTCGATTTACTGCTCATTAGTTAAGTCAAGTCAACTTTATTGTCAACAATAAACATATATCCCCGGTGCAAAACAAGTGATAAACATGAAAAATAAAATATATACAAGTGTATTACAGAGTAATTCATTAATACCACAGAGTGTTTGTTGTGTGGGGAATACTGAATAAGTGAACTATATCTTTTATTCTGCCAATACTGAAATGTAAACACCCTTTAAAATGTAAACATGTGAAATGTAGGAGTTGAGTATAATTTTATAACCCTGGCCATGAAAACATCATGACTTGTACAATACCCTGTATGAAGTCATAACCCAATGACAGGAAACCTGACGATGATAATTCAGACATGTCAATATTAGCTGACAAACACTGACATGCAAATAGAGCTATCTTAGCCAGTTTACCTTCATTCATGGCGGTCTGTGGAAAGTCCAGTTTCCGTGGTGACATTTAGAACTTTCTGTTTATTTTGCACCCAATGATATCTGTTGAGGGGGCAGTAAAGACGTATATTGACAGCTTGTCCTCAGAATGCCCTCAGTTGAGTTGGGATGTACATAAGCTTCAACTCGAGACACTCACACTGTGTATGCATGTAAACACGATGACTGTGGGTTTCACTCATGGTCTTTTTGTCATTCCGGGAGCAGAGGGAGGTAAGCCTTTGGTGGAACAAACAAGGTGGCAGCAGTAGTTAGAGACCATGGGCGTGCGTACAAGCAACCACATTCCTAATTACATTTATCAGTGAACCAGAACTCCTCTCTCCATCAAACATGGGGGTGGGGGGTGGGGGGTGGGGTGGGGGGGACGTCTGACAGAAAGTGAGCTGAGCATGTCAGTAAGGACCGGACTGTGAGACTGTAATCATCACTGTGGCGGGGCCCAGCCAAAGCCTCCCAATGCTTCAAAGACAATGGAGGAGGAGGCGCATACATCAGAATCCCAAGTCATCAGCCGTGATGGATTTTTAGGCTCTACTGAAGGGGGGATATCCTCTTCAGAGGAAATAGAGGCCAGAAGGTCAGCCTTGTGGTCCACATGAAAAGAGGAAAGAAATGCTGTGTATGTGTGTGTGTGTGTTAACTCCACAATCCTAAAACACACACACACACTTTCAGCCAGTGTTTGATATGGTACATGTTTTCTAATGCTCCTAATGCAATTTCCTAACTCAGTGCCAGGGGTTCTCAACCTTTCAGAGTCACGACTTCCCAGAATAATCAGGTTGGTGTTTTGACCCCCCCGTCTGCCTGTCTGCTCCATATTTCAAGGATTACGGTAACATAACAAGAAGAGCTACAAAATTCACACAGAGCATGGCTTTGTGGACAGACAGAGGAACAACTAATTTAATTCTGGCTTTAATTAGTGTTTTTAGTTTTATTGACATAACAGCACCTTCACAGGCAAGTCAACACGTCTGCTTTAGGCCTAAAAGAACAATGATAGATAGAAACACGCTCTCATATTATTGATGTAACCTGGCCTCTTAATTAAGCCACGCACACCTTCTCTTGTCTATACTCTTCACACAAATCTGTTGTTATGTTATCAGAGAGTCAGACGAATCAGTCACACACTGTAGTCGGAGAAACACTTTAAGCAGCAAGATGAAACAATGCCTACATATTTGAGTCGTCCACACTGCATACCAAAATCCACAGAAAACACATTGTAAAGACGTAAACAGCTGAATATGAGCAACAAAAAGCCATATAGCCAGACTGTGTGGGAGGACATTACCCAGGAAAAGCCTGGCTGGCTTTGAATCTGGACAGTAAGAAAGGCTGGGGCAGCAGTCCCTAGCAGCATTACCAAACCACATACATGTGTGGGGACAAATGAGCAAATATCTTCTGCCAGATTCTCCATCCAAAGCCAAGAGGGAGCTGCTCGCACTGGAAGCCTATGGTATGACTAAACCGAGTGGGCTTGATGAGTCGACGTAATGGCAGGGAGCAGACCTGTGTGTGTCTGCACTGTTTGTTTGTGTACTCTACTGTGGCACAATGGTGGTCAGGCCTCTCAATACAAGTGGTCATGGTGGTGTCTGGCCCAGAGTAGACAGGGTATGGGTCTGATGGGAGTCTAGCCCAGGGGTTGGTGAGACGGACTGATCCAGACAGAGACCAGAGGACCTCAGGAGGCACGTGCTCGGCCGACTCCTGCACTCACCCACTCCCTCTTTTTCCTGGCGTCCTACCCCGGCTCCCACCGCAACACATGTTATAGGATATAAGTGAGTTCTTTTAATAAATTTGGGGGTATTTATTTTTTTCCTCTATTTTACAAACCACTGTTCCTCATTACCATAAACACAAAAAATGTTTCTTTTAGATGGGCACTACCAGCTTGCTGTGGTTTTGCTCCCGTCTCCCTGATATTCTCATCTTTGCAGTAAATATGACAATGGCTTCATTTATATCTTTTAAATGTGGAAAGGGGGTCTAAATGCCCATTTATTGAAAACTTGGCTCACGTGTTATCTTGTACTATAAATCTGAATAAACCACAAACAAATTACTGTCTCGGCAGATAAGCACTCACTGTGCTTTTAAAGAAATCTGCAAAGTGGTATTTCGTGCAAGTCCAATAGATGGCAGACACATACAACACAACACTGCACAGCCAGAGAGTTTTAACAATTTATTTCCCTAGACAACTGTCACCACCTTACATTACAATGACAGAAACAGCCAAACTAAGACCAATGTTTTTTTAATTTTCAGTGAAAAAAAAATCCCCTCATGAATCTTTCTAGACTTCTATCCAGTAGGAGAGACTTCTTTGCAGTTAAATGTGAACTTACTGAAATGTATGCCCATCATTTTTACATATATTCCCATGGGACCTGCATAGTACAACATTAAACGTCCTATAAGATTCTGATGTAAGTGTTAGATTGCACAAATAACAATGTGGGATTCTGATGCCAATGAAAAGAAACATCTATTTGGATCTTCAACCAAAATAGCATCCTAAATGATTGGTTCGACATTTTCATGACAAGTTCTATACAGTCTTTGTGATATAGGGCTCCTATTATTGCTTCCCCCTAAATCAATTAAATCTTTTGAGGTTTAGGGTGATAGACAGTACACCAATTATACAGGGGCTCCACCTTGACCCAAAGAAAAACACAAAGCACACAAAGTGTGCCCCTCCATAACTTACAGATTTTAAACGTAACCATTTACAACCACTACTGAACTGGACCTGTTGCCAGAGTACACAGTGGATCAATCACATTTGGGAATATAGACAGAGGCTGCACTCATGAAAATTCAGAGTGCAGTCTCTTTGTTGTTACAAGCAGCTCTGAACACGCTGTGACGTCCACAGTGCTTAAGTGGATACAATATCATAGCAAAGGGAAGGGAAACAAATCCAACCACATATAACCAGTGGTGTGATGGGCACCTAAAATAGCCAGTGACCTTAGACTGTAAAGTCATCTTTTCTGAGATGAAATGGGTGATTTTTAACATGGCATTTATTTGCATTACACACTGTATTTAGTCAACTTTTATTGCCTGTTGTGACATTTAAAACAAATGTGTTCTTTATAAAGATAAAACGCACATTGTTTATTGAGGAAACCATCCGTATTCCATGACACACTAACTGTGAGATTTAAATATCCAATAATGGGAAATAGCACTTCAAAAAGGAGTAGGCGGACCGTTCCTTGAAAAAGAAAAATCTGACCAGAGATTGTCTGAGACAAGCTGTATTTTATTGCCATGTCGCTGCATTTTATTGCCATGATAAGGCCGTTTTCCAGTTTGCCACACAAGTTTCAGCACAAAACACAAGGATTACAAGGGGATTCTTCTTGTCCCATATCAAACCTATGTCATAAAATAGCTGTCTGCACGTTGAAAAGCTGCCCCAGCGGTGAGGCTTGGCCCTTGAGGAGTTCAGCTATATACCCTGCCAATCAACATGATTTGAAAGCTCCTCTGCCAAAGGCTTCACTGACACTGACACAATTGGCCTTCAGACCTCAAATACTTGAGCTTTCATTGTATGTGAAAATGAGCTGGGAGTTTGCTGTGTCTGCCAAAGTGATGTTTTGTCTGTGGCTTAGAACACACACCCAACTGTCACATCTCAGTGGACACCTCGCACTGTCTCGGATGTCTTTGATTTGATGGATTCTGGCATGTTTGTTACAAGGGAAACCATTACGTACCGTATGTTTTCAAATGAGGTGTCAAGTATGTAATCATCAGGAACTTACTTTGCACTTGCCCTTTAGGTTTGACACCATGATCATCACTTTCAGTGGTCATAATCACACCCAGTAATTCATTGGGAAATCACTCAACAGTATATGTAATGAACAAAGCTGCTTGAACTGCCGAGATCCTATAAGCAGGTTCCACTGGGTAACCTTACGTAGAAAATCTAACAAAAATGTCTGGCTTTGAGTTTGCAACAATCCTAACAGAAATGTGCCAAGCAGATTTGAATAAGGCAAAAAGGAGCCTGCTAACATACTTAGTCTGAACCAATCCTAGTCTACCAAGGGAAGTGAAGAATAAATTAGCTGCTATGAGACGATATAAAATCTATAATTGTTTTTGCCTGAGCTCAACGAGAAAAAAAAAAGTCTTTTTGATAGAAATACTATTTATGGATTTGTAAGCTCGATCTTCCAGAGCACATCTGTATGTCATTGTTCCTAAACCACTGTCTCTGCATACACTCAAATTTTAAGAAAAGAGCTTCAGAGAATTAATTATCCAATTGTTCAGAGGCATCATCATGGGGAAAAGGACTTAAGGCGTCAAAAGGCACATTTTTAATTTGGTGACAGTTGCAATGCGTTTGCCTGCTTTCCCATTAACTCACTGTCACTGTATCTCTGCCTGCTCAGTGCTCCGCTTTGCTCCCTCCATGACTACAGAGTGATTTAGGTTTCCAGGAACCGTAATGAGACAAAGGTCATCTGTGATATTAATGAGTGGAAGGCCTTTGAATCTGGCACACTGGCATGGAGCTTTTCTCTGTGTGACTAAATGCGGCTTACAATTGCCAATGATAATTAATATGTCACATTTTGTTTTTCAATAGGGTGTTTTCTGCCTTTGTAACTTCAGAGGCTTGGGGAAATCCATCAAGATCTTTCTTGTATTAGCACTAGGTCACACACACAAAGTGGGTTTGGTTAATGGTTACCCGCTACAGTATGGATGCCTGTATAAGAGGTCTCCCTGAAGGTAATGCCACTTCAATACATCAACACTAAGCACGTACACCATACGTCTGTTGACAAAGCCTTGTGACTACACATCTACTTCAGAAAATGTCTGCTTAACGGGACATGTGGCCTACATCGGTTGGTGATGTCTTTTTCTGTTTACGCTCATGTCCGGATGAATTAAATAGATCAAGCCTTCTTGATTCCGACCTATTAGTGTGAAGTTCAGAGAAACCAGACTGGTTGTCATATCCTGTGTGTGCACGATGATGTTACACAAACTATGCATCAGCCTTGACTTGTTGTGTGGTAAGGATGAAGCAGATGCTACAGATAAGGCTAGGGTTAAAATGTAGTTAAGCCCAAGGAGACTCTGGAAGCCATTGAGTCATTGATCTCAGGGTTCTCGATCCATACTGAGCCCTGGGTTATTCTCTATCCCCTCACCCTCCTTCCTTTTTTATCCTTTGTTGTGGTCACTGGGACAATCGGTTACAGCCCAGCGGAATGGAAACCACTCAGTCAGTCCCCTGCTACAGCAAACTATTAAACAGAGGATCCAGTTACTATGACCAGTCTGGGAGGGAAGGCAACTTTTGGGAAGATTCAGTTCCTCGTAATGCTTCACTTTAATTCCAGCCAGAAAACATTTTCAAGTGTTATTCAAATCACTTACAACATTTCAACTCTGTCAATTTCTCAAATTACAGTGACTACCAAGAAATGAGCTTGTACATGCTGATTACCGTGTAGATCGCTTCCAGAGTCTTTGCTGTGTTTATATCAGTGTGAATGTTGTGTTTTAATATCTCTTTGCATTCGGGATTTTTAGGTCAGGGTGGAAGTGGCTTCCTTCCCAAAGCTATCAAAGAAACAGCAGAAGACAAACACAACACGATGATGAAGTGGATAAACAACATTCCCCCCCGGAAACCCAATACAACTTGTTCCTGTGAATTGGTCTGTCTGTGTGTCTCACTGAGGCAACAATGATGATTTCTGTTTGAGTCTTGTGGGTTCCAACCCCAGACCCTGTCTCCCAGTTGAAGCGGCACAAATGGAGGGTCGTGGTCGCCGCAGATGCTTTGTTTTCCACAGTCCCTTCTCACTGCTGTCCCGGCCGCGATGGGACCATCTGCCTTCTCAATTAAAAGGCATGTTTGTGCTCCACATTTGTTTGTGCTCACAGATGATTTTTGTAATAAAACTCAGACTTTCTGGTATTTCTTGGATTCCTGGGTGATGACATTGCGCTTTGCTTTTTTGGGCTTGTGGCTGTCTCCCGTGGAAAATGTAGCTTGCAGAAACTACTAGCTGTTTTCTGGTGTGTCTGTGGGATGAAATGAAGAATCAAATGAGTCTTGCTGATGTTCTCCCTGCCACAATTAAGAGCAGACCCGCTGTATGCCGGGGAACGCACAAGATGAAGAAGCTGCCTTTGCCATCTCCTCTGAGACATGACTACAGGGACCATTTTTTCAGCCCAGAATATGTCATCATAATAGTCTGGTCTATTGTTCTGCCTTATCATCACAGTTACTCAGTTAATAATCATAAAAATGTAATAATTTATATAGAAGTATTTTCTTTGTGAGTGAGTTCTATTACGACTGAAGACACAAATGTTTTCCAAATTGTTAAAATAGTTTGTTATTGCATTTGGGTGGCACAAAAAGTGTCCTTTATAGAGCAAGAGAAACAATACTTTGACAGGGACACTGACACATGTACAAACCAATGAAAATATTTACAGTGTATTCTAGGAGAGTAGATGTCCCTTTGTATATCCTTCAAAATATGATTTTCCGAATTCGAGGAAATGTTATTACGTTTTTACGTACATTGTGGATTTGGCATTGGCTTTCTTTTGGACAAGACCGGACTGTCGTGGGAGCTCCATGGACCACACACACAGCCTCTTGCCCAGAGCACGTTCTGGCCAGTGCCCACTTGCCTAGACATCAAGTGTGGGAAGAGGGTGGTACCGACAGTGACCACCAGTCACCCTTTGGATCAGTATTGTTCAACAGATGGACCTGCCTGGAAGTCATCCATTTGTTCTGAGGAAAGGCTGAGAGTAAGTTTTAAACTTATGAGAACCAATTTGACATTGAAATTTCTGGCTGATGCTGGGTCAAGGACTAAAGTGTGCGTGTCTCAAAAGAGGAATCAGCTGTAATATCATATTGTGATCTCATCAGACTGTCAAGGTTCCCATTCTTGAGTGACCACTTGAGCAAAAGGAGATAGATTTAAGAGAGCTCTTTATTTTAAAAAGAGCTTATTGCCAATCAGTTGATAGTTTCTACAATTTATGGATGCCGGCTGTGTTTTGAAATGGACTGCGTGTGTGGTATACTGTATGGTAATTGAAGAGGAGAGCAAGAAGGCCCAGTTTGAGCGCATTGAGCTCTTCATGCCAAGCAGCCATGGAGGCCTCTATAGCTTAATCTCAAGATATATAGTAATTCACGCACAGGTCTGTCACCAAACCTCCTATCGACAGCACTCTGCGTGCAGCAGCGTGGATAGATTTCTCGTTAGGGCATGGTTGCAGTAGTAAGGGGTCGTGCTCTGTAATGATTTTAACATATGATTCCAGAACTGCGGCTTTTTGCTGCGTTCTCTCAAGACAGTCATGGGCGCAAGACCTCCCTCTACACTTTGATGCTTCAAGTATTCCTTTCACCATTACGAATGAAGCATGGCACCATTTGAATCGAGGGATTAAAACCATAATGTAATTTTTCTCTCTATTGTTGTTCGTTTTCTTTTCCAAAATTGCACACCCGCCCGTTAAAAACAAGATTGTCTAGTCTGTCTTTGATATCCTTAGCTGTCATCTATCAGCTGTCACTGGCTGAAATGTATAAACACACTGAATACTTGGCAATTGATTCCTCCACAAAAGTGCAAACCAGAATACTTCAGGACTGTTATGGTGCTGACACTGTCTTCTCAAAGGCCTAATGAAATCCTCCCTGGATGGTTTAATATATCACTGTTTTGTTTTTTCTTTGGGAAAAACATATAATTACTTATTTTAAGTTAACTTTCAACAAGATCCCTGCAATTAATGTAGCTGTTTCTTGACATCTGCGCTTAGGAAGAAGGATGATGTCACCAAATGTTTCCATTTTGATGTAAATAGCATCATTTAATTTGTTGTTTCTGTACAATATATTGATACAATTTACATGACTGACTCAGGAAAAGCTGTGAGATGTATTTCTACCTCCCTCATCCTTGAATTAGCTGTGTCAAACACCTTCAAGCCAAGAAACATACAGTATATCTCTCTAGTTCTGAAATTGCCATCTGAGGCATCAACTTTCATCCTTGCATACAGTAAGTCCTTCCCTTGGAGGATCTGCAGTTAGATAAACATGAGTGTCTTATGGGGTTTTATAATTATGTTATTCATACTGTATGATACAATCAACCATAAGCCAGGTTGGGTGCAGTGCCATGAATGGTAGAAAGAATATGTGAGCAGTAAACATGAGAAGGTCTGCTCCATTGACAGGAATTCCACTTTCTGCTGCTGCTGTGAAACATGGCATACCTAATTGTACAGTGGTCACCCACTAGGTCTAAATAGGGTTCAAGACCACACAGTACGATGCAGGCCCACTGTAGGAAACTCTCAGAGACACAGGAAGAAACTTTGAACTTTCTTCACTGATTGTTTAACTTTAGGGTGATCCACGTGCGTAAGGTCTCAAAATACACCATTCTCCATTTATATCTGCTACACCTCTGTTTCCTGTATAATTCCATGTATCGATATCTTGCCATGAACTTTGATTTATTCTTTGATTCAATAAGGGCACGATATTGTAAGTGTGACTTTGTGACAATAATTCCCATAAAGCTTTGGATAACACCATCACTTTTGCACTTCATGGTATTGACCCAAAGCAACAAGTGCCAGAAGTCATAGAAGCTTCATGAAATAACAGCTTTATGACTTGGGCAAATGATGAGGAGGTGAGAAGATTTATGGGGTGATAAATAGCGCGCTTATTTTAGAGGCTATGGCCCCTATGTTCCCCCCAAATCTTTCAACAAAAAAAAAAGGAAAAACAAGTGGTGTCTTTGGTAGTATGTGGATTTTACTCCATCACTGGCCAGCCCAAGTTTAGATCACCCCCCCCCCCACCCCCACCCCCTGCTAATGACACATTCAAATTAGCTGTGGTTAGGGTTTTCTTCAAATACACAGCTAGATTCACACAAATTCTTCTCCCCACCTCACCTCTCTCTGGTCTGGCCTAAGAAAACCACATGCCGGGGTCACTGCGCTCTCCTCAAGCCAAACCAGACCCATAATTTTGCTTTTGTTTCAGATGTAGCCTCAAAGCCTGAAATATAAAGACCCAGGCCAGCCTGGGAAGGTCAGTCCATACAAGGAAAGAGTGATAGAGAAAGAGAATGGGAAAGACTGAAATAAAGGAAGAATGAAAGAGTAAGAATGAGAGAGGGGTGTAGAGAGTGAAAGAGCGCTGGTGAGAGCAGAGTGGTTTCCAATCTGTTGAGGAAGTCTTTATTATACAGTATGTGTGTGGACAGGAAGAGCTTTGTAACGAGGAGCAGATCTCGCCAAACCACTGGCCATTACTGACCATTGCTGACCATTACACCCAATGAGCTTTAACTATTTTGGATCTGTGCTATCTCCAGGTTAACAGAGTACATTTACACTTAAGTGTAATTTCTCAGTGTGACATGAGAGCAACTTACAACTTCCCCGCAATTTCTTCCTTTGGCAGCCACTGACTTTAATATAGCCTAGAAAAATAAAACAAATGCACTTATAAAATGAGATGACTCAATATTCTTTCTTTTGAGCGTTTATGAAGATTGAACACGACTTTTCTTAGATTTATTTTTGTCCATTATGCATGAGCCTACAAATAAACATTGGCATCCATAAATTGGCTGTCCTTGCAAATGATATTTTGTAACAGTCTGATGAACAATATGCTGTTCATTTGGTGTAATACTGTTAATGTCAAACCTTTTCAACAATGGCACTATATATACAGTTCCTCTTCACCAAATTTATACACAGCTGACATTTAGGTGGGCCAAACCAGAGCTCCAGTCATGATGAAACAAGTTTCCTGCCAATCACCACCTTGTGTTTAAATCAAAAAGGTCAAAATGCACACACCATAAGGCTTCCATTGTAACAAATGGAGAGAAGTGGAGGTGGTGTGGTGTGGGGGTGATGGACTGAAACCCAAAAACCTCAACCTCCTCTTAAGAAAAACAAACCAGTTTTATTTGAGAGCCAGCTAGTGCATTATACTCCCCTGACCTCAGGAAGCTTTCCCTTTTCGGTCCAGCTCTGGACACACTGTTCCACCATCGGGGGACCAGGCAGATCTATGACACATGTGATGGCTAAACTGTAGTGTGGCCCTGGCCACAAATCCAGCAACATTAGGCCCCTGGAGCCTTGTTTCGTGGGAAGCCGACGTTCTGACCACGGGTGGACAATAACATGGTTTTTTTGCTTGGCGCACATTGGTGTTTTGTGTATTATGTGACATATTGCTTGGCTTAGCATCACCTATTGTAAAACTATCCATAATCATTCAACCTCATGGAGACATGTTGAGTAACAGCAGGCAATATAGGGATTCAGAGTGACATTTAAACAAGTATTTCTGGGTAATACAATAGAAGACCATTGCAAGAAAAACCAATAAAATGCTAGTTAAATGCTAGTCACGACTGCCACCTAGAATAACACATAACAGCAGCAGTATTGTAAAACTGCCATGGCCTGTCAGTGATGAAAGAGGTTAAATGATGTGAGTGTAAAATGTTGTACGTCATGACAGGAATCTAACCTCAAATCCCAGCATGTTTTAAGGTATCCTCTCCCATCATTCAGTGTAAGGAGAACATCATGTCGCAGTGCTAACTCGGAGTCAAGCTACCTGTTTTCATGGTTACCAAATATTCTTGTTCTTTTTGTTCTTGAGTGACGGTTGTGTATGAGCGGCAGGTTTTTATTTTAGCAACAGTTTTGTTGGGCTATCCATTTTTCTGTTCGAGAGAAGCCATGCATACCTCTCCATCAAACAATGTACTGATTTTATCTTTTGCTTGGCAGAAATGCCACAGACTAAAACACTTTTTTTTCTCTCTCTCTCTCTCTCTCTCTCTTCTCAGCCTTGTCCAGCCTTGTGTTGTTGGATCGAGTTCCTTGGAAACCTGCTTGGGAATAAGATGACATCTGGAAGCCTTGGTGCTGCTTTCATAGTAATTGTTTATGTTTTGAGACCACTGGCGAGTCTGATCTTGTCATGTTTTATTAAGACCTGTATTAAAGAATCTACACTGAAGAGTCCATGACAGACCTGCAAGATACCACCATGGGGAGTTTTGTAATCAGAACTGAAATGCCCTGTAAAGGAATTTTCTGTGTTCTTGCTGTAGGCAATCTACTTATATGGCTTCCAATATTGAGCATGAAACACAGACATGCTGGCTTGTGGCTGGTCAGGGCATGTGTTATATCCAAGGGCAGTGAAATTGCCAGATTCTGAGACATATTATTGTAACAAACTGTACACACACTCGCTACATTGCAAAGTAAACAACCTTGAATGCAGCCTTAAGGGCAACAATTTAATCCCAAGAGTATTGCTACCTCTATTGTGTATTGTTTATTTCTAAGGGGAAGGTTTGCTCTACGTAATTGTATCTGACAGGGTGCCCTGTGACAAGAAACCACACAAAGACATTATATGCTCATAGATTGGAAAGAAATGTACATTTGTCAGCATTATGATTTATTTTGCCCGCGTATGGTAAACAAGGCGAGACAGGCTATTCCTTCCTCTCTGAAACCAAGCATATCAGACTGGATTCCATTCCTCTCCCGTTTCATTTCATATTTCGTCCACCCCATTTGAACAATTGTGTTATTATGGCAGTGTAAATAGACCTTTGCACTGGGAAAGACTTCAGGAATGCTGATGATGTGTTAGCTGACACTATGCTGGCTGCAGGAAGCTAAAGCATCATTTATTGTAGATTGGTGGCCCCTGCGATAGGTGGGTGGTGTTTATTGCCAGCCAATCGTCTGCATAGGCTGTCATAGAATGATTGGTAAAACTGTATCAGTGTCAGCATGAATTGAATATAATGACCAGTTTGGAATTGCAAATACGCACAGTGCCTCATCAAAATAGCTGCCCCCGAATCCAGTATTTTTTCCCCCCATTGAGGCATTCCCCACTCATTTTCATTTACGATGTAATTTAACATGCAAGTTATTATTTTAGAGATACATTCCTACCTACTCTATACTGTGTAATAACACCAATGATGTTATAGAGACAGGTTCACATTACAAGACCGTGACAATCCTACTAATTTCAAAATCATGGTGCATCTCACATAAAGACTGGTCAAATTTTTATACCTTATCTGCTTTCAAATAGCAAAGTTTCAAATGATGAAGCTCTGGGAGCATTGTTTGGTTCAGCCCTAAGCTTGACCCCCGTGCACAGACATTAGCTGCATTAGCGTATTCACCGCAAACCACAGGTCAAAGCATCAACTGTCATTTATTCTCCTTTGCCATGGCTTGCTGCTTGCCAAATAGTGTCTGAATTGCAGCAATATGTCTTGTGTTATAATAATCTCAGTTTATAGCGAAATAAACTGCTTATTCTTTGTGAAATTCAGGGGAAAATATTGTGACAACTGCAGTTTGTTTCCTCTGGTCTACTCTGGATGCAATAGTTACTGTCAAGTTTAAAATTATACAGACACAATCAAATAGTTTTGCAGGAGGTTGATAGGGTTTAGATATTGCTGGTAAATGGCTCACATTACAAGAAATTCTTTGAAGATTGGTACCAACCAAGGTTATGAACTATAATTTTTCACTTCATAAATTTCGCTTACACAGCTGACTCCAGCCACAATGATGGAGGCCAAGTGAGCACAGTTAACCTGGATCGTGTGCAGCGTTTGGGTTACCCCCCTCTACGCCTTCCTCCAGTGCCGTGGCCCTGGCTGCCTTCTTCAAGCCCCCATTCACCTCCACCTAAGACCCCAGTGAAGCACAGCTAAAGAATATCCACTACGCAATAACACTAAAGGCTAAACTGCTTATGTGAGTAACCCTTGTACTTTTATTTTATCCTCATGTTTGTTACTTATGCTTTTTTTGTGTCTGAAAGGAATGAGTCACTGCACTGTAGATGCAAGTTTGAAATTTGTATGAGGCTACTAATGTGGTTTCATACCTCCACATTTCCTTTTTTTCCACTGTATCCATTTTGCTGTAAACCAAGTCAAAAATCAGGGGTTTGTAAGCGTAGAGGCTTTAATGCAGGGCTCTTATGGTGTACCTGAAGGACAACCACAGTGTAAATCTTCTCCCCTGAGGAAGGAGATTCAGGATGTGGCTTTGAAGGAAAGCAGAACTGTGTGTGTGTGTGTGTGTGTGTGTGTGTGTCCACAATGGCGAGCATTGCTCCTAGTGAATTTTGGGAGAAACATGAGAAACATATAGCAGTAAAATTTTCCTCTGGGATTTGGCTAACTAAAGCATTTAAAGCATTTGTTTACTATAGTGCAAAAACAGCCAGCTGATCTACATCAATCATTACACACTGTTTCGGTCCTCTCTTGTTTCAGCACTTTCGCCGAAGCTTCCTCCACTTCCTCTTCATCGACCCAGTTCCTCACAAGTTGTTGTCTCACTTGTCGGTTTTCTTCCTGCAAGTCATGAGTTTCCTTGAGTGACTTGCGTAACCATTCACCATTTATAATGAGGTCCGTTGTTTGTCCTAAGAAGGTAATCTTTTCGCTCGCCAAGTATCTGTTTTTGGTGCTCCTGGCTGAAAGTCTGGCAGCCCTCCTCCTCCTACTTGCACGTATACTTTTCCGTAGTTAATTCTGATGGTTTATCGTCTTTAGGAGCATGTCATTGCCCTTGGGCCTTCATATGTCCTTGTATTTGCTCGTAGTTCTTCTGAAGCAGCTTGTTTTCACTCTCTAAAAGATTCTCCATCTCCGAGGCCTTGAGCGGAAGCAGTGGACTTGTTGTCCTGTTCTCGCTCAACCTTTGTGTCCTCAGCGCCGCTGAGAAATTTAAAACTCCGAAACAGCAGTCAGAGTCTCAGAAGAGTGAATGAAGAAATCGTGTGTGTGTGTGTGTGTGTGTGTGTGTGTGTGAGACAGAGAGAGTGAGGAAGAGAGGAGAGCTTTGCACTCAGTGCGTGCGTATGTGTTGGTGTGAGTGTATATGTGTGTGTGGTCCTCTTAGTGAGGTGGAAAATTATTTTTAAGTTTTCAGTCAAATATTTGCTTTTCCTTCAAGTTGCCAATGACTTTTTTAGAATTAAAGCAGGACTTGACACTGGTGAAACGTGTGTGAAAACGAATACTGAGAGTGGAAGTTAATGTGGGTTCCTATGAATGAGCAAAGGAATTACACTGAAAGAGAGTAGATCCCAAAGCTTATTTACTACATAAGAGGATAACAAATTGCAAGCAATTAAAGTCGTGTTTATTTTCATCACAGACTTGTTTGAACCTTGCCCCATCTAGAATTTACATTGAGAAAATACACAGACACAACTGCAGACATCACAAATGAGTAACTTGGCATCCGTGACACTATGGCAAAACCCAAACACAAACCCAGGCTTGTTTAGTCAACCTAACCAATACTTTGTATTGTGGCTAACTCTGTTTAGCTAGGTTTCACTGCAACACAAAAAGTTGGTATAACCTTCCAGCCTTGTACAGAAGGTCCTTTCAAAGCTACCTTATAGGAAAGTAGTCATCGTAATTCCGAAATGCATTGTGGCCTCTGTTTACCGGTGTAACAGGGCTTCCTTCATGAAACATTAAGTGAGTGAGAACAACCCTGGAAATGAATGAAGCTCAACAAACCACACGTCATTTATTCCCACCAAATTTAACAGCAACGTGTGTTTTATGATCAAAGTTGAGGACAACATTCAAAAGCCGGCCAGTGTAGGAATTCCAGACCAAAACGGTGCCATCAGTAACATTACTGTGAAAACTTTGTGCAAAGTGCAAAGTTAACATGTTTTTGTCCTTATCTCATGCTTGGTCTATGTTTTTCTCCATGTGCAGCTACATGACCCTCCAACAGGTAAAAATTAGAAGTGCGTAGAACAAGTACAATCTGTAAAATGACAATGGTAATATAAATCGATGTCAACCATCATCCTGTAATTAAAGGTCCAGTGAGACTGTGATGTTAACTGCAACCACCTCGTCTCACCCTCCTGTCCCCAGTGTGTAGCAGAGACTATTTATTTTTATTTTCAAGGGGAATATACACTGATTAAAACATATTTTTGGATATTATACTCTATTCCTGTAAACAACAACTTTAAAACAATCTAACGATCTCTTTTAAACCTACCCTACCGTGAGCTGAGTCGGTCAATCATTGACCAACAAAAGGCAAAGTAGAGGTTCAAAGGGGTAAAAGAATTGTCTGTCTCCCATTAGGTGCATTAACTCTTTTGTGACAAAGGCACCATCAAGTTCTCTAAATTATTTTTGTTATTTTGTCCACATACATAAAGTACCTGGCTAACATGATGATAACTGAGTTATCGTCATTCATTTTTTTTTAGTTGTGTTTAAATGTTTCTGGTGCTGATCATTTGCTTTATAGTCGGAGCAATATTTTTCAAATATTTAATTACCTTCTATTTAACAATACAGCTTTTTGTCACTGGATTAGAGCTAGTCTGCCCCCATGCGCACGTCAGATGTCTGACACATTGCCAGTAGGAAAATGCAGATATGTAATGGGAAAATCATACTCACCAGTGAGTAGATTTATAGGCTACATTGAACAATGTGTAATGCCATTCAAAATGTTTCCTCTAGATTTTGGCCGACTCCAAAAAAAAAAAAAAAAGCAAATCTGTCTCTCTCCAGGTCGTGAGGTATTACACTGCATTACAATGCACTGTAGATGTGGCAGGAGCAGAAGGGGACCGCTCAGTGCCATCAGTGGAGCAGAGGATAGGCACAGGATGGCAATACTGTGTTATGCACCAGATCATGATAATGTTTAGGAATTGATTTGCTGTTAAGACCCTGTAAAATAAAAATCTGGTCTGCACTTCATCATTTTTTTGAGGAAGTGCTCCTCACTGACATCAGTCTCCCTGCCTCTCCTCGCTTGTCTCTCCGTCATCTCTTCAAAAAAGCTTTCCTCCTTCTCCCCATCTTTGCTCTGGCCTTCTCTCTCTCTCTCTCTCCTTCTTTCATCTTCTCCTCTATCTGTCTGTGCTGCAGCTCATATCGCTCCTCTTTTGCTTGTAGATCCTTTCAGAAACCTCAATAACATCTAACTGCCTTTTTGGGGTGGTTGTTGTGGCTGTGTCCTGTTCTGGGGTCACCACAGAGGGGGGTTCGACCACCACCACATCCTGAGAAGACGAAGCAATGAGAACAGACAGTGTTACAGACAGCCATTCCCCCACTTGCCTCATCCATCAAACTGTACTCACCCTTTTCAGTGCTAACCCCAGTCTGGGGGCATTTCAGGTCCTGCAAGGGTACTGCTGTTCTGCTGTACAGAAATGCTAAATAGGCTAAAATGTATGATTATGATTTATGAGAAGACTTTTACAGAGAAAATAAAGTTACTTCATCAGCTCAAACAATAAAAAAAACATTTCACATACTGAGCGCAGATTATCTCACAAGATATTGCAAAGATAGTCGACCAACTTTTTATTTCTGCTTCATGGGGTCATATTTCCCTCCAGGCCTCAACCAACAAACAGTATGTAGCAGGGTTTTTATGTCGGCCATATTGATAGCTAGATGTTACACGTTCACTTGCTTGTATCCATTCACAGTTGCTTTACCTCTCCCTGTAAACGGATAGGCATTGGCAACATAATAAGGATAAGGAACTCATGTCCTCATCTGTCTCAAACAAGACCAGAACTGTTGATATATAACATTAGTACTGGGTACATTCAGTATCCATCATCAGCTGATATACTGAGGTAACGCTATAGCGGCTTGTCAAGCATCTCACCACACATCTAATACCAAAATCCTCTACAGTGAAGACAACAATTGAACACATAGACTGCATAGACATGGAATTTTTTTCAGTGCCAACCATGTTTCAGTGTTCCAACGTCAGTGTTTCAATGCAAGTTGTCTGTTTCTTCAGTTCAGGTTTTGATTTCCCAAGCCAAAGTTTATTTATAGTGCTAAAGTTACAATATAACCCCTAAATTCCACACGGCATGGCTCTGTGACGTCGCAGCCGCAATTGCTGATTTGGCCCATTCTCCACGCGAAGTGGACTGTCATGCCCACCAGACTTTGGGTAAGTAGACTACATTGTTAAAATGTTTCTCTTTTGTCTTTTTTTAACAATCGGGACCTTTAGATTGTCTAGAAGAGGAAGTGTTCAAGTCTGAGGCGGGGGTGATTGCTGATGGGGAGTAGCGCCAGAATGGGCACCAGAACATTGTAACCGACTCATCAACCGCAATGGACATCACAGCAGAGGCAAAAAGACGTCAGCAGACGAGAGTGACCAAGCACAAGACGGCCGGACGAGACTAAATCTGAGCTTCACAAAGCAGATGCCACCGAGGCGTCTTGCTGTTAGACTTGTTATGTCTGAGAGAATGATTCACTTCCTTGTTTGGCTGTGGAAGCGAAGTTGTTGTCTCACAAGTGTATATGTATAAGTATATATGAAATCATAACAAATGCACATAGACAGCATACATAACGTTTAGTTGTCCTATCTCAGCTAGCTAGCCATGTAGCTTTGCAGAGGTCAGAAGTTGAAATGCAAAACATACTTTGATAACAGGTCTCATAGCATCATCGTTAGTTGCTTTTAGTGTGTAGGAAGCACACAAATCTTCAGTAGATGTTATTACTGAGTCTGGAAAATGCATTAATCACTTGGTAAGTAGAGCCAAGACTTAGTTTGGTTAGTTTCGAGAGGTGATCTTAATGAACTCTGTGCTACGAGCTTGATGCCATTTATACAAAAATGCTAGAAAAATACTTTTTGAATGTCTAAGGCCTCTAAGTCGTTCCCATTATTTAGCGACCATAAAAAAAAAAAACAAAACGTGGTTTTGGAATGTAGCAAAAGAGGCTGAAATGTTTGTTTTTAACTTTATAATGACTTAAGAGTTGTTGGCCAACAGAGTTTGTTTCCACAGTTTTGTTTTTTTCCCATTTCAAACTGCACAACAGTCTTGGCGCTGTCACATTGTGAGGAATGTGTGCTGTTAAATCAGTGCGACTGGTTCATGTTCAATTTAGTGGTGGTTCGTTGGACTGCTGTGTAGTATTGTCTTTTAGAAACAGAAAGAGGTGTTAGTCTTGGAACACAGGGGAAATGCCCATGTGGCGCCTAAGCACAGTTTCATAATTAATCCTTCCTGATTTAACTTTTTGTGTCCCCAAAGTGAAGCAATGCATCTTTGAGCCCATGTCCCACAGAACAGCATCATCCTTCTCAACTGAAGCTAACATTACACAGTCACGCACCAGTTCATCAGTGGCATATTTACATTAAATATTAACATTCTTTGGCATTATTGGAAATAAATACCCACAACAGACACAGTTGTGGTGAACTATGGGTCCATCAATCACAATGTTCTTGTTTACTTTCAGCTTGTTGTCACCAACTTTATGTCTAACAGCTGGATAAAAGTCATTCAAACCTTTCAACACTGGCAATGGCGGAAAATTACAATTAACTCTAAGGCAATGGCCCCATGGACGCACATCGTCAACAACAGTTCGAAACTGGAAGGAAGTGGCCAGTCTGCAGATACACAGAACTAATCACAAGGTAGCAGTCAGTTCTCAAGTATCTTCATTATTTACTATATTGCGGTTGATTCAGAGTTGTAGTGGTTCTTGACTTCCTCTTGAAAACCATAATTACCCAGCATTCTGTGTACCTTATTGTAAACTATTAAATATAACCCTTCTCTAATATGTGGTATGATTAAAATTAGACAAAAATCCAAATCCTTCCACAATGTTTTCTATTGTTTATCATGATGTTTCCAAATAGAAAATATCTCTTCTCCCTCATTTTTATCATTTACGTCACCGCAGGTGCTTTTTTTTTTTTCTTTTAGTATGTTAAAGATAATAATCAGTGAAAGCAGACAGGAGCGAAAAAGCCACCAGCCTGCGGTTCACGGATACGTGATGTTTAAAAAATGAGATCCCTTTCGGCAAAAATGCTTTCCAGACACACTCGAGTGGCTGGAGCACCCTTCCCTCGGCTCTCTGTGAAATCCCCACCTGTGAAGAGAGGTACCAACATCTTCTTCTGCCTCTACCTACTGCCAAAGACTCCCCGGCTCCTCATTCCAGCGCATCTCTCAGCACCGACTCTCTTATCCTCCCATACTCTGCCAGAAAAGCACCTGAGGGCCTGCACTCCTGCACAGGTATTTCTGCTGAAAGCTATAATAAATCATTTGCCTTTTGTGTCTCGGCTTTCTGCCTATTTTGCTAATGTGTTTTCTCTCTTCCATCCTGGTTTCGGAGTTGAAAGAGGCCTGCTTTAAATAGGCGCAGGAGTGCGCTAAGACAGATTCACTGTTCGCAAGTGATTCTTACTTCTTGTCATCACTCCAATGCCCCATTTCCCCAGGCTGAATAGCACAGGAAGCATAGTGCTGGAGACACATTGTGACAAGTAACAGGTAAGGGAGAGGAAGAGGAGGGGAAAAAGAATAAACTTTTGTCAAAATGTAGTAAATGAATATTTGATTCATGGTCCTGTGCTGACTTTTGTTGCTGTCCACAAGTGTTTTGACCATAGCACTATATCAAATGCCAGTGACTTTGGTTGTGGTAAAGTGACTCTGCAGGGAAGAAAGCATAGTGTTTATTCAAGGGGGAGAATTTCACATTTTGACCAAATTGACTCTGTATAGAGAACAGCTCAGCAGGCCATGTAAATATCAAAAAAGGTTTAATGAAACCATGAGGGATGACAGTTTCCAAAGTACATATTATCTATGGAGAGGTCACAGTGGGAAAGCGGCCCGCCATCCGTCTGCATTGCTTTTGGTGGCCAGAAAGTCATGAGCGATCATTGGAATTTTTTGGTCAGAGCTTCGTGTTTGAGCCCAAGCCTTCCTGACAACCCCTTCCTCACTGTGTCATCCCCCACATGCACAAACTGGCACAGACACATGCACACGTGTACACACAGTTTACACACTGACACAAAGACACGCACACACATACGCATGCACATGCACATGCACATGCACACTCTGCCATCCAGCTCAGTGGCTTGGAGCTCTCGCAAAGTTCCTAAATCCGCCTCCTGCATTCTGGGTCGGTGGGAGCGGACTTCCTGAAAACAATGGAATGGACTAATCTGCGGATTTGCCAGTGGATTTGATAAAGGCCCATGTTCTAAGCCAAAGTTTCTCTGACCTCTTGTTAAAAACTTCTCATCTCTCCCTGCCCATCCCTCCCACCCTTGTTCTTTTTGTGAATAGGGTAAGAGTGGATTACCAGAGGTGCTGTGTCTCTAATTAAACTCTTCTCTCCGTTGCATCCCTCCATCTTCTGTCTCTCATGCACCCAGACAATCCTCACATTCTCTCTTTCTCTTGGCATTTTGGCAAAACCGTTGTAATGAAAAGGCTGATGACTCCCAACAGGAGTAAGGCGCAGCAGTGTCGGGGGTCATAAGCCAAAGGTCAATCCTCAGAGGTCGGGCGGAGGTTAATAAGGTGTTTTGTCACTTGTAGAAATGTCTAATCTCCCTGAGACTCAAAAGGATGCATCTTTCCTTTGGCAAACTTCACAAGTAGCCGCCAACCCCCTCCTCATTCTCCTTCTAACCTTTTCTTTCAAGTCCGCTTTTCTTTGTAGTCCACCCTTTGTAGTCCATTTCAACAAGGCAAAACTTTCCAAAGCCGTGGTTTGTCCAGGATTAATTTACTGCAACATTTCCTAAATCCCCTTCTTTTTTTTTATCTGCTCATCATCTTCCATGAAAAAGCTATCCCTCGCCAGCCTGTTTGAATGCCTAACTAGTTGATTCCCGTGAAACAATTAAAATTCCAGCCTTTGGCCCTCACTCTGTGAGCTGTCTTGAAGCATGGAGCTCAGTCGGGCACAGATGCAACTTTGCTGACAGGAGCCTACTTGATGAGGGTATTATTTTAATGGAAAAGAGTTGCCTATTCATTACGTGCATGTGGCCATCACTGAGACACAAAGCATAGATAATGACAGGAACCAAAAGCTGGAGGGGCGCCAGGTCTGCTAGAAACATTGCCCACTCGCCAATCTACAAGTGCCAGTGACTTAACCAGACAGCTGCAGACAATAAAGTGGAAAACTGGCCTCCATAATGGTCTTTACTGAGCTCACAAACATCACATTTACATATACTGTCACTCATTAGACTTGTCATTTATTTGACCATATGATACAATATTACTTCACTCCAAGACAAGAAGTATATATTTTTTCTTTGATAGCCTGCTGGCTGTTTTCACAGTCCTCCCCAGAAATAGATGCTGCTGTGCTGAGGACAGACTGGAGCTGAAACTGCAGAATGCATTTGGCATTCTTACGCCCATGTTTCCTGTTTACTATATTATTTTCTTATGTGGTGCTTACTTCCTTATGGGTGGGCGGTAGTATCTTTAGATTCCTTTCTGTGTGAACGTGTGTGCTTGCTTCAAAGTGTCATCCCTGGGAATTATTCCCAATACTCAACCATGTGAACTTTCCATGGAGAACTTCTCGCAGAAACTTATCAGTGCAACACATGTTAGTGTGAAATGTGTGTTTGTGAAATATGCTCGGTTACTCCTATGAGGAAACCCACAGCATTAGGTCAAGGCCATGTGGTGTGTTGTGCCACTGATGGTGAAGAATGTGACATATTGAGGACAAACAGGCTTTTCCACAAACAAAAATATGGGGAAAGCCCACATTCGTGTTTTCCACTTGTTTGTGAAACAACCACACTGTTATTGTTTTCCTGTCAATTTGAATTACAGTAGTGTGAGAGGACTTTTTGGCCCTCTCTATAATTGTCCATTTCTCTGTGAAAGGAATCCCCGGACATTGTCAGACTTTGCTGAGGGAGTAGTTCATTGAGTGACTTATGAATGTCCAGAACCATTTTGGTTTCCAAAGAAGAATATGTTTTTGCAGTTTTAGCCATTTCTTTGTAATGCAATTTTGTATGCAACATTACAACATTATAATAAAAGGCACTTTAGGGTACTGCAAATAGTTGTAAGTATCAATTTCACATGAGATACAATAGCGTTTTGATTAAATATACCACAGATGCCTTGTAATTTGTCTGTATTCTCTGTAACGAGGCAAGTAAATTTCTTCTGGGATGCATATTTTTATGTTACAGAAATTTTTCATTGTGCCTCATTGTACACACATAAAAGTTAATTGCATCATATGCACAGACCACCTTGAGATCTGAAAAAAAAAAAAAAAAAAAAAAATCTCCTTTGTTAAATGAATATTCTTCCTACTTAAAAACAGTCTGTATCAAATCAGCTTTGCCTGTATTCGTCTTATAGATGTTGTGGTACTTTAATAATGTTTCATCTATTTTTGTTCAGCAGGGATTTTTATGTCGCTTTGTGATTTTTATAGTTTCCCATCTGTAAAATATCTCTGACTAATGCACTGATGAATTCTAAGCACTATTTCTCTACATAAACCTTGAAGTGGTCATCTTAGATCGGGTGCAGTGAACACTTTAGTCTTGAATATATATATATTTTGGTCAGAGGAAGGGTTCATCAAGAAGGAAGGGTCAAAAGGAAAGTGAGGGTTAGTATTTTTAGGTCAGGTTAGGTTAGCATTTTTACATCCAGTGTGTAACATTTAAGGAGATCTATAGGCAGAAATGGAATATAATAAGCAAAACTTAGGTTTCATTTGTATATATTAACCTGAAAATAAGAATCATTATGTTTTTATTACCTTAGAAAGATCCCTTTATACCTGCAGAAGGAGCGGGTCCTCTTCCATGGAGTCCATCATGAGTCTATAGTGAGGAGTTTCATGGCCAGTGTATTTTATCCTTCATGTTTGAGGGTAAGACGAGCTGTATTCACTTTACCACTAGAATCCACTAAAATCATATAGACTGTACCTTGAAGACAAACAAAGTAGAGAGACCTGTACAGAATGTGGAGAAATGAGAAGTCCAGTTAAAGATTAAGAATATGGTAGAAATACAATATAATATGCATAATTATGTTTTTACTAGAGTATAATCACCTGAAAGTAAGAATAGTTGTGTTTTTGTTACTTTAGCCTTTTATATCTGCAGATACATGCAAGAAGATGGATCCTCTTCCATTTCTACAATAGCCCAGAAAAGACAATTAAACACTGACTGTAGATAAGGCGTTTCATGGCCACCGTATCAATCCTGCAAAGGGGAGGCTGAAAGTTGCGATCCACAGCTTCACTGCTAGATGCCACTAAATTCTACATACTGCTTCTTTAACTTCATGCAAAGAAACCTGAGGTGATTTGCCATTAAGAAACCAAAAGTGATGCAGTGGTAGGCCAGAAGGTTTTGTCTTCATCAGGTGTAGAAAAATGTCACATACGTACATATGTTGTTGTTGTTCCTGGGATTTTTAGTTTTGTATGATCCATGTCTCAGATACTATACCAAAAATCAAGTGGTACTTGGCACAAATTGACAGTATAGTCTTTATCGCAATGGTTGTTTCTCCCTGGTCAACAAAGTGGCAATCCAAGGGTCATAAGGCAATGGACTTCACCATCCCCAGGCACAACTCTACACATTTGCAGTGATATTTTCAGCTTCACATCGACATTAAACGGCCAATCTTAACAGTACGTTTCACCCAGTGACAAAATGTTAATAATGAACTGTATTACCACAAATTCTTGCACAATATGATGTGGTTTCCTCCCTGAATGCTCTGTCTCCTTTGGCAAAAAAGCCTTTAATAATGTCTGTTTTTCTCTGACTATTTTAATACCATTGACAATTCTTCTTCTAACAGAAAAACTGTATGTATGTCAACCACTTCTCAACTGTTCAGCAGTGGCAGTGTGTGAATCCTTCGTACATCCTCTACTGCATGTTTAAAGTGTAATGTATAGAGTTCCTTGTCCTTACTGTCAGCGGTGGGATGGTTGTTCTTCACTGACGTTCACTGTGTGGTCAGCTATTTCAACGTTGGGTTACAGCTGCTCTGCTTTTGCCGTGGCTCCCAGGCTTCTTGCGCGTCCTGCGGTTTGGTATCACCCAAAGGTGTCTGATGCATTTGGCCGTCGTGCTCGGGTGGCCTGCCCTGCGGTTGCCCTCTGTTTGGGTTTCTGCTTCATGCTCAGATTAGCAGCTATCTCCACTGGGCTCTGGCTTTTCCTGGAAGCTGGCTCATTCATTGAGTATTTGCTTATGTTTCAGTGTGAACTGGCACACTCTTCCGCGTTCCAGATAGCCTCTGCTCTGAATGGTTCAACTCCGTGCCAGGAGCCATTGTGTACTTCTCTAAATCTCCAACTATTGATTTACAGTACAGCCACTTAAACCTGTATCTGATCTCTTCAAACATAAACAAATTTCTAAATCACATAATCAGGCAAAATAACATCCTATACTTGATACAGAGATTTTTTTGTTTATGAATGTAAATCGTACATTTTTGGTCAATACGAGCGCGTGAGCTCTGTTTTGTGTCCGGATAACTCGCTGTTTATTCGAGCGGTTTGCTTACTGCCGTCTGTATGTACACTACCTATTGTCTATATGGTGTTTGCTGTGTCTGTGGGAGACTTGTGCAATTTAAAGGCTTTTATTATCAATATATCCTATTGCATATGATTGCATATGCAACAATCTCCAGTAATAATGAGGAATGCCAGCCTCAGAGCTCAGAGCTTCGCATGAGATGGAGCAATATCAGTTGCACTGCCAGACTCGAGTTAGCGATACCCCTCTGGAGGTTTCACCACACAACTCAAACATGATCAATCCCAATAAAGCTGTCACATAGCACATAAAGATTTTTTCCTCACAGCCTGCTCATCTCTCCAAAGCATTTTGTCAAAGATCAGTGACATCTCTCCTTATGATGTATACAACTTTACAGCACGCTCTGCTTGTAAGGTTATTCCTTCGCTAATGAGTGTATCTGGTTGCCCTGAACTGCAGCGAACAAATTAGCGGAGATGATTACACTGCCTTTTTGCAAACTTTATCTGCTAATCTCTTGTTCTCTCGGTTTCATTTACCCTCTCCCTCTCTGTCTGCTTGGTGGGAATACATCATTGTCTCAGCAGCTATGTGTGTTTCAGTCTCTCTTTGAGTGATAAGTAGAACCCCTGAGACGTGCCAAGTGCTGTTTCCCAGAGGTTTACCAAAGGACGTCGCAGCACCTCTCTCGCTCTCGTTGCTTTCATTGTGCTTATTTGCATTCATGATTAGTCTTGCTCTACTGGAAGTGTGGCCTCATCCCCACGGCATGAGTCCAGGGCCTTTGTTGCATTTCTTATAATAAATGCAAAGCCTGGCTTTCTTGATTGGCTCTATCATTGTCTCATTAGGTGCTCTGTGGTTTCCTCAGTTTAGACTTGGAAACAGAGATGCAGAAGCTGCTATTCCCCCTCTCCTGGTTGAGACAGATAGAGATGGAGATAGCTGTAGATACTGTAGGTGAGCGGATACAGTTGCATAGAATTTAGTTACAAAATATGAGCTTCCTGTCAACCAAGGCTAGAGTTGGGTATTCTTGGAAATTTTCCAAACACCAGTACTGATAAATCATATTCGATGCTGTTCTCCAACATTATTTTTCATGACATCTTTTATGTCACTGGAAAAAAAAGGCAGATTTACTGAGGGAGAAAGAGATACAAAAGAGGATGTGGGTGAGGCAGTTGCCTGGCAGAGGTTGGAGGAGGGGTGGGGGTAGGGGGGGGGCAAATGCAGTGGCGGTCCAAGCCCTGTCATTCTCACAAGAGCGCTGCTGGTTTAGATTTGGGAGCCGGGGCAAAGTGCCAGAGGCTCTTTTCACCGGGGATGAGCCACTAATCTTAGTTTGTGTCCCACTGATGGGGCTTCCTGACCAGTTGAGGATGTTGTCATCATCGGTTAATGTCGAACTTGCTCATGGGGGGTCACATGAGCCGCTGCCAAGCAGCCGCTGCAGACAGGGTGGGGGAGGAAGGGGGGGAAGAAGGGAGGGTGGTAGTATGCTAGTGATGTGACGGACAGAAGTGTTTGGCCTGGGCACTGCATTTCTCTGTCAAATGGACAAAAGTACTAAAGTTACCATGAAGTGAGACGTCATGAAATGTGTATCACTTCATCGGTAATAAAAATAATAGTCAGTTGTAGCACTGGAAATGCCTTTCTTTCAATATTTTCAATCAAATATGATTTTTTTCCCCACTGCTGCCCTATCATTAACTTAATCATTCAATGTTTTGCAAAAAATGCGTATATTTCTCTCTTGCCCAAGGCAAGATGAGAAGATTGATCAAGTAAATATAGTAAAATGGAGCCAAAAGCCAGTTAACTTAGCTTAGCTTAGCATAAAGGTAGCCTGACTCTGTCCTAAGATAACAAAATCTGCCAACAATCTGTTGGTGTCTGGTTTTACAGGGTGTTATGTGCTTGACTATTTCTTTCCCCGCCCCTGATGGATCTTTATTGAGAAATAAATCAAGACATGGTGTACAGTGAGCCTTTCCAGTGGACAAAACACAACAGATAGCCCTCTATGGCCCCCTTCCAGCAGAGAAAACTATATTATTGAATGTTTATTGTATTGAATGGTGTTCTAGGGTATTAGCCCTAACCATAAGCCATTTCACCATGAATGCATCGCAATGCTGGTGCTCCAATGCATAGCTTGAATAGCTGATCTTTACCCCTCATATAGCCCGCCACTATTGAGGACCATACAGTAAGATGTGCTAAGAGCTCTGGAAATGCTGATAAATGGACATTTTGCTAAAATTATTCCTGTTTGCAACAATCAGCACAGTGCAACAGTTAACAGATTGTGAAATGGTATTCATCCGTAGTCGTATACACTGCAGTCTAATTTTTAGTTGCCAGCAGCAGCTCCCAGATGTACTGCAGGATTTACTTTCATGGTGGCAAGTGGTTTGTCTCTACTTGAGAACATCTTCCTACTCAAAAGCCACAGGTGTGACGTTTGTAGCACAAATCTCAGGTGATGACGCTCCAACAACCTACGCTAGTAATAATAAATTAGTAAATGCGTGGAAGCTTCCCTTTCCCATGACAGCTGTCGGTGCCAGAATTAGAAGACTTTGTGTAAATCTCCTCTTCAGAGCAGACTTGATATTAGCAAAGACTTGCGTTTATTTGAACAGTCATAGAGGACCAGGTGGCTGGGGTTTGCCACATCCGGTCATTTCAGATAGTCTGTTAAGTTGTCAGTGAAAAGTGTAATAAACTTTCTTCCAAGCACTTTCCTGTGCTTGTCTAAACAGCCTTGGGTTCATTTATTGTCCTATGTGGCAAATCCTACAAATCTGGCACATCGGTAGGCAAAAACAAACAGCAGAACAGTATTTTCAACACTGTTTGACCTACGTCTGCTCCAGAGGAAGAGCAGCTACAGTAGAATGGTTATATTTACTCTCCAGGTTCCAGCTGAGAGCTTTTTGAAAGGAACCAGCTTGTGCACCACAGGAAAGGTGTCATGGTTTAGCAAGGTGTGGGCACAGCACATTCCTGGCCTTGCATGCCAACCCGCGGATGGAAGCCACCCTGCTACCGGCCTTCATGCGGCTGGTGAATGGAGGCTGTTGGATGGCGAACGAGGAGCTTCAGGGATGGGTTCATGTTGAGGTAAACAGAAAGAATGACTCACTGCTAGTCCAGACAAATGCCACCCGAGACCACAGACAGATAAGTCTGCCACACTGTCTGTCAGCCACAGATGATGTAACAGGAATCAGACCCCCTTTGCCCACACCACCACCTCCACCACCCTCCACTTTGCTGTGTTTGTCATCTCCCTCTTTGCTGACAGCTTGGTACAGACCAGGTTAGACCAGGCCAGTCGCCACAGAGCACTGTACTCCCTTTTCTTCGTGCCTTTTAGTCACCTCCCAGACTAAACCAGCTGATTCCTGCTTGCCACTGTGATGCTAAAATAGTTGCATTATGTGATTGCCATCTGCCCAGCCAGACATGAGCTGCGTTCAATAAATTGTGTTCTTCTTTTCAGCATTCCAGACACCCTGCTTTAAGATGCAGATGTGAATCCAGCCTGATGTTTGTCACGCACCATTTTCTCTACATATTAAGGAAGCCAGCTAAGTGGGGTGCAAGGCAGCCCAAGAGGCGTGGCTTTGGTGTGGTTCAGCAGCACTCACATTACCTACATGCTTAACATTCATCAGTCATAGGTAAAAGGAGGAATGTGTTCACGGCAGTCTTGGCTCATTGCACCTCAGATATCACACCACCACCATGCCTACCAGAATAAACATCCAGCAGGAAGGGAAAACACGCTGCTGTAATTCCCATGGGAGAAAATGAAGGAGGAAAAACCTCCTTCTGTGGTTGTGGTGGTCGTGCTGACCTCATCGAGGACTTCATGGGATGATCACTGAAGGAAGAGGTCAGCTTGGTCATTTTATGGCACCTCATTATTGTGGGTGTACACTGATATAAATGAATGCACTGACGGATGTTTTTTTGCCTGCTTTCCCCTGGTTATGAAGTGTAACTTGTCCATTTTAATTTAGTGGTTTGACTTCATAAAATTTTAAACTTGCTTCCCGGCAGTTTCACAAAACATGATTGCTAAATAAATTACTCAGATATGCTATCCTGTTGACATAATTCACAGTAAGATAACGGAAACGTGTCAAATATGTGCAATACACCAAATCTATCGTTGCACCATGGGAAAACTTTTGAAAGGCATGAACCTGCATCAAAAACTTGATACTTATATTTGTTCATTTCAGTATTTTTCACTTATGCAATAGTTTTATTTGTATAAGAAAAGAAAGGTTGTGTGGTTATCTCCCTGTCAGCAGTCCTATGAGAAAGATGTGACATTCAAGAGAGCCCCTGTAGTAACTAAGAGAACATTTACATGACAATCTATTGGCACAATTAAGCACAGTAATGAGTTAAAAATAAGACGCATTTTCAAAAGACGTAACTCTGTGTTGCTGTTTAGTTTTTTTTAACTACACAACCAATATCATCGTCATCGCGGACATTATGGTCATGCTTGACCTTCCGAAATGGTACTTACTCACCTCCACTGAAGGCCCATGCACTATTTTCTTTTTTTCTTCTGGAGCTTTCAGCTGTATCTTATAGTCCTCATCGTCATCAAAGTGAGTTCTCAGCAATATCTAAACACTTATGAAGACTGTGTGAAATACATATGCTTTTTTATTGTTGGCACCTATAATTATTATTTAAATTGGCGCTTATAGTTTAGTTTCTGCTGCATTTACATTTACAGTTACATTTTTGGTGAGATGTCTTTATAAGATTTTTTAAATCTCTTTATCTTTTACCTCGTTTAGTGCATTTAGTTTGTTGTGTCTTAACTAAAACTATGGGGTTGAAAGTGCCAGAAAAAGACAGTAAGTAGAGTTGATCTTGAGTTGAGACTGTTTGGGGGCTTTTTTCCCCTTTCTGCACATATTTTCCAACATTTTTTTTTTCCTTATTGTGATTTAAACTTGTGTAAATAAATTAAAAAGTCAGCCCCTGAAATCTTCATGCCTGCGCCTGTGTCTGTGTCTGCTGGTGATCATCTGTACTGTATTTTTTCAGCTTTAAGCACACACACCAACCCAAAAGCACACACACATCTGTCTTAATGTTTCTGTATACGGGATTATGCCAACACTTCAAGCGTTGCGAAAGAGTATGATAGGGGGTCTCCAAAGCAGTGACAGCTGGTTGAATGTGGGTTACCATCAGAGGCAGTGCCAGTAGGACACAGCGCTCAACACCAGCCAGTAGAGCTGCTGAGAGGGGTCCTGGAATTTACACGCATAATTATCACTCTCTGCTCCACGGCTTTAAGAGGCTCACTGTACGTGCATGTGTGTGTGTCTGTGTGCATATTTGTGTATGTGTAAGTCAGATGATGGTGTATTTGTCTTTGTGTGGTTTTGGGAACAGTGTCACGTTCAATTGTATCAGCATCACTCACCTCTTCCCTAATTCATATTTTGGTTCAAGCCTCTCGTCTGTTTGTTTTGACAATTCAGCGTGGGAAACACAAACACGCAGTGAGCTGCTACCTCTCTGTTTGTATTTTTCATACCTACATGAATCTTCATGTACTCTAAAGTATTACTGACAGGCACTGTCTTGTGTTGCTGTTAATACACCATTAATAAAGATGATGTGGGCAACATGTGAAGTGATCTCTAAGTTGCTTGCTCTGACACTAGGTGTCAGTGTTGTGTCTAGCTCTCACAGTGCCGGCAACAGACTTTCCATCCTCACTTTAATACAGACTTTGAAATTCTCTCACTGAACGACTCATTAAATGACATAGACAGGATAATGGTTATAGATCCTCAGCTTCGGATTTCACTTTTGCAGAAGCTGTTAGGGGAAAAATAGGACATGGCAATGTTGTGACTGCTCATTCCACCATATTGAAAGTCCCTCATACAACAAAGAACATGCAATAAAGGGTTATATATATGCTTGGTAATAAAGTGTTTGAAGTTTGGAGTTTGGTGATTAATTCATCAATTAAGCTTGTATTCTCCTCTGTCTCAAGTTTTATGAAACACCCTATAAAAAAGCCAAACACATCTTTAAAACAAAATTCCTCTCTTAAAACTCATTTATAGATTAATACAACTGGTTCACATTCCTTTCGGAGTCCATAAAATAGAACCACATATCATGGCCTATTTGGTATTGTACCGTTAAAAGAAGTAAATCATTAAGCGGGGAGTGCATGACCTGTTGACTGTGCTATTTTTAAATAGCCCGTGTAACACGCAGCTACGTTCGTTGAATAGGCAAACTTGGCACCTCAACCTCTCCTAGGGCCTCTCAATAAAGCTCCTCGGTGTGCTGATAAGGACTGAGGTGAACACACTCCATTACGCCTGCGTTGCGGGACGGAAAGCAGAGGAAGATGGGTCTGCAGAATGTCAGCAACATAATGGTGACCTGTGGAGCAACAGAATCTCGCAACAACAAGGGAGAATATGTCTGACCTTTCACATCTGACCGCCTTTGCTTCCTCCCCTGTCTGATCTTGTCTACCTTCACCCAATTTCGTGACACTCATCTATTTCTTCCCTGCTTTGTCCTTTTAATCTTAACTTTGGAATCTGGAGTCATATTAGGTGCAGTAATTTCCCGGTAGCTAACTTTATGATGTTTATGCAGATTAGATCATACTGGATGACAAACTGTTATTCCAAGGAACAAGGAAGGGGGTTGGTGTTCCTGGATTTTCAAACCAAATCAGCCTCAAGGCATTGTAGTCACCTCACAGCAATTAAATGTATCATTTGTAAAGTTTTTATTTGTATATGAAAGAGGCACTGGATTTCATTGTACTTCAGCCAAACAAAAAGTTAAAGGGCTTGTTTCATCTTTATCCACCTTTTTTGTACCCACCTTGGATGCCTCGGTGATGAACCCTTCGGTGCCTTGAGCATACCACTTTTGGCAGCCAGGATGGTGAATCAGAAAAGCCCCTCTTCTTGCATCACTGGTGCACACAGGTGCTTGGTAGAGATGACATGTTTATTTCATCTTTCTCCCCCAACGGGAAAAATAGCGCTCTTTCAAGATGGCAGCCACCTGCATACAACTGGCAACAAAATAGGAAGCCCAGTCCAGCCCAGTCAAAATGATCAAGGTTCAGGTAAGGCGTGCATCCTTAGGTGTCTGGACAGGCTGAGTGCTTAGTGGTAAATCAGTAGATACATGTCATAACTCTAGTTCTATGAAGCAGGCAGCACCATTGAATTAATGGGGCGCAGCCTGTGAAAACACTTGTATCACGGCTCCGGGGGAGTCTGTTGATGTCTGAATGGGTTATCTCAGAGCATCCAGCACTTTTGTCTTTTGTAAATGAGACATTGACCAAACTATTCAATTAAACTCAGTACTTTATCTTCTAAATCCCTATATACTACATGTTTGTGTAAGAGATAAATAGACCTGGAGGTAGGTACATCTCTCACAGTAAGGTCATGTGGTTCATCCGGCGTTCCACGGTGATGCAGCAAGGTGTATGATGTCTACTGAGGAGGAAGGCGAGCGCTCGGTAGTCATGACCACAAAGAAATGAACCCACATAAACAGTGTCTGTTTTTGGAACCCATGCATACTTAAGCTAAAGGCTAATCTCTTATGTGAAGAATCACAAGTATGTGTTCCGAGTTCAAAAAGAACGTGGGGATCCACGGGGAATCGGGTGCCTATATGGAGTTGCATGCTTTGCGCGTCATAGAGGAAATTGCAAGATTATGCCCTAGGCCTGGCCAGTAGTAATTACTGAAGAAGTGGCCTATAATCTGTGGTTGTCCTGTGATGTGTGTGAGTATTACTGTGATTGTGTGGAAGCCGGGAAAGCATTGTTGCACATATTTTTATACTCATCTATAAAGGTAGTTTGTGGCCAGTCACATGTGTATGATATACACTTCACACCTCACCTTTGAGACAAAATTAGTACAGATGTATGACATTGTTTTAGATTCGATATGATAAAAGAGCTACGATCAAACTTTGGCTGATTACAAAATAAAATTATGAGCCGGTGACGTACAACAATATATTTTGCGGTTTTTGAGAGACTTGATAATGTTTGTTTTCTTTTCAAAGAAACTGATCATTGCAAAAGTAACATACATTTTAACTGTCATCAATCATCTAATGGAAAGGAGATCAGCTTTTGAACTACATAGACTAGTAATTACAAACTTATTCTCATTCTCATGAATAAAATCAAGCTGTTCGTAAGTAACCTGAGGACAATAAAACCCCTTTTTTAAAGACTCACCTTTGATCTCACAAGATCACTGGCACACGTTTAATTAATCATCCATTTTTCTTGGCTCTTTCTTTCCTTTGCTTTCGTCGCCTTTCCTCTTGGCTCTCCTTTCCACATCAGGATTAAAGTTTCTCTGAAATCATTAATGAATATAAACTTATATTTACCAGCCAATCATAATCTTTGTGTCATTAAGGCTTGATAAAAACCCTCGTTTGGAGGAGAGCACCTGCTCTACCTGCCATCAGCTCCTCATGTGCTATGTGCAGCTGCTGCCTTGGCTGGCCCTTCACTGGTTCAGTTCCAGGCCCTGAAGCCCTTTACCATCAACACTCACTCAGAGCTACCACATTAAGGTTGGTGACAAATGACCCCTGAGGTCATAGCTCGTCATAACACCACATCATAACACCTCAAAGCAGCTCATGACAGCTCACGGCAGCTCAGAACATCTCGTCCCAGCCAGGCCTTTGATGTGTGCCAGCCTTATTAACCACAAATGGAGGTTGAGTGTTGGATGCATCTGCTAGTGGCGCAATTAGGGATTTCCCAGGCAGAGAGGTAAGGTCATTAGGTCAAAACAATGCTGAAATTACAGGAGGATGATACTTTTTGACACCTGTCTAATTTTGAGTTGCAACCCCAAGTACCCTTTTTCCCAAATTTATGTCAGAGGATGAAGCACATACTGAAGTCAATATAAACAGGTAATGTATGAACACAGGGAAGTAATCTTACACAATAACTATAACATCACCCTGTGTCATGATTATTTTTTGTAATTTTATCTTCAGTGGTATTCTCTGCTGACCTCGCCTAATTTTACTGTCCTATATTGAGATCTGGTTTGCCATCGACATCCACATGAATGCAGCATCAGAAAGGAAGTATGAAGAAAGGTCAGCTAAGTGTAAGTGATGCTAGCAAGGCCAGCAAGCTAACTCTGACTGAAACCAAAACTCTCCAGTAATCTGAAGTCCAGAAGGACTTGGTTTGGTCCCTACTGACTCTACTGTGAACAGCCCCTGAAGCAGCAACAGCATTTATGCCCAGCAGGGAGAGCTGGATAAGTCCCACTGATTAGTGATTTTTAGATTTTCAGTGAAAAACTGGGTGGAAAACTAACAAAAAGAAATAATAAATATTAATGTAATAAATCTTAAACTATCTAAAATACAAAGCTCACCGGCGTTATGGGGGTTGAAAAGAAGGTTATAAAGCAACTCAAGAATCTCAAGTTTAGTCTGGTCTGTCATGTTAGGGTCTGTCTGACTTTTATATCTGTTGCTTTTCTTCTTTGTAAAACACTTTGTGACATCTGCTCCACAGAGGCACAACATAAATAAGCTTTGCTTCGCTACTTACCGTTCACATAATGCAAACCAAGTGGCCAGTTTCTGTTACTTTTACCTATAAATATTCCCAGTTTGTCTTTGTTTGATCTACTTGCCTCCTCTACATGCTTCATGGCCTCTGTGCGATTACTTATTATTCTACGTGGAAACAGAATGGCTGCAGTGTTTGCACTACGCAATGAAGAGGAGAGGACAGGAGGGCCACGAGAAAGGAGAGGGGAGTGTTTTGTTTGAGAAATGCTCGTACTTTCAAAAGACCTTCTCTGTCTGTCTTTAGCCTGTCCTCTGTTTCCCTTCCCTCGGTGCTAATTTATGGGCTTGTCTGTTGCTAGGACACGGACACGCACGGGGGTTCTTCATCACTCTGAGTGGACAAGATGCACTGCCAGAACCTGGTCTGGAGTCAGAGCCAAATACTAAACAAGCACAAAATGACCTGCAATAACTGTAACCTAACCTGCTAGTCTAAGAAAACACAAGCATTAGCCAGAGTATGTGCAGCATGTCAAAGTCAGCACACATTGGATCAATAAACTGATCAAATAACAATCAGCAGCCAATAGGCTTTTGCTGAGTGACCCGTTTACATCTCCAGCAGCATACTACTACTACTGCTCTCTTGCTACACTACCTATCCGCTAACACGCAGGCTAATTACCGCATAATGACTTAATGAGAGCTGCGGGTTTGACTCAGCAGGAAACAACTGTTCTGTTTTACATCCAGTAGCATGCTCCTGCAGCATGACTCACCCCTGCTTGGCCCAGTCCTTGGCTCCATGCATGCTGGGAGACAGTGCACAGGCCTGCCTGCCTGTCTGCCTGCCTGACTGAGTGATTGACACAGAGAGGGATGAATGGGGCTGTGTGGTTTAAGAGAAAAGGTGGAATTAAGGGTGAGATAAAGTACAGTTGTTGTTATTGAGACATGAAGAAAAATGCAGACTATGGAGAGGAAGTAGGTGACTTTCAAACGCATTTTAAGTTTTCCTGGAGATTTCTTTTTCATTTCCATACACTGAGATTCTACGTTTCAACAAATAAATGTGCACCTGCAAATTTTTTACATCATTTTTATGTGACTGCTATGATAAGAGCATGCTCACAATATCTGAACTGATACACACATGCACAGAAAGGTGCTATTTTTGTATGCTCTAAGGCTGAATTCTTTTCTATCACCATTGTTTCGTTGATATAATTTTCGTCTCTGGAATTTCAGTCTCTGGAATTAGCGCAGTTCACCTCATGAGGAAAACATCCTACCGTTCCACCTCCTGGCAGAAAAAAGACCAGGTCAGGCAATGTTTAACCTCAGAGATTCTATAATCCTTCCTTAATGCTGGCTCACTCTTCCACTTAAATGGTCTGCATGGCTGAAGCTAAGCTGACAAGATGGAGGTATTGACATGAATCCGGCAATAAAAGGCTGCCGGCTTCAGTTTGTAATTCCCTCTGAGGCCAGTTGGCTTATGCAAATAGTAGACCACCCGTTACCACTGAAGAAGGATTAGAAACCCACTGTAATGAGCCCGCAGTGGCTTTGAATGACAGGTTTGGTCGAATGAAAGCGTGAATGAAAATCATTGTCAAATACAATAAATGGTCTAATACAGTTTGTATATGGTGTATTTATATGCATGACAGCTTGGTCTCTGTTTGATGTTCTGTCAATTCTTTATGATTTTTACAGCTAGAAGCACAAAAGCACGAGGAAAAAAACACAACTTGTTGTGCAAACAAGTTATGTTTTTTTCCTCTTGAGTTGGGCTATGCTCGAATTGAGTTAAACATTTAGGGATATGATTTGACCCCACAGCAGGAATATCTGTTTAACTGCAGAATGATGAATTAAAGGTCCAGTGTGAAGTATTTAGTGGCACCTCACAGTGTAGCTGCTGATTTCAACCCCATCTCTTCACCCTGTCCTTCTTTCGTTTTGGTTTTGACGGATGCTGTGAGCAGCCTGCATCAATCTACACAGAGCAGCTCACAGAAGCCAGACACAGAAATGGCATCTGGCCGATGTTCAAAATAAAACACCCTGTGCAAACTGCCAGTTGTAAAAAAAAACAGCCAAAAGCCAAACAAATTAACTATGTAGCATATTTGCACATTTAGAAGCACCTAAACCGAGAAAAGCAACCAAATATGAGCAAGTAAACAAAGTCTGGCTCCGCTTCTGAAACGCTCCTGGTGGGGTTTGAAGTCGCGTGGAGGATGGACCAAAACAGCGTCGCGACCATGATATGCCCGCTGCCCATAATGATTCTTATTTTCAGGCGATTATACACTAATAATTTCTGCCAAATTCTGTAAATAGAGGCATCTAAATCTGACACACTGGAGCTTTAAATTTAGGTAATGAAAGAGACATAAAAGGACAGATTATAGGCTCTGATTATGATTTGCTAGTAGAGCCACAAACAAGTTAATGTAACTGTTTTATATCATGTGCTCATCTACCATTCAAAGAAACATAATGCTCTTTCACTGGTAGAGTGTAATATTCACCTCGCTGTAAGACGACCTACAGCATTAACTCACTCGGTTGAAAGCTATAAGCGGAAGCTATACTGTAACAATATAGATCCATCACCAGATTGTGGAAATGACTGATGAGAGCTTCAGTGTGTGTCCCAGGCAGGAGTGGCGTTGGAATGGATAGCAGTCAGGCGCGTCCACTCTCACTGGATGAGAAGGAGGCACACCTGCAGTCGCGCCATATTTCTCTCTCATCACATCCACTGAGTGTCATTCACAAGGACAAACACACTCTTGTTACACACTCAGATTCTAGATTCTGTGTGTGTGTGTGTGTGTGTGTGTGTGTGTGTGTGTGTGTGTTCGTCGGTGCACATGTAGCCACAAGTTTAGTAAGTTTGGTTCTCTTTTGGCGTTCTGCTTGCTGAGTTTGCGTCATGGAAATGAAATCTGTACAATACTAATTTATTTTTGCAAAATTAAGCTTTTTTTTGTTGGTTGCTACTGAAACTCTGTCTGTCTCTTACTTTGTCCCTATTTTAATATCTTTATCCTGATATGATACATTTTTATTGGTTTTGTTGATCCCATGCTGCTGCCCGTCTCGAGCTTATAACATCAGTCAGCTTCCTGGTCAACCTATTCTCTTTCGTCAAGTGAACTGGGTGAACCAAGCCTCGCTGGTGACATCATTCTCGTTCAAGGTGATGCGTGTTATGTGGGTGCATCTTCTGTCTACAGACTTTAATGAGAAGACCTGGCGTATTGCCTGCAACAAAATTGCAATCTGCCGTATGCACTGCACGCAATTTAAAAGTGTAAAGTCAGTACTGGGTTCAGACTGAGTTGCTCTAGTGGCTCTTACCAAATATAGACAAATACATTATGTGTAAAAGGAAAGATAGTGACACTTCACCCATTTTAGGTTAGACTAATGCACTGTTGAAAAATGAAACAGTCAGTTACATTAATATTGGCTCTGAGGATAGGTCACCTTTAGCAACTTTATGAGTTTAACAACAAAAAACAAAGAAATTAAAGGTCCAGTGTGTAAGATTTAGGACTATTGTATAGTATATTGTATAGTATGTTTTCATTAGTGTACAATAACCTGCGTATAAGAATTGTTGTGTTTTTGTTGTCTTAAAATAAGTCCTTTATATCTACATAGAGAGTGGGTCCTCTTCCATGAAGTCTGTTACAGTCTTCTACAGTACCCCAGAACAGACAAACCAAACACTGATCTAGATATGGAATGTTGCTTTTTATGTGAATTTCACAGCCAGAGTATTTACTACATGCAGGAAGGAGAGGGTGAGACGTGACAGAGTATTCATTTGGTTGCAATCTGCATCTTTACCGCTAGGTGCCAGTTTGTCCTTTAACGAATTTATTTAAACTGTTTTTTAAGCGGAGATGTTTCATTTTTTCCTTTTCATGACCCTTGATTTGCTTTGAGGTTTCCTACAAGTGCATTTTTTATTTTTACAATTTATTATTTATTTACTGATTACAAAAATATGCCACTTTGGCTGCAGCATAATAATTCCTGATGGAAATTGTTTAGAAATCGGAAAAAATTGATAACATTCACAAACTCTGTGGGAAAAACAGCTCCATTTAAGGTCCCAGACATGAAAGCGTTGGATCACACAGTCCTCTTTGACCTGTGTCTACCTGCTTTGATTAATAACTCAGCGCTGTGGACGGAACATTAGGACACTGTGACAAATAGGCAGATCTAAAAGGTTTTGGACAGTTAAGTGTACACTTAGTGGCATAGTTAATGAGATATGTACTGTAGGTTTGGAGGTGGCTGAGTGTATGTGTATATGTGCGCGTGTGTTTGTGTGTATGTGGAATCATTTTGGCTCCATGGATATGTGGTAATCAATTAGGAGTCATTACGCTGCAAAGTGAACTGGTGCCAACAGAGTTTTCAGTCCAGCTCGTTCAATTAGAGCTAAATGTGTTGAACTCTGAGTTTGAGCCGGGCCAGACAGATGCGAGAGGTGTCCTTGTAATTTTACTCTTTAATGTTTCAACTGGCAGACTCTATGAGGATGTTTTTATAGTGGGTTCATTCACGGAGCATTGGGCCAGGCTTCCTCCAAATAGGGGGGGAAAAAAGACTTGCACGCCATTTTATTTGTGTTTGCTTTTGCCTTGGCTTCTTGTGAGGCGCATTTTATGATGTTGGGTGAATTCATGTATTTGTCATGCCTGCGGTCGGGCCTGTGAGCTCAACATGTACTCTGTATTTTGTTTTGAACATATGATTAGCAAATAAGCAAATGTTATGCTCTTGGCAAACAAAAAAGCAATATTTTGCTTTCTGAGAAGGCAGATTTATTTCAGGAAAAAAAAAAATATGGTGAAGCTGAATATCAGGAAACAAGAAGACAAAAGACAACCTAACCACCTGCTCTTAATTTTGCTGGAATATGATCAAAACATGGTTAGCTAATCAGGCACAGATGATCTTAATGTGCAATCTGTATTTTGTTAAAAAGGAGAACTTAAAATGGACTTATGCACTTCTTAAGAGACCAGTGAAGCCTTTCAACTGTAACAACTAAACATGTTGTGAATTAGTGCCCGAATGCCAAATTGAACCACAACCACAGTCCAGCGCTGACCTTTGAACTCGACTATACCCACCGGCTTCATGTTGGCACTCCCCTTTTCTTCTGTGCTCTTCTTGTGTGTCATGTGTGTGTTTCTGTACATGTGTGTGGGTGTTCATTCATCTTCGTGTGGTTTCTGCGAGGATATTGGAGGCTGTCATGCAGACATGCATGGGAAAGGTTTGTCGTGGCCTTGTGCATTTGGCAGCTCCGGGTTAGGCTGTTTTTATTTGGGTTTGCTAAGTCGCAGGACAGAGTTCATGGACCTGCTGCCAGCATTTAATTGGTAAACACAATCATGTTTTCAAAAACACTTTTTATGGCTGTCACTGGGGCTGTTAGGAAAAAGAGATGGAAAGATGTATTTATTCGCACATTAGCTGTCACGGCATATTTTTTGCGCTCGCTATAAATGTGCCAGCGGCTGTAAAGGAACTCATAAATGATATTAACTATGTATAAACAATTTTGATTAGTTACTCATGCTTTAAATGAGCCTTTATTCGGATTTGTATTCTGTGATTGATGCTTAAAATCAAGATGGTTTAGAAACCTCCAAATCAGCTCCACACACACACACACACACACACACACGTTGATACTGTATCTGTATGAAAAGAACGTATGTAAGAACACATAAAGTTTAGCTTCACTCCTGCCAGGTGTTTGAAGCTCCTTCAACGCTCTTGTAATATTTACTAGATGTTGTGGCTCTTTTTAGATGTGAGGGTGGTCATGAGGAGGAGGAGGAGGGCCTAAATTCATGAGCTGGGAAACATGCACGCATTGACATAGTCACATGCGTGCTGGATGATACCCACACTCATATAACATGCACACACACAACTTACTCTAACAGCCCTGAGGGATTAGTAATGGTTTCTTGGCAATGAGCCTGGTTTCTAGCACCACTCATCGTTGGGATCCCATATCGAGGGGATTTTCACTCCACCTCACAATGTTTTTCTTGCGCTAAACTCATGTGTTTTCATCTTGACAGCACATGTTAAAAGAGGAGTGATCATTGTAATCACAGCAGAACATACAAAGAGTTCAAGAAGGGATCACGTTTGTCCTCTTGTGGTTATGAATCGTGCGTTCTGTATTTGTGATGCGCGCATCCATGCTGCTTTCACAACAAATCCACTAATGGTTTTATAGCCACCAGTCGCCATGGCAGCGCTGGAAGCCAAAAGAAGTGCACCCTGGGAGGACAATATGAGTGTGTTGAGTGTCTTCAGGATTAGGACCACACGGCTATTTTTCATTTCACCTTTGGGCCACCAAACAAGGGGCGTAATGGGGAGCATTGCCTCTCCCAGCATCTAATCTCACTTCAGCACTTGAGGCCAAGCAGCACACTGGGAGGATAGTGTGTGTGTGTGTGTGTGTGTGTGTGGGTCTGGACGTGAGTGTGTGTGTGTGTGTGTATTTGTATGAGAGTGAGTAAGGACCAGATGATGCATGCTAACAAGTGCAGCCACAGAATATTAATCACAGTCTCCGAGAGTCCTCAGTCTCACCAGAGTATCAGCATTCATGACATGCCTACACTTGAACAGCAACACAAAACCCGCAACTTTAACTCATTTCATTAGTTTGCATGTTTTTCGAGTTGCCAAATAGCATCCTAAAAAAGAATTTCCTGTGGATTTATTTTCTTAAAGGGAAATTCCAGTATTTGTCAACCTGGATCTTGTTTTCATACTTGCGTCTGTTATGACTATTGGTCATACACTCCACCTCCTTTTGACAGAAATTTGGGAAACATAGACTCTGGACTCTGACATCAAATGGACAAAGAGTATAAGCATCCCGTGTATACCTGCAAATTACTGGGGATCCACTTCCAGGTCAACTTGCCAGCAGATCAATCTGCTATATTTATGTGAGCACAGTGGTTCACTGTTGCTTGTGTGCATGTAAAAGAAGAAGATGGCTCGTCTTTACAAAGGTGCAGTTTGTAAAACGAACAAACGAAGCATTTTGAGCCACTGTACAAAAAGGGAGACAACAGTTTTGGGTAACAGGTCTAAAATTGGTCTGTTTTTTTTCAGCTTTTACATGGATAACAATGCTTTCAACCTCAGAGGCCGCTGCCTTTTCCCCTCTCACCTGCCTGATTGCCTCACCACCTGTTCCTCATTCACAATCAACTGCTGGAGTATACAGACTGGCTCTTCCTCTGAGATACTACCACATCCTTCTCTACCTCTAAGTATAAACAAGCGCTATGGCCAACTCTTTGTGTTCTTTTGTAATGCTGCTCTCCAGTAACAGGATGTACAGTAAAAGAATCCCTGTTTATAGTCCCTCATGCACAATGATTTTCTTGTCAAATGAAGATCAACAAAACAAAAAGTTGAATGTTAAATGTTGACGCTGCAATGGGAGTTACAGGCTTCAGTCTTCCAAAAATTATTCAAATGAAACTACTTCACAAGAGAAAGTCACCTTTTTGGGCAAAACTCAGACAAAAACATGTGACACCTTGTCTACGTGTGAAAAGTTTTTGTGGTTGTTTAATGCAGTGAGCATGTTATCATGATCAACAGTCAAAAAGGAGAAAAATGTGAGGAAAATCACCACACATTCAGACAGGCTCCCCCACGGGTTTTTCCATTCATTGGGGGTTGTCCGTTTTGGCTGTGGCGGTACGGGCCGCCAAAAAATGCAACATCCTCCAGTGGAGAAGTTGAGCCAGATCCAACTTTTGAAAAAACACAGCCTGACATCAATCAGACACTCGGACTGGCCTGAAACATAAAACTGAGGCTATCCAGGTGGATTCATGGACTAAACTCTGATAATCTACCTGTTGTATTCTGGCTTTGTTTCATACCCAGCTTCTAAATCTGTATCTGGCTCAAAATTTACGGTACAAAAAAGTGACACGAGGAAGTTTAATTTGATTTGTGTCCGATGGTTTGAGATACAGACACGTCGCCTAGCACCGGGTTTGATAAAGTCGGTTCATCAGTGAATTAAAAAGTTATTTCCTGCTTGCTTCACCACGGTTACGTTCAACACAAATAGACACACGCCCAGCAGCCCAACTCAGCCCCCCTCACTGCTACACAACCTTGCAGCGTATGACCCTGTCAATGCACACCTACTGTAGACTGACAGACTATATCCAACAGAAATGGGACAGTGTATGTTATCTGCATCTTCTGTACATATTATCATATAAAGATCATATCAACTTTCTTGTTGGGTCTGTTATATAAAAACATCTATGGTGGACAAAGCTCTAGTTTCACCGCTAAAAGCAGTCAAGACGTCGGTGCTGATGTCTGCAGGTATACAGTACAGAACAAACTCCCCCCAAAGGGAAGAAGACTTATAAGACTCAGCTACCACTTTCTAATGCGCTGTACCTCCAGCCAGGCGGACTGAGTGGTTACCTGGGAGAAAGAAGAGCAGAGCACACAAACATGTACACCTGCACACACACACACGCATATACGAACCCTACCACGCTCATCATGTTTAATGGTTTCTGTGGAAAGCTGCCAAATTCAGTGAGGATCTTTCTCTTCTTCTTCTCCGCTTAATTCCCTCCATCCCTCCCACTTTCTCCTCTCTTCCTTACCCATGTGTCCATCTATTCACATCCCTCCTTCTCTCATTTGAACAGCATATGCTCTTAACCTCCCCCCACCTCACACACGCACATACACACGCTCACTCCCCAGAAGATACCACTGCCTTTTATGAAAGACACAAGCCTAAAACAGAGAAAACAGAGCCTGTGAAGTAACAATATGTCATGACACACAGTGTGCCACACACAGAACAGGCCTGGAGACACAGAACCATCATCATCTTCCCCGTTGCCTAAAAGCCCCTCCATTTTATTCCATGGAGAAAAAAAAAATGATTTAAACACAGAGGTCGTGACTAAGGTTATTGCAACAGGCTTGCACAGAAAGCAGTGCGAGGGGGGCTGGTAAGGAATGTGTGGGAGCATCTTCAAATTGATAAAAGTTTGTCTTTGGCCATTCTGCCCACGCGTCGGATGGATTCATACCTTACTGTGCTACATTTTCTTTTTCCGCAAAGTGATGTTTTTAAGATGCAGGAGATAACGCACAGAGATGGTCGGTGGTTGAGACTGATGTCATCTCGAAGCCTTTAATGGTCTACTTCAGCACACTGATAATGGCCTCCAATGCTGCAGATTAGTCCATAAAGCATTAGTATATGTAGCGTAATATCAGTATTTGTATGAGAAGTATTATCAGTGCATACAGGTTTAGCCCCAAGTTTTAGTACCCATTATCGTTCTGGTACTGGGGGGTGAGGCACTGTCTTTAAACCAATTACAATTGTCTTAGGTGGTGCTAAGCCCAGGATGCAGTGACGATACTAAAAAATAATGTTTGGAGATAAAATAAGTGTCAGAGATTGCCACTGGACTAGTTGGTCTATTGCCTTTGTGGCTGTGAAGTGCCAAAAACTGCAGTTCCTCGAATGACCACTTGAGTTTACAGCCTGGTACAAAAACGGTTTTGGCCTCAAGAGATAATTTAGTGGAAAATAATTGATTGACAGGTAGGGGATGTTACAGATGGCTTGTTTAAGCACAAAGGCTTCAGTCAGCCCACCTCACATCCACCGACAATCCATGTCTTTGCCAAGTTTGAATTTAGCCAGAACCACAGCATTCTGAGCTTCACATACAGCTCTTTAGAAACGTGTGGATGATGTGACAGATTACGTCCATTTTTATTTTTAATTGCAGACTGCTTCTACTTCTTTAAAAAAAAACCTTGGGCCAGTGCTTCAACACAACAGGTCAAAAGTAGATTCAGAGCAGAAGCAATTGCCCAAGATCATGCCTTGATTCATTATGTGTGAACTGCTGCATCATGGAACACAACATAGAGCCTTGATGAAGTAGTGCGAAATACTGGTCAAATGTAATATTGCATGAATAAGCAGAATATTTGTGGCAGGAGATCATCGCCTTTTACAAAAAGTAATAGTGCCGGGTGGGTGTGGGTGTACAGAACGTCCAACTTCCAATTAATGTTTGCCTTTTTATTAAAAGTAACCACAATCTTTCCCTAAGTTTGAGTGTTTTAGTTATCTTATATTAACTATAACTAAACCTTAAACTGTAATCATTACCTTTCCCTAAACTTAACCATATCGTAGTTGCCAGAAGCAGATGTTACAGAAAGCGCAAGTATAAAACAGTCATTGAACTTAAGAATCAAAATGGCAGAAACCTTGTGTTTTTATTTTTTCTTGCAGAGCCACACACTTGTATCACCAACTGGGTTGTGTTTGCACATCCCCTGGTTAGCATCTAAACTGTGCATGGAAGCCGCATGCCCAGTACTCTGCAGATGTGAACTATTAAGTTACTTCACTGGAACAGCCCAGGATTTGCGCCTTACAGGAGTAAATTTTGATTATTGGTTTCTTTGTAGATTTCAACCGCAAATGTCAAATCCTAGACTAACTCTCTCCTTGTGTGAACACGATGAGACGATCACAACAATTCTTCTGCCATCTAGCTCTCTCCTTGATGCCCGTTCAGTTCCTTGCCTGCGGCAGCCTGGAAGCATTTCAGTTATTTATTTATTTATTTATTTTAGCTTAGGTCATTCATTTGATGCTTTGGAGATGCAACTCAATGACAAATCTAATGCTAACAAAAGTTCAGTGCTGTCACAGTGCATTTGTGACTGAGAGCAGCAGTGCTTTAGATGACAGATGTTAGCTTGTTTGTCACTTAAAGATTTTTCCATCCTTGGTGTGCACTTGCAAACACCCCGTCCCTAACAGTCAATGCTTGTGTTTCATGATTTGCATTGCAGTCAAGAATGTGAAGCCCTTGACATGCAGCAAGAGATCAATGAAGTGAATGGCTGTGGATGATGCAGGATAAACTGAATCAGATGTATGTGGTTTTGATCAGGAAGCTTAAGGAGAGCGACATCGAATACTTCCTCTCCCCATTGTAATACATGGATCTCGCCTTTCACAATACATTATACCCAGACACAACGGAAAAAACAGGCCATATAATAGATCCTTTGATAGCATTATTGAGAAAAAATGGCACTGTTGTTTCACTGCTGCAACACATCTGTCTACTTCCCTTCTCCGCCAGATGTTTCTTGTTTTAGACTGCATGGAGTTTCTACATCAGTCAACATTTTTGACCATAAAAATGACTTTTTGATCTCAAGTCTTTGGTCTCACATCATGCAATGCCTGATAATGAATTTCATATTACGCCATACCAATTGTCCTGACTGAAGCTTGTAAATACCTTTGACTTGAATAAGTACCGTGATTTGTCATCCGGCAGCAGTGTTAATTTTGACACCCATGTGTGGACTTTGTCTAGACTTATTCTTTTGCCACAGTGTGACTTCTGGTCCTATTTTACGCATTCAGTTTTGACTTGGTCAGGTTGGTGCTTGCTGGTATAATCCATTCACTGTGTTTATGACACATTCTTGCATTCTTCAAAAATGCAGACATTATGTCCTTCCAGATGTTCATTTTAACCACTGCGTTGTGTTACAGTACACTTTTTTGGCCTTTTTGTACATAAATACATTTGCACTTTAATGATATTAGAGAAAATGAGAACATAATCAATTCCCAGCAAGGGTCGGTGCAAGAATAAATCAGATGCTTGATGATCAGTAAAAGAACCAACCAGAAATAACATTATTGCACATCATTACACCACAAAAATGTGTTTTACAGTGGTTGTTCAAAGATTGGCTCTCACAATTAAAAAGCAGCAGGGCCAGTGGAAAAACATAGATTTTTTTTCCACTTGTTCATGCCCATTTCTGTACAGGCTTAGATAAACACTATTTACTTTCTGTCATAAAATTAAAAACAAAAACCTCTGGTGTTCTGCCTCCGAGCATCATTTAAAAAGCGGTAGTTACCAGCAAACCAATATCAAATTATGCAGCACAGTCAAAGCTTCTTGTATGCCTAGTATTTCCAACCTGTACACAAATTATTGGGAAACTTTGACTGTGGGAAACAGGTGACAGTTTATTCCTGGTGTTCCGGTGTCATCTGGTAGCATGTGTGATCTGTGGCCTTTTGCTGCATGTCATCCCCCTCTCTGTCCTCCTTTCCTGTCTTCAGTTTAACATAAAACTTTGTTGCAGTCAACTTTACCTGACAAGAATTCAGCCATTTTATTTTTTGTTTGTTTATGCTTCTCATTTTTGTTCATTTTTATTTAAAAAAAATGATTTCCATACTGTAATTATCTGGATTGCATTGGACAGAGTTGTCCCTCAGTACATCTTTACCTTCAAGTATAATCTTTTACTTCTTTCATCCAGTTGAGGCAGAGTCTATAACTTTCTGTGCTGAGGTTGCTCTCAGGAGGCAAACAGCAGGTTGGGTAAAAGCCGGGGAATGTGTCCTTGGCCAGGTCATGAGTTTCCCCGCCCTCATCAACCTTTCTGGAGTGGACACTTCTTCTTCACCCCCCCCTCCTTGCTGCACAGAGCCCCAGGGCTCCCAACAGCACATAGGATTAATCCATATAATAAAGCGGGTGGCTGAATGGGTTTTGTAGAGAGCAGAAAGGAGGTAATGCTCTGTGTTTTCTAAATGGGGGAGCAGAGGGCCTTTCAGAGGGAAAACATGCTGATTACTGTATTGTAAAATGGCTTTTGATTCCCCCTGCCTGCTTTAATCCCCGGGACACAACAGTGGCCCTGTCTCCCACCAATGGCAATTGAGCCTCTAAGGAGACTTGTATTACCAACGAGCGGGGTTTAATTGTGAACTCGATCAGTTATTAAAGAAGCCAGGGCCCACTGAATTGGAGACTGGTGGGCCAGTCCTCCACTGCTTTTGACCGTTGTGCCTCTTTCTTCCTAGACTGTGGTTCGCAGTTTGTTGTTTGCAATGCATAGGCCTGGGATGAATACAGGCTACCCACTATAGAGTTCTTTCTTTTCCCTCTTCCCTCTAAGTTTTTCCTCCTCTTCTTCTACTGGCTTCCAGGGAACGCAATTAAAGTGGGGAATTTTATGGGGAGGATGGAGCAGTGGCGGGGAGTGGAGGGGGAGCAGGCCAGCGAAGCTATTATCCGTCCCGTAGGATTGAATGGCTGGCCCCCCTCAGCGAACACAAAAGGAGTGGTCACAGCCGAACTGGAGAGCGGCCCCATCTGAAGAATAGTGGCCATCAGCGGTGGCTGGTCTCCGCTGGCTTTATGTCTCAGGATGTTCACACTGCGAAAACTTTTGGTCTCAATAATGACATATTTCTTCATTGTATTTATCTCTATTATCCTAAAAAAAAAAGACTTATCAGAAAGGTCATTTGCTCGGCAGGATTTGTATAGGTACCTCCAACTCTGGCACTACTTTGATAAGAACATTAAACGACTTATACAGGGAAATATATCAAGTATAACCAAAATGTTTATCAGAGCCTATAATACAAAACTGTCCAGAAAGATTATTGAAGAACTATATCGACATATAGCTGAAGGTCACTCAACAAACCATACTAAGGCGAAATGGGATTTCAGATTTTTTATAGCACCAAGTCTGAACAGACAGGACTACAACCTACATGCTGGAGAAGATGTGGACACAGTATGGCAGATCATACACAAATATTCTGGAGCTGTCCCATTCTTAAATCCTTCTGGGAAGGAATTCAAAGCATAATTAGAGAAGTCTTGCAGTATAATTTTAATTTTACTCATTTATCATTCTACCTGGGTAATATGGACATAGAACTACCAAAGACAGACAGATACCTCCTAAAAATCCTCATGGCAGCGAGCAAAAAAGCCATAACAAGAAGATGTCTCAACACAGAACCTCCCACAGTTAATCAGTGGAAAGTCATAATTAAAGAAGAGGTGATAGCCTTCCTTAATGCCTTGTATATTTTGATTGAGAAAAACAATGACCATATTGCTGTAATCAGTGGCGACCTATTCACAACCCCATGGTTCTCTCATGTATTGTTCTTATGAATGTGCGCATGTGTATGTGTGCAATTATGTTTATATGAATATGTTTATGATTATTTGGACATGTGGGTGTAAGTGAACACATGCACACGTGTTCAGACGCACAGGCAATATGTGTGCATATCTATTTTTTGTTTTTCTTCTTTCCTTTTTTGGTGTTTCTTCTGTATCAATAAGGACACTACATGGCTAGCATTTCAATTATTTTGTCACGTCATATTGTAACCATACCTTGGTATTCATTGTATTGATGCTGCCCATGTTTTGTACAAAAAACTTGAAAAAAGTATATATATATATATAAAAAGAAAGGTCAGTCGAGTCATTTTTTTTTTATGAATTGGATCACCAGATTTGATTGTCACTATTCTAGAAGAAACATCTGCAGATAATGAAGTGATCTGTCATTTATTGAGCCATTTATCAATCATGGGCCCTAAGGTGACTCGAAGAGGCCAAATAAGGAAATAAGATAGAGGAAAAAATAAGAGCTAGTTTCACCTGTTCACTGCCATAAAAACCCTGAAATATTCTTTATTATTAATTAATTTGAGGGCAAAATCCATGCTCATGACCACCCACTAAGATCTGTAAAAGTGGGTCATAAGCACATACAGTATTGCTTTATTTATTCCAAATATGAAAAATGAAATATAGACATTAATCGATAATTTAATAATAAAATAAAATAATTAGTTGCCACCATAGCAGAATTATAAATGATGGTTAAGACCTTCAACATGCTGTGAACAAAATAGTGAGAAAAACAACACCAGAAAAACAACCACACCGGTCATATGTTTCAATGCCTAAAATGAACTGTTTACTGTACTTTTTGTGGTCGGGTAAATTACGACTGTTGTCTGCAAAAGCTGAAATAGTGTGATGTGAAATTGTTAGAAAACTGCAAAACATCATGTGGAGGTGGTCGGGGTGGATGGTGGGTCAGCACAGCCTGTGACTTTGACATGGGAAACTGTTGTTTGCTTCCTGTTTCCTACCCACAGTCGGTGTTGTTTTCTTTAAACCATGACCATTATTTTTCCCCCCCTAACCATAATCAAATATGTCTAAACCTAACCAAAGCTTTAGTGGTGGCAGATCAGAACAAATAGTGTAACGGTCATATGCATTTTGGAAGGATGTCATCTTGAGAATACTCATACTGTACACACTCATATACTTGGTTTTGAAAGGCAAATTGGCTTTTTGTTATTTAATTTGGAAGACTACCACAAAAAAACAAAAAGATTATAACAAAGCAGCCACTAATAAGTGAACACAACACAACTCATGAACATCTTAGCCTAATTTCTTTAGATCCCTGTTAGTGGGTAAACATGGCAACACTTGATGAATTCTGCTGAACAGTGATATAAACAGACAGCAGGCATAAAAGAAGGATCAAAAAGTGATTACCGTGAACTCTTGGCAGCCACTAACTAGTTATGCCTGTGATTAATTTGCTGACATTTTAAAGCCAAAAAGTCAGAGGGAGTACAGGTAGCAGCATGTCAACACATCTAACTAAGCATCAGCAGAATCGATACACCTACATTGTGATTTTGCAACTTTTACCTTACCTCAGTTTGCTTCAATTTTTTTTTACTTTTCAGACATAAAACAGAACACCCATCCAGCACTCCATTTTACCTCAGCATTCCTTGCCATCCATCCGCCTAGTTCTCCATCACCAATGGACAATGGTGAATTGAGGACACCCTGGGCAGGCCAGCCTCTGTGGGGCCTATGAGCTGTGTGCCAGTATGGGTAAATAGAGGCTCTTTAATATCCGCCAGGGGGCCGAGGGGTGGGAGTGGGGTCAGGGTATGGAGCTCACTGAACTGGCAGCCATGCAGCCCATTGTTGCTGTTTGTTAACAGGTGTGTGTGTTTAAATGGGAGTCTTTCAGTGAAGCTGCTACACGAGCCCATGGGGCCCAAGCACCTCTCACCCCCTCACAGTGTTCTCATCAATGACAGCTTTTCAGCAGCCTGGGGAGGAGGAGGAGGAGGAGGTGGAGGAGGAGGAGGGGATGGAGGCACAGGAGGAGGAAAGGAGAACGACGAGGCTGGCTGAGAGATTAGAAGTGAGAGGACAGACTGCACTACAGTACACAGTGTGTGAGCAGGTACATTACAGTCAGGGAGACTGAGTTTCAAGTTGTACGTGAGGGATGGAAATACATAGATGAATGCAGCTCCATGCACACAAGCATGCATCTATTTGCATGTGCATAATGCACACTCAGTCCACTGAAGGAAATGTGCAACATACTGGGAAATATTTATCTTTTTTTCTTCCAGATAGTGAGATGATTTTAAGTATAGTGTTGGAGTCACGACATGTTTAGCCTGGCTTAGCATAAAGACCGGTGTCAGGGAGAAACAGATAGCCTGGCTCTGTCCAATGTCAAAAAATACACCCATCACAACCTCTAAAGCTCATTGTTAACACATTGTGTTAATAAGTGTTTGTTTCCTGTAAATATACACAAATGAAATAACTACAGTTTGCAGTATTAGCTTTACTTCCGAATCTTGTTGTGACAGTAAGACTTCCGGGTAACTATACACAGCGAATTTCCCGGTGTGAATTAAGCAATGTTAAAGTACATTGACTCTATATTTATCGTTATTAGAACAACAGATTGAGACTGATGCCAATATAACCAGAGATGGTGAGACGTGCCCCGCCCACCTCCTAGTTTCAAACTGTTTAGTAGTGGAGAGAAAAGTTCTTGAAACAATGACAGTGACTTTAAAATTCAAATGTTTTATTGAACTTATTCTAATTATTTTCAGAAGTATAAGTACCCCCATGCAGTACTCTGGAGTATCCCTAGGGATAGTAGTACCCCCATTTGAGAAATTCTGCTCTGACATGTGATTTACTTGGTAGGTCTCAAATCTGAGCAAAAACAATCCAGACAAACTGAGTATGAGTAAGTATGAGAATAACTCGGTATGCTTTGGTGATTAATCCGTCCTATAACCCAATCTCACCAGTCTACCAGTTCTTCAAGTTTCACCTACATCAAAAAGTGACTGACTTAACTGATTGGGTCACAGTGGTGTGTTTTCATCAATACTGTATAATATTAACACTCTCGGAGTTATTTAACCTGCAGTAATAAGTTTAAATAATACTTACTTTCTTACTTATAGTTTTTTTTACTCTTTTTGGAGTTAATTTAACTCTAACTCTAAACTTTTTTTTCCCAATTCCAATCTGATCCAGTGCCAGTGACTCTGACATATCCTGATATTTATTTGCTGCTTGCCACCCAAGATGACATTTGTGTTTCTCTCTCTTTATTTTGGTGATTAATGAATTTGCCTCCTCTGCTTCATGTGGTGTTTTTTATCAGTTACTATGGTGATAGAGGGGGAGGTGACGTGCAACCTTGTACAACCCAGATACCTTTGCTCTGATTATTAATATTTGGGTTTTTTAACGGTTACCCAAGCCAACCTCAGTGGAGGCATGTAATGGTGGAGGAGGTCATGCGTGTTCATGTCTAGAGCAGAAGAAGCAGAATCAGTTACCCTGACACATTAAGGTCAATTTAGTTTTTATGACCTCTTATGTTATTTATTATGCCATTTCATTTTTTTTCTTTTCTTGACATTTTTTGGCATTTTTCTGCATGAATTTAAAATGCACATAAAACTGTTAGTTGGAAGTGTACCTCCACCTCTCCTCCTCTCAGAAATAATAATAAAAAAAACTTTAGGTTTACTCTCCTGTTGACACTTTGCAAAACTGTTTTTCAGTTGGCTGGCCATCACATTTTCCTTCCCATGTCACCCCTGCCTGTGACACACCGAGGCCCATGAAAAAAAGGTCAAGTCTTACGCATTTTCACCACGCGCGTATCAGGAAAAATCGTTACCCTGCGGCTGTGGAGGTTTAAAAACAGAGGGCAGTGAGTCTCCCCCGCTATATTGGGCTGCGTGTTGAGGATTACTGTACAGAGAGAGAGAGAGAGAGAGAGAGAAGGAAAGGGAGAGGGAAAGCTGTGTGAACGATAACCTCGCCACACTGCTCCATGGAACCCTGCCCTGTTAATAGTTTCCACCATGGGCGAGTGAGGAGGAGACCGAGAGAAAAAGGAGGGAAAGGAGGTGGAGAGAAGGGAGAGGAGGAGGTGGGGGGAGGCAGTGGAAGATGCTTCCTGTGTGGCTGGATGGGTGCTGGCCACACCATGGAGAAGGAAGCAGCCTTGGGCACTGTGGAAGAAGTGATGAAAGATGCACTTTCCTCCTCGTGCAAATAAAAACTGGTTTATTGTCTCGTCAACATGCTGCTGCTATATGCCTTCATTGGGTACTATGATTATGATCTAAAAGAAAGTGTGTTGCATAAACATGTAGACTAAACTATGTTTTTGCACAAAGAAGAAATTTAATTTTTAATTACCATAACGTCTTTGAAGCTTAGAATTTGGGCCAGCAACTGGAACTAGTGTTTGTTTTTAAATTTAGATTGGAACAAGCCTGGTCTACTTTGGCCTGGTGTGGCCTGGCCTGGTCTGAGTAGACCTGATTAGTTTCCAGGCTCTGTTTCTTACCACGTGTCAATGAAGAATTAATCTTTCAACATAGCCCATCCAAGGTCCAATTCTACCTTAAAGTAGCAAATAAATCCACAAATACACAGCATTAGATGTCTACGCAAATTACAAATACAAGACAGTCTAGATCTTCTAGTTTTGAGGCTGACTGTGTTTGACTGTACAGTATATACATTAAACTGTGCAAGTGCTTTAGATACGATGATGTTCGAAACGCAACATATCTTCCTGTGACATACAGAGAACTTAAATTCAAGTATTGTGGTCCATGTAATCCAAAGTGAGACGATCCACCCTCTTTCCTCAACTTTCCCACCGCACACTAGTGAATCATGGAGTCGGGCGCTCCTGTCCTCAGGTGGTGAGATATGATTTTGGAGCCCACGAGACAAAAACAAACTTCTGAGGCCTACACCGCCCAAGCCACCACAGGCCTTGGCACTGTCAGGCCTCAGTGGTAGAACAGTAGTATGTAGTAAAAGGCAGCTGTGCATTACAGATTATACGTGTCGGGATGGCCCTGCTGATACGGCGGGTTGAGAAAGTCGTCCGCTCGCTCCCTCGGGGAGATCCTGACCCCAGGCAAAAATGAAGCGTAGCGGTGTTTTCCTCTATAGGGTAGAGCAGCCGTGACATGTTAAGCGCTTCAACCAAAATAGAGAGGAGTATATTTAGGGTGAGTCAACATCTCCAGAAAACAGTCCCCCATGCTTGAGTTAGCAAGCCACAAGGGTCTTTAACATCTGTATTGTAAACTATATAGAAGAGGTCTAATTCCAGAAAATGCTAAAGAAACAAAGACAGGGAATCAAATGTACATTACGCAGGGCTATACAGAGTACTGTGCTTTATAGGCATGACAAGCAGCAGACATTTCTCTGACTGTTTACAGTGTATGAAGTACAACATATTGTTTCCTATAGTAAAAGTCTTTGCCAATAATCCACCAGCATTGTGCAAGGAGTGAGTCTGTCTTATGCAGTCTCTTGCATCTGTTGTCATGCTGTATTGTAGCTGCTTAAAGTTAGGCATGATGGACACCTATCACTGTGCTTGTTTTAAAAGCACCAAGTAAAATAAGAAGTGCAATGTGAATGGAGTTCTTGTAGTGTTGAACTGACAGAGAATTAATACCCGACACTGCACTTCCCCTCAGCTCTACAAAGCGATTTGTCTTTCAGCTCATTGTTTCGGTTTTACGACTCACAAGGTTACTGTTTGGTTTCACTCCCGCCACTCTTAATGGCATCGTTTCCAGATGCTGTTGGGAGTCTTTTCCAGTTCAGTTACCAAACTGCAGATAGACAAGGTTGGCAGCCAACTTCTAAAAGATTCAGATTTTTCTCTAAGAGGTTGGTGGAGACCAAAACAGAGCCAAAAGGTAAAAAATGAATATTATTCGACTTACATTGATTGACACCTAAAAAGTCACATTTGGTTTCATGTGTTGTATTGCTTCACAAAGTGGCTTATAATAGATAAGGGAGACAATCATCAAATGTGTGTGTCAATGTATAAAGCTGAACATTAATCAATATAATAATCAATAAGTGTCACTTTTAATTCCACACAGCATGTTCATTCAACTTCCAACTGTATGAAATGTCAGGATTTCATTTCTCAGGGAAGACAAGTTGCATTATTATAAAATTGGTCACACATCATTTGTCAGTGAGCAGATCATTTGAAAACAATAATCCTATGACAGAGATTGGTAGGGTAGGATGGCCACATAGAGGGGGGTCAGAGAGACCTTGCACTGACCCGTGTGACTGATCTGCAATCTGGATCCCGAGCCTTCATCTGGGGAAAACGTGTGCAACTATTGTGATGCTGAAAAAACACGTCTTTGAACTTCCTTTCGCTCCGAAGTGCATGCTCAAAACAAGTAGAGTGCTTCCAAAAAAGACGTGCACTTGAGGAGTAGTGGGAAGACAGATTGACAGTCTTTGGTTTGGTGTGTGTTTTTCTAGAGCATCTGTCTTCCTGCTCCGGCTCAAAGAGACAAGCCGGAGGAAGCGTTTTGCTCCTCTCCAAGGCCTTGAATGTGGGGAGGAAATTGTCCGCACATTGCGTGAGATCCGACCGTTGTTCGCTGGTGTCTGTGACAGCACTCATCAGCGCGGCATTAATTAAGGATAAATACAAAGCATAAACAATAAACACGTGACCACAAAAGCCACAACTACCTCCCATACCAATTCAGACCCTCGCCAAAGAAAGTAAATACAGTAATCCTTTCAAGATTTGTTTCCCCCCAACCAGCCAGAGAGCCCCCCTATGTGAGGACTTAAGTGAAATGCATTATTCAACAGATAGGAGCGTAAGGATGTCATTCATTGGAATCAAGCAGACCAGCATTAGATCGTATTTCACATGGCAGCTTGGCAGGATCTGACTGCAGATGTGCAACTTGGCATATCATGTCATTTCTAAAATAACCTGTTTTTGAGTGCTGTGGGTCTGGGTCCATGTCTGAGTTTTGCTGGAGCACCCGTTGGAACTGATTTGTACGTGTTTATGGAGAACTGTGTTTAAATGGTTCTGCCTGTGTATGTGTGTGTGTGTGTGTGGTTGAATGGGAGTAAGTGAGTGCGTGCGGAGGGGGGATGGTTGAGGGGACAGCTGTAACGGAATCACTTCATAAGTGAAATACCACTCCCTGTACAATAGCCAGCCACAAACCAGAGCTGTGGTGCAAATGTTTTTCCAACATGGCATGGATCTATCCCTGCATACTGAGATTAAAAAATGCATTTTTCACTTCCTTCAAATGAGAAACCAAAGAAGGTTGTGACTGGTACATTCAGGGTTTGGGGTCTCGGATGCACTTCATGCAAACAATTTCAAACCATGTCGGCTGTTTTTAAAAAACTGTAAAAGTCGAGGATTTATGCTTGCTGTATCGGTATCGTTAGCATTGCTAGAGCTTCAGTTGATGATCACATATGTCTTCCCTGCTGTTTCACCATTTCATTTTGGAGACAAGTTTACCAAGACAGGCTTCAGAATGCCCATGTCAATGAAGACGGTCTATTGAGAGGCAGATAAAGGGTGCTAAAATGCATTCGTTCTACATAGTTTCACATGCTGAGAGCTATTTTGCATCCTCCTGAAGAGTTAAGATTCAATAGCCTCTGACCCTGAATTTGTAGAATGGCCTCATTGAGAAGGGCGAGGGGATGAACTACATTCCACAGGCCTGCTGGGAGAAAACAAGATGGCCGTGTGTGACATGTGGCTTTGTTGGCGGGCGAGGGATGTCTCTCATGGCCATCAGGGTGTCAGAACTGGTTACCTCTAATCGCGCCTGATAGGCAGAGAGGGCCTGGGCACAACCACAGGGCCTCGTGATTCAAATCACAACCGCTTACAAAAACGTACCATGACCACACATTGACAGATTAACATTCCGCATGTTTAACTCATATCTCAGGAGCTGTGAACGGGCGGTGGCAAACACCCTCCCAGATTCCAGATCACATTGTTCGACCTTTTTTCCCTCGCACCCTCCGTGATGTGAACCTGAGGGAACAGCGGCATTGGAATGTCCGAGATGGAATTCCTCTGAATGGCCGTTTGACCTGACTCACCACTTAGTGTCAGCACAGGGAACACACTCAATCATTAACAACTGGACCATGGTGACCGCTGACTAGAATGGCTGTTGTGACCCAGGCCTCATGACTGGCATGGCCACTTACATACACAGGCAGGGAAATCCTATGGCCCCGATTCCACCATTAGCCATGACCTTCCTATTACAATGATGGAAAAGGAAGCTTGGGAGGTATTTTGTTTAAGTTGTCAGCTGCTCCTGGATGAACGAGTTATCCCCACCTTGTTGGATCCTGATCCTGCTCTGTTTATTGCACTTTATGTAAACTCACCATGCACAAATCCTACTTTTTATTTCCCAATACTACTTTGCATTGAACTCATTGGGATTATCATTGTCGGTACCAAATGTATTGCATTGTTAAGGCAATAAAAAACTGAGTTAATGGAACTAATAGCAGAAATACTAGACACGTACCTATATACATATACGGTACCTATAGTGCCGAAGTTGATAAGCACTGATACTGATTCAATTGATTGGATCATTGTATTCTCTGTGTATTTTTTTCATAAATCAATGGTCCTTGGTCCTTTTACTCTGTATTTCCACTCTCTATCCAGCTTGAGTTCATGTTAACTACAGTGCACTTCAGTACTGACCACTTTTCACAGTGGAAAAAATGTCCATACTTCTCAAACCACTTCTACAACATGCTCCAGTCCTCCGATCTCCATCTGTATGCACAATGTCCTCCAAACATTAATATTTTCACCCAAAATATGGCTAAATGCACAAGCTTCCAAGCTTTTTCCTCTATAATGTTACAGCTCATTTCCCACTGTGATGAAAAACATTTGTAAGTCACAAAATATTAAGATTACTGATCACACTGGAGCCCATACCAAAACCCTCATTCACAAAACACAGCTTGAAACAAAGTCAACAACAAAGCAATGAAAGTATAAAAATATGAAAAAGGAGCGGAAAAAAAAACCTGCCATACAGCTTTGATAACTGAAATCCTTGTAACAAATTCCACGTGTTTATGCAACGACTAATTATATCGACCGCTAAAAGCATTCCATAACCCACAAGTAGTGTCCAAATGTAAAATGCATGGCAATTGGACAATCTTCAAATGAATAGTTAAGCTGTGACATTTGTAGTACTTATTTAGCCAGTTCAGAAGGCCTGTGATTATGCTAATGAATTTACTTCTTAGTCTTGCATGATTGTTGTGACTGTTTTCATCCATTATTATTATAAATTTACAACAAATCAGAGTTAGATTGGTGTAAACATGAATCTGATTTACTGATTTGTACTGAAGTCTGGTTAGAATGTAACCAGGTAGACCCTTAAACCTGCAAAAAACAAATAATGGTGGAAGCAGCATCTGGTGGAGTCACGTGGCTGCCAACATTGTGAGGCCTCCCTTCACCACTTTGACCACATGTGGCTCCCCCATAGTTCTTCTGGCACAGAACCATAACAGTATGCCATATCACTTTTTCACGTGATATATCCACCACTGTCTTCTCGCGCATTCCACAAGGTCTTTATGTGGATTGGGAGTGATAGTGGGTTTGTTGTAGACATAAGACTCTTTCCATGAGGGTCGCGGTGCTGCACCTGTTTATCCAAAGCCCAGAAAATGTCAGAGCTACTGTGGTAGACGATGCCTTGTCTTTTCGAGTCAGAGCGAGTGTCTGTGAGTGTCGGAGACATCTCATTGCTTCGCCAAAATTGCAGAGCAGAGTTGTGCTCTCCACACGAAAACATGCCCTGTTGGTTTCATTTGATATCTGATCACAGATTATGTTCCCCAGTCATAATTAGGAAATATCTCTTTCAAACATTTTTGTGCCAGCAACATTATATTATGGTTAAAGGAAACCATTCCTGCAATGTAGAAACGCCAGAGCTGAAAAAAAAACAAAAAAAACGTCACTTTTGAAAAATGTCCTCAAGTGTTCACTCACGTTGGAGGCTAGTGATTTTTTTTCTATGAGCACCCAATTAGTTTAACCAGCGCTTGTCAACAGCGAAACCATCAAATAACTTACATGCAACATATTTGAAACCAAATGTGAGTGAGCTACCACAACAACCCTAACAAAACCGAGCTCTTCACAGGCAGGGGGCCGTAAATGAGTCCAAATAATGACAGAACGCCACCCAGAAACAGCTGTTGGGGAATGATGGGAAAGGAAAGTGGACTGACGGGGAAGTGGGGACGCATGTGGGGTCCTTTTCAGGGCTGGGGAGGAGGAACCTGTGAAAGGGCCTGCCACAGGGGAGAAAGGAGCCTCTCATGGCCCATTGTGCATGAATGCTCCAACCTCTAGACCTGTCTCTCTAGCTCCAGCCATCAGCCTCCCTCCTGACCCGTTCTTATTACCCAGGCTCGCCTGCTCTCACCCAGTAGGAATGTTTGTGTTTGTTTGTGTACGTCTTTCACGTTCTTTCATCTCTGTTGCGATCCATTTGACACTTCAGACCTGAAAACCTTTGTATATAATCACACATCACTTTAAATTGAGAAATGTTCATATTCAGACACACAAAGACTTAAAGAATAATTCATCAGTTTATCACAACTTGGTTTTAGCCATCAAGATATCGACTCCTCTGTCCTTCTTATCTAACTTACCAACATGAACACCCATCTTGTCCTGCACCTTGATTTGTTAAACAAGAGACCACACAAACAATCACCAGGAAAAAGTGCATTGCATGTCAGTTTGCAGGCCAAACCTGCAAATGTCAGTTTGGTCCTTACTTATCAACACGCTGTCTGTCCATGACATGTAGGTTACAGTGCATGTTTGTTTACTTCACAGCAGTCTAACAGTCTTCCATTAATTTCCAGTCATTCATTTTATTTGTGATTTTCACCCACAGACACTATGCCCATACCTGCTCCACTTAATAATTTCAGTTTTGGCACAGTTAGCGATCTGGCATATTGGGTCAATGCATCTTTTCTGTGCAATGGATTGGATTATTACCAGAGTTCTGTTTGGGCTTATGAGGTGGTTTGGATAGCCTAGCCTTTTTTTTTTATTGATTGGCTTATTTAAAGTGCACATTAATAAACTTTGCTGTTTATGCACCAGAGTTAGCCAAGAGGCAGTTCTTCATCTGTAGTTTCTGGACAGATGCTACAAAGTCACTTAAAAAAGCAACATTTGTTTAGAACCGGTCATCCGCACAGCTCGTGTTTCTTGCAATGCTGAACGTTGTGTTCTCAAATCTAACAGCAGTGACAGAAATCATGGCAAAAGCTGTGATCGTAAGAACCAAGTCATGAGCCTTAGTTAAGGCAGGGCAGTGTGTGACTGCAGCGGTTTATGTGGCTTTGTACGCCACATATTGCACAAGATTGACAATCTGAAACTTTGCAGAGCAGAGCTGAACATTAAGCACCTTAAAGTAGGTTATTTCCATAGTAACCATGATTACGTATGTTCTCTATTCTTTATTACTATTCTGTTTTATACTGTTTTTACTGAACAATTTGTACCTTATACCTGTATGATTATATAACAGTTAAACTTGAACTTAAACACAGGAAACATGGAATGAATTGCACTGGTTCTTTTATTGCGTATGGCCAGCCTTACCTACGTTATGAATCTACATTCGTCAACTTCAATTTCCTGCAGACTCAGCTTGACTTTGATAATTGAGTCTTCCATGCCATGTCTTGACATTGCGGCCATCCAGCACTTCCACCACGGGGCCTCTAAAGTACTAAGTGTTGAGCTTGCAGATTGTTTTGCTTATACATCCAACCTCTAATCTGCAAGATTTATACCTCGTCCCACCCCTGTAATTAACAGGCTTCCTAATAACTCACCTCTTACATTTATAACATTTATTATCCCCACATATCAGCATACAACAAGACATATTGAGATGTCAGCTTCAAACTGAAAACACGCGGGGGTTGCCATAGTGACAGTCATCACTCATATTCCTCTCAAACCAACTGTGCTTCAAGCTGTTTTCGCTATTTATTCTTCATCCAGATCTGAAGATCTCTTTGAGGGAACTTCAAGTAGCATATTTTAGGAAATAGAAAAGAAGGGATATGATCCAAGAACAGGATTACTGTGGGACACAAATCACAGTTTGTTTAGCTGTGAAGTTCCTGTCAGAATTAGCCAATCCTGAGGCAACCAAGCACACCCAGGAAGTCCAGGTCATCCGCACCATCTAGTTTCATCCATGCTGTCATGGACCCCGACAACCACAGCACGTCAACCAATAGTCTGAGGCAGGCTTTGGGGTCTCTGCCCGTGCCTCAGCGCAGCAGCACAAGTGTCTGGTCAGACCCGCTGGTCAGGCACCACGCCCTGCCAGCAACCACCGTCTGACAGCTGCTGTTGCCTCACCAACCTGCGCGCATGGGAAAAGTCCACGGAAAGCCAAGCAGACAGTTGGGACATGACAGGACAGGGATGTCTGCATGCTCCACCGCTTTGACTCCACGTGGAGCAGGCGGTATTCTTAAATGGCCTGAGTGATGAGAGGTGTAACTGCAGGTCATAGGCCAGAAAACTGGCAGGAGTTAAAAATGGATTTTACTGCTGCTCCAGGACAGACCTAATAGCACTTCCCAATGAGGTCTAATGCGTTTATGTATTTGTGGATTACATTTTATTGCAATTCAGCTCAATAAAACAGAGAAATGTAAGGGTAGAAGTTTTCTTTGGAACGATGATATACAGGTCCATATGTAGAAACCATGATACTCAGATATAGAAACATATTAATTTTTCCTCTGCTTTTCTGCCCAAGCCCGCTAATTGATAGAACATATCCGAATACTGGTAAGGTGATCCTAAAATGAACATACTGGGCAACTATTCTCTCAGACCACATTTCATTTCACATGTTGCGAATGGCTAATGAAAATCATCAGTGAGCAAACTCAAAGTCAAGATTTTTTTTTTTTTTTTTTTTACGAATCTTTCAAAACATAAAACAAAGATTTTGTTTTGCTAATGTGAGAACATAAATTTGATTTGTTGTGTTTACAGAACTCAAAGCAAACGATCTGATTAACACCATATAAACAAACAATTTTGCTCCTATGAGATTTATAACACATATGGCACTTCATAGCCATGTTTTAATCTCCCACCCACAGATATTAATTGGTTAAAAAAACAAAAGTTATTCACAGAATGGTTTGAAAATATCATTCAGATGAACTATAAATAATTCTCCACACCAAGTTTTGGCTTTAAGTTAAACCTGTGTCCTGTTTCTTAGAAGCAACGCTGAACTGAATTACTTTGTGCTTACTGCGTTCGGAAAACGTGTTTTTTGCTGCCAGTGTGGTTCCTGCTCATCAAGCTGACACTTGCTCTGCAAATAAAATTATTACTCACTTTGCTGACAGAAACTGACTAATTGGACATGCTTCAAACGTATCTCTCCAATGCACCTTTTATGCACTGCTGAAGCATTTGTAGGTCCTTAAGTACATGACAGCTGTAAAGCAACATTGTGTAACTTTTCTACCATAAATCATTTTACAATCAGATGATTTGTGTCTCTGTCAGTCCCACTCTGCACTGCATAGGATCACCCACAAGAAATATGTAACGCTTCACGGCACAGAGTCGTACACCACCAACTATTTCACTTATTTTGTTGAAACTGGATCATATGATTTATATTATTCCTTTTTTTTATTGTTATATTTTCCCTCAGATGTCCTCCTCTGCCTCAACTCGCCATGATTTACTGAACTTTCTGATGGACAGTAAACTGTTGCGAATTATAGCTGCTGCTGGTCAGTTCATGAGCTACAGGGGTCCACAGGTGGCTTGGACTCTGGGAAGAGGAGATTTTCTTGCCAGAATCGTTGAGCTGTATGCACTTGCAATTTCTATGAAGTGTTGCTCTAAATGTCAAAGTAAACCTAAAAGTTCAAAAATGATCCATGTCAATTCAAACAATGTGAGAAATGCATTGTCTAAAAATGGTGGCTATCTTCTTCCTTAGATGGAAGAATGTTCAACATTTATTATTGGTTAAAGCAATGGTTTGTGGGAAATACATGATAGTTTCTTGCTGAAAGATGTATGAGAAGATCAAGATCTCCTATCAGTCTACAATATCAACAATATAAGCCTACAGCAAGCAGCTGGTTAGCTTAGCTTGGCACAAAGACTAAACGGTGGGGGAAACAGCAAGCCTGGCTCCGTCCAAAGCTAACAAAATCTGCCTACCAGCACCTCCAAAGCTCACTAATTAACAAGATACTTCTCATTTGTTTGGAAGAAATTCTAACTAACCATAACATCTGAGTACAAGCGACTTATCGTTTCTAGACGTTTTATTACAGCTCAAGCAAACAAGATATAATGTGTTAAACAGTGTGCTTTGGGTGCTGGTGAGCAGATTTTGTTACCTTCAGATAGAGCTAGGCTGGGCTAGGCCAGTTATGCTAAGCTAAGCTCACTTGCTCATGGCTGTAACAATATGAAATTGTACGATATAACAGCAGTATTAATATTTTCCTCTAACTTTCAACAAGAAATGTATTTCCCAAAATGTCTGTTGCGTTCTGTTGGTTTACCAGTATGACTAGACAGGTCATTTGGAAAAATCTGCAGGTTTTCTCATAGACCTTCTCCCTGGTAACTCTGGTAGGGTATTAAGAGAAGGAGAGGAGCTTGGAAGAGAACTGTCAGTGCCAGAGCTTTGCCTTAAACAAAGACATGTGTTACCAAAGGGATGTCAGCCTGCCCGCTCCCCAGCACTGTGTAACTCAATCTCCCCACATTCTCATCCACTGAGGGGGGTTCTTAGGAAGAAAGGGTTAAGTATGTTGATCAAAGGCTCAATGATGGACCAAAGGACTTCTCTAGATCATCAGTGTGACCTCGGTGCATCCATCAGCCATTAGGACGTCAGGACTGCGGCAAGGCAAGGCCCAGTTGGTGTGGAGGCACTGGAGGGGGGCTGAGGGTCTTTTTGGAGCTGGGGTGCTGACGGGCCTGTGTGGTAGATGGGGAGCTGGTGGGGGAAACAGGACCCACAGAGACAAGAAAAAGAGGGGAAAAACTGGGAGGAGGGTTGGCGGATTAAAGCCCCAACCAGCCTTTAACTTCTCCCAAACCACATGGAGCTGGTGTCCAATGCCCTACATATTCAAAGGCATGTACACTAGCCCACTTCCAGCCGGTGACACAGATGGAGACAGAAATATACAAGCGCTGGGCAACCAGTTTCTCTGATGTTGCTTTCCATGCGGTGCACTCTGCTGACAGACTGAGTTAGCCATCAACTCTCTGAGCAGGAGATGGACAAGTTCACTTGTGTTAAGCAAACTTTGTCACCAAGCTGCTCATCATTACCTGCCACAAACACTTAAAATTTGACACAGCTGTAAAAGCCATTAAAAGTAGTAAGATAATTTTGTTTGAACAACAGGGGCCCAGTGTTTCTTGCAGCTACATGTCGAGTTGGAGCTGTTTGTGTGTTGTTCCGGTGACCTTCCATCCCCATGGAAAAGCAAAGGATTCAGCAGAACTTTCCATGTATATGACCCACATCATGGAACTTCTTCACCTCCACCACTGCTCTTTCCACAGGCTAGACAGGGAAGGATGATACACTGGCACTCAATCTCACTGGCACTGGCTGTGTTCCTGGACTACTCTCTGGACCTGACTCTGAAGTGTCACTTTTTTAGTGGAGAAAAAGAGTATTCGACTTCAACTTGATGATTTAAAGTAGCAAATTAGCTCTGCTCAATCAAAAGGCATATCAGTGGTGGGGTAAGGTTGCTTGAGGTGAGAAAATCGTTTCAATACTGATGTTTTTGGACTTGTTGACAACATTTGCGTGCTGTGTAAGTTAACCAAAACATTAAAAATGCCAATGTTTTCCAAATGGCAGCTGTAGAGTGTCGAGTTCTGTGGTCTCAGCTGTGTAGCATATTGATGTTGTTTTATCAGAAGAGATTATTTAGAGTAGAGCACTTGGAGCCCTTTCTAGTTTCTATGGTTTGGAGTTAATTCTTTGCAGTTTTAGTAAGTTCAATTTATTATTTGCAGCATTAAAATAAAATGCTAAATTCAATTTGCTAAAAAGATGAATCATGGTTTAGGAAAATCAATTGCTGAGCAATTAGCTGTAAAACTTCATGCTGTGCCCTTGGAAATACTTAATACTACTTCAGTATATGTTAAAAGCAACAGGCCATGGAAAATGTATTTCCAAGGTATCATTTTTCATGTGATCATCTTCATGAAAATTGTAATTTGCCTCATCCAGAGTGTTTGTCTTATGTTTCGTCTTACAGAGGGTGAGGGGTGAAGTGCTAAGAAAAGGCCCCTTAAGGGTCTTGTAGTGTTTCCCTAGGTGGAGTCTGCTTTTAGAACCCCGACCTCACTTCATGAAAACAAAACGTGAGGAGAAAAATAACCTCAAGGAGAAGCCGCGGCCTAGCCAACCACTGGACACTGAGCAGCACAAAAGCGCGTGTGGGCTGTCCTCGAACTCCCTCCACCAAATGTCTCCACGTAGAAACCCACTTCCCATAGAGATGTACGGACAGACATAGACACGCACACACATGCGCACACACTTACATAAAGAAGTGGCACGCAGACAGAAACATGAGGTGAGGTGAGCAGACAAATAAATAAATGCTTAGTGCTCTTTAAATCTACAGAATGATCCCTGCACACACACACACACACATCAACACAGACACAAATACAGCAGTGCCTGGGGTTAGACCCATCCCATCGTCTCAGACTGCTGATGCTGTCCTTACTGTAGCTGTGAGGCCTGAGGGCGTCACCGCATAAGTATTAACCTCGCTCATATTTTACAAGCACCGCTTACTGCCCCAGTCCAACATAAACAGGTGTGTATGCCAAATTGGGCGTCATTGCTCCCCAGGCTAATGTCTTGTCTGCTCATATATATATACTGTGTGTGTGAATATATATATCTATATCTATATCTATATATATATATATAGATAGATAGATAGATAGATAGATAGATAGATAGATAGATAGATAGATAGATAGATAGATAGATAGATAGATAGATAGATAGATATACTCAGAACTTTCACTTTGCTATCTGTGAATCTGAAGTTATTTACAGTGTCTGTCTGACATTTTTGAACCTGTTCAGCGCCATATGTCGGGGAGAAGTTGCTTTCGTCTTCCTGCAGTTGTTTGGTGATTCACATCGAAACTCTTTAATTAAAACTTTGTTGCATCTTGCCTCTTTCCGTTTAATCCTCGCGCTTCACTATTAAGTTTGACAGCTGATTTCAGTTCAGTTTACTGTGCTCCGCATGCTATTTTGATTTGACACTAAAGATATTCTTAAAAGGGGCCTCTCAGTCTCAAAACTCTACTGTATTGTGCACAAAAGACACCACAAAGTTCTGCAAAAAGGAAAAAAAAACTAAGCACGCACCAGAAACAGAGACCCACACTGGCACATTATTTGGACAATGCATTTGCAAATAGATGGAGGCAGTCAGGTAGTGTTCAGAGTCCTCAGTCTGGGGTCTTGACGATCCCCACTTTGCCTTGTGGTCTATGATGTCACACAGGGCTTTGCCTTTGAATGGCCATGTGTTCCTCACCACTAATATCAAACAGATGATGAGAAACCTCCAAATGATGGTCTTTCACTAAGACAAGCAGTCAAAACAAAGTCAAAGGAACACAGAAAAACACCAAGCGATCACATGAAAAAAAAAAAAAAAGACTATACGTTCTTAATTGCTGCAGGCTGTGTTGCGGGTAGCATTAAACTGTATTGTGTGCTCTTCTGCTTTGTTGAGAATTTGAACATTTTAAACCTGCATTATCATGGCGCAAAGACTGACTCCCTGTGGGCTGCTAAGAGGTGTTTTCAGTACGGTAGTACTTCCATGTTTGTGTCACCTTAACCAAAGCCTTCACATCCTGGAATAACAAACAAGACTTAAAGGATTGCCCCAGAATAATCCATCATCCATGGGACTGTGAAATATCCCTTTAACTCGACTGAGGAGAAGTCTGTAATTGAAGTGCTGCGTCTGGAAGACAACAATCCTTTTCTTCTCACTCTGGTATCTGGCTAATCTCAAGCATCAGCTCAAAGGACCTCTGACTCCTCGATTTTTAATTTCATCCCTTCATTTGGGTAATTTATTTATTTCATTTTTTTTCTTGCCACTCATGCTTCTCTTTTCCCACTCTTGCAGATGTGCGTTATCTCCGAGAGAGGCCAAGCTTCTGATCTGAACGTTCCTGTCTCACTTTGCCAAAGTTACAAATTACAAGAGGAGGCAGAAAGTTGGAGCTAATTCAAAGGAATTTGGGAGTGCTTTTGTCACTTCAAAAAAACAAGTAAGAAAATTAGAAAAAAATGACTTGGCATTCGGCAATGTTGCTCTCAACAAGCACCAAAACATCTCAACTAAAAAGTTGTTTTATATGCCCTTGGATAAGATCCATTCAATTACCTAGACAGCCATTATAAATTATCTTTACAACGAATAGTAAAAATTTTTGTCAGCCAAATGAGGAGATCACTCTGGGGGACTGACCTGTTCTGAGCTACTTTATTGGTTCAAATCATTTTAAGTTTTCAGAACACAAGAACATCAATGACCACCAGTTGTGAACAAAAACTCTTCCACTTCTTCTTTCTTTCCTGTTCTCTTCAGTGTGTGTGAATGAAAACTGGCGGTCTCGTGACTCCTTCACATCCTCTTTGGAGTCAATTGAACCTACCCTGCTTTCCAAAAACACTAAAGACCCCGATGTGTCTTGCCAGTGAACTCTGAATAGCAGGATCATATGATAAATTTGCATAAAGTTAATGCATGGCCTTGGCAGACTTGAGCTACATGAGTTCCAGTGATGTCAGTGGTTATGTTACCTCGCGACTATCTTTCCTCCCAACTGGGCCCTGAATTGGAAAAGTGGGTGCGTCTCTCCCAGTGTGAATTAGACCAGAAGCATTAGCTTGCAGAATATATCCCAATGAACTAATGATCCTGACACCCAAACAATAGCTGCTTTAGAAGAAGGCACACACAGCAGACTCTGTTTTTCTATCTCATATTTTTAATGACAAAATGTTTGTCAGAAACAAATGGATTTATTTTTCTCAATCCAGGGCATAGTATGGGGAGCTTATGCGGTTCCGGTCCCCAGGGCTTCAGACAACTAACAAAACACATCTTACTTCTGCTCTGCTGCCCGCCTACAATGCTTTTCACATACAGGAGGACGAGTGGGAGCGTCCAGCAAATGAATGAAATAGCATGGCTCTCTTTCACAGAGCCACTTCATAGAAAGAGCTGGATGGAACCACTGACAGTGATCATGTCCAAAATGTAAATGTATGAATGATAGAAATGAATTATTATCTCATCTGATTTTAAAATCACTCACTGCCTCAGAAAATACAGAAACATCTATCAACTTCAATGCTTTTTTTTTTTTTTCATTTTCTGTGATGAGCAACATTAACATTAAATATCAATGAGAAATTGGAGAATACAACAGAATACATCACTTTGAAGGCTGGAAAGAGTGAAAACTGTTTCACCGTATATCTTCTACCATCCTTTGCAATTAGTCCCAAACTTGGTTCGACAGCTGCTTCCCACTCTACCCACTCTTTCTCCAAACCACTCTCAATTAGCTCCTCTCCTAAATAACCACTCTTTTCACTTGCAGTTTCCGGCTACACATGCACCTCCTTGTTTCATCAAGCCATCCCATCCATCTCAAAAACACCCTCACAAAAGAACTACACTCTTGTTTGTGTGTCTAAAAACAAGAGGCACACTGAGCCACTTTCTATTCACATCAGGTCATTTGCATGACGGTCCTCTTCCCATTTAGTGACTTCGAACAGCTCTGCCAACGCAGAAAGCATGAGGAGAGGCTCGAGTGTTGAGTCTGTTACTCTGTCATCCGTCGTCTTAAATCCTCATTCAGTTTATCCTGAGCATAATGGATTGTACCACATCGTGTTTTGAGAATAAACTGCTAATATCGCCTGACGTTCCAACCACAACAGAATATTAATGTGCAAAGTGATGAGTTAAAGAGGTACTGTGGGTGTCACAGGTGGCTGTGACCACCCAAGTCAGGCAGCCCCAATTACACTGAAAAAACAGCTTGGGTGCTTTTCATTCTTAAACAAAAACAATTCCAACTTGATGAATAATCACATTTTACATGGTTACTAGGGGATTTATTTTGTGGGGGGGCATTGCTTTTCATGTTTAATGGAAAAAACTGTTTTCCATAATCCTTGTAACTTCTTGCTTTTTTCCTTCTCTTACTGTGTTTCTGATCACATTTCTGCTTGACAGAGACATGGAGAAGACGCGCCTTTCCATGCTGGGAGAGATAATTGACTTCTGTTCCGTGCGTGCCACAATCAAGACACAAGACCACAGCATATTACGAAAATGTGCTGTGTACAAAATAATGTCAAAGTCAGCACACTGCTTGATTTATTTATTTTTGATTTTTAATGATTTATGCTTCCTAATGCATTCGCCAGTTACTATATTAAGCGTGGTTGGAATGTTTGAATAACAGACTTCGACATAAAGTTTGGCTTCGAACCTGGACACACACAATGACCAGATTTAATGTGTGTGTTTTTCTTCAAAGGGAGAGAATTTATGAAAATAATAGCTTTGGATATTTGTTGGAACAGTCAATATGGGCAACTCAGCACTGAATGGGAACATTCTTGTACCAACATGCGTTGAGCAATAAAGTGAAGAATGTGGATTCCTTACTCAGGGTTCAAGGATAGGCTTTGTATGTGTCATAATACAATTCATTGTTAAATTAAAGACACATCAGCTTTTTATGTCTGGAAATCTATTTGCATCTTTGTCAAGGGAAACATGTTTTTAATGTCTCCAGCTGAGGAGTTATTAGTTAATATAAATGTCAGAATGAGGCTATATACTAAATATGTTCTATTAATAAGTTACTTTAACCGGGTATAGACCTATATGCAAATCTATTTACAACTGTGTTTGATCCATCTGAGTAGCGCCTCTACTAAAATAAAATAAGTTAAAGACTGATGCACATACAACATACTAATATACTGCACTAACCTGCATGATTAATCATGCACAGCACAAGTCTAGGCTTCATCAGTCTCTACATCTCTAACATATATGATTATTATTATTAATGTGCAAAAGTTATAATACATTCTAAACCTATTAATTCATATGTAAACCGAAAGATAAACTGGCCTGTATAGTCTGTAAACCTCACATGACCTTGAAAAATATGTATTGTAGATTAAAGCTGAATAGACATCAACAACATGAATATGCCAACAAAAAGTGGTTATAACATAAAGTGCAACAAAGCACTGCAGATTCTCAGTCCAAAGCCAATGTTAGCCTACGGTTCATATAGCATCTTTCACACTGCATGAAGTATACATGAATAATGTGGCGTTTGGGAAAATGTTGCTTATTCACTCAAGTCTGGAGCTAGCGCCAATTAGCTTTGCTTCGCAGAGTGAAACAGCTAGCTCTCACCCAAGTTCAAAAACAGCTATAAAACTTATTAATGTGCACAATGTATCATCTTTCAAATCCATACACAGACATGTATAAAGGATACTCTATACAACTACTACAGTTGTTGGAGTTAAATGCTGTAATGATTTCTAAAAGAACAACAGGGACCGATGACTTTCTGAACTCTTTTCAGAAGAGATAGCACAGAGGTTCTGTTGTTCGTCATGAAACAGTTACAACACCTAATTCCCTTTTATAGTTTTGGCCATCATTACTATCAATTATAATAACATTGTTCTTACTAAGTTAATAAAAGATGATTTGGGAATTCTGCGACAATTGCAAGAAGGAGGTTAGCTTCTTTGCAAGAGAAAACAATGGTAAATGGTGTTGATCACTGCTGACAGTCTGGTTCAACTTTGACCAACTGTAGCCTACTTGCTGTACTTGTGCAATCATTCTAATCTACATTTTGGGTGCGCTTACTATTGTCTTCACCAAAGTGGTTTTATATTATCTGGGTAAACTGTTGGCTTGTTTTACAAACTTTCTCAACTTTTCAATTATCTGGATTCTTGCGTTTATGCCCTGTCAGACTTCATTGTGTCACAGTGTTCCCAGATCTCAGCAATTACTTTGGTGAGTACAATGTTATTATAACTGATAGAGTGTCCAAAACTCCTAAAGTACGATCCAAGTTGTAATAAACTGGAATTCCTTTAACGTTGCTAATCTAGCTAGGAGCAAAATAATCCCGTATAGCACTAATGAGAACAAACAAGTGTAAATGATCAGACCCAAGTTAGCTTTGTGTTAAGTGAAAAAATACTTTAAACTATTAGCTTTTGTCCGGTAGCATATCAGACTAAATAACAATAATACAAATAATCATAAATATACCTCTGCTATTGTATGCATGTGCGTGCAGTCCTTTAAAACCATCACTCCACTGACCACAGCTTTAAAAATATTTTGAAATGAACTAATCCTCTTAAAACTAAAGGTTCAACTTCAACTGATATTTTAGCAATAAACTGCCAAACTGAGTCAAATGGGTGTTTATTAAATTCTCATGAGTCGTATCTGAATAGAAAATATCAGTGCAGCACTCTACAACACATCCAGCAATATATCAGTTTCATGTTTAATGAATTGAGGAAGGATCTCTGCAGTTAAATGAGTTTTCTTGCTACTGTCTATTAACTGAAATTGCAAAAAGCATCCAAATATATATATTTTTTTACTGTTTCGGGGGAAATGACTGCAAACAAACTATGCTACAGTAAAATAGAACCAAGGTGTTTGAATGTGAAACACACTGTAATGATGTTTTTTTTGTCGTCAACACGCCAGTAGCAATGAAACCTTTTTTTTTTCTTTTTAAGAAAAGATTAGGTGTTTTGGGGGGATTGTGGGAAGGGGGAGTCATTTTCTAATAGACACACATCTTCAGTCAGAGTTTCTAAAAAGTATTTTTCTTTACACTTAGTACAAAAAAGACATCTCTACCCGTTAGTGCTTCGTTTTAAGATACTATAACATAAATAAACAATTTATTTTCAGTGTTCAGAACAGACAGTTCCAGTGTGACTGGAAAACTAACATACTCCACCATATTCCAGTTGGCAGCAGAGGGTTTAACAGAGTTCTCCACTCAAGATTTTGGCGCACCCCAACGCACCATACTTACAAAATGTTCTTCATTTCTACAAACCTCCAACATAAGCCCCAGCCAATTTGGGGGGGTCATTCATGTCAAGATTCACTTTTGCTCCCCTTTAGTGAAAATACAACAAGACCTTTTAAAAGTTTTCAATCAAAGACTTGACAAATCTTTCCCAGTCACAACCTCATCAGCTGCTGTCATTTTGATCAATTCCCAGGTTACCGTGTTTCCTCTCCATGCATGAGTCTCTTGTGAATTTAACAATTACAAATCCCAGAGTGCAAAGCACAGTTCCCAACGAGGGCCTCATTCATTACCTGTAGTCCCAACTTCACTGTGGATACATCAGTACATGAGCACAATCTCTATGTGACAGTAAAGTTCTGGGGTATTACCAACTGATATTTAGCATTTACTTTCTGAAAAGAAATTAGATAGATTCTGCTGTGCAAAACGATGCCATGAAGAGCTGATAGTGTAAATTCCATTCCTTTATTTCAAAATCTTTCACTGGTCCACGTCACACTTTTATCTCGCTCGCTTGAGTCTTCCTCATTCAGCTAGTCCTTGGCGCCTCACTTCCTGGCACTGAGTTCCTTGCGTCCTTATTTGCAGGTAAACACCTCCGTCCTCTCACTGCACGTGTTGCACTTGACGAAGCAGCACCATTGGAACTTACAGTTGCACTGCCACACTTTGGTGTACTGGTGTGTATTGTAGCCCCGCCCACAGCACATAAGGTCACAGCCGTCTGTATGCGGCGAGGTGCGGTTGCACAGGCGTCCCTGGGTGCCCACGCTCCCCGTGGCTGCGTCCTCCTCGCAGTAGTTCGGCGACCTCTCGATGTAGACGAGGTCTGTCTCCATGGGCTTGCGGTAGCCCTGAGTCTGCTTCACCTTGAGGTGGGTGGGCTGGCGCAGTCGGCTAGCCCGGACTACCTCCACGTGCACAGCTTCGTTGTACTTGTCTTTGAGTACGTAGCCAATCTCGCGGAACTTGGGAAGTGTAGTCCAACAGGTCTTGGTGGTGCAGGAGCCTGAGACGCCGTGGCACTTGCACTCTAGCTTCATCCTTTCTTCTAGTACCTGTAGAGTGATAGAAAAAAAAAACAGTTATAGAACTCCAAATGAAGACAAAAAAATTGACTCAAAACCCGAAATTAAAGACATAAATGGACAAATCCAATGTCTGTCCTAAAAGGTCAGTTCACCTGAAGTATGAAAACCTTCAAAAGCCTCCATATCTATGCAGATTTGTCTACTATCTATCAACTACTGTATCTGCTTGTCTATATTTGGCCTTGGGTTTAAATTATTTTATAATTTGGATGAACATATTTTTAGTTATTGGCATGTAACCTAAAAAGCTACCCGTTGCCTTGAACATTTGAGTGTGCTCATGCTTTTTCACCACTGATTTACTGACATGCACAGATTCGTGGATTTCTGAATACCTATGAACACTTTAAGCTTTGCTGTGGATCTTCACTGCAAGTACAAGAGCAACATACCAGTTATGACTGGACTGTCTGTTTTGTTTTTTTCTTTCTGCATTCCAGAAACACGCACAGATAAATAGTTTGAGTGTAGAAGACACTAAACATTAGCTTTATCAATGAGTAACTTATGAGCATTACCCAGACGCTGTCTGAATGTTTGTTTTGTGCCGTGCCACTGTGCAAGTGGAAACAAATGCAACATATGTCAAATCAAGCAGACGTCAAGTTGTTTATTTGAATTTTTGTGTAAAAACTGTGATGGCAATCGGGCATTCTTATCTGCATTAGTAAGTGGTGACTGTGCTTGATTGAGTACAGAGTGACAGATCTCTGTTGGAGCAGACAAATCCAAGCGCATCTGAATTTTCGGTCATGGATGACATGCAGTTGCATGTCCTGAGGGAGGGAAAATTGCACTTACTGGTAATATTCCATCCTGTAATTTTGTCTACCTTCCCTAAACCACATCAATAACACGGGGGAAGAAAAAAAAACATGGATCTCATACAGCTATCAATCATCTTGGATAATTTGAATCCAGATTATTGTCATTAAATGTGCATGCAGTACAAAACAAAGACAAACTCAATTAATTGTTTACAGCTGGACAAGAGACTCGAGGCTTATTTGACTGCTTAAACAATATAGAGATAAACAGAACAAAGCGATGTTGCCACATGCTTGAAAGCGGATCACAGTTATAGATTCAGATGCTTTTAGTCAGAGAGTCATTTTGAATGCAATGATATGTAGATTTTTTTTTAGGTTATGCCCATACTCAGACTTAATTTCTCTCTTTGAGGTTATCTCCCACATATGGTACACAATGTCTTCTCTTTGCTGCCTAATCCCAGGACATATGGGAAATATTGAGTGCTGTCGTCAGTATTGAAGTGTCAATCCTTTGCCCCGTGGGACTAAGAAACTAAAAAACCTCAAAATAAAAACTGTACCCTCTTCGCTCTCTGTTGAACTGCTCTCAAAGGAAAAAGAACAGAGGAACATGGGGGTGGAGTTTGAATGGGACATATTAACACGTCTGTAATAGTCCTGACATGAATCCTTTAACCAAATTAGGAGCCCTCTACTTGCTCGAACGAAGCATGTGTCATTGTTGTATGAAATGTAAAAGTCTGGTTGGCAGGGCATTTTTCCAGTGCAGTTTTTTTCCTGGCACCTCGCCTCGCCAGCGGCACAAGTCATCTTTTCTATCAGACGCTTATGAAATGTACACAAGAGTTGTTCAATATCTCGGGCCGTCTCGTCCACGGACTCATGTGATCGCAGTTTCCTGATTTGAGGACAATTTGATTGAAAAAACATGAGCTCCCCCTCCGACTTCATGAAAGCGGGGGTCAGCTATCCATCTTGCCTCGGATGTTGATTCAGAACGAGGATTTCCAAAAATGTATAGCACAAAAACCACAAGGAATGCCTGGCATAAGGAGGCTGACAGATGCATGGAAACATTTACTTAAACTGTGTCCATCAAAGCCTCTGATCTGTTACTAATTAGTCCAATATGACCAGATTCCCATCTAAAGATCACTTTGTCAAACACATAGCACTGTTGCCAGATAAAAGAGAGCTTGTGATTTACTGGGTGTTCTTTTACATTCGGTTTAGTCACGGAATCTATTGTAATTATAGTTTTCTGTTTCAATGACGCTTCTTATCACTCATTAGAAAACAATATCTCAGCTGGATCCCATTCGAGGCACCATTTCCTCCCTCATCAAAATCAGGATCATTTTATCAGCTCATTTGTCTTGAATATATTGGTGGTGAGAAACTTTTTTTTCTTTCTTCTAACAAGTCTCATTGCAAATGTTGGCACATGATATAAGTAGGAACAGACCTCAATGGCAGTGGACGGGGCAAACAAACAAGGCATTACGTATTTTACACAAGAAAGAAAGACCAGCAGAAACGGGTAGAAAATCTTGCATAAAAACAACCGAGGTTTAATTAAAAAAACTGACTAAGGCCCCATTTAAACGTCATTTCTTGGTCTTAATGTGTCTAAATCCACTTTTTTACATATTTATCTGATAGCTGGGTGTGCTAGCTAAGAACTAATCATAAACAAACATGCTTGGATAAATCATCCGTTTTTTTTTCCAGTATATAATGCACAAAGAAATGCTATACTGGTGCTAGAGAAGAAGCAGCTCTCAGCAATGTCAACGAGAATTAGTCAACAATATATACAGAATGTAAAACTATTATACTATAAACCAACATGTTGTGAATATTCAACTTAAATATTCTTTGCTTGAGAGAGCAGCCCTCTGAGGAGCTTTCCATAGTCACACTGGTGCAAAATTCAATGTTTTCATTTCTGCACAAAAATTCACAATATCACATATCATATTTTCAATTTTTCCGCATTCAAATAATCGGTCTCAACAAACCCATATTGGTTGGGGAACTGGTATCCACTCAGGATGCATGAAGTGTGGGGTCAAACAAACTCTGCTCAGACCTCTTAGATCCTGAATAATCTCCTCGAGTCTAAATAAGATTTCATCCTCCTCCTGTCTCTGCAGAGAGGAAATCTGACCTTTGCACATCCTTCAGAAATCTGATTTTCCAAGCCCCAGAGTGAGGCTGTCACAGCAACAGTGCCAACTCTAACCCTGACAGTCCAACATGCCAGCACCCTGGCATGCAGCACACAGACCCTATCAGTCTGCTGTGTTAACACCAGCATTGTCGGCCTGCTTTCACACCCTGAATAGACGCAGTCAAATGGCAGTGACATGTTTTGGTATTGTGCAGAGAACTGCAATAATATCCTGTTCCTGACTTTACACTTCATAATTCCATGAAAGGAACTGGAAAGAGGGGATGGCAGTCCTCCATTTGGCAACTATTGGCCTGACCCTATTTTCCCAGTGGACACGATAAAGCTCAAGTTATTAATTAGATCCATTTGTCAACATAACATCATCTCTTCTCTTTTATTTACCTCTCACACTTTTTCTCTGACTGTTCTGGGATGACTAATAGCAAACAAACATGTCCATAACGAAGTTTGCCAACACTCTCTCAGAAATAAAAGACGCCCTCTTAGAATGGAAAGAAATGTCAATAATTGGCTGGAGGAAAAACAAGCTGCTGAAAGGCAAACAGGGCGATCAATCAATCAGCAACTTGGTCAATCACAGTCCTTTGTCACATGAATGTGTGACTTTTAGCTCTTTATTTGGGACTGTTTGCTCTTCTGCAAAGGAACACATTAACACAAGCATCTATGCATCCATGCATGAACACATTTGTCAGGTACTGAGTCATGTAATGTTTTGTTTCTCTAGAAGAATATTATTTCATGTCATCCATTTTGAGGCTCACTTGAAGGATAATTCTGTTTTCTTACAACGTGGGTCTGATTTTCATCACTTGGGTCATCATTTCTATCACTTATGATAACACTGCACTGTTGCAGAGATCTGTGAGGTAAGAAACATGAGCAGTAAAACAACAATCTGCCAAGTTGTAAACAGACTTAGACAGTTTAGGCAGACTATCTAAACCACTATATTTGGATATATTTGGAAGATAAGCAACTTCACACAAAAATGTTGATCATATCTCAGCAAAAACTTGCTGACAGCGTTATTATGACTGATAGGAAGAATGGCCTAAAAAGTAAATCAAAATTATCCGTTAAATCACAAGAGGCAGAATGAGATGCTTCATTTTATAATATCACTCAACAGGGTTTTGCTGTCTTTCTCTCTGGATCACTTGTAGAATAAACACTTGTGGCAACGCATCTAAGATTACAAAAAAACATCTTTACCTTTCTCCCTGCCTCATTGTTATGTAAGTTCATCAGGCGGCGTGGGGTCTTTTTAATCTCGCGGGCATCCACGAAGCGGCGAGAGAACTCGATTCCGTACTTGATGTCAGCCGAGCAGCCTCCCCACTTCCAGCCTTCCTCCTGATTGTAATACCCCTGCTTCTCCCGGTCGCAGCCGCATTGGCTCAGGTTGCCCTGGCTGCACGCCGCTGTGATAGCGTGGGCCACCCCTGCCGCTGTTATGGCGTAGGTGAATGCTGCTTCCCGACTGCCTGAAAGAGGGGAAAACCACTGTCACTTCATGCACAGCACACTTCTCAACACGCCACTCAAGTCACATTATGAAATTTTTGCCCTCGATAAACAGCACAGAAATTCCAAGTCTGCTACATCATCTTGATAAGCTACCAATTTTTTTCCCTTCCCTTTCCTAAACTGCTTCCCTCCTGCACCTTGGTAGAAATGTGGTCACATTTCCGACCGCAAAGTCCTTGGGCCCAGCCTGTGAGAGTGCAGTGTTGGAATTCCAGTGTGGGGAGAGCTTGTTTAGGTGCTGTCCAAAGTGCTGAATTCCTCCACAGGAGCACCTTGTACTGCTGCCCACACTGCAAACAGCTGGGGTCTGCAGGTCTCACTGCCTCTTTCACACCGCTCACTGACAAGTAAGAAGACACTCAGGGGAACAAGAGCCAGATGGTACCAAGACTGCACAAGATGAGATCAGCAGCTAAACCTCAACAGCAGATATATATTTTACCTGTGCTGTGTGTTCAGTAGTGCTGTGTTAAAATTGTATTAATGCAGTTTATATCTCAACATGTGACCCCTCAAGTTGAAGGATTACTCCTTCAACTTGAGGGGTCTTTGACTGCTTGGGCTTTTGCCATGGGATGAAATGTAAAATGCACCATCAGAAAGTAGATTTTTACATGTTTGACCAAATAAATTTTGATTGTTGATCCAGACGTTGATTAATATGCTGTTAAGTTATAAAATGTGGCGATCAAGACCCTCTTTTTTCTTTGTGCAACAAACCAAAAAAAGGAAATCATATTTATAGCGCTTAAAATATATTGGGTATAAATATTTATGTGTTTGGATCATTCAGTCTCCGTCCTGCTTATTCGGTCCATGGCAGATCATATTATGTGTGACGAGTCATTCAATCAAAAACATCTAAGCAAAATCAAAGTTATTCACTACACTGTTACGCTTGAACTGCGGTGAAAGTTATTTTCAGGATGATGAATAGATAATACATTTCCATGCACCAAAGAGACAAAAATCAAAAACCAAAATCTTTTGAATAAAACAAATATACTAATATAACCACAAGCAGGAAACTTCAAGATTTTGACAACAATGCTCTGTTGTCTTGTGTTGATTGCTGAACCATATGTTGATTAACATGCTGTTAGAAGCCCAGAGCTCAATGTGGTGCTTCAAGTTTCTTGCTTTGTCAACCAAATTCAAAAATTAAATAAAATGGAAGATCTACTATTTGAGAGGATGAGTCATGCAAATGTTTTCTTGACAAATGACCTAAATGATTATTCATTTTCCGTAGCCGCCTATCCTTATCAGGGTTGCAGGGATCCCAGCTGCCATTGGGCGAGAAGCAGGATACTCCCTGGACAATTCCCCAGTTTATCATAGGGCTGACATTTAGAGATAAACACTTATGGGAAATTTAGAGTCACCTTCCTATACGCCTGCATGTATTTGGACCCATGTAGCCGGAGAGAACCCACCCATACACTGGGAGAAGACACAGGAAGTCCACACAGAAAGGCCCCAGCTGGTTTGTGGGTTTGAACCCACAACCTTTTGCTTTTTGCTAACCAATGCACCACTGTGGTGTCCACAGAATGGTTATCAAATCAACTGAGCATTTCAGCATAAAAAGAAATCACATTTTATCATAGAATCATGTAACTTTGGAACATTAATGATGGGTTTAAGATGCAAAGACAGCCTCATGACACATTTAGCCAAAAGGTCAGTTGTTATGTTATGTTAAGGGTTGTTGTCACCCTTAACATACCATTCTTTTCTCTTCCTGAGTCTCTCTCCTACTCTCCTAATGGCTATAGAGGGCTGGCTTAAAAGGCCTCCTCTAGTCTAAAACAGACTGTGGGCTATTACAACCTCGGTCTCCCTTCAACTGGCAGTAATCTGGAAGGGGCCAAGCAGCAGAATCAAGGCTAACCGCAGAAAAGAGAGGAATGTTTTGTAAGTCTTTTGATGTATGTTGTGTAATGTACTCAGCTGCGATTATTTGAATCTCTCTAGGTGAAATGAATTTCTTCTACACTTCAGAGAGCCAAAAGCTCCTTGATGATTTATCATTTCTTGAATGACTTTCAGACAAAACAACCATAAAGCTTGTCAGATCAATTTGGCAACAAACTTTACTGTATTACCTCAGATATTAACAGCAGCTCCAGTGTTCTGGACATTGTGACTTGATGCACATTGCAAAAGACGTGGGTGTGAAGACCGAGCAATAGATCAAATCCTCTGTGGTCAGTGATTCCTCAAAAACTGATTTATTTGTAAGTAAAGTATGTTCCAGGATGAAAAACTGTAATATTTTTGATGAATTATGATATTTGTGAATATAAACCAATAAAATATGGTGCACTGTATTGGACTACATGCTCAAACATGTCAGACGTGACAGATTTACGAGACATTTTCAAAGGGGTGTAGCTTAAAACAAAAATACAGAACTTTCTCCGTGCAAACTGGAGCACTGAATCTGGTGACACACCAAATAAGGAAATAGAAATTTTGTAAACATCCAGAACCTCAAATAAATAAACTGTCAGATATTGCAGACACACGTATGGTCGCGTCCACCAAAAACAGAAATAATATCCTAAAATGAACAAATGGGGTGAAATGTTTACACGTGCAGCGGCAAAGTACAACAATAAAGTGGAAATTATGAGGAAACAAAACACGCCTCAGACACGAGAGACAAGAAAACACAGTGTGTACTGTGTCATTTTGCCTGACCAAATAAACTTTTAACAATTTTAAAATTTACTAGACGTAAAATCTTTGCTTATTTTACCTTATTTAATGGGCCCAGACAGTGCGGTCAGATAGAGCCAAGGCTGCTAGCGTTAGCTGGAGTCTCGCCTAGTAATGACTGCTTTGCATAAAGCAGAAAAATGAAATGCACTCGTGCGTCGGCGTATGTATTTGTCTATTGCCTAATTTTATGGAGCTTTTTTCTGCATTTATAAAGTAATTTGCATTAAGTACTTCTAAATTAACTGTTTATATGCAGTCATTTGCAGCTGTTTTTTAATTTCATTTCCTCTTCTGTCTTCAGAGGGACTTTTTGCACCTCTTATTCTAGTCTCAGGGGTATTTTCTTCTGAACTCTCCGAGACGTTTTCACCCAAAGCCACTGTTAATTTCCTATCTTGGCACAGCACAGCTAACACCATGGCCACAGGTTTGCCCGGTGGGGACTGACTCACAACCACTTGCTTCTTTGGTTAGCAGTAGAGCTGTGCCCCACCAGCTTGTGGTAACATTCTGCTGCCCCCACCTCACACACACGCACAGATGCAGGCTCATGTACGCGCCACTCACACACACACACACACACACATACGTATGCACGCAAAATGTGACCGGCCGCATAATAAAAATACACAACACGCTCACACTAACCCTCCACCCTCACACACATACACTGTTAAAAACACATTTGCACATAGACGCACAAACACAGCGTCACTGTAATGTTTAAAACAGGATAAAAGCAGTTTCCAGAGAAAGGGTGGTTCCCTGAGCCATAGATGCATGCCCATTTCTAGGCCCATTGAGTTGTGCTGCTCATGGGGAAAATGATGATGATGGGGCTTGTACTGGTTGTCACCCCCTGGTGGGTCTGGCAATGCCAAAGCTTTGCCTGGACATAATGAAAGCCAATTACACAAGCCATGAAACTGTGGTGATCAAGACCCTCTTTTTTCTTTGTGCAACGAACCAAAAAAGACATCGGAAATCTGATTTTTAGCACTTAAAATATGTTGCTATTGGGTATAAATATCTACATGTTTGGAGCATTCAGTCTCCATCCTGCTTATTCAGTCCATAGCAGATCACATTATGTGTGACGAATCTTTCAATCAAAAACATCAAAACAAAATAAAAGCTATTCACTGCACAGTTATGCGGTGAAACTTATTTTCAGGTCAGAAAAAATAAAATGCATGATGAATAGATAATACATTTCCATGGCCCAAAGTGACAGAAATCAAAAACCAAAAGTTTTTGAATAAAACAAATATACTAATATAACCACAACCAGGACACCTCAGATTTGAACAACAATGCTCTGTTGTCTTGTGTTGGATGTTGTCTGTGCAACATTATTTTGCTCCCTCAGGAAAGGAAGGCCCTGCTTTGCTAAACAGCCGTGCGGTTGATGAAATGCGGAGGAGAAAAAGCACCCATAACAGCAGCAGAAAGCCCTACAGAGGCTGGCCCCAGAGTCCTGACAGCCCTCCAGGAGGAACCACCCTGGGATAGCCGCGCTAGCTGCCAGTGGAAAATTGGAGTGACCAGAAAAACCTCAATGAACTTGAAAACATCCAGGAGAGAAGAATGGGGGAATATTAAACCAGATGTCTAATGGAGTTTAGTGGCAAGTGTCTGCTACACTATCCAAGAAAGTAGGGAAGAAGAAGCTCGCCTTGCTTTGCTCAGAGCAGGTACAAGAGTTCATAAAAAATATCACACTACATCTACACATCCCTGCGTCAAGGACTAAAACCAGAGATGTAGTAAGGCTACTGACTCAGTATGCCTTGGCCTTCACATTAACTGACCACACCACTTTGGACACCAGCCCCTGCTGCAACACCCGTCATGTCTTTTGACCATCTGCCGAAAGTGGGACACAAAAAGAAATCTCTGGATGTAGTGGCTCGCCGCTAAGACGGCAATCTGTGTTTAGAGACGGAGGCAGGCGCACCGCTAGACAAATTTCACATGACACAGCACATGAGATTTACAACCAACGACACTATACAGCCACTGCTGGTGTAGTATAGGCTAGCTGATGTAGTAACACTGCCGCTGACCTCAACAGGCCTCCCTTTCTTCACCGCTCACAAGCCATGGTTAGGCTATGTTGCTGACAAGAGAGGAAAGGGAAAAGATATATGAAGGAACTTCGTCAAGGGGTTGTGGAGGCCACTGCTCGGTCCAAAAGCCAAGCCAAGGTCAGGTTTGTTGTTGTGCGCCTATCCTATTGTGAAATAATGGTTTGAAATGTAGACTGAAGGAAAGCTAGCGAGACAGCAAATGGGGAACAAACAGCTTGGTATTACATCGTACCTTACTGTCTGGATACTGTAAAAGTTTCTGGCACTGAGGAAACTACTGACATCCAGAGTCAGTTTCCTTGTTTGTGTGGCCACAAAACGTGATTTGGTTTCTGACGATTTCACACAAACGCTGAAGAAAATCTGCAGGATAAGCGAGCTGCAGTGAAGCGTGCAGACATGAGAGCACTGCAGGCCAGATACGACTTAATTAAGTGCAAAGGTGCGGAGAAGTGGGTGTGTTAAGAGGAGAGGAGAAGGAAATCAACAGATGAAAGTTGCTGGAGAGAAGTTCAGGCTGGAATACTGGTGAAGGTCTTGCCAAACCAGAGGAAAACACACACACACACACAAACACACACACACACATAAAGACCGGCAGAGCCCAGCAGTGCAGCTGAATGGCCTCTCTACACAAGACAAGCCTGTTGGTGGAGCAGTGAAGGGGAAAGCTTTTTAAAGCCCCCCCTCATCCCGGACATGCACTCATACCCCCGGGGGACAGAGGTGGATTGGATTGCATAAGAAATTATATCTCGACAACACAACAACACACTGGAGTTTTGGAACTTCATATCCGTTAAGTACAACGACATGCCATCACAGACAAATGGCACTCCAGTGAACAAAGGGGAAAGTGTCACCTGCTGGTGGCCACGAGTGTTTACACTTGTGGTGATGATGACTGGCACTATGTTATAAACAGGACAAGGAAACTTTGTCCTCTAGAGGACCTGGCTGTTGAAAATTTCCAAAACTCACCTGCCACTTTGTCTCAATGACTGGCTTTATTAAACTATATTTTTAAGGTGGAAAGGGAGATAAGTACTGTAGATTTTCTGGATGTAGCCTTGAATCCCGTTGAAGGTTTTTCTACTTTCTCTTTCTGCCTTGCTGCATTTCAGCTCTCCAAATAAGTGTCCTTAGGACAAGCCAAGAAAGTCCCTAATCTTCAGTTAGAAAAGCAAAAACGAAACTTTATATATCAAGATTCAAAATATGAAACACGGCACCAAAAACCTCTAGAATCAAATACAAATCTGAGCACTGATTTATAGTATTGGTTCATGCAAAAGTTCCACCTTGTACATATATAATAAAGTTGTGACACCCAAAATACTGAAAACAAGCTCTAACCAAGTCCGAGCCGGCGCTGGAACTGTGACTCCAGGGCCCCATGGAAGGGGAAGAAAGTTGGAGGAAAACCCCTTGCTTTGTATACCAATCACTGAACTGACTAATGCGCTCTCTACTACTGTTTTCCGTTCCGCTTTATGTACCGTTGCTATGAACATATGCTCCCAGCAAATTATAGACAAAGTTGTGGTCCGTGAGGTTTGCAGCTTGAGGAATTAGCACAGCCGTGTTCCTGTACAATAAAATAATATTGTTTTACCAGAACTAGGCTCCACATTCAAGTCTACTCACATCATGGAGCTGGGGAAGTGACACGCTTTGGCACAGCTGCTCACTGTAGGGTCCTGAGTTTGATTCATATAATAAGGAGGGCTTTGAGGAGTAAAGCTAAAACAATTATGAGTGTATTTAACGTTGCCGGTATTAAATGCCGAGAATCAAAGTAAGCTGCCTCCCAGGCACAGAAAATTGGGCTGGCAGAAAGCATCTCAAAAGCATCCTTTTTCTTCCCTGATCTCCCTGAGGTGGAGATAAAGCTTTTTGACTGAATACCGAGACTTGCTAAAACAAGCACAAATCCTTCTTCCCACCCTTTCATCCTAATAATGAGACCGAATCAGGACCTCACCTGCTCAGATCTGGAAATGTAGGCCTGTAAGTGCTGTACATGGTAATCATCAAGTTCATTTGAGGACAGCGTTGAGGATTTTCCTCAATTTCAATCCCATTTGACTTTGTTTCATCTTCAATGGAAACATATTTACCGAGATATATATCAATCCCACATCATATCGTTGAAGATATCATTATCATCATCACTATAATCAGCGAGTCAAATATGCCACTGATGACATGTTTCCTTTCTCATTACAAAAGAAACCTCCAGACCTAACATTTCCATATTCGCTGATCTTCATCAAACCCTCAAAGTAAAGCTCTGGGTCTCTTAACATCCTCTTCCTCCTACCCAATGTCTCTTTGCCTCAAACTTTCTGACTCTCCCTCTCTCTGCGCTCTCACCTAAGTGGGCCAGTAGCGGTGTGATTGTTGGCACATGTAAATGTCCAGTGGCGGCCCTGCGTGTAGAGAATACAGTGATTGGCCTGGGATTGTGTGGAACAAAGCGCACTGTGAGATTACAGTTGATCCTCTCGCATCCTGTTTCCTCCTGCGTCTAGCGGCACTGGCAGACACAGACAGACGCAGATCCCACCGATAACACATCACCGCGGGGTTGGGAGGGGCGAATGACACACATACATACACACACACAGGGGCCCAAGGGCCAGGGCCCAGAACGACCCCGGGCCACGTCAGCAGACAGACGGTGGGTGGGCAGAGAGAGAAAGAGAGGGAGAGAGGGGTGAGGGAAAGGAGAGGGACCCTAGATCCCGACACACCCACACAGTCTGAGACAGAGACAGAGCTGATGAATGAACAAGCAAAGGGGGCCTGGCGATGATAGCGATGTTTGGTCGCGTAGGACGTGAGGCCCCACCCTAGATCCAGACACATGTTGTGGGCAAGCGATGTGAGGCGAAACATCGGGAGAAAAAGAGTAAGAGATGACCTTTACCGCCGTGTGATGACCACAGCCCACACACTGTAGAACAACAAAACATCAGACTCTCCTATCTGATAAAGTTAGGGGAAAGATCCTACACACTTGGGACACACACACACACACACACATACGGTATATACGAATGCTCTGGTTTCTCTGAACTCACATAGAGGAGGGCAGAGAGGATTACGGCTACCCACATGATGATGGGCTGAAAAATAGGCCTTTTATCCGCCACCGTTCCACCATAACACAATGCACGCATCATTTCCACACTGTTATCCGCATGGTATCAAGTACTTGGCTGCCCGGGAGCAAATCTGAAATTTGGCTAGTAGCTCGGCACTACGATGCATCACAGACATTTTATCTCTTTCGCGATAGCAGCCTTGCATCCCTTTACGATAAATATTTTTTATCTATACGGGATAAGAGAAGTGGTTGAATGATTACATATCTGAGTTGATAACCACAATTTGCCTGTAGGGTGTACAACCAACAAGAAACTGATCCCACAAAGGGAAAAACCTTGGCAGCAGAGAAATGACTGATGGTATTTTGGGAGAGTTCACCAGTGTCAAAGTATCCAATTGAGGGCTCTTGAAAAACCCCCAGTTTTAAAGAATGAGTTTTTGACTGTCTTTATGAAGCTAGTCTTGGGTATAACACTCATAGCCAACTGACTAAGCTCATAAGTCAAACAGGGTAGCGTAGCTTTTTCAAGTAAGCTTCGATCCCTAATGACAAAGGCCTTGAGAAGTAAAGAAATCTGTTGAGTTGATAGATTATTTCTTTTTATAAATTTTGAACAAATAATTGGGTCGACAACGTAGGTGGCTATAGTTACACTCTACAAGTGCTTTCAATGAAAGAATGTTTATACTGTAGTTGATATTTAACTTGAACGTCTGTTTTTAAAATGGCATCGCCGCATGATTTAAAATGAGTTTGTTGAAAAAGTTCAGCTGGTCGAAATTAATATTTCAACTTGCATTTCCTTTTACTTTGTCAAAATGAGGAAACAAAGCACGAACGGAACCACATGGTCATTTGAATAGATTTTCTCGTCCGTTCATTATTAGCCTTAGGTTGGACTGTGATGTTGTGCTTGCATTCTGCTGGGATATGATTTCACCACAAATGACCATCAACTGATTCCGAGAAGGGGAAGGAGCTCCGCCAATGCATTTATAATGTGCAAGTATTTTGTTGTCCTCAAACCAGGAGCTTGTAGTGCAGCGTATGAGAGGAGAAATGCAAGATATGTGGGAGGCAAAGCAAATGAGTGGCTATTTCAAGCCTTCAACAACAAATTAAATCATAATTGTTAACTTCGACTCCCGCTGTAACTTTTTCATATTCCACCTGATTCAATAAAAACATTGTGACCCGTATATTTTTGCATGTGAAAGCCGCTGTGTGCTCCTGTTATAGCATTAAAGTGGTCTGAAATGTCAAAGAAGCGTCCTCAGTGAGAGAATTGTTCTGGGAAATTTTGATTGACAGCGCAACGATGCTTAAATAAGAGGCAAAGTCACCACTCATCTTTTTGATGTGATATTAAGTGAAACAATTTTAAAAACTGAAGAACAAATTCACTGTGCACATATCTTCTGTTGTTGTTCAGAATAGTTTAAGACATAAAAAAGCCAAGTCCAGTGCATCTATTGTCTCTGACACAATGCATCCAAACATAATAAGACTCCAAAACCTTCAATCTACAACAAATTCAGCTTTTTTAAAAGGGTATGGAATGTAAAACACGATGCCAAAATCCAAAAAACTTCTTTCCACCGCATCCTCTTTGCACTTATCCTCCTCCACTGTGTAAACTAGGGATACAAAAAAACAACCTCAGCATTGAGTTATGTCTGGCTCTATCTGTTTGTAGTGACCTTTCCCCTCCTCTGGAGAGGGAGCTCCGCTCGAAGTAGTCCAGCATCTCCAGCTCCCGATCAAGTACATGCCTGTCTGGGAGTTCTTTCCACACAAGTGGTTTCCAGTGAACCTGCTAACTTAAAAATCCTTTATCTGACTAGACACCGATTTGGCCCCTACAGCCCTGGAGTCCTGGCAGGTGGCTTGCTCACTGCCTTCACCACACTTTTCCAAGGAAGGGGTGAATGAGGCAGGAGGGAGGGAGGGACTGGCTGGGAGGTGATACTTATAAGGAGGATGGGAAAGTACAGACATGAACACATCCTCTATTCTCCAGCCTCCCTCTTTTATGCCAAAGTAACAAGAATAAAACAATCGATCTGCTCTTTATACAACAAATAAATTCTAATCATGTTTTTTGGAACTGCTAAAAAAAAATAAATTGCACAGCAGTATTCCCTCTGCAGCAAATGCCTCACCTGCTCAAGTGCTGCATCTATTCTTGTGCAATGAGCCAGGAGGCAGCATGATTGAACTTTTGTAATATTTCACTGCCGGCACAACAAGAAACCTCTTTCAGATGAAAAGCATGAATCAGGACGGTGACAAACTGGCTGGAAAGTCAAACAGAGCAGTAACCAGAGCAGGCCATTTTATGACAAGGGGGCCAGTGTTGGCCTTTGATGCTGAGTGTAGCCGTTGAAAGGTGTCCATTTTCAAGCTCTAATCGCCGACATCAAGTGCATTGCAATTTGAACAGAGCTGTAAGGTGTTCATAAGCAGGTCTTTTTTAGTGAAGGGCATCTCTATTACAGGTGGTTAACCAAAGGAATGTCTGATGGTACACAAGATTAGGCTTATTTTGAGTCGAGTCAAAACATATCATCAGAGGAAGAAGGAAAAGAAAAGTACACATGTCCAGTCATAGTGGAATCTATTACCAAAATCTGAATCTGAATAAATGCCACAGGAGAATAAAGAGTGCTAATTTGATACTGTGTGTGTGTTAGAGTTGAGGCATGGGGCAAAGATCACTTGCTGGATCTAAAACACGTCAACCTATTATGTGAGATGTGTAACAGAAACCACATGGGGCTTTCGATGCACTTCACGCGTGGGTGAACACACTTAAATATGAATAAGAAAATGGCATCAACAAATCACAGCCCTGGGATCAGCCTTGACAGAAAGTATTATGATTGGAGGATTGACCACGGTTGCCATTCCCCCTCTTTCCCTCCTGACTCGCTGATGGATTTGCCTCTAATTTTATTATTACTTCTTAATAGACTGCAACAAGCCACTCAATAACACCCATTTCTGTTAGCGCAGGATAATTCATTCCACATTTTCACAGACTGAAGGTACCAACTCATGCCAACACCAGAGCAGGGCACAGGGGGAGGACTGCTAAATCTGCTTTTGCAGAGGAAACAGAGACGCACTTCAATTGCCAGTTTCAAATCGCACTTGGAGTTTATGGTGTTGTTCTCCAATTTGTCAGTTAGAGCATAATAAGGGAGCCAACACTTTTTTTTTTTTTTTGCAAAACAGAGAAGCTGTTGAGGGATAAGGCTGCAACAAGAATGGGGATGCTTTCATTTTTCCATCAATCCATCTAGCCTCAAGTCTTGTGTTCAACAGTGTCAGGCAACAGGGAAGGTGCCAGCAGAAGCCATCTTCTGAACTGAATACACTTTTCTGTTGACAGCAGTAGAGCGAAATAAATATCAAATGACCAGCCTTTGAAACTGAATCACCTCTGCTGAATGAAGATATCTCAGGCTCTGTAATGCTCAATAACCCAGCTATTAATGTGTGCTCTCTTGGAAAGCGAATGTAATACCATGGAGCAGCTCCAGAACAGAAAGACTGCCTCCAAGAGCAGGCAGCACAGAGAGAATGCATTAGACTTGCGGTCGGCTGATCTTTAGTTCTTGAAAAAATGCCGACATCTCCTCCCTCCAGTCCAAAACTAAGACTGGATCACAGAGCAGGGGGAAAGGTTTAGTGTTCATAATTTTGGGGATTTGAATGAAAAACTTAAATGGGAGCAGAACGGGAATAGCTTTTCCCCTGTACTTGATTATGATGATGTGGGAATTTGCAGATTCGGAGAAGGGATTGGAACATTTTGTTGAAGGGGTGTATTCCATGATTTCATATGCCATGCTAAAGAATTCCATAATACATACAGACATAGTCAGAAAACATGGTTACATCTTCAATCATGAGCAACAAACACTGGAAAATATCACAACTGCGCATGTCACGTGCGAGCTGATGGCAGTTTGACAATAAGGTGTTGAGAGAGAACGCTAAATCGCCCACTTTTCCACAGCGTCTAACTGGCAGCCGAGCTCTGCAGTAGCTGTGGTGTCTGTGGTCTCCCACGATGACCTAGTGGGACACTGCTAAAATGAACGAGCACTGTCAGATCCCAACCTACAGCAGTGGGGAGCTTGATCCCACTGCATCAGGATGCAGCAGCCAATTACACACCTGTATCCTGCAGCACAGCTTAAAGTTAAGGAGAACAACCGCAATGTTAAACTTTGACAATCACATATTTCCATGCTAATAAAAATAACTTTGAATATAGAGAGAGGAAAAGGCTTAAACATCAGTAAATGCTAAAGCAGTGAAACTGTTAATGAGTGGAAATCTTTAAGAACACTCTAAATGTTAATATAGTCATCATTTAAGGAACTGTACACATAAAATCTGTTTTATTATTCAATGTTTGAGCTCATTCAACCCTAAAAATTTGCAGTAGCTACCCAATACCTCACCACAATAAGTTAAATTCTAACCTGACCAGTCCAATAACCGGTTTGCCGTGCATGTAGGTGAAGTGAGAGATCAGTGAAGATGCAATGCAACATATTTTTGCACAGCAGCTTTTTATGAAAACAGATTTTTATGAAAACTGGGGTCAGAACTATTGTTCTACTTCACAATATTCTCCCTCCAAGAGACAAAACTTCATCACTACACCCCCGCTGTGACACTAACAGAAAAACATGTGGTTAATATGAGAAACTCAGCATGTTAGAGGACACTGCCATCCACACAAACGAGGCTCTGATAGGGAATACTCTGTGCGGTTTGACACTCCAGTGACTGTATGGAGAGTCTACCAGAGAAGCCTCCATGCTTTACCTATCATTTCTGGTGGACAAAGATGGTGATGATAGGTGGCTGAGCTGACACAAGGCTGGTTTTAATAGTGTAACAAGTCTGAGAGACAGAAGTAAACATGGGTCTTATACACATCTCTTTTTAAGTGCTGAGCACAGACCCAGAGAGAAACCTGAGCAGTCAGAAACGGTAGTAAACAACATCTGAACATCTGGAGTAGCATCAGTGATCGTGAGCTTTTCTGTTTACTTTTGGGCGTCTGAGTCCGTGTGTGTCCCTCCGAACAACAAATCCTACAAGCCACTGATCAGGTATGAGCTGGAGAGAAGCTCGAAATGGTCATAGTTCATATATCCAGAATGAGCCAATGCCCAGCAGTAAGAGGATTTCTCAATTCAACTAAATTCAATTTTAAACAAGTTTATTCTCTGTGCAACTAAAGTTCCAGTGAGTGAGTTTATTGTTCATCCCTAAACTTTTGGCTCGCTTCCGACCACAGTTTATCGATAACACATTTATTACACAATAATATTTGTGTGTGATCGGGTGTCTTTTTCTTTCTGCTACTTGCCTGTGATAGCAAGAGCACCGCAGAGTTTAGGCTCTAAAACAATTCACCCACATTCCGATACCAAAACCGGTGCACAATCCACCGTTCAGACGGTTTACCGACTGACAAAGATCCGCTCTATGCGCCTCAAAGCAGCCATGGGTTCCACATAATAAGTCAATGGTGTCAAGAGGCACAAACGATGCAACATTTTCTCCCTTTGGACGCCATGGAGTGGAGGAATGAATCTATTCACTTGAAGCTGAGTAGAAGAACACTCCTCTTATCCTCCTGCTCCCGCATCCCTGTCACTGGGGACTAATTTTAGCGCAGTAATTCGCTCAACAGGAGAAGTTTTTTTTTTTTATATAGTTTTTTTTTTTTTTCTGTCAAGAGCTACTGAGCCAGATTACGCACACATGGGCCATTGAAACGTTACAATTTGTAGTCCAAAAACTGAATTTGAGAAAGTTCCACTGCCAGATGTGCTCATTCAATTTATCAAAAATATATTCAAATTATGACAAGAGGGCAGCAGATATGTGGCGATTATTATGTCGAACAAAAATAAGTCAGACAGAAACATAACGTAAATTTGTCATGGGAACCCTGAGCAAAATCAAGTTCCACATCGGTCTAGAAAAAGACGTCATCGTTGGAATACTTTATTGAGAAGGCCACCAAGTCCCATCATTATTGGACAATCATGGCAGGCCCAGTAGTCATCGCTCTCTGACCAGAACTGGACACCAGCAACAGTCATGTGCTCAGCATGGGCACATGAAGGATTTATTTGTGTACATCCACTATGGAAACCAAACAAGAGGAGCAAAGGCGAAAGGCGAGTACGAAATTCAGATGACGCCATTATGGAATAGATGTCGCATCGCCGGCGAAAAGTGGAAGAGCCCCTATAGGGTTGAATGGCCTTGACTGGGCACATACATGCTACTTTGCATGGACACAAATACACAGAAGATTTGTGGCAATCCTTGCACATCCCCATCAGAGAACAAGGACTGTGTGAATCATAATAGCTAAATATAGAATTTTATACTACAAAGTTCTTTAGGTAAACAGTATAATACGTAAAAACACAAACATCAGTCGAGTAGACACACAGATGCTTCTGATGGACAAGTGCCTAATATCATTCCTAAATCTCTACGCTCTTCAGAAGGGCATAAAAGAACAGACCGAAAATAGGAAGAAAGGGCATGTTGAGTGTTGAGGAAAACAACATGAGCTCCATTACAACAAGAAAGCGCCACATTCACAACAAAGAAAAAATGCTTTTGGAGAGGGAGCTGGAGCTAATTCAGCTACTCCTTAAGAGGAGTGATTGTTAACAGAGCCACTGGATTAAATGCACAGCCCAACCGCAACGTAATGGCAACAAAGCATCTTCTAAATGAAAGGAAATATATAAAAGTCCCTGTAAAACAAAAGCGATGCAAAAGAGGTTTGCGGAATGCCAAGTTTCTCAAACAAAAGCATCGTAAATGTAAATGTTTGTCTGCTTAACGTCTTTTTCTGCATGTATGTGCACACTCTCATGAGCCAGCCAGGCATGGACACAACCAATTTTGCCCGATTAACAACAGATGTGTCCATCTATTTTGGTTCGACAAGCGTTCTCTGCAATAACACCATTAGTTGTCTCCTCATTTGCGATATCATTTTTCAACCATACGTTTTCCCCATTAGGGCTCCAGTGCCTTTCGGTAGCTTTTCCATAACTCTGGCATAGCCAGCAATGGACGGCATGCTGCTAACCAACAGGCTCATTGCAGAACCTACATCAACAGAAACCAGAGCGCGCTGGAGAAATACAACATTGTCAATTGAAAAGAGGACAACTAAGATGTGCTGGAATTAGAAATATATGAAGTCCTCTTGAGCAATGCCAACGCAAATGGTTATACAATAGAGAGTCAAAGAGACTGTGTGTTGCTGGTTTGAGTTTTGACTGTGTGATGTGTGCAGTTTGGGTTTGGCTTGTGAAGAGCCATATTTCATGGGGCTCAGAGAGTCGGGGGCTGGTACTACATTTTCGATACTCTTCTTGTACTCTTCTGTGCTTGTTCTAACTGAGACAATGGGATGGCTCGACAAACCTATTATGTAACTCCTGTTCGCTCTTCAATGGGCAAGTCACTGGTATTACCATTGTCAGCTTCATTATCATTACCAAATGACAATCAGTGATCACAGACGGCTAAAAAAATACAAAAAGGTCCCCTGCTTTGCATCCACAGAACATCCAGAATGTAATCGTTTTTTGCTAATGTGATTTTTAGTGTTCAGTTATTCATTTAATGAGCCTCTGTGAACACACACACACACACACACACACACACACACTTGTGAAGATCTATTTCTGATAACTCTCAAGCAATGACCTTATTTCTTACACAACACTCTGAACCTCACAAACACAAATGTTCGCCTTAAATTCTCCCTTAAACAGCTTCAAAGTTGGAACATGCTATATTCTGGTGTTTGTTTATTCCAGTGTGTCACTGAAACAGCGTTTTACTGAAAACACATTTAAACTTTTATAGCTGCAACGTTAAATGCTAGATACATGTAGTATTAATTCAGCATGACATTTTGGAGATTTCTGGAAGATCCGGGACCCAAAAATTCTGAATTTGTTGCATGTTGATTGTTTTTTGTTTTTTTGTTAGATAGCAAATTTACCTAAGAGTATCAAACTTGCACTGAAGTACAGATCCTGTGTCAATACCTATTTTTGTAGTCAAAATCAGATTTTACAACCTTATTTCAGTTTATTTTGGGCTTTTCCTAAGAACAGCTGTTTGGTTGAATTAATTCATGCACGGAAACAGAGGCCCAATCTTTGCTCCAGGCTCATAGACCTCTGATACATAACATGCATTTTCTGATTGACAGAGGAGTCCTGCAGGGTAGAAGACGTGAACTCTGAATCAGTGCATTACCTCAAAACTAACCTGTGCCTAAATTTAATCCAAGTTCTAACTTAAAAAAAAGGTTTGACACTCAATGAAAATCACTCACTACAGAAGTGATGACTGTCAGAAATTACATGACACCCTCACTCCAACAGTAAGGCTCACAAAGGTTCTCATGAGGACAGACACAAACACAAGCGCACACTGTGCCCTTTCCCTCTTGTGATAGAACCCAGACTGACCTACTCGCAGCTCCTGGCCGAAGACTGTTCTTTCTCCCAGCGCCGAACAGTTCCAGCGCCCATATCGGAACTGGTATTGACACTCATTGATGCCCATCTGAGCGCCTTCGCCCACAACAATGATGGCGTCCGGGCGGCTCTGGCAGATGGCCCGCTGGCGAGGTGCCAGCCCGGGAATCTTGTTGCAGATGATGTTGGCACCCAGAGCCACCACCGAGGACAGGGCCCTGCCAAAAGGAGAGAGAGAAGCACGCGCACACATACATTCAGACACATACACAAACAGACACGCATACATACATACATGTTTGCACACACAGACACACACACACACACACAAACACAGACTCAGTTAGAACCTCCAGAGGATGGTCAGACTGACTCACTTATGTGAGGCTCTCCAGAACAGGATTCAATTTGACCAGTGATTGATGCACGTTCCGTAGTGAAGTGAAAGCTCTACTACATATAAGTATTGCTATTTAATGGATTAGAGGTAAATCAAAAACCTGAAAACTTAATCCAATATAAAACATAAAAAAAGAAGCACACAGGGAAACTTGCTAAAACAGCCCAGAGAGAGAGAAAACAAGATGCTTATTTGACTACTGACAACGCCATTCCACACTGGTTTGGATGGTGGGACTTTGAGTAATGAGTTGCGGCTTTTATGTTAATTGTTAGGTAACATAGCGGCATAAATAGTTGCCAGACTTCACTCTTACGCAAACACATCGTATACACTTGCTCAGTGTCTCGGGATGCAGACGCAGGATTCAACAAAATGTCACGCAAAATATTATTTCTCATGATTTGTGTAATTATTTGTTTGAAAGTCGGATGTAAAGTGCTGCCTATAAATTTCAAGAGACTTATTTTTACTTTAGCCACATCCTAAGACTGGTTTGCATGGAAAATATGTAAAATTTTCAACACTGGTCGCCTTAATTCGTGAGGTTTTAATGTGCTGTGTTGTGAATGACACATGTCCTTCTCAGTTTTCCTCAGGGAGACTTCATCACATCTGTCACTATCGCTCGATGTGATAATATCAGAACACATGTTAGGGATGGCTTTGCAACCGAGGAAGCCAGAACAGATTACAGCTAAACAAAGCACTGACTTTCTCCAAAACTCTGTTTATAGCCCTCGAAACCATGTAGATACATACTTTTCAAACATGTCAGGGACAGGGAGCCATAAATGAGCGTGGAGGCAAACGCAGGCTTTGAAGTATGACGTCGAACTCCAAAGGGCTTCACCACAAACGGGGCAAACTAACGCAGGCAAGTTGTATGTCAGCGAAAAAGCGATGGCGGCAAAAGAGCAGAGGAGAAACAGACACAATGGTTTCTGTGAATTCTAGTACACAGTGATCTTGGTAGGAGACCTCTGACTAAGAACAAAGATATGATGGTTGATTAGAAGTCGCTCTCGGACAAGCATGCTCCCTATCCGCTGGTTGCTTAAGTTTCTCCACAAAAGGCAGAAAAACATAAATCTCAATTTCAAACACATAAGTTCAAATAAATCCTAACAGCACGGAGACGAGTATCTGTTACCAGACTTGAGGACTGCACACATTCTCTTGGTCTTCACAGTGCAGTCAGGGGAACGTACTCCAGCGTATAAAAGGGAAAAGTGCCATTGTGTATACTGTTGATTTAGCAAACCCTGCTCTGAAAAATACCACAAACGTTAGCTGAACTGAGAAGATTTTTTTTTTTTTTTTTTGCTCAATTACAGTAAACATGTTAAGATGTGAGAGAGAAGCAGCAAGATGTTAACGAGGCAAAGAGCATAAAACACAAACATGTGCGGCACAGCACTGTAACTTGTGAAATATATGACGAGGAAAAAATGAGAAAAGCGAGACGTGCATCAGGTGCATTCAGTGTCTGAAGTAAACACTGGGGCCTGCTGCTGCTTCTGCTGCTCCTGCTGCTGCTTTCGAACCCTGTTTGCTCTCTCTGCTGTTAAACAGTCCTGAATTCCCCTGACCCACTGTGACCCTCTGCTGTATATGTGGTTGTTCATGGCAACAATGACATGTAAGCCTGTACGAACCAAAAGGTCAGGCTCATTAAGACAAGTAATGTGCAACTGGAGAAATTCACCGTCCTACATAATAAACGTTAAGGGTGACTAGAACTGCTTTGTTTATATGAATCCAAAAGGCAATAAAATACATTTGAGTCATGCTATATCTCTGATATTTCAGTGCACCAGTTAAAACCTAACAGGACAGCATGTTGATGTTTTCAAGTCTGACAAACACAGCCCCTAATAACTTCCCCTCTTGGCTCTTTCTCATGTCATTCACCTGCTAATTCACAGAATCACAGTCTACCACTGGCAACATAAACCACCAGACAACACCAAAAAGAGAATTCCAGAGCTAAGCTTTTAAATCCCTGAAATCATCAAAGTGCACAAATGCGATTCTGTTTGCTTAGCGTATATTCTGTGTGTACGCCAGCAGCTTGGGGGCAGCTCACCCACGGATATAGATCTGCCATCAGATAGACCGCCAACAGAAACTCTAACAACACTTGGAAATGTCACAGAATTCTGTCTGTTTTCAAGATGCTGCAGTTGCTATCAATAAGTGGCAAGTTTATTCAGATAATGTGCGGTTTCCTGTATCAGATATTACAGTGATGAGCTGACATATAAACCGATGCAAACAGTGCAGACGTCAGTCCATATTAACGCAGCTGTCATAGAGAGATGAAGTCAGCTTTTTTTTTTGTTAATTACTAAGCACCAGGTGGCATGAAGTTTGAGCCGTGCACAGACACTACAGATTGTAAAATTTGGAGGCCACATTTGTGTTATGATTGCATCAAAATGTTCATGTTGTACACAAAAGCTTTGACACCTACATGACATGAATCTCCATCCTCTGCGTAACGTGTCCGACGTTAAATGTCACAGAAAAGAGATGCCTCTGTCGTGTTTTTGACCTCAAATTAATTTCTTTAGAAAACTGATTGGAAAAAAAAAATCAAATCAGTCCCAGTGTGAGCGGCACAGAGCTCACAGATCAGAGGGGTAGTTTGGCCTTCAGAGAAACTATAGTCAACATCATGGCATACAGTGTGCTCACAGCCACCTACTCCATCACAGGGAACACTTTGAACCTAACTGACACACTATTAAGCTCCAAGGCATGCATCTTCTGCCGAGGAATGCACTCACAAAAATGCCTGAGACACAACTTAACTAAGTCAAGTGAATAAACTTTTTTTTTTCCAAGAGCAGGAAATTAGCTGTGATTTTAGTGCTGAATATGATTTTCCCCTCCCTTCTGCTGCTCATTTACAAATATAAGAGTTTCAGATGAACGCTGAAGGTGTTCAATTCATAACAAAATGCTATTTTTAAACTAGATCTGCAGTTGCATGCTGGCTGATATCAACAAAACAGAGTGAAAATGGTCAGATTATTGCCATTGGAACATTAAGTGTGAAATTCCTTGATATTGGGAGTGTGAGGTGTGCAGCGGCCCAAAAAGCTTTACATGGTCAGATCCTTTTGCTGATGGCTCATTTACCACCCACAGCTCTACAGATTTCACTCCATCATGCCAAAACATTAGTTGCGTAGCTCTGACACATTGCATTTTTTTTTTTTTAAATCCATATTTAAATGTTCCTGCTCCAAACGTATTTTGCGGTCAATGCTCAACAGAAAACATACTTAATCCAAACAAACAATGGTATGTAGTTTTAACGTGGAAGCCATCACTATACTTAGCCCACTTTTAACAGAAAACCAAAAAACCACATCTATTTCAGCATCAGGTTTGGGGTCTCCGGGTAGCAGAGGAAAAGGAGCGAGGAAGCATGGGTGAGTAATTCTTTTGGAAGTTTTAAGAAAGCCAGTGTTCTCCTGCAAGAGGGATTTCTTTTTGAATTCAAAGCCACAGCGCATTATAGCGTCAATCACGTGCATGTTGCAGACAGATATTCTACAGATGTGGCTTCAGATGATAACAGCCAAATACTGAGAATTAACCAGAGAATGAAGTCATGCGCAGAGGTGATATTTCACACGCTCTGACAGGTTAACGGTGCTCGCCCTGTATAAAAAAAAAAAAAAAAAAAAAAAAAAAAAGACTACCCATGTTGTGTCTTAAATTCTCCACACAGGAGAATCTCAGCATCCAATTGTCTTGAACATCTCTGCCACTCTGTGGCCAAAAACGAATCCACGTAGCAGTCACCCAAAATGTTTTGTTTTTTTCCTGATCTTGCACAAAATATTTGGAATACGACAGCTAGACACAAAAACCATCACTGCTTACTCACAAGACGTGCCTCATCCGCCAGCAGACGGCACATTAGCGGGTTCAGGATTTCACCTAATTAGTTTATTCCCACGTGGATCATTTTCCCGGCGATGTTTCCACTCATGAGTATTCTCTACGGGATTTTTTTTTACGCATGTAGCTGTATGATTAGGAAGCGTGTGAGAGATAGCGTAGAATTAAATCACATTTACTGCGTAAGTTGAACTTTCGCTACGCCTGCTCCCCGTGCCGTTACAGTCTGATGACACAACATAAACAACTTTCAAATGAATCTCCAGTGTGTGGACGCGGAGAACTAAAGAAATTCATGTCAGAACCGGCGTTTAATGATTAGGAAAAAAGGGGGAAATATAGCCTGTTGTCCGGTAGGAGAGCAGCACGGGAGCAAAAAGCAAACCCGTGCGTCTTTGTGTTGCTGAGGATGAGCGCGCGCACTCTCTGAAGTTAATTAAGGACCCCGTTAATTGGCTCAAACTTACAGGTAGCTGCCACTCGTCAGGATCAGGAAGATCTGTGGATAATAGACTGACAGCAGTACACTGCGCGACGAGAAGATGATCATGATGACATTGAGCAAATGGCCACGTTCGGATTGAGAGAGACGACGCGGACAGGATGAAGGAAAAAAAAAACTCCCTTTATTCCCGGTTTTAAGTCCCTTTCGCACAAAATCAAAAAGAGGTGCTGAGCGTCTCCTTGTCTTTTTGGTGCGGGTGGCTCTACGCAGCTCCAAGCTCCCAGGGCCGTGTGTGCGCTGAGATTGGCTCTGTCATCTCTCAGCGGCGGAGGCTGTTACACAGTACTGTTCGTTCCCGAGCCGGAATGATGATGGTTTTAGGGATTTTGCATGGCAGAAAAGTGCCTCTCTCCACTCTCATGAGAGTCGTGCCTGCCATTGGGCAGGGAGAGACACTGCTATCCGCCCACTTTGCCACAGCGGGACAATAGGGTGACACTGATCCGATCCCCGTTGGACGTGCAGGAGGTTTCATTCATCATCACCCCCCCACCACCACTACCACCACTACCCCACCACCCCACCCTCTCCACAGACACACACACACACACACACACCCTCCTCCTCCTCCTCCTCCTCCTCCTCCTTTTCCTCCTCCTCCTCCTCCTCCACCACCACCCCTCCATCCAGCCAAAAATAAACAAACATAGACGCTGGCTGCTTGAGCCTCACACCATCATCACAGCTCCATGTGCACAAAAAAAAAAATCTGCACATTTCTTTGGCAGGATACGTGGTCCTGAATCAACAAGTTGGTGTCATGTTAACGCACAAAAGTCTGTATATGTAGCAGATATGATTTTTATTATATTTCTGTATGGGGTGTCTATGTGAGAGCCATCATCCTGCTGTCCTTATCGCCTGTGATTTTGCTATAATGTTATTCTTGGAACCTGCACAGCTCTCTGCGTTCTCTGGTAACAAATTTTCCTATAATATTTCCTGGGAGACATAAACCATCTTTGTGGTACTCGAATGTGAGTTTCAGTGACCTTATTATTTCCTGTGGTAACACTATAATATTCCTATAGGCGTCTGTAATAGTTCTGTCTGCTTCGCTCTGGTGCTATTATGACTTACATCCTATAATATTTAAATATTCCTGTTGTGGCCCTGCTGTAAAATTGTAGGTTGATCTCAGTCAGTTTGTAGTTTTTTTTCTAAATGTCAAGGTGTTGTTGCCCGAGATAGTATCTTGTGCAGAGAAATCAAAATACTTGGGGAGATTTTGTCGCAGAGCTTAGTGAGTTTGGGGCTTTTATCGTCTCAGCATCGCGACTCTCACTCAACACCTGCAGGCTCCAGTCATTGTAAATGAAGAGGGTACCATGAAAGATCGAGCCCCAGTAAAAGGATGGAAGGAATGAGCTAACTGCTCGGGCTTAGTAAACACGGAGATGGGTGAGTTTCCCCCCCCCATACTGGAGCTACTGTCATGTGATATGAGCATCTGTCGGTTACACGCTTCGCTGCGCATGAGGTTCTCACAGGGAGGGCTGACACTTTGGTTTGGTTCACTCACTGTGGCTGTAGGAATCTCCGAAAAAGTAGGACGAAATCAGAACAAGAGGCTTAAACCTGAATGGAATTTGTCTCTTTTACTGCTGAGCTTTAAACAATATGCGGCACCTTATATTCCAGTTAATAACTTCTGATTGACATGCGCAGTTGGTTTTAGAAAGGAAGAGGCGCATAAAAAGTTGCCTGGAATTGTGAAAAATCAAATAACTCATTGATTTAGTCTCCACAGTGTTACCATTTGGCAGGTAAGAATTTCTGTATGCTTACCCGTGTGTAACATTAAGCCCCTGGGCTTGTTATAATTTAAAGTATACGTTATAGTAAATATGTTTCACCATTAAAATTAGACGTTGGAAAGACGATGTATGCAACATTAACTTCCCCATGCATGCACAGCCTGAACACGAAGTACAAAAACACAACAAAAACTTCCCACACGGACTTTAATGACTGAATTCATGATGATACTAACGCATGTCTACCTGAAGGTCCTAATATGAGCATGCATTGAGAGGGAGAGGTAATGGATAGATATCCTCCTGTGTTTATGCATCCAGGTGAGGTATTGCAAAACACAGGTAAAAACTCCGTCTGGGCAATGGAATGTGGAAATACAACTCAGTCTGCCGCTATTAATGAAGGTATGCAGGGGTAAGCTGGATCTGGAGCAGAGACAGCGGCTCAAATTATCTTGTGCGACAAAGGAGCAGGAGTCTCATGAGGTGAACTTAATAGCCCTCTGACAGCGAATACGAATCGATCGTATTGCCTTGTTGGCATGAGACCTGATCTGCCACTTTTACGCACAACGCATTCCCCAGGTGCAGGCGTTTGGATATAATGATTAAAATAGTTTTGTTAAAAATACACCTGCTGAAAGCTGATTTTTTTTTTTTTTTTTTTTTTTTACATCATGCTTAAGTCTGAGGTCAGAGGGCAGCCAGTGCTTTTTCCTGTAAAGAGGAGTTTGTCAGAGTGTCGCAATGAATTTCGTATGCAGGTTTGCGCATGTAAAGAAAACTGCGCATGCTATCACAGGTAATATAAAAAAAAAAAAAAGAACTCACCCAAGTCTGAGGTATATGATGCCAAAACACAGGAATACGTAGAGACTCCGCTTTCGGAGGGGTTTGTGCATGATCGTTACCACTTTGTCCAGAGGCCATGCACTGTAACATGAAGTGGTCACGCTTTCCGTTCACATTGGCAAGTTTCCTAACCCTTCCAGATGCACGTATACCGCCTATTTTCCGCGACATGATACGTCTTTGAAACCTTCGACCGTGTGAAATCCATGGTCCAGCAGTACAGGTGAGATGCTGATGGCGACCTGAAAGGTGGATAAGAACTCCAAAATGAAACTTGAGAGAGGGTCGGACTCGAAAGGTGAATGAGTTCTTGGAGGAAGTGCCTCCTATTCGTCCTTACTTTCACGGTAGAGTCTAATTAGCAATTCCCATTTGCTGCGCCTTGCAGGTAGAAAAAAAAAACTAGTAGCACTTACAGCAGCGCCCTGCCAACTCTGTGGATCTCTTTAAAGCTTTTGTACATGGCTCGCTCTTTCTATCCCTTGAAGACATCTTAAACTCACTCCACGTTACTAACTTACAACAGCCAGGTACTCTAATACAGGTAACAAAAGGGCTACACGCCTCCTCCTCCTCCAGCATGGATATGCAGGGGATGGGACGGGCTTCCAGTCTGAGCTCTACACGTGTAGTTGTTGTACAGAAAACTAAAAAAGGAACCAAGTGAAATGGCCTTTTATAGGCCTGTACAGGCTGGTGCTTGTCGCTTGCAACATTGGGCATTGCCCCACCAGTGTGGGCTCCCCGGATGGGCTTCACCACAACAGTAAACCCCATAAAGTCAAACAGACGAGGAATGGCTTTCCAGCTGTAGGAATAAAAATTACCATTGCATGACTAATAATGACTAATAATAATGAACTGGCGTCGAGATAAATATGTGTCAGTTAGGATCTGTCAGTCACTTTGATTAACAGTGAAATGCATGAACAAAACAACATAAACAAAACATCAATATTACCATTACTTTGGGTTTGAGTCAGAATGATGTGAATTTTGAGCAGATGTTCAGCATACACAGTCAACCCCTTGGGGAGCTATAATTTGACTAAGAAGACTCCCTCTGGTGGCAACATACAGTACAGAGATAAACCTCTTCACTGTATTTGGGAGTCCTGCATGACAATCCTTTTTTATTTAAGAGTGAAATACAGATTTAATCTGAATAAAAATGCATTAATTTGTGGATAAAGGTGAAATTAAATTAATAGGGAGCTTCAGAACTTGATAATGTAATAGATTTATTGTAATTAGTATAACCGGCTTGATATTTTTAAGTGTTTTTTTATGCAGCTGCTTTAAATTTAAGTGTGTCTGTGGACCATTTCCAGAAAGCTCACTGTCACCATCTACTTATCATTGGGTTTTTTATTACAATTCCACAATATTTGTAGAGTTAGAAAGGAGAATATTGTGTGAAAATGTCATAAAAATGATGTTAGTCTTATATTTTTTACCTCATCCCTTTTTTATTGACCCAGCTAACACCAGACAAATCTGTCTTTCTGCAGCAAACACTTATCCAGATACTTTTTTCCTCTTCCTGCCTAGTCCAAAATAATCTCCATTCTCTTCTCTTCTCTTCTCTCTCTCTACATTTTATGGTCTTAGTTCAATTTTTAAAAAAGAGCACATAAACCATCGATTCAGTGTATTTCCAAGAAATGGCATGAAAAAACGGCTAACGTGTTGTAATAATGATGGCATAAACTAAAATTACAGACATGAGCTATCTGAGCACAGAGACTGCCGGGCTGTTGTTGACCACGAGAAACAGACAAAACCGCAGAGACCTTTGTTTCAAGACATCCCTGCATTGTGGTTTCAAGGCCTTTTCCTTCAAAACATGCCCATCAAAATTCCAGATGGATTTTAGAAATAATGAAAGTCAACATGCGGGCCCAGGGTGACATAAAAAAGACATGTATTTGATGTCTACCCTGTAACAGATGGTCTTGTTTGTCTTCAAATGTACATAGCTCATCGTCAAGGCCTGGGTGGGGATGGTCCCGTTTAGTTTAATTAAAATGTTCAAAGAGCCAACACTTTTTTATTAAAGCAGGATCAAGACCGGGGACAGTGTGCGTCAGCGTTATTTGTCACCCGCCATTGTCATTACAGACATGTCGCACACATCCACGCTCGCTCGTTTGTCGGCGCACACATTCCTGTGCACGCTAACAAACATTATCTGTCTCTCTCTCTCCCTCTCCCTCTCTGTGTGTCCACACATACAGTAAGCATGCATACAGGCTCGCAAATCAAGCCGTAGACACAAGCAACTGCGGACACACACAGAGACTCTCACACACACTGTAGCACTTGGGTGGTATGTGGAAGATCTTGTGACACACTGTTTATTTAACTTCAAAAAGCTGAGGCAGGGATGAGAGCATTTGGGTCAGCGAGGACATATCAATCTGAGTAAGTCATACGCCACATCACTGCCTGTGCTTTATACTGCATTACAGGCCATTGTATCTGAAATATTTCCTCTTGCAGTCTCCTGAAAGGCAGTCGCTGTCCTCCTTGCTCCATGCTTACCCTCTTCTCAGTCTGCGCTATTACTTTAATGACCATCAGCCAAACTTTTTTCAAGATTGCACCATTGTGTATCTGTTCCTTTTCATCTGCATGTACTCTTCCCAAAATGTAGAGGGGAAAATGTTGGGAAGAAGAAAGAGGGGGGAGTGGGAAGACCAGGATCATATTTTGGCAAGCAGGGGATGATATGTCGCACTGTCTTTTTGAATATTATTAAGTACTCTTGACCGACAACTAAATAAGAAAACCCACCGGTTGCCCATGTGTTTGCATAGGAGCTGGTTCAGCTGGAAACAGTGAGAGGGCTGAAACGTGGAGCGTGCCAAACCATGGAGTGGCGTCTGGGGCTGGGTCCACCACATCTACACTGGGCCCCAGGCAAGAGGGGGAAACGGCTATTATGCACTCGCAAAGTCCCCCTTCTCTCCATCTCCATCAGCCATCTCCCTCTAACTCTCTGTTCTTCTTGATCTTAACACTTCCCACAACTAACCAAGCTCAGATTTACTTAGGGAACATGACGTGGTGAAAGGAAGCAGCCTCAGAAGAAGAGGATTCACAGAGGTACGCTCAGAGAAAGTGACCTTTTAGACCTGGATGTCAGATGTCTGCTCGTACATCTAACTGTGAGGTCGGAGGTTAAACCAACTCTCCCAGTCCTCCCATCCTGACCAATGGGTTTGACCTTTTCCTCTTTCCTGTTCGGTCACAGCTGTGGGTAGGGAAACAGGGTGTGATCTGATTAATTCCTCACCATGCTCTCTGATATATCAGGTCATCGGTGGCTCGTGTGTGTGCACATCTACCAAGGCTGGGTCCATGTGTATCCCATCCTGTTTCTTACTGGTCGATTAGCTCAGGCTGAAATGCTGCACCATGCCCACTCGATGCAAAGCAGGTTTTTCTGAGGGTTGGCTTCACTAGTGTCCGATACCAGTTGGGGAGCTTGTTTAAAGTTTGAACTGAAACCTAAAGGGAGTGTGTATTTTTTTTCTCATGTTAAAACCTTCAAACACTAATTTGCAATGTTGCTCTTTTAAATAGAGCTCGCTTCTTAGCAAGGCCCTTAGCCAAACTGTCATGGGTGTTTTCCTGATCAGGCCAGGGCTCCGAGACAGAACAGGGAGGCAGGATCAATTTACCCAAATCTGACAGTCTGGGACACCACGCCAAAGCTGTAGCCTCTATTCAAGAGCACACTCAGTAAAATGAATGAAATGGCTTAGAGGAAAGAAAAGAGTCCAGTTTCAAGTTGGAGAGGCCTGAGAATGACTGAGATTAGGATTTGTTGCTACTGTGCCATGTGTCTAGACCTGGCTCACCGAGTACATGAGCGGGGCTGTAGTTAGGTATTTACACAGAAGTAATATAATATACACTTAATAATGACTGTATGTGATAGATCAACAGGACTAAATTCTGCTAGAACAGACCATCAGCAGTCATGGCTACACAATGCAACATAACTGATGATTTGTTTTTCTGCTGAAACATCTGAGTTACAGACTAATATTAGCCAACAAGCCGGAAGCACAATAAAGTACAAATGTAAAAATACATCTGTCCATAAAAATGACAGATTAAATGTAATCCGTCATTTTTATGATTCAATTTTATGATTGTATGAAGTATGTTTTGAAGAATGGTCTGTTTGTCTCTTTGTTCCCAAATGTCAAGAACAATAGACGGTAAAACCAGAGTAGTAAGTTGACACTGTGTGGGGGATTGAACTGACATTATATTACTTCCAGAGATCGCAGTGTAATCAACGGTTGTGCCCACATTCACACTTTGATATGTAAAACACAAGCTAACTTCGATTCCTCTAAATCCCTATGACAAAGTCTGGTACCATCAATGCTCCCACTGCATTCTCTGAACAGATTGAACCGGCCTGGCTGCTCTGAAGAAATGATTTGTATGCAGGTGTTTGAATTGAAATCAGATGGACATGGAGCCTTTGTCATAGTTTTCAGATGTCAGCTGGAATGAGAATGAGATGTCCACGAAGGGGTGTATATGTTGTGGCATAAAGGGTACGTTACCGCAGTTTTTAAAGCAGCCTAGTTTGAGTTACTTGAGAATGAGAAGCAAACTGAGGACAGGAGTCACTAAAAGCAAGGAACAATGAATTTTGAATGAAAACAAAAAAAAACAACAACAAAAAAGAGTGATGTTACAATAAAAAAAAAATACATAAAACCGCATTTAGTCGTCTCGGTCAGAGAATGGAACCCAGGCATTTACATTCACAATAAAATCTGACAGACATATGGCTTGTGTCTGTCCCAAAGGCCCCAGACCTTGTGTGCAGTGGAGCGAATACAAGCAATACTCTCTGTTGGCCTCTAATAAGCCCGAGGATATGAGAAAAGGTCTGAGAACAGACAGAGTCCATGTCAAGTTGGCACTTTGGACGGGATTTCATCTGAAATATTAATATCATGACATGTTCTCTATGTCCAGAAGCAACAATTCAAATGGGTAATTGCTGTTTTGTTTTCAAAATGGCAGCTTTACTCCGAAAAAGGCATTAATAAAGTATAAATGACATAAAACTGTAAGTTTGAGGTTCATTTTATGACATTTAGCACTCCAACATGGCCTATAGTTCTTTAAATTACCATCTTGCATCATTGATTCCAGCATATATTGGTCTCATTGGCCGAGAGCTATTAGTGAATGCTCTGAGCATGTTTTGCCTCAATAGGCAGGAATATGGATGAGATAACATTGCAAAACTGAATTAGGCATTAACTTTCCTCTCCTTTTGGGTAAACTTTGCGGATACATCAAATGCATGCTTTGGCGTTGGAGTTTACATACCTGTGAAAGTTAAACAGAGAGCATTGACTTAAGGTGTGGCCCCATATTTGTATCTGACCGCAGCTATGGACGGGCACAAGTGCACGGACACGTGCACACGCGCACACACACACATGCAAACCTCGCTCTGAACAGCTGGGAGTGTTTGCAGTGCGAGTGGGTCATTCGTTCTCCTCTCTGTCTCACACAATGACCCATGCACTGTCTGTGTTTGCACTGCACCTAGCTCAAACAGCGTTCATTTCCGTCCCATTGCCATTCAAGCACACTCTGAGGCTAGCTTTTGTGAAGACGCACACAAACCGGTAAGGCTTGGCCTCAGGCCGCACTTGGAAAAACAGGGGCCAAGTTCATTGAGAAATCAACTAGAATGTCAGAAATGCACCTGATACATTTCGCCCTGTGTTGCCCCCTCTGGCAGTTGATAATGTTTTGGCATTCCAATCAGGGTCACGGGAATATTAGTCGTGCAATATTTCATTTCCTTTGGCAACAATGGCAGCCACAAAGACAAAGCTGCTGTTAGGAAGAAGCTGGTACACCAAGTTCACAGAGCCAGTGGAAGCTTGTTGTCCTCACTTTCGCTCTCCGCTCAGTTATAGAGAGGTTAATCAAAAAAGCATGGATAAACAATGAAGTCCAGACTTTTTTTTTACGAAATGAATTTCAAGAGCCATTTCTTTTATTGTTTATTAAATCACATCATACATTACAGTACAGTTCATGAGCAGGCCTGACTATTGCTCACTTTTAATTCTCTCAAAATTTCATTATTCTGCTGATGAAGCCGACATAAATCACTCTCGATGAGTCCATCAGCTAAATGTCTAAAACCTTTTTTTTTTTTTTTTTTAAGTGTTTGGCTATTCTCAATCCACTCCATCTCTGCATATGCCATTCCCCTCAATCCATCCATGCTGTTTATCTTCAGCATTGCGTTTGGCAGATTGAGGTTTCTATACCAATGGCCTGATATGTTTGGATATAAGAGTGTGGTTTTCCTGTTTTGGCACCGTTAGAGTGCCTTTTCATATACCATCCTGACATCAAACACTGGCTATGTAATATGTAAAGGCCATCTGTGGCGTTCAATCCTGCTCACTGATGGCTTGGCAGCTGGTGTAGTGAGGCCTAATAATACCGTCCTGATAGACTGCGGTATAAAGAAATGGCACAAAAATGTTTCCTTACAATGCTGCCTTTTTCAGGAGGGCTGATGTGAAATGATACTCAAGCTAGATTTACTGTTGATATAAGGGAGCAATTAGCCCGACCAATCATCCTTCAAATCGCATTGTGGCGCACGCCCAAGATTTCGTGTTATGCAATGTTTATATTTCTCCCTGCAGGTTTAAAGCACATGAAATAGCCGGGACGTTTAGTTATTTTGTTGTAACTTTTACCAAAAAGTTTTTCAAACTTTCTTTCCTTTGTTTTATTACACCAATAAAGCATCGTCTTGCAACACTACAGAACCAAAACACCGTTTATGAAGTCTGACAAAGAAGACCAAGTCCACTTACTGTACTAGCTTTTCACAGAGCTTTCAGTCCCATCTCAGTTTTCCTCAGCAGATGATGGCGCTCAGTTGTCATCACGAAGTTTGTGACTTTCTGTCACACATTAATCATGTGACCAAATGTCGATCCACTGAGGAAAACCAAGAGATGAAGTTTAATGTGCCGGAATACGCTAGCAAGTGAGCCATGTCAATTGTGGCTACAATTGAGTACAGTGTTTTGCAACTTGTGTTTGTGATGTTAGAGCAAGATTAGAATATAGAGTAACGTCAACTGCAATCTCTGGAGCCAGCAGACAATGTTACTGGGCTTTAAGTGAATATCCAAAATGTGAGAATGACAAGAAAGACATTTCTGCTACCTTCTGTTGGCAGAAAAAGAGGCGGAAGCAATTTCAAGCAATTTTTTTTCTTTTGCTCTACACACAGACTGTTGCAATCAAAGCTCACTCAAACGTGACAGGTCAATATGATTCCGGTGCCAAAATCCTTGACCCTTGCCCCCTCATTCTGTATTCATATGCAGGTATCTGTTTATAGAGATTAGTGAAACTGAGATACTGTCCACAGGTTACTAACGCAGCGGTAATTCCTGACGTGACACTTACTTGTAATGAGGTGAATTGTGTCTCTGCCTTTCCCACTTTACGCCCCGTACCCATTTTTCTGCACTACGTAACTTTGTGTTTGGGAAATGATCACCCGTGAGAAGTACGTAACACTTTACAGCACTCCACCAACTAACTGATTCTTATTAAAAGTGATCACATTTTTCTTCCTCTGATGTCCTCTGGCTTCTCCGCATCAACTCTTTGTCATGTATGTATGTAACTACTGATAGCTAATGTTAGCTCAGTCTGTTAGCTTGGCTGCCCATGAGCTCAGAGTACCGGAGGAGTCTTACTGTTTGTACCCCAGGTGTTTTGGACCACCGGGAAGAAGAGGAGATTTTCACCCACTGTCGCTGGCAAATGCTGACGGAAATTGGACTCGATGTTGTGCCAGAACCACGACTTGGGAAGCGGACAATGTAACCGGACTCAGCAGCCTCTATGGACATAATGACAGGGGGGGAAGACCGAAGGGGATGTTGACAGAGGAGGCTAAGAAGAGAAAAGGATAGAGTGACCAAGCTAGAGGCCACCAGACAAAAGTAAGTCTGAGACTGATTTTAGTCGTTGGCGAGAGCTTCATGAAATAAAATGCTAAAAGACAGACGTCAAGCTGGGCTTCTTGCTGTTGGACTAGAGAGTAATATTTGCTGCATGGATGTCGTGTGTTGTTGCATTAAACTACTTTAAAGGTAAACTATATTTATGTCTACATTTCAGGTAAAGTAGTCATTATTCATAACCACTTATTCTCATCAGGGTCACGGTGAGGCTGGAGCCTAGCTGACTTTGGACGAGAGGTGGGTACATCCTGGACGAGTTGCCAGTTCATCACAGGGCGCATAGAGACAAACAACCATTCACACTCACATACACACCTACGGCCAATTTAGAGTCTAAAGTAGGTGTAGTATCATAAAATATAAAATTTCAAATGTTGGTTGCAGAAGGAGAAAGAAAGAAACTTGTGTTAAAGGCCAAATTTTCTCATCTCTTCATCTCCCTTTGACTAACTTAAATATAAATTGCCGTCTCAGTCTTTGTATGTTTCTTCAGTATTTCAACAAACAAATTGATGCAGGGTTCCCAAGTTAAACATCAATATAATACAAAAAGGTCCAAGTCCACTGTTCTGCTTCCAAACTGACTTATTGTCCAGTTTTAGCATGAAGTGGTAAAATACCAGATAAATGACATAATTATCTGTATATGTACGCATATATTTTCTTCGTAAAATGTAGCTTTGCTTTACTTCAGATGTCATTTGCTCATTATTTGAAAATACCTGACAGAACAAATTGCTCACTTTTTTTCACCATCCTTTAATTTAGTTATCCCAGTTGAAAGTCCGTGCAGTGACAAGGATAAACAGATATCACAAAATATAACACATCATAATTAGAAAGCGAACGAACACCAGTAATTACTCCCTAACGTGAGTATATTCTTAATTCACTATCTGTTTGTCATCTGCGTCGTGTCTCTGAGCTGGGCATCTCAGTCTCAGGTGGGTTCAGAGTGTCCTGGGCTTCTCTGGCAGCCTCGGGTTGGGCCTGGCACCGGGCTCCTTGTCAAACACAGGTTTTCTTTGTTGTGTCAGCCATACACTGAACCTTGCATGGGCCTCACATACACAAAGGAATGTTTGGATGGATCCGTTACACAGCCACACACACTGCTTGTTTGCCTGTTTGACTCCACAACACAGTAATCTGACATCTAAATTGGGTCAGGGAGGTTCTTGTAGTGCTTAGAGGCTGGACAGTGGATAAGGAGGCAGCCAGAGGAGAGGAAATGCTAGTAGGATAGTTAAATTGTTCTGGGTCAGGAGGGTCACAGACAGAGTCACTTAAAATGTCAAAAACAATAAATGTACAAGATGCTGTCCTGGTGATATTGGTGTAAAGATACTGTTAGCTTACTAACTCAGTTCGCATACTGACACGGGTTGCAAAGGGCAACCAGACCGCCCAGAAACTTACCGCCAACTCCTCATGAATACACTATCTGAGGCCATTTGTCCATTAAGATTGTTTACTTCAACTTCATCTTTTCCCAAGCCGTTTTAAGGAAAATGAATCCCACATAATTTGCATTTACAGTCAACACACACTCTATTTCAACTCTCATCCTGCTCCTGGCCTCCGGTTAACCCCGCACTTTTCTTTCTGTGTGTTTGGGTCTGTAAAAGCCCACTTTGTTGTGTCTGAGCAGTGAAGCATCCCAGTGAGCAACGACTTCCTGTGAGAAGTGACTGCTATTTCAACTCCAGAGCGTTGGTCTGCCTGTGGTTTGTCTGTCTGTCGGTCTGGGTGTCTGCCCTCAAGCTTCCCCTCGGCGCGTAGAGGAAGAAGACATTTCCGTGGAGACAGAAAAGAGTGACAGCCAGTGCTGCCAAACCCAGAGCTCCCTGCCGGCAGGCTCAACTCCACTGGAGCTGCAAACAGAGAGCATTCTGGGTTGTTTGACAGCGGAGGTCAAAGGACACTTTAGCGTTCTATTGGACTTGGATTGTGGCTGCTCTGAAGGGGTTCATTCTCCTCTTCTTCTTCCTACTCTGCATGTCTTCTTCACATCCTCCTTCTGTCTGGTGTCAGGGTTTTTTAGGTGAAGATGACAACAACGGCTGGCGGACACAGAAGGGGAGCCATCCTCCACACTGAGGTCGGAGCCATTACCTCAGTCGCCACCAGCATGACAATGATATTTTCAGTCATAGCGTAAACCCCGTTAAAAAACTAAAGCTGCAGAGACATGAAAGGCTTCCCATTTGGTTTTATTTTGCTGCGGTGCAACACTTTTTTTACTACATACATTCCCTCAGAGAATTAAAAGAACGTCTCCTTTGTTTGGACTGTCTTATAACAATTAGGCCAAGTGCAAAAGTAAAACTCATCATCAGTATCTGATGAGAGGCTGCTGCAAGCGTGGAATGGCAGTGAAATGGTCTTACAAAAGGCATTTATATGGTAGATGTCAACATCACTGAAGAATTTGCAGATGATACTGTAATTTGTAATTAGTCAATGAAGAAAAGTAAGAGGAGCCTGCACTGACTTAACCAGAGGGGACAAAGAAGGCCCACATCTTCATAGCAACATTTTCTAGTCTCCGCATTCAAAATCGTAACATAACCAAAAGTGACTATAAGAAAACAGAGACTGAAATGTTCTTCCGTTCCCCACATGCTGTTCTTCTGAGTATTTATTTTATTCTTCACAGAATTTATTTGTTTTTGGTCAAATCGGCCACCTCCATATCTCCCGGAGCCAATATTACACCCAGGAGTGGTTGGCCTATGAGTGGATTAGGACTTTTCCATTGACCAGCGGTTTGCAGAGGTTATAATCTTGCACCCTAAAGACAGATTTCCCGTTAAGCCCAGGAAAGAGGTCTGACACCACTTACTGGAATCTAGTGGAATTTGTAGCAAACGCTTGCTGGCAGAGACGCAGACGCACAGAGAGCTCACAGAAAGTGGCAGATAGCAAATGTGGACAATGCAATTCCTCTTTTTCGACCAATGGTGCGCGAGGGCAATAAATTTGTCTTTCCTTTATCTTCATTTAGCTTGAACAGAATAATGACTCCCAAACGTGCACAGTGCTGGCGCCGCATGCTGTCGGACAGATAAATCATTCATAACCAAGCGATTAAATATATTGACGGATATATTGGTGGTTAATGGGTGGTTGGATCCTGGCACTCCTGTATGAAATTCAGACTTGACCGCTGTCATCAGGAATCCATTCGAATGATGATGTCTTTGGGAATCACTGCCCAACTGTGTGTGGTATCATAAATTAGAGCAATATGTCAAAGAATCAGCTTAGTACATTATAATCTGCTTGTGATATGTCTAAAACATTATGTTCAAAAAAGTGAATCTTTGTGATGTGATCTTTAGAGTCATGCACAGATTACCTCTCCGTTTTGGCATGAAAATGCTCCCAAAGTTTCTAAATACTGACAACATTTTCATCCATAATATCCAAATATTTGTTTCCTTTTGTCTAATTATTGTAAAACATCCACACTGTGATGCCTTTGTGAACATGATTGGCTGCTATTAAAGGCCACTGGAATAAACAAAGTGACAGCTGAGTCTTCCCAGTAGATGGAGACAAAGTATGCAGCACGAAATGCTACACGACGAGCTTGTGCCATTTTGAATGCCAGTCCACATTTCTGTCTCCCACATTTGATCAGACAAAAACATGCACAGGAAATGCGTGAAATTAGAAGTTTGGTCCATCTTTCTTGCGTTACAAACATCAACTTTTAGACAGACTTAAAAGCCCAGAAATGCCCGCTATATAAAGGTGTTGTTCGTGGACTTGCACTCTTTCCATGCAAAAAAACATTTTAGAAGTTAAACAAGAGCCTGAGCTCTGAGGGATGTGGACACCCAGCAGAGGGAGTTGTTGGACAAGCAGTGAGGCAGCAGCGAGAAGGAGGTTCTTACTTTCATCAGCCCTTGTAGTAGTGGAGCTAGTGGATCCGGCCCGCATGGAGCCAGGGTCTGATTGTCCCCCAGTACCTCCGCCATCTTAATTGCTGCCATCTTTGCAGGAGTGACTCATGGCTCAAAATGATCACTGTGATAACAGGAGCGTTCTAATGCTGTGGACAAAACCAGGCCGCAATCAGGGAAACAGCAGTGATAACAATATATCACCTGGTATTACAGCATGTATCCACTGTGTCAGGTCATAATAAACTGATTATGGCTTTCACTCGTTGGTTAACATCCATCCAGTGCAATCAAAAGTATATTTCAAGACATTTATCCCAGATCTCTTAATCAAATGCAGTACTTTCCTTATTGTTGATGTGACCAATTTATTTCACCCGTGTCATCTGTTTATCTGCAGTATCTCTCTGTTCAATTTTCCTTGACGAGGCTCAGAGTGAAAGCCTCTTTCTCTCTTTTCTTCCCCACTTTATTAATCACCGTGAGCTAAAGTTGAGACAGATCTACCAGCTGGCTAATGGAGGCCCAGTCCCTGCTTGCACGCCACTGCACACATGAATATCATTAATAACTTCATTAGCACTTCCTGACTACCGCCAACCCTACAGTGGATTGGATTGCCAACTGGATTGTGTGTATATGTGTGTGTGTTAGTGAGTGTATAAGGAGGAGTTTGGGGGGGGGGGCTCTTGGCTCTTGATTGCACACCACTTTCTAGATTCAGAGGAACACATCTCCTCCAATTCCAGCCTTGCCCTGTGATTGAAACAGTGTCTGGCTCGGACACCCCACGCTCTCAGTCCCACCAGGCGTATCACTGTACAGTAACAGTACCCCTATTAAGATTCAAAAAGAGCTTGATCAAAGATAGACATTGTGCCCACTGCTCCGAGTCAAAGTGCATTATAGCGCCAGGTTCCATTTTAGCATGTAACACAAGGCACTTAAACATCAAACATATGTAAATACTGTTTTTAATTGTACAACCAAAGGCTGATCTCGACCAGAAGGAATCGTCAAAACTGTCTCCTCTCGTCTCTCAGCATGTGGACTGATGTTAAAAATCTGGAATATATAGTGGTGTGTGCGCTACTTATACAAACTGAATAATAATCACAAATGTGCTGAACGATCTGATTATTCCCCTGTGAGGAAATGTCATTCATGTCCGTGATTGCTCGGAGGAAACTTTTTAAACCTTGCACAGCAGCATGGTTTTTATCACTACCCTGCATTCGTTTAGGGACCTCCCCAACACGGCCACACTCCTTCCTTAGGAACATTAGCTTGATTTTGCTTAGGTGCAGCCTCAACCTTTAGAGACAAGGGGTGTTTAATTTCACTGTTAATGGATAAGCTGAGTCATTCTATGTTAAAATTAAAGTTTTTATTATAGTCAGAAAAGATTTCCCTCAAAAAAAGCCAAAACCATCAATGATTTGACCCTACTAACAAGTATTTCCTGTGGAGCCAAGTGTCTGCTGATATATTTTATTCCTCTGAGCTATAGGCCTCTATAGTTATCCAAAAAATTAAAATCCAATCAATGCGTTACATTACACTGAATGACCTGTTCCCCTATTATGATAATCATAGAGTTTATTTTATGCTGTCTCCAACAAATACACTTCTTATTCTGTTTTGACTGAAATCTACAAGTCTACAAATTATCTTGCCTCTTTTTGGGATACGTTTATGCCATTTTGTTTTATAAAAAATATGTTTTAGAAGGCAAAATGGCTTCCAGTAGGGTGAGTGGCACAGACAGGGGGTCAGTCAGAAAGTATTGGGGATTGAACACATTGTTGGTTTGGATGTTTTCGCCTGGTTTGTTGACAATAACAAAACTGTGTGATATGGCCAGCCTCATTCTTTTTTAATTTTCATTAAAAATATACAATTATTGCCCAATTTACATGTTGTAAACACCCATCACAGTTTACAGATGTTGCTATTCATCTTTGATCTACCGTACTTCCCACAGCTGCACAGTTCGGTACTCAATTTCGTTTTTTTTTACCTGCAGATAAAGATAATGTGGTAAGACTGCTGGCTTGTTTGAAACTCATCTGATCACCTGACTGCTCGTGTTTCCTGCATAGTAGCGAAGTTGCCCTGTTGCCAGATCTCCGATGAGTGCCATGTTATTACTACTGATTGAATGATGGCCAAACTGTAAATAAATATGATCCAAGTTCTAATAAACTGGAATGATCCTTTAATATTGTAGAATATATTTGCTATCGGGTTTTATTTACTTCTCTCTTGTTGTAGAAGTTTACTCACGATTTCTCCATCTGGTATTTTTCTGCATGTGTCAGCAGGCCTCCTGATGCAAACTACCAGAAAATATACTGCTACTAATGAGATTATCTTTTCCCCAAAATGCTTCAAAGATTTTTTGCGAAAGATAAAAATCAAGATCCAGTGACCCAATAAATTATACTGACTGAGTGTGCACTAAATTTCCTACCCTGTATACAATCAATCTTTGCTGCGTCCAGACCAATTCGCACCTTTTAACAGAGCAGAGCCCAGAGCCATAAACTGCTCGACTCTGCCACTCACAGCACGTGTAAACTCCGCTGCTCGGGCTCCCTTCTAATCACACGGGTCAGATAGAAGTTCAGTGAGTAATATTCACATGTGCCAATTTACACTGATCTCCTTCCTTTGCTTCATGTTTAGTTATCACGCAGGGTTAGAATTTACTCTTTGGCCATGTATTTCATCATGACAAATACTCTGTGGTCTTTACACAGCAAAAAGTGAATACAGATGTCAAGAGCCAAAACAACATTACAGAGAATCTCCATGAGCTCTGTTTGATTTATTATGCCTGTTTCCCCTTAAATCTCAGTTGAGCAAAACTTTTTTTTTTTCTAGTCTGTAATTTTTCTTTTTTTTTTTTTCACTTGAGCCATCTCGGCTGTTTCAAATTCATTTCCCGCCCACCCTGTCCCTTCTGGCTCTGTCATTGGAGGGGGACAGCTCTCTGTCTGTGATGCATGGGCCGGCTCACCAAAGCAAATTTGTGGTGATGCCATTGCAAAGCGACACCGGGCGGGCGGGGAGGGAGGGGTAGGGGTACTAGTGTTGCTGATTCAGCCTGTGTGGAAAAGGAGGGGTGAAAGGGAAAGAAGGAGTGACGCAGGGAGGGACAAAACTGTCTCCATGCAGCAGCAGAAATATCTTCAGCACGGCTCGGTGACAGAGGGAAGGCTTTGTCTGAACAGGCTCACCAGATTTGTGAGCATTTATGATGCAAAAACAAAATACACATACACAAGTGGAGGCTTGATTTCAACCAGTGATTAGGGGTTTACAGTAATATACTCTGCAATTGCTCCTATAAATAGCTTTCCTGTGAATGAGTCCTATTTTCCTTTCCACACATATGTGCCTTTTCTTTTCTTTTTTTTTTACAGTCCTCCAGTCCTTAAAGATCCTTGACCTTACCTGACCCTTGAGCATTCCACCACAAAGGACGTGATTGTTCTGGCCCTGGAGAAGGACAATGCATGTTTGTCATCTCTGGGAGCAGTAGGGGGGTGTGAGAGATATACAGTAATCGTATTGTGCAGTGACCAGCGTTGATTGCTTCATGCTGTAAGTTCTTTGAGGTCACTTACTGTAAGGGAAAAGAGTATGTTGCTCTGTGATAAATCTACAAGTCTGACCATTAATTACACTTGTGTCTTTCCTGTTGTTTTCTCAGCTTTTTTTTCACAGCACTGGCATGTAAGTGAAGAATGTTGTATTTCATTGACTTTGCAAATGAAACGTCCTCCTGCCTTTGAATTATGGCACCGCATGCCCACAAAACAGATTTTGCAAGTGCAGAGCAGTCAACTGTGGACGATAATGGTGGTTTGAAGTGTGAGGCCAACATGATCGTTTCATAAACAGAAAAGCAGCATTTGTCATGGCTGCTTTTGACAGCTCATGACAACGTGATGAATAACACATGCCGTGTTGAGTAAGAGAACCGCAGCAGGGCTGTGCGGATGGCTCAAACAGACAGTCTGAAACGGCAAAGATCTTCTGGGTCAGCTGGAGGGATAAAACCCTCAAGTGGAGACAATCCAAGAGCAGGGATCAGATGCGGTAATACCCAGACAAACAACAGGGCCAGGCCACATGAGGTAAACATTAGATGCCACATACAGAAATCACTTGTGCACTGACACATGCAACACACCGCACAGAGAAATATATGCACATAATAAATGCAACAGCCAATGCAAAACATAAATGTGCAGCACATGTGCTCCAGCCCGCAATTGTGTTCATGCTGCGTGTATTTGTGTGAATATAGCAACAAAACAAAGTTCCTGTGATATTTTGATATTTGAATCTGCAGCCAACTGTTTTTCATTTGCACTGGCTGAGGTGAACGAGTCCACAGATTCCCATCACCGAAAATACACAACTCATCTGAGTGTTTTATCAGGGCCTGCCCCACATCTTGTTAAGGCATGTCTGCCAGCCTATCTAAGCCTATCACTGTGCTCCGAGGGAAAACAAACAAGACTCAGATACACACACCTACAAAAACACTTGGCAGCATGAGCACTCATCCTTTTAGACTTGTCCTTAAAAGCAGGTCACAGGTACATTGAGGGGAGTCTCATGTCTTGTTTGTGTCACAGCATTTCTGGCCTTCTGTCAGTGTCAGGCTGACTTTCTTGCAGAACGCAGCATATGGGCAAGCCTTCCTCAACAATAATAGGATGAAGTGCCAGACCTGAAAAGTGCCAGGGGAGAGCACGTGATCACTTTACCTGAGATGACCCTTCTCCACATGAATGTGACTTACCCCACGGGTGTTCCTGCGGTTTTTACACCTCCTATAATAATGTAACATGACCTGCTGTGCACCTTAGACTAAACCTCCAGCTCAATGGTTTGCAGTGGAGCTTGAAACGATGGTTATTAGCTGCACCTTGTTTTTTTAATGTTGTCATGAATATGGGATCAAATATTGGAGTTCCTTTTGTCGGAGAAAAGAAATGCTAATTTAATTTAAAACCATTCCTTCATGTGGGCAAATATAACACAGCATGTGCTCCGTTTCATAGCAGTAAATGGATAACTAATCATGTTAGAATAATATGATAATGACAGCAGTAATACTAAAGCTATATACATGGTTTAAGTCAGTGCGGCAGTGCAGTGTTAATGTTGGTTTATGCTTAGCTTCCACTTTCAAAGGACTTCGCCTTTTCATATGTGAGATGATTTCCAGGCTTCTCAGACGTTTTGTTGGTGGCTTCCCATGGAAAACACACAGATCAACAAGAGATGGAGAAGTGGCTGAGGGCTTTATTTCACAATCCCCTTGTCGGATCTATCTGGCTGTCACTCGGCCGTTTGATGAGTGGATCAGATAACCTTCGCATTGACAAGATGGTGTTATAGATCCCTATCATATTATTTATATGTACCGAAAGACCCTATATTTCCCCACAGTTTAACAGTCTCTTGGCATTAGACCGTTATGAGTGACATACAGTACCGAAGCCAATACTTTCCAACGTAAGCTCAGGCAATGTTAAAACAGTGAGAACAGGCTCAACAAAATATTGTGTTCCCCTCCAAACACTGCTGTTCATTTAATACAGACCCAGTTTCACTTTAACATGCAAGCCCCCAGAACTTGAGATGCCTGATGAAAGATAAATTATTAAAATGGAAAATGTTTTTCAGAGTTCTGGGTAATGCAGAATACTTTCAGTACCGTGAATGGGTAATAATTTTACTAGCTGATTAAGTAGGGAAAAAGCACCATAATTTGATATGTGCATCTCAAATATAATTCATAATTTGCTCCTGAAATGGGTGTATTAGATGGAAACCTGGTCGTATTCTCTTCAAATCTAATGTATTTAAACGGCTAAAGGCGCTGCACTTCAACTACGAACGTGCGTTAGTATTCTGTTTCATCTAGTTGCTGAACTGCGTTTTAAGCCTCCAACCTGAGCTTCTGGAAACATCTTTCAGTCAAAGTAATTAACAGCTTTCGTTTTAGTAATTTGAGATACACCTTCTGAATTCTCAGTTATTCAAACTGTAAATGGACCAAGACTTAAATGGAACAGAGCGCTGATGACTGTAAAGCATGTCTGTTATATGGCTCAGAGAGTCTAACGTAGCTGCCGCAAAGTAACCTGAGCCTATAAGCTAAGATTGGTAGGCTGTTTATGTCTTTCCCATGTGCTGTTTCTTTTTGTTCTTGATTAGATATACCTAGTTAGAGTTCTTTATCCTGTCCTTTCCCGCTTTTCCTCTGAAGTTTTTTGACTCTGTAAAAAACAACTGGTCTAAAACACTGTTTTCACCTTAAAGGTCCAGTGTGTAAGATTTAGAACTATTGGCAGGAATCGAATATTATCATTTTATTTTATTAGTGTATAATCAGTTTTAACTACACAGGGATCGGGTCTTTTCCACGGAGTCCACCATGTTGCACCACCATGTTTCTAGAGTAGCCCAGAATGGACAAACCAGACACTGGCTCCAGAGATGGTCATTTACATTTTGCATGAATTTATGGCCTCTGTGGTTAGTCCTACATGCTTGGAAGGGTGGTGTGGGTGGTAATCAGTTACAATCTGCAATGGCACAGCTAATGCCGCCAATAAATCCATGCAGCCAATAAATATTTAAGGTAAACCGTAAAACAGTTACCAGTTGTTGACCCATGTATGTCATCAACTTTTGCTATGTTATGAAAAAGCTACATTAGTGTATGAACTTGTACCTTATCCTGGCCAACCTCATAAGTCGATAGAAAGACCTGAATTTATGATGCAGTAAACTTTGTGAATATTTGAGAATGAATTGTAGGAGGTGAAATCAGGCAGAACTAGAGTGCAGATCTATGCAACAACAAATATGTCCAAGAGGACATAAAATTTACTCAATGTTTTCTCATTTAATGTGTCTTTTTTTTTTTTTGTAAATATTAGTACTTTGCATCCAAAGATATTAGAATATTACAATTAATACAAATAGAAATAATTTCTCCTCCCACTCTGTCACTCCACCAACCAAAGTGATATGGTACATTTTTCAGTACACTGATGTGGTGTTTATGAAGAAGCCGTGGGAAAGGTAGTGGCAGGTCCACCCAACACATCACCGTGAACTGAACTAATTGAAGATTATTGTGGGGAGTATGCCGTGCCTCTGCCAGCAGATAATCCCTCATCAGCTGCCGTCTGGACTCAGAATGAGGAGTGCATTTCATGGAGGGACTCCCCCCATGGAGCTGCAGAAACTGAGAGGCAGCCCTGTTTAATTACTGGCCCCACTAACAGCACTCAGAGCTGGTGGAATACTGTGGTTGGGACAGCGGACTGAGGTTCTGTGAGTCTTATGGGGTGGAGGGGGTGGAGGGGGGTGGGGGAGGGGGGTGGAGAGGGTAAAGGGGGTGAGGGTATGCCTAACCCCCTAACTGTGGAAAACAGGAACAATGAGATTTTGTTTAGACTGAGGGCTCCGCAGCTTTGCCTTAGTTGCCATTGTCTCCCAGGCTTTTTCTTAAGCCCTCGCAGGTTACAAATCCAGACGCATATTGAGTCATTCATGCATCTGTCAATGACAGGGTGAAGCCCACGTAGGGACTCCTGCTGGGAATTTAATGAACATGTTTTCCTAAGGAGGTAGCTCTCAAAGTTAACAGACTAGCACAAAGGAGAATGTGAGAAAGTTAGCGACAGCCAAGAGTTTGAGGTCCGGTGCCAGTTTTACAATCTTTTTTGATTTCATGCAGCATTTTAGGGGTTTTATTGTCGGCGAGGCTGGTGGTCTCATCAAGCATTACCTTCAAGTCATCATTTCAATGCTTAATTTCCTGATTAATGCATGCTCAATGCAAAAAACAGTCCCATTTTCTCAATCCAAAGCAAATGGAGGCCAGTACAACAAATATAAAGTATAGAAAGCAGAAATGGGGTCCAAACAGCAGTGAGAATGGTCTCTTTGTGTGAAGTGGCCTTATTCAGTGAGTGTGAGTGTGAGTGAGTGTGGAGAACTTCAGCAAAGTATTCTGTTTACAAATAAGCATGGCTTAGTGTGCAAAGAGCCTCCAGACAGTCAGGTCAAGGAGCATTCAAGCAAAGCATCTCAGCACAACCACAGGCGACCTCGTCGCTTTAACCCTAAAGCAGGAATTCACATGCTTATGGATGACGGCAAACTCCTTTGAATTTCTAGGAGAAGCAATGAGACAAGTAAGTCGTAATCCTTAATCTAAATATCAAGTGGTTTTGCATTTGCAAGCACGCTGTGTCTGGACTCTTGATCAAGCAGCATAAGAGATTCATTGTCTGAAGCAAAGTATAGAAACAGGGTAAGGATGTGTGCATTCAGGATCTGTCGCACAAAAGTTGGAGTGACTTTGAAACAAAAGTCAAATTTTAGCTCTTGTGCGGTGCTGGAGTGGGTGGAGACCGAGAGCAGCTGTCTTGGACAGAAACACAAATCTTCAATTATCTGAGAGACAGTATTGATTTTTGCATGAGCACAGTCTGAATAAAAAATATATAGAATGTACAGATATGACAATACATAACAAATATAATAAAAAATAAATACAATGATGTAAGTGTAATGTTTGTTGTGAGAACTGGAGCAGAAAAACTGTGTCAGACCGTTTTTTTATGCACAAATGGACATGCAAAGTAGCACATCTTGCTATCTTACTTGTGAAAGTAGTTAAAGTGAGGACATGACACGACCAAAACAAAGGAGTGTACATTCCTCGAGCGCTCAAATGGAACAGAAAATGGGCATGAGATCTGTCTTGTGCAATCACAAAACCATCTCGTGGTTTCAGTGTCGTAAGTTGTGGCCTTTTTTTCTCCTCGCATTCCCTCAGGAAATACCCTTATGATGCGGTATGAAAGGCCTGCCTGATGTACACAACGCTGACAATCATGCCCACTGATGAAACAAAGCTAAATGCTGAGCTGAGTCTGGTATGACCGCTCTGATGCAGCGGTCAACATGTAATTAATCAAAGTATTGAGGATGAACAGAGGTCTCTCCTGAACAATTTAACATCAAGTCGACAAAAGTGATTTGATTTGACAAGTCGAATTATAGATGTGCCTTTGTCCCTGCGTCCTGTGTCTGGAGCAGCCAGACGGGTGGGTGTTGAGGGCAAAACCTTGTGGTGCTTCCAGAGACATTCTGCATGGAGACAGTGTCGGCGGTCAGCACTGTACTCTGCAGACAAAAAGTGCTCTAAAGGCAAAAAAACAAGTCAAGAATCGAATAGTCTGAGAGATCAATAAAGTTGATCTTATTGCAAACACACATCCACAAATTCTTTAAACAATTATAAACAATTATATCAACACAAAGGACGAAGAATACCTGCAGTTCACAGTTCTTTTATTTAATGTGGATATGACTGACATTTAAACCATATACTGTCTTCTATTGTATACTGTGTTCTATTGTCTGTTGTATAAATTATTGTTCACATTTTGAGCACCGAAACTAGTGTTTTTGTCAAGTGAGTAGTTCACTTATTGTACAACAAAACCCAGTTATTGAAAGACAGTGGAGATAAAAAAGAATAATGATTTTAAAAAAAACAAAATAGTTGTATTCGCCACAATTCATCTTCCATTTGCCAAAGGATGAATTTTGCAGAGCACAGCTGCTGGAGAATCTGCTGTAGCCTTTATCCTTTATCACGTGTTCGTGAGGTGATTATTGTCGATGAATCTCCAGATTTGAACTTGTTTGACCAACAATCCGAAACTTAAAAGTCAGCTTAGTTTGCTTTCATAAACATAAAGAAAAGGCACAATTGAGAAACTGGATATGGAGAATGTTTCACAGTAAATAACTTTAACAATGAATCAATTATCAAAATAGCTGCAGATTAATTTCAATCGACTGATCGATTACTTAAATGATTTTTAATGTGAGTGTTTTCAACTATTGAAAACAACACAAATAAGATCTTCCTTCTTACCCTGCTAATTTATATTACACATGCTGTATACATCCATCATTTCCATAAGTACACACACAAAGCTTTGAGAGCTCCAGTAGACCAGCATGCGCTGCAGCCGCATTTTGAGTAAGTGGTACACACACCCCACAAGTTGGCACATGATATTTCACTGAAAGTGACAAGTTTACATCCTTTATCTGTCATTCCAGGAAATGCAGGAAATCCTAACAAGAAGATAGAGAGCAGGAAAAGATCAAAACAATGTAATGTAGTCAGTGCTTTGTATGGGCGGTTATGATACATTCTTTAAGAATTTGTACAGCAACGGAGGACTATGCAAAAAATTTAAATATCCCTGGGAATTGCAACACGGCCTAATAGCTGACCCATTAAAACAGCACTCACCAAAATATAATTAAGTGGCAGGAAGTTCTTTGGAAACAGTCAGAAATCTCTGACATTTTATGTCATTTCCTTTGGCACGAGCTCATGAGGCCTAACTCTTGCCCCGAGCTCGCCGCTCTGTGAACCCAATCACCCCGTCGAGTAATCCTCGCTCTCCTAACTGCTGTGATTTTGTCACTTGAACTGCAGAGCCTGAAAGCTGTGCACGCACAATCTGGAGAGGACACGTCACTAATGACGGTTACACTCATGCACAGCTAATCTCATTACCCTTGTCTCTATGCAGTATGGGGTCAACGGGGTTGCATTGCCTGTGCCACTGTGGTGCGCTGGGATCAAAACGATCATAAATTTCAGCGAGGCTTCACAGAAACACGAGTCACATTAATGCGAGAGGTGGCATTCGTATTAATAGAGGCTATCAAGAGGCCTAAGTGGCCTGGCTTTAGAGCAAACATGTTGCCGGGTAAAAGTTGGTTGTGTGATGAAAAGTCAGCACAGCGTGTGTTTAGTGTCTGTCAAGTCTGGTATTTTAGAGCAGTTCATGCAACAGGTGCAACTTAAGATACAGTGAGAGTTATTCTGAGTGATTGTTCAAGGCAGCATTAAAACATCCCTGAGGCCGCAGGTCTGCAGAGTGAGTAACTTGACTTTTTTAAGTGCACACTGCAGAAGGGATGCTCGGTGCTTGACTGCTGAGATTACAAATGTGCAAACTTTTGAAATGTGTTTATTTCAAAAGTGCTTTAACAAACACATGAAGCACAGCTCAAATGATGGAAATAAACAGACATAAAACATTAAAGTGCACTTATCTTACAAAAAACGCAGCTACTGAAAGACAGCGGGGATTAGGAAGAATAATGATTTCAAACTAAATAATTATATTTGCCATAATTCATCTTCCATTTGCCAAAGGATGCATTTTACACTGTTCACAGGGAGGTGGCACAGCTGCCTTTATCAAGTTCATGAGGTGATTTTGCTCAGTTCACAACTTTAAGACTTCCTGTCATGCAAACCAATGTAGATTATCAGCTAAGCATGTATTAAGATATACTTTACCACCCAAGATAAACTATTTTATGCTATATTACAGAAATGATCTATATTTAAAGTGACTATGTATTTAAAGTATGATAATTTAAATGAAATAATCCTAAACTGAACTTCATGGAGAAGTATCTGCATAAATGCACCTCTATGATGCACTGTAGGTCACTAACTTCTTCACTGTAGCAGATGTGTGGAATTGATCAGACCTCTAGCAGTCAAATATTCACCCTGCAGTCATAATTTTAGACCAAATCATATGACTCGCACTTGTGTGGGCATCACGACTCCACAAACATGAACCTCAAACTCTCTGCAGTCATTGTTCTCCAGCAGGAAAGCCAGCGCAGCCACATTGCGCGACAGGACCACGAAATCTTGCACAGCAACAATAATCGAGGCCAAATAAATATTTTGTTACCCCACAGACATTACCAGACAAAAAAAGAAAAAGAAAGAAAGAAAAAAACAACAACAACCCTGTTGACTGTGATAATAACTTGCAGTCCAGCCTTAACGCACAGTGGAGTGAGTCACAGTCGCCATGCAGCCGCGCAGCCGGAGATATTGGGGACAGCGTGCGCAGCGGATGAAACAGATGAAAAGCTTTCGCTGGGATGTGTATAATCCTGTCCTCACGACAGTCGTCAGACCACCTCGTAGATTATAACTCGGCTGAGGATCACTTTCTAGGCTGCTTGAATTAAATGGAGAGCCTGTCGGTGACACGCACACTTCTCAAACTGCCCTCTTCCTTAACAAATTTCCGAAGCACCAAAAAACAACAACGTAGCAGCTGCTTACAGACCGTTCAGAGTGTCTTAATATGCCGCTTTTTTTTTTTTTTACTCGGTTTCCACTCAAGCCTGTTGCACTGTGGACGCACTAGGAGGAGACTTTGCAGCTGACAAGCGACAAGCACATGGTGCATTATTATGGTGAGTCCACTGCAAGTTTTCTTTGTCCTGCAGACATGTTGTGACTTATTTAGAAAATCTTCTGAAAAACTATAAAATTATTTTTACACATTAGTAGTAATCTTTAGGGAAGATTGTAGTGCACATTAGACTGTCTTTATGTTTTTGTGGTGGCAAATAAAATCCCTCTGTGTAGCACTGAAAACAAGATGATCTTACTTAATGGCTTTTTGTATTATAATAATAATTAATCTAATAATTTTACACAAGCACTTTGCTAGATTTTGCTCTGGTGTTGTGGTGAGGTGAATTCCTGTTGTGGTTCTTCTCTTTTTAGCTTGTTTCCTGTATCTGTGCACAGTGCCCCTTGTTGGTAGACAGTCATGTGGTTTCAGGTTCAATGTCATGAGGAGAAACTGTGTACAACATTGAGTGTAATTTATGCAGCGGAGTGAGAGCAAACATTAACAGAGGAGGGATGAGATCCATGAGGCACAGTGGTAATCAGGTGGGTTTCTCTGTGCAGTCTTGAAATGTAGTTTTGTGCCGATAATTGGAAAATACCATGATGAGGGATGCTGCATCTGTGTCAGTGAAACAGAAAGTTGTCAGTTTACTATTTCAGTTCAGTGGTTATTAAAAAATGTTTATGCAGCATGAAAGCAGCATGCAGCAGACGTGAAATTTCAACTCACCCTGAGAAGTCTGGACTCTGAAATGTAACTTACTGAATTTAAATGAGACTATTATGTCAGAAGGACCTATAGAAGATGCATGCCCAAAAAGAAATGATTGAAAACATAAAACATCAGGGTAATAATATAGTACAGAGTAGGCTACACATTAAAGTTACTTTAATACGTGTTTAGAACCACAAGATGTGCAGTATGTAGTGTCGATCATTCGGTGCAGTAACACTTGAAGAACAGTGTATGTTCACAAGAAATCATGAAAATACTCAGACCTGAGCTGTGGAGTTATTAGATAAACGTGCATCTTATTAATTTTCTCTTTTTTTACAGGTTAAATTGTTCATCAGACTTGTGTTGTTTCTGTCTAAAGCCTGTAAGAGGCAAATAATAAATAAATAAACCCTGTAATCTACCAGCAGTGAAATTTATCTAATGTAATGACCTGTCACTGACGCCTGTGCATAACCAGACTGCGTGGCTTTAACGCTGTCTGTGGAATTCAGAAACTTCTCATTTCATCATGACAACATTTTTCATATCGGACATTTTGAACTTCATGAGTTTTTTTTTTTTTTTTTTTTTTTTTGTCAGTGTGCTATTTTCTTACAGAAACCGAACACTTCACTCTAGACTAGAAGTAAAACTGCACATTTGAACTGATAACAATGACACTGAAGGTCTCGTTGTTCCTCTTAGGGACTTTTGTTTTTCTCCACGGTGGTCAAAGGTCACAGACTGAGTGTTTTACTCTCACCCTTCATCGGCTCTGCAGTGTCAGCTTCAGCCTCTTGCTGTTCCTAAAGAGTGAATAATGTTTTACTCTATTAACTCTTGTCAAATAGCAACATCTGGAACAACATTTTCGACTTTTATGAAGTTAAAATAATCTCCTGCTTTGTGTCATACGCTCGTACAGAACCCACGGTGCCAAAAACAAATTTGGCACCCGCTGCCATGACAAACCTCGCAGTTCTGTTCTCATTTGAAATGAACCATCGTGTGATTCTGTGGATACTTGATTGATTACTGCCCGTATCTTTATGTGTTTGCCTTTTATTTTGTGGCAGTCTGCTTATTCTCACTTCCAGCCTCCCTATGATTTGTCCAAACACATTTGTTCCCCACGTCCAGATGCGTGTGTGCATGTGTGTGTGTGTCATTGCCTGAAGACCTCATCCGATAATAGCTGCGTGAAGCTCACTGGACGAACGTTGGGTGAATCATTAATTATATTACAGCAGCTATTAAAGATTTCTGAACATAATCTGATGAGTAAGCAAGGTCTCATCTGACAGTGAAAGAAATAATGAGCCCGACAGTAAAATTACTTAACAGTCTGTTAACTTCCATGCAATAGATTGTGGTTAATGCATATTTATGGTTCCTTTCTTCTCATTTATTCTTTTGATCTAACATTATATCCATCGCAGATAACTGAGAGACTGCAAAACAGCTGCACAAATGTTTACTGTCATTAGTAGCGGCATAGTTATGAGTGCATAAAAGCTCCCGGCAAAACCATGCAGACGGCTTTTATCTTTTCTGTGTAACCTAATGCTTAATGTTTGCTTAGTGCAAGATCTAATTTTACTGTGAGACTTAATGAGTGGATATTTACAAAGTGTGCCGCACTCCTCCATCAGAAGCTTTAGCTATCATGTTGTGCTGACAAACAGAAGCGGGCAGTATTTTCTTTTTTAAGCCCTGTTATATTTTTGGTCATGAAAAGGATTTTGTATTGTGGCGTTTACTGATACGAGCCGAGGCTTGTAGGTATTCATTTCGTCGTATTCATTTATGGCGTCTGTCTTTCAAAGGCAGGACTTCGTGGGTGACAAACAAAATAACCACAAATATGTTTGAGCTTCTTGTTCCTGTTGTGCTGCAGCAGACTGTTGACTGTCATCCTGCAGTGGGAAGCAGGAACAGGTGAACACTTTCAGGCAGCTGAGCCAGACAAGCTAATAAACCAGCCTCAGGACACTGCTGACTGATGCAAAACTTGCCTTTAGTCCTCCCTCATTCCTCAACTGTGCTGCTGCACTGAAAACTGAGTCCATGCTAAAAAAAAAAAATAGAAAAAAGAAAAAAGAAAACACTGTTTGTCCCATAGTTATAGTACAAGCTGTTAGTGTACAACACAGAGCATAGTACATGTAAAATGGCACTTAACCAGCTCGGTTGTTCTTATTTGGGTTTTTCTTGCAAAGATTCCATGTATGTGGTTTTTTTTTTTTTTTTTCCTGTGACTTTGAAAATGTCTTTTTAAAGTTGTGCATGTTTGTATGTGTGTCTGTGTTTGGGGCTTTTATGTGCATGACCTAATTCCACAGTGAGCAAAGAATCTGCAGTGATGGCTGTGTGGTCATGTGTGTATGTGTGCGCACACGCACGAGTGTGTGTGATAGAGTGTGCACACGTTTTTTTTTTGTTTTTTTTTCCTCCCTCCCCCATAGCTTCCTTGTTAAAGCCGACAGAGAGCACACTAAGTTCATCTAAGGACAGGGAAATGCTTTTCTTTCCAGTGTGAATCATTTTGGAAAAATGAGCCTCTGGACTGAATTGCCCCAGCAATTTGGCATGTTTCTCCATTCTACTTTATTGTCTATTTTGGCTGAACTTGCAGTTCTTCATTTCACTGCCAAGAAAACTTCAGGTCCTATACAACAGGCAAAGCCAGTTTCTGAGTCAACCACGGCCTTTAAGCAAATAAAATAAATCTCTGTAGAATACTGCCATAGCTTCCTGTTTAGCTGTGAATTCCAAAGAGAAAAGAGCGAGCCAGGTCTGTACTGTAAATCCAGTGTTCCCTACACCTAGAAACAACGTGGACAATACCCATCTGTAGGCTTTACACCTTCAAATAAAAACGTACAGGGGAAGTTACACCATCCCGCTTTTTATAGAGGCGTTTTATGTGTTTAGATTAAACACTTTTTTTTTTTTTTAAGCCATTTTCTCAGCACAGGGTATCTGCTTTTGCACTCATGCAGTTTGGAGAACAAAACTCTGCAGTGCAGTGAAAAGAAAGTGTGAGTGGGAGCGGTTTTGGGATGTAGACAAGGAGGAAGGGAGGGAGATGGTGGTGTGGTGGTGGTGGTGGTGGTGGTAGTGGTGGTGAGGGGGGTTTAATTTTGCAGTCAGCCAGCCCCCCTTATAATTCTGCTGCCTCCCCCCCTCCCTCCCTCCCATCAGAAGGAGGGGAGAGGGGAGAGGGAGTGGCCTGTGTTGAGGTTTGGGTGAGCCAGGGGTGGGCTGTGGCAGCTGGCAGCTGGGCTCTCACTACCTATGTCCTCCAGCTCCAGCCTGAATTATGAAGACTCGGGAATGGCAGCCAGCCTAATTACAATGACTGATTGCCCGTCCTTTGGCATTTCTCAGACGGTGATTGTCGTGTGTGTAGGATACAAGGGGAAGGAGGAGGGCCACTTCTCATTGGACTTCCCCTCTCTTTCTTTGCATGAGAACAGCCAGAGATTGAGTTCTGATTGGTTGGAGAGAAAAGAGATGTTTCATGATTTGGCAAGGCAGAGCTGGTGGAAAGCCAGAGACAGGTGATGTTGCACTGATGGTGCATTGTAGCCTATTCAATCATGGGCACAAAAATCCTTAAAAAAAAAGCTCTGTGTTACACCACAGAAGACATATTAAATGTTATTTATGGAAATACTACATTGCCTAAAATCCTTTCAAAACATTTTGACATCATGTCTTATGGAGAATATAGGAAATCTTAACAGAAATCTTCAACCTGTTGACTTCTTACCGATTATCTCGAGCATTTCCCTCATCTATCCCACTGACAATGTAAAAAATAAATAAAAAAGCTAAAAGGAGAGGTCTTGAATTGGCCATTTGTATGTCAGCAGAGCACTCAGAGGTGTGATGTGTGTGTTAAGTGGGAGCTGGTTTGAGTTGGTCTGCCCTGCTTTGTCCAGTGCTTTGGCTTTTGTTCCTCCAGTAATGAATTGTGGAAGCCTTGGCTTGAGCTGGAGTGTCTCATAGCAACTGAAAAGAGAGAGGGAGAGCTGGTAAATGGAGAAAAGGCCAGGGGAGATCATGTGTTTCTTTCAAAAGGGCAAGACAGACCTGACCATCGTTTGGAGATTTTGTGAAGAGTGAAAAATCAAACTGGACGATTAGTCTCGGACCCAGCACTTCATTACTTATTACCTTTTATTTCACACGTCAGCGCTTTGGGGGCCTCGGATAAGAGCGTGCATTCTCAGAAATCTTTGTATTGTTTTTATTAAAATATGTATTTTAGGGGAGCAAATGTAATATAATGCAATAATTGAGATATTTTAAAAAGAACACACAGTATGGTTGCAAAGACCATCATGTGAATGAAATGTCAGCCCAGCCCTGTTACATCCATCGTTATGGTGACGTCTAAATATACAGATGATTCATTTTCATGTCTGAGACTTAATGTAAAGTCGTAACTTACTTTCTAAACACATTACTGTGTAAACTGTTGCATTTATTTCTCTGTTTCCATTCACCTGTCACTGTGCCTCATTGTGTTTAGTACACGTGATGGCACTTACATCTTGAATATCCAGTGCCACTGTTGATTACCTGAAACCTTGTACCGCTCTGTGGTTGTATCAGTTCTCAGGTTAGCTGGCAACTTTCACTTGAACTTGTGTGTGTGTGTGTGTTTGTGTGCGTGCGTGTGTTGTATGTACATGCACATGCATTCACATTTGCATTTGTGTGAAAGCACACGTGCGTCCGCCCCGCATGCGTGTGTGTTCACACCAGGCTGATTTTTTATTAACCGGCGGCCAACGCTGAAGCCCAGCCATGTTTGCCCTGTGACCCAGACACTACCTGTCTGCTGCCATGGTTACAGGGACAGAGCAGGTTTAGTGGCCTGACTCCAGGGATTACTTTTCCTGGTCTTAACAATCAGGCCTGTGCCCCAGTGGCTGTAAAATGGACCAAACTGCACCCTAACAGTTAAGAGAGCTCCGCAGTGTGCCCCGGTGGCCTTTAAAACTGTCCTAAGTGCTGTGTAAGGGATTAGACCTGTACAACGTAATTGCTCTGGTGTCAGTGACTGTCCCTTTGTGATCTGGTTCACTCGTAGTGATTAGCTCTCATAAATGGAAGAGCTAACAGCGTGCACTGAATATAGGTCTGAAGTGCTTGAGCTGAAACACATGTTGAACCAGTTTCTTTTGTCTTCGCGAGCTAAAAAAATTTTGTCACCAGACACAATTTCCACACAGCCTGACAATGTTTTTTCTTCTTTCTGTTTACTCAACAGATCAATGAATGGAGGGAAAACAAAGGAAACAATCATTGTGAGTACTTTACACATACAGAAGGTGAATACAAGTACCTGGACATCTGTAAAATATAACAGCCATACAATACACACAAATTTACAATGTGTTGAGTGTCAGAACGCTGTTTGATGAACTCTTTTGTTACGTAGTTGGATGTAGGATGATTTAATGATTGAATTACCGACAGTCCGCTTTTGATAGAATAACAGAGGCACTATATTTTTACAATAATAATATAACATTACACAATGTCCAATGGAATGAAAGTTAAAATTAACACTGTAGAATTAATATATTCTGTTTGATTGCACTATATCTTACAGATGTTTGTCTCATTGTGTTCACTGTCTACAAATCTGCTGTGTAGCATGTCTCTAACTTTACGCACGTGTCAGACGGTCGACTGTGCAGATGTGTAATGGGATGACTAAGACCTGAGTAACATACAGAAGCAGTTTTCACTCTCTCTTTCCCTTTGCATCTCATTCCAAGACGCTACCGGTCACACAGTAACTATTTGGAAAAGATTAAAAATCAAGTGCACGGGTCATTCTGGCTTGCTGTGGCGCTGCCAAGGTGGCCCGATGCCGCCTTGATACAATCGCTGTCCCCTCTTGAAGTGTTAACTGCACTGATATTAGTTACTGCACATCAGAAAATTAGAAATCAAACTGCAAATTAAATCAGTAGGGGATTCTTTTATTCTCATATTGACATTGTGTTCAACTCTCTACTACAACAGCTTAACAGAATTCCTAAAATTCAATTATGGCTTTTGGTTTTTGGTCTCACCACCCCTCTGAAAACATTTCTGTGGGTGCCATTGAGTGTCTTGTAGTCACCAACCTTGGAAATAATTGAACATCTTGGCAGGACTTGATTTGCTGCCCTCCCCAAGAACTTATGTGACTGACCAGATCGGTGTTGATACTTTTATTGCCTTTTGCTGACTTTGTTATTTATGTTGCTTTTGATTTAGCGATCAAACTCTCAGGTTAAATACCCCACGTGGGTGCTTTGCTGAAGGCTTTTGGAACTGCCTGGAGCACTGAGGGTCAGTATACTCTGGCCCAGATTTCTGGTGACTTAGCAAAATCACAAAGGCCTCTCTTATTCACTCCAGTGACTTGCAGTCTTACAGGTGTCCACCAGATGCTGCAGGTAGCCTGTACTGTCCCTTGCATGTCATCCAGAAGGAGATGTAATATCCACTGTGGAGCAAACAGTTTGAACTGTTTCCATGGTGTTAGGATTAAATGTAATTTAGTTTTGCATCATAGAAAATGGGCCCCATTTTATGCTATTAAGTAGCTTTGATGATGCATCTGTTACAGAAAGTGCAGTGTGATTGAAGACGTCTTTAATTCCAGTGGTTTAATAACAGTATTTGGAGAGATGATGAAAGAACACATTTGATATATAGCATTATTAAATGCCAGTTATAACCACTGTTTGCAAATTAGAGGGTTTCAAATTATGGCTGTGCATAAAAAGTCCTAAGAAATCCTTGAAAGAATATTAAATATTGTTACAATACGAGGCACTGCAAAATTCAGAGCTGTAAATACAGTATGCATGTGAAAACTTCATTCTCCTGAGTAAATTCCTCATCTCATGTAAACCTGGTAAGAGCTAACCAGCGTCTGTATCTCACGTCAAGCTGAGCAACTTCACAGTTAACTTTGTGAACAAAGCCAGCCCCGCCACAAGGCATGCTGGGAAGTTTGGCTGCTGGTGAAAGTGCCTGCCAACGTCCAGAGAGCGGCTCTGAAAATCTTTGCAAGGGCTGAAAATGAAGTTTGAAAGTGGAAATAAGAGGAGCAGCAAAGCAGAGAGCTCTCACAGCTGTAGGCTCAGCCTTCTCTTAAAGAGATATTACCAAAACATTCCTCAGTCATGGACATGGAAATGAGGCCGTACAGTGAAGTGCTGTTTAAATGTACTGTACGTCAACCGAGTTAAGACGGCCGGATTCAGACTTTAATGAGTTGGTGTGGACAGTATTAGATTTAAACATGCACATGCTATAGAATTAATATTCAAAATAACTCTGGAATAAGAAGATAAACAAGCTTCAGAAGAATTTTATTAAAAGTTTATAGTTTTTATTTTTTTAGTTTTTTTTTTTTGAAGTTTTGGCCTAAGACAATTAGAGTTGAAAAAGTATAATGACTGAAGTAGTGCGACCACGGATGGTAAATTAGCATTAATGCCTTTAAATGTTTTATTGGGGCTATAATTGTTTTCAAACAATTAAAGTATTATTGTGCTCTACTGTAGTTAAGAAATACCATGATGCTCAAAAACAGCAACAGAAAACTAAACAGTACAATGCAGACAGGTGCACTGTATGTGATAACTATTAGAGTCCTTTGTGGCATTTGAATTTCCTGTTTTTTATTTAGTTTATTTAGATGTCAGTAAGACAAAAGGTGCATTAGTGTGTAGCTCGAGGGCACTCGAACAGGTTGTGTGGCCCGATGATTGACAGGAATTGAACCTCTTACCACCTGTCAGATTTTTTGTTTAACCACAGGACAAATGTGCAAGGAGGTGGTAACCGAATCTTTATAGTTTTAAGATAAACTAAGCAGACTTTTATTATTAATTTATCCAGCAAAGCTTGACTGAGAACACTTTCTCTTTGTCAGTGCTGCCCTGTTTTACATTAGGAGCACACACTAACCTTGAAAATACACTGTTTATACTTTACAGTTTTTCACTTTGAGCTCAGGCGTGTAGTGCAGCGTTAGCCATGCGTTGCCAACAGAGGACCGTAGTGGTGGTGGTGGTGGTGGTGGTTAGCTTTGTAACAGCCGAGGCTCAGCTCAACAGTGTCAGGCAGCCTGGAGGGTCCTGAGCCTTCACTTCACAGCTCCCTGTTTGGCTCTCACACATTGTGCCATTCAGAGTCCAGACCGTATATTCACTCTGCTCTGAGCTCCCCACCATTGTAAGAGTGAGTTCATTTGAAAAGCCTTGAGGATTTTTTTTTTTTTTTTTTTTTGGTCCAAGCAAGTCAGCGCTATTTGCATTTGTTCCAGTCTCGAAGATTTTACAGGTCAATTGAGACAGGTGGATATTGAACATGCCAAAGAGAGTTTTCCTCTTCATCACCATCTTCATCATCCTCTTGTGCATTTTCCCTACACTTAATTTACTGAAGTACAATATATAATAACTATCCTTCTGCAGAATTGTTATAATATGTTGATCTCAGTCATAAGAAGAAGGTTAAAATAGATTTATAAAAGATTTTAAGGCACTGAACTGCCTCAAAAGGATGCAATTCATTATTAGAGAACTTTTTACAACTGGGACTTTATTGCTTTACTTTCTATGACAGACAAGCTTGCCTCTATATCTCTCTTGCTCGCCTTGTCTGTTGATTAGAGGCAGAAATACCTTTGTTGGCATCTAGGGTAGCAACAGGGGATCAGATAGAGGAGAGAAGGGTAAGTGCCAGCCTTTCATTCCTGGCTTCCTGGCAGGCAGACTGCAGGCGGGCCGGGCATGGGTTAGACCAGAGCCAGCAAACCAAGACAGTACTCAAACAAAAACACCTAATCACTTTAATTAGCCTAAGCCTACCTTGTTGGGCTCGCTGCCAGGTTTGCTTTCTCGTGTGTGTGTGTGTGTGTGTGTGACAGGGTGTGAGTAAGTGAGAGAAACTGAGACAGCATAGTTCACAAGTCCTAAAATACACATCCAAGCCCAGTCTCAGGTTGTTAAGTTAAAATGTCAACATCATCTCTACATATTCGTTCAGACTTGATAGTATGTTAATTTCCAGATATTTTACTACACAAATTAATGGTATCATGTCATATTTGTGAGTGTGTGTATATAGGAACCCTGATTGTTAGAATTTTTTTTTTTTTTTTTTTAAATATTTTAAGAAAAAAATGATATTTTAAATATTGTTTTTCAGTTTTATAATGGTCTACACCTGCAGACAAACCCAGGAACTTCTTCCTGTAAGAGCATTACACATAGAATCACATGACATTAACTGATTTTTGACCACCAGGGGGCAGAAAGATCTCAAAACAGCCTCCTAGCATGGAGAAATTTGTTCATAGCGCTATGTGTTGTTGTCTAACACGTTGTGGCTAACTGGTTAGAAAAATGCTGTTTATTTACATGACTAGCATAACTGAACAACATGTGCATTCCTCTGGAGAGCTCTCTGACTACGTGTTGCATGTAAGTCCTGAATTCACCAGTGTTTCTGAAAGTATAAAAATATCTTGTCTCTCTTTGGTTTGCAAAATAAGTTAACTCGTCAAGCATAGTCACATACTTTGGCTCTGGGCAGGATAATAATAATAATAATAATAATAAACAAAGAAACTTTAAATTGGGAATTAGCCATCCATTTTATGTGTGATAAGTATAAATATTTAATTTACAAATATCAACAATGGCAACAAATTGTAATAATTAGCATAATTTAGAGAGCTAATAATAGTAATTGTTAGTAATTGTTGCCAGCAAAAACAGGCCCAAAGTAGAATTCAAGATGAGTGACACAATCAGACCCAAGAAATTTATATCCGCCAATCTGCCAAATATAGATGCGGGTCAAATATGCTTCATTAAATTCTAAATGTCAGCCCGTGAACATTAGACAGCGAGCCAACTTACGTTAAGTAGGTAGGGATGTTTGACTGTCAACAAGAAGAAGAAACCACAAGAGGAAATGCCAAAATGGTTGAGTCACTTCATATTTGTTTTTCTTTTTTTAAACCAAGATTTCCCAGCTTATAATAAGCACTTAGCGTACACGGAAAAAAAGGTTAATGACAGAGAGAAAACTATCTCGACGTGGCTGTTGGTAGCTTCAAAACATACAATGGATGTATTGTTAAGTTAAAGAGTTTCTTCGCATGAACATGCAGTTCTAGTTCTCTCCACTATGCCAGAATAACTGCACTGCACAGTGTTAACTGCACAGTCTAATATAATTAGATAAACCATTTCCACCGCCGCGGCGTCTTTCTCTCTCTCTTTTTATTTTGTGTATAGGTTTTTTTTTCGCTGAAACCTGTGCTGTTGTGTTTCAGTTTGGAAGAAATGTTCTGTGAGAGATTTGTTATTCCAACTGATTTATTTATGTTTGAGTGGTTGCAGTGGTTCATAATCAGGTTTATGTCAAGAAAACTGTTTTGGATTGTGGAAATACAGAGTCTGTGAAATCCATTGGCTGGCCATCCAAACAAAAAAAAAAAAACGTACTTTCAAAGCCTGAGTGCATACTGACTTTTTAAAAGATTGCTGTAGTTGGTACGTCATGTGTCTTTTTTTTTTTTGCGTTTTTGCGTTTTTGTGTTTCTTGGCATGGGAATACACAAAACGCAAAGTTATTATAAAGATGTGGCAATTATTTTTCAGTTTTCAGTTGTCCGTCAGCGATGATCTCACAGGTTTAACCTTGAACGTCAAAAACTACAAACTCATGAGTTCCTTTTGACGGCAAAGAAGTTGTGTAGTGGTGGAGAAAAACTATTCACAGCTCCTCTCTTGCTATCGTGAGATAACGAGCTCACTAACTAACTCACAATGATTCCTTGTCTTATCAAGCACGTTTGTTAATGCATCCCCAGACAGATCTCTGTAAGAAAACTCTCAAATGGTGCCCATGTTTAACAATTATTAGCTCAGAGCAAGTCTATCAGCAGCTCATGTGAAGGGGTTAACGTGAGAGAGAGAGAGAGAGAGAGTGTGTGTGTGTGTGTGTGTGTGTGTGTGTGTGTGTGTGTGAGTGTGAGGGGTGGGTGGCTGTTGTCCATCTGTCCACTGGTGAAAAGGGCTATGTCACTTGGTTCTCTGGCAGGATAGGAATCTGTGTGGCTGTGGTGTTAAGACGTTCTGGTCAGTGGGAGGAGGCCGCTTAAAGGATGTGACGTCTTCTCAGCAGACGGGATGTCAGTGGGAGTCACCTTGTTTCTCAGGGGAGAGGTGGCACCGGGATAGAATAGACGCTTTCAGCATTTAGCTGACGGTCTTATCCTGAGATTGATAGATTACAGGCATAACGGCTACTGTGTGAGGGTCAAGAGATAACGGTGTAGTGGGCAGGGGGCAGATTTGAAGCTGAACTTGACATTGGATGTTTTTTTTTCACCTTGATCGTTCACACGATCAGCTGGCCTCTTGTGGTTAAGTGATGTTTGCTTGTTTAACCTGTCGGGAGCACGTGATAGGTGGCATTACAAAGTAGGTTAAGCTTTTCTAACCCAATAATCCTCAGTTAGTTTCAGGTAAGTTAACTTACATGCTTTCCTGTGGTCCTCTGACGTGAACTCTCTGGCACAATATGTGGCAAACCACGTCCCAATCTGGTTAAACAAACAATAATAATATCCGACCCTGGTCCACTTGTTAGTCAGTAGATGGGGCTCTATCTGTGATCCCACTATGGGCTTACCAGTTATCGGTATCTTCTTAGCAAGCCTTGTGGCCTCTCCACCCTCATGTATGAACCTGGCAGGACCAGGACGGCTTGGTTCTCCTTTTCCGTGCCCCCTCCCCCCACCAGACACAGTGATGGCACTCAGTGCCAGAGACACCCCCCCCCCCTCGCCTCCCTTCCCTTCACCAACACTCTTCTCCCCTCTCCTCCCTCCCCTTCCCTCTCTCCGCCACAGGCAGACCCAGGCATGGGATCTCCATCTGTGCACAAAGGAGCCTCCTCTATCTGCATACGCTGCACATAAAAGGGCCTTTTGTCATGAGCTCTGCACACATGACCGTCCGCCTTTCACCCCGCTGGAAAAAAAGATCACTCTCTCCAGCAATCCAACCCCACCCCCAACACCAGACTCAACCCCCGTCCCCCCCGACCCCCACCCCGCCAGATTTTCGTCTGCGGAGTGAGAGAGAGAGAGAGAAAGAGAGGGAGAGAGAGAGATCCACTCTGAACTTTGTCGAATAGAGACAACCATCAGATGGGGCTGCTTCCATCACTGCTGCAAAGTCCCTTTTTTTCTCTCTCTCTCTCTCTCTCTCTCTTTTTCATTTCCCGTTTTTCACGTCTGCCTTCTCTTGTTCTCTCTCCCGGTGTCCTTGTGTGCACTCAGTGTGATGCATCAACGCATTATAGCATCTGCCATACTGAAATATGAATGTGCTCTCGTTTTTGCTGTCTCCCTTCCTTTCTGCAGTCTCTGACATTTAAGGGGCATTAGTGGTTGGTTCTGTGCCAGGTTACCCCCCCCCCCATTACAGAGGCACAGGCTCAATTGACAGCAGTCCGAGAGCTGATGCTTTTCTCTCCCTCTCATTTCAGTGCCTCCTGCCTTTTAACCCTTTGGCCTTACACCGTTTAGGAGAGCTGGAGGTATTCTGTGCAGAGATAATGACAAAAAATTGTCCGTACACATGAGAACCGTATCAGGATGAGACATGGTAGAATTTAGCACCGGTGTGAGACAAATGGGCTGTGTGCCATTTTGGTTACTAAAGATGACAGATATTGGTGTTGGGGGGGATATTGAGTAAGGGTGGGGACGGAGCAAAGACACAGAGGCTGGCTGATACACACTGTCAAGTGCATGGATGCTGCCACATAAAAACGCTTTCCTCAGCGTTTCCTTTGAAATTCACACTGCCCTGATGCCTTGCTCCCAGTCAAACGAGTGTGGATTTTGGAAAGCCCACTTGCTCATCTTGCTGTCGCTGCTGCACACGGTCCTGTGGTGGAACAGAAGGATAAGACTGACTTCCTCCTCCATCGCCATGTCCTCTGCGTGACCCTTCAGCCTCTCTGAGCCGGTGTGAGAGGTCAGCATGTGCTGTCCACACCTTTAGCCTGACGATGACAAAGATGAGGGGCAGACGAGAGAATTATTACACGCCGCCATCATCGTCAGCAGAGTTTAGCAAAAGGAGTGCGTGTAATTTACACACGGGGACTCGCAGAAAGTAATAATTTAGCACCAATAAACTAATGTTTACCCTGTAAGTTCTTTTATGTGTCTGTAGCCATAAGCATGAGGGGTACTCATTAAAATAACATGATAATAATGATAATAAAAAATATTTTTTATCACACAGTTCACATAAAATGTGGCTTTATATGAAAACCAGACAACCTGAAACAGATCCAGGCATAAAATCGTTGCCCATTTACATAAGAAAGACACCAGACAACTCATAATATTGAGATAATTTAAGCTGCATATTCATTATCTGTATCCAGTAGCCTAGTATAGCCTGTAGGTGTTTATGAAGCACAGAGCAAACAGTTGTTAACACACAGGAATACATAATAAAAAATGGCCTTAAAGCCTCAGATTATTAGAAATGACCTCTCTGTAGAATGTGCATGTCCTCAGATGACCGAGCTCTTCAGCAGCTAAACTCGCTGCTCTGATGGGCACAAACATAATATAGAGTAACAGACAGAGTCACTGTATCTGTGCAAACTAAACTGCAAAGATATTGGTCAGTTATTACCTCAAAAAGCAGGAAACAAAGTCAGTGTGCCATACCATAAAAGGTAATATTTATTTATATATTCTATTACAGTAATGTGTCTTTACAATATGTCCTCAGATGACCGTTACTTTTAGTGCCTACGTATGGTAAAATGTGAACAACCACACACGAAAAAAGATACATTAAAATGAAATGGGGGGTAAAAAAGTATGTGTAATGTACAGTTTTAGACATGCACCAAATGTGTTTTCTTTGCAGTTTGAAGCATGTCTTTTGGTCATCTTAAAATAATATTTAACGGGAATTGAAACAACCACTAAATTTGCAGAAATAGCCCAGAGAGTAATAAAACTTGTGTTTACGCAGCTGTCCAATGAAGCGCGGCTTTTCTCCCACACAGATAAATATCCTTCTGCTAATAACATTATGCACATCATTTGCAGTCCGTCAGCTCAGGTGGAATTTACTTAATCAGTGTTTTTATCCTTGTCACCCTCGAAATCAATGTCAGCATTGTGCCCCTCCTTTTAAAGGACACCACAGATTTTTGTTTTACTGCGCAGGAAGTTAGAAACGGCGATGAAGTTCATTAAATGGCGTCGCTGAATTGGGAATAGGATGAGCGTCAATTTATCTATTTTGCGACTGAGCTAATTTTTACTGTGGTAATCAGGAGAGGGAAAGTGCTGTGCAGGGATTCAGGGGCTGAAGGTCTCGCTGGGTTAGAGATGGCACCAGGAGGAGAGTGTGTTTATGAAATGGATAAAAGTGTATTGGGTGCATGTTATGCTGCCCTTAGTAGAGCAAGGATGCTAGAGAGAGAGAGAGAGAGCGTGTAAGATAACAAAACAGCATGTATAAAAGTGTTTGTGGAGGCAGTGAACCGCTCAGTGTGTGTTGGACTCCTTGCAGCCCTGTGGTGCAGACACAGGCGTTGTGACGTGGCCCCCAAAATGCCAGACCTGTGCTCTCCTGGCTTAGTGTTGAGGGAGAATAAAACAGAATGGCCAAGGCTGTTTAAAGTAGGTATTAGCAGTCCTCGGGAGGGCGGGGGGTGGAGGGGGGAACTGCAAAGACAGAGTTCAGGTATGTGGAAGCCTGGTGCAGGCTAGTCAAGTGTACAGAAAAGGAGAATGTACTTTTTTTATTATTACGCGTCATTGACTTTTGAGAATTTGTCCTGGTACTTCAGTGAACATAGAGCCTTAGATCAGCATTTTAACACCTTTTAATATTATATTATTATATACATTATCTGTGTTGTTAAAATTATGTAACGTTTTTACTACATTTAAACATCTCTCATCTTGTAGCATATTTTGTTACAGTTAATAAATAGTAACTCTATTTAAAGGATTTATTAAATTAATTTTTTTTTTTAACATTTCAATGACGTTATTACAGTGTCAAACATTTCTGTGCTTACTTCCTGCTGTAATATAGTTTTGTTATATAGTCCCAACTAAAAATTTAGATCTTCAGACTTTGACAGTAAAGTTAAATCACAATATGGTATCAGGGTTTCATTTTGGTCTTGTAATATCACAGAACTAAAAGAAAAAGAATGTGTAAAATTTATGTAAATCATAATGTTTAATTGAAAAAAAAAATTGCATTAGCTGTCAGAATTTTCTCTTTTTCTAACATGTTTAAAGTTTGATGAGTAAAATTTAGAAGTAATCCAAGTTTACAGTTGAAACTCTATCTCCTAAAAAAACAAATGCATTTCATCAACCTTTTAACTTTTTTATTGATACTGTAGTTTGATTTGGTTATCTTGCCTAAGCTGCCCTAGTTTGATGCTGCCATACGAAAGCTGCCCTGATCCAGGACAATATGTTTGGCTGTTGAAGGGCTGCCAGAAGTAGTTGTTAGTTACAGTTAGGGCGCGTCCCTCTTTGGATAGGTTGTCCACTCTGAGGTCTGATATCGAATAGGTCCATAATTTCCAGCTTGTTCCCAGGAGAAACTCTTCTTTGCTGTTTTCCTCCTCCTCTTCTTTCAGAATCCTGTGAGAAACAGCAAGGTGAGTTAAATCCTGCTTTCACAAAGTGTTTATTTCTGTTTTCTTGTTACGATAAATCGATCCAGTGTTCGTGAGCTTTCTACAAATGTAGTTTTTTTAGAAAGTGCCTGGAAAATGACTTAAAACACACTTCATACTGTGACTTCAGATATGTTCTGATTTTGTATTTTCGATTAGTTAAATATGAAGGCAGCAGTTCACAAGCTGACTGATCTGTGTTTTTTACCACACGTACATGCACATGCTTTGCGATTTGAGATTAGAAAAGTAAAGCTGGGAACATTTTAAAACATTTCAGGAGACGAAGATTGAACCGAATAACAAAAAATAAATAAATAAAATTAAACAAATGCAGTAATTCAAATATTTACAGGCACTGAAGTGATTTTGAAATTTTAAAATGTGCCAACAAATGATCAGATATATTCCTTGAGGGGAGAAAAAAGTGTATGTACTTTAATTATTAGATTTATAATCATTACAACAAACTGTATTAATTAAAATCCAAATCAGAATTTTACTTCTAACGTTATTTACTGAGTTTATCTTTCAGAATTGATCATGTGTTAAATATTGCTGTGCTGTGGCTGAACCTTTTTTTTTTTCTTTAGTATTTATATAATGGCAAACTTTATGAAAGTTTATATTAACACCTTTTTGTGGACCACAATTTTCCATAATTCTTCCCATGTGTGTCTCTGCCCAAGGAACATAAAAATGCAGCTTTATTAGACTGAAGTGTGTATATGTGTATATGTGCTGCGGTGTAATTATGGATATTTTTTTTTTGCACAAACAAAATTAAATAAGATAATAAAAATGTATGTATTTTATAAATAAAACCCATACATTTCATGCATTATTAGAAATTTGCCGACCTCAAATTACTATCCTTCACACTTTTGTTTTTTGATAATAAATTCCCTCTTACACCTTACAATAAAGCTAACATGAAGGAAAAAAGAGCATTCTGTTTTATGTATTATAGTTATTAATTAAACTCAAATTTTTAATTTATACACATTATATACTCCTAATAAATTATTACTTTGCATTGGCTTTAATGTTTTCTTTATTATCATTATGTGAGCAGCACTCAAGCAGCACTTTGTTGTCTTAATTAGCTTTTTTTTTCTCCAATTCGAATGATTACATATTTTAAACAGTAAACTAAATGTGTTTATTTTGTACTACATAGATGTTTTGTTTTCATACGTCCAACCCTTAAAAGAAAGTGCTGAATTATAATACACACGAGTTCTACATGTGAAGGCAACAGTTGTTTAATTTTTACAGTCCTTGCACAAGCATGAATTTAACCTTTGGGACAAACACTCCAGGAAAAAAAAAACTGATATTCTTCTATTTCTATGAATTAATATCAGTGCTATTTCAGTGCTGTTGTATTTTAGAGACAGGAGGGACGCCCGCATATGATCACGAGCAGTAATTTCGGACATAGCAAGCGTGAATTATGTCGCGTTATAAGGTGTTATCGCCTTTCTGGACACGCAGGGTTAAGTCCACTCAGCACAACATTTCACTTTTAGTAATGTTAGAATAGCATGGCAGAAAGCGTTTCTCCCCTTCTTGCCTTTCATCACATGATCATCTGGAACATCAATACTGCGCATGACTTGTGTCCACCATTTTGTGATGAGAATCATTGCACATGCTCCCATTTTATGAACTTCGGAAGAACACGTGTTTTAAAATCGGAGTCCCTGAAAAACAATTTACGTGAATCGATCATGTTTTAATAGCAAGTATGCTCTGTCGGAATTATTAGTGTGGAGTATTTTCATATGTACAGATGATGCCAATACAAGTGAAACGTCCTTTTTGACCAGCAGTGTGTCACCACTGCAAATATAGTGCAGTGATAATAATGTTTGTCCAGACAATTATTATTATTTTTTCAAGCTGTGCTGCACCTTGCTGTGATCCTCTTCATTTACTGTCTGTGTGTGTGTGTCTCAAACAGAGAGCAGAAAGTGATGGTCACAGTCGGCTGCCTGAGGTGACTGCTGGGGTCAAAGGGCAGGTTGTGTTAATAAGACGTGATGTGCTGCCCTGGGACCTCAGTCCCATGAGGGATAACCCCCTAATCGGCGTTAGTTAATGTGTTAGTAATCTTTACCTTCTTAAAGCAAACAGCAGTGGAGCATTCAATGGGCCCGCTTGGCCTACCGTGTAACGCTTTTGACCTAGGGGTCATGGCCTTTGTTCCCCGCTCGATGGGGAGTGCCCTCAAAGGTCTCGGGTGTAATAGAGAAGTTGTTTAGACACGTGCGGGGCTTAAGCAAGACCACCTCATAGACTCTGCTCCTGCTCCTGGAGACTATAAAGTCTTCCCTCGTAGTGTAGGGATATTTTTGTGGTTAGCTTTTATCCCCTTGAATAAGTCCATTAGAATATACATGTGTTTTTATGTGCCACATATCATGTCTGCTATGTTGATGTAGTGGTGGTTGCTGACCAAGCACAGAACCAGCCCTCTCCTACACCCCCCCCCCCCCCCCCCAAGCCACCCACCCACCCCCACAACCTCCTAATGCCTCCTTGATGTTTGCAAATGACTAAGTGCAAATATTGTTAGTCTTTGCAGATCCTCTGCCCACTGCAGTTTCATATTCCTCCAGCTCTCCTCACTGTTTCCTGTAGCCATAAGAAAGCTATAGAAAAACACTGTATTTATAATGTGTGCTGGTCCTTTCCCCTTGTTTAAACGTTCTGTAATGCAGAGTGTTTGTCCGTGACTGACACTTAAATATGTGTTTAGTGTGTTCTCCTGACCACGGCACTCGAACTATGTGAGACTAGGAGCTCAATAAGTGTGCCTAAAAGTTTATTCAAGGCCCCGACATCCATATGTCATTTTATAAATAAATATATAATAAATTATTTTATAAAGGTTACAATAAAGGATAAACTACGCACAGCATTTATATTAATATCTACTTTAATCATTATTTATTCCTCTGTGTAATATTCGTAATATGCCTTTTTTTTTGGTGCTTTTTATCAGATACAAAACATAGAAATCAATGAGACAAATTTCACTAGTCATCTGATCCTCTTTACAAAATCAACAAAAAGATTTGCAGCTCAGCACGCAAGTCTTTTTGTTTCCAAAAATCATACACAAATGATGTCGGGCAGAGCCCATAACATGGCGGCGTCTGCCATTTTGTTTCACGTCGTATTATCAATTGCTCTGATTGACTGATTCTGTATCACACAGACATGCACAGCAGCTACGTACTCCAGATGAAAAGCTGTTTCTTGTCTCTACGTATTCCTCAGTGTGCAGATCAAAGAGCCGTTTGCACTTTAAGATCCTAGAAATGTTTATTTTATTTGATGATTTAAGCTGAAATAAATTTTAGCAGCAGTAAAAAGAAAGAAAAAAATAGTCAAGGCACTTTTTTTAACGACGCTTTTCATCAGAAACGGATTCATTTAATCACTTTAAAAAGTCTGTATTTGTGTAAAGTCCGTGTGAGTTGCTAAAATATTCAAAATTATGATTTAAATGTGATCAGTTACTGGGAAACGCAGCAGAGAAACAATGTTGAGGAGCACAGTGGTAAGAGCTGGCAAGCGACCCAAAACCAAAACTGTATCCTCAAATGAACTTTATGCCATGCAAAGTGCAGTACGCAGCCTAAGCATGAATACACAAAGTGTGCCTCTCTGCAGCAGCTACGTTTAATAACATATTCTTTTATGATCCACGTTATTCCCAAATAAGGTCTCTTTACTTATACACATTGTAGCTTTTATACATTGAAGCCATAATGAAGTCACGAGTTTCTCAATTGGTTAAAACGCATGGCGAGATGTGACGTACAGCTGCACTCCTTCTAATAGGATTCTATAGCTCATGCCAATGTAGGCGCCTGAACCGAGCACGTATCCCCTTTAGGGAAGGAGAACAGAGAACAAACAAATTGCAG